>JAPDNY010000004.1:122747330-123347330 GCA_029375565.1 Gekko gecko
ACAACTGGGCAGTCTGCAAAGTCATTTTATGTTGGATGTCCATGTCATTCAATGTGGTTGTGGTCACACTGTCCACCCTGTTAGAGCAGAGATCTCAAGGGAAGGTGGTTGAAAGTGAGTGGTTGTGATGAAAATCTCAGTAGGTTATGTGGGAATGAGAAGGAGGAGTCTTGGGAAATGAGTGTTGTGAAATGTCTATAGTTTTGAAAGTTGTTTGTTAGCTGCCTCGAGTGTTCTTTTGAACAGAAAGGCAGGATACAAATAACTAAATTAATTAATATATGCAGTTCTGTATATTATTGGTTGTACTGGTAGATATCAACCAGGGCTGAGGCTTTTTCTGCCCTTGCCTGGTGGAGCATGCTCCCCATTGAGATCAGGGCCCTGTGGGATCTTCTTCAATTCCACAGGGCCTCTAAGATGGAGCTGTTCACCAGGCCTTTGGCTGAGGTGGTGGGCATTCATGTACCCAACCACTCAATTTCTGACTTGGGCTGTGACCACCAATTTTAATGTTGTACAACTGTATTTTAAAATTGTAATTATATTTATTGTATTGCTGATATGCTGTTACCCACACTGAGCTCGTTCATGGGAAGGGCAGGCTATAAATATAAAAAATAAATAAATTCATATTGTAATGATACTGCAAGAGCTCAGCATTTACTACTTTAATCAATAACCATCCCATAAGAAAAGAAAAATATCTAATTTTTAAAAATGTGTTTCTTTCATTAATGGGAAGCTGTGTTTCTACAAATGAGTTCTCTTTTTTATCTAAAATAACAGTTCTCAGACTTCAGCAGTCCAGAGATGCTTACAATGATTCCACATTTTTGTGGATGCCCAAGATTTCCCCTCCCTCCTCTCTGCTCCTGCCACATGCTAGATCATTTTTCAAAGTATGTGTAGCAGACTGCACATGCCCATGGAGGCCACTTATGTCCTCAGAGAGAACTATCAACGTTGCTTGAAAAGGAAGTTTCAGTAACATACTTGCATTTCCTGAATATGTCCTACAAGGTCAACAGGTAGTTGATTCTATAGGGCCACAATTCCAAATATGGACCTAATGTGTAATAAATCTCATTCTTCAGCTGGAAGGAACTTTATCCCAGAGATCCAAGTACTGCAAGACAGAGTGAGCTCCCTTCTCTGGTCCCAGCTCCTGCCAACCTAGCAGTTCAAAAGCAAGAAATTGCAAGTAGACAAATAGGTACCAATAGGTAGGCAGCCCCACAGAACCAGAGCTGATCACTACAGTGGGCAAGGAATTGTCGCCTTGGCCCCTCAAGAGAAACCAGCGTACAGACACCAGCACTCCAAAGTGACACTATGATGGCCAGCAAGGACCAATTCGAGCCATTCGATGCAACCACTGAGGACTGGGACACATTCATCTCCAGATTTGACTTTTACATCACCACTAATGAGATCATTGATCCAGACATAAAGAAAGCCACATTTCTCAGCATCTGTGGAAAGAACATTTTTGATATGGCTAGGACATTAGTGGCACCGGCAGAGCTCAAGGGAATGTCATTCACTATGATTATGGACAAACTGTGTGAGTATTTTACATCCAAGCTGTATCTTCTATTACTCATTCCTGCCACAAAAAGCATCTGTGGCAGAACCATTGCATCGTCTGTTGGAAAAGAAGTCACAGTGGAGCTGGGGGCCAAGTCACACCCAAGCATTCACCACTGTCAAGGACTTACTATCATCCAACTCAGTCCTCACACATTTTGACAAACAGCTACCACTTATCATGGCCACTGATGCCTCACCCTACAGAATCAGTGTGGTCCTGAGTCACCATTTACCTGATGGCCAAGAGGCCCCTATTGCATATTTCTCCAGAACCTTGTCATCTGTTGAGAGGAGCTATGCCCAAATTGACAAGGAAGCACTCACCCTTGTTGCTGGCGTAAAGAAATTCCATGTTTTCATATACAGTCGACAATTCCAGATTGTAACTGACCACAAGCTGCTGTTGGGATTATTCACCCCAGACTGCCAGACTCCTCAGGTCATGTCTCCCAGGATGCTCCATTGGTCTGTATTCCTGTCTGCCTACACCTACGAACTGTTCCACCAGCCAGGGAAGGCCATCGCCTGCCTATCTGGGCCCCGGCACTAGATCCCTCTCCTGCCTGTGAAGTAATAGCTCTTAGGGAGCTACCACAGTCTCCTCTACATGTGTCTGATGTCATCATGCAGTCTGCCAAGGACTCCACCATTTCCCAGATCCTGAACAGGGTATGGAGGGGGTGGCCAGCCAGCAGTCAGACTACTGAGTCCCTGGTGTACAAGTCACAGCAACACGAACTGTCAGTCCACAAGGGATGCCTCCTCTGGGAGACCATGTGGTCATTCCCCCAAAACTTCACCGCCAGGTCTTAGAGGCCTTACATGCGGGACACCCCGGAGTGGTGCATATGAAGGCATTAGCCCACAACTGTCTGGTGGCCGCACCTGGACCAAGAGATTGAAGGATGGGTCTGTACCTGCCAGACCTGTCAAGAGTCATGATCATAGCCACCTCAGGCACCAGTGCAACTCTGGGAGACCACCCAAGTGCCCTGGTCCCACCTGCATATTGACTTTGCTGGCCCTTTTCAAGGGCAAACCTTTTTGATTGTCGTGGACTCATTTTCTAAGTGGCTAAAAGTAGTCTCAATGTCTGCAATGACATCAGCATCGGTCATTTGGGCATTGCACCGCATCTTTAGCACACACGGACTGCCTGAGACTATTGTGTCCGACAATGGGACATAATTCACATTGGCCGAATTCCAGAGGTTCATGGATGCCAACGCAATCCAGCACATCACAGCCACCCTGTTCCATCCATCCACAAACAGACAGGCCGAAAGACTGGTCTGCACTATGAAGGACACGCTGCGGAAACTAGTCTATAGCAACTGGAGCCATAGACTAGCCAAATTCTTGTTGTAGCAGCACATAATGCCACACATGACTACCACGCGGAGTCCAGTGGAACTTCTGATGAACCGTCGTTTAACTACGGTGCTAGACCGCCTGCTTCTGGACCTCACACCTGACAGACCGCCACAGTGAGAGGCTCTTGAACCCCTCTAATCTTTCCAGCTGGGCGATCTCATCTATGCCTGGAATTACAGTGATGGGCCAGTGTGGATTTCAGCCACAGTAACCACCAGCACCGGGTTGGTTTCCTATGTGGTGTCCACAGCCAAGGGTAGAAGCCTGCGCTGGCACCTTGATCATCTTTGGTGACACTGGGTCTGGGAAGCAGACCCAGCGGATCCAGATGACCAGGTCCAGATGACCAGGGGGAAGAGTTTACGCATTGCAACATTCCCCAGCCTATGAATTGCAATGCTCCCAAACCAACGTATTTCAATGCTCCCCAGCGTTGTGTTATATTTCCACCCCTCTTCACAACCACTATTAGCAAAATGGCAGCTTTTTGCACATGCAAAAAGGCTTATTTGAATGATAAAATTATATGGGCAAGCTAATTGTATCAAGTGGAAGAGACATTTATGTCAGCCACATCAGCTTGTTCACATTACTTACATGTCCATCTCCTTTTAGAACACAGGAATGACATCATACAGAAACAGTGTTTATGTTACCTGGAGAATGTATTAAGAGAGCCTGATAACATTTTCCATGACTGATTTGATTGAATTGTTGAATTGCAGCAAAAAGTGCAGCCAAATGTTTATACCTATGCATATGTGTGTGTGCCCAGAATGTTCCATGGAATGGCTATGGCTACTAGGTATATAGCTATGGCTATTAGGTATATCCACACTACTATGCAAACTATCAACTGATATCTGGTTATAAAATTTATTACTAAACATCAGAAATATTGAGTTGTATCCACTGTAGGAGATTCTGACATAAGACATAGTTTTAATTATGGCATATACAACATCCCACATGCATCATACAATCTGTGACATTGGTGGTAATTGACAGCACTCTGGCTTAGTTCCTTGCTGTGATTCTGGTGAACATGTGAACTAGATCACATCACTGAGACTGTGGCCTATTACAGATGGGTGTTTTCCCTTGCTTTTGCCGTTCATGTCTATTGGGTTTTCTTTTTCATTCTGTGTTGATTTTCCTCCCTTTAGTGCTTGGTTTGCTTTCTGGTTGTTGTTTCCCTGGATTTTCTGAAAGTGCTTTTATGACAATTTTCCCCTTGTTTTGTTTCTAAGTTAATGGTAATTCAAAAGCATACAGATTCCCTCAGATTCCCCCTCTTTTACCACCCCTCAAAGGTCACTCCCCCTACATAATGGTTGTTCCTCCCATTCTGCACCTTCTGCCATCCTCCCCCTTTCATCGGTGCACAAGGTCCATTGATTACTTTTTCCATTGTCATTTTAATTTATTATATTTTTACATGTGACATGAGTCTAGCGATATGAGACTATTGCTAGGCTAGGATCATTGAATTAAAAATTTTAAATGATGAGGGAAAATTTAAAAGGAGCTGCATAAGGTTTAGTTCCCTGCTGGTATTGACTTGTAAGGGGGATTGGAGAGGAGGCAAATGGCAGTGTCCTCAGTGCAAAAAGGGGGGGATTTCAGTGTTGCATGTACACAAAATAAAGTGGGGGTGATTGTCAGAGCAGATTGAAATTGATATGAGATGTAAAGAGAGAGAGAGACTGGATGGGAAGTCTAAAGCTTTGAAAACATTTCCCCTTTAATGCTTCAGTGAACAAAGTTTGGGGGAAACCGTTTCGGGAGTCTCTGGAAGCCTAACATTAAAATGCCCGCTGACCTGCTGCAAACTGCCAAACTTAAGAATCTCTTGGGATCAATCCATTTGGAGGAAAGAATGTAATCAGCACAGGAGAGGCTTTTAAAAAAGCCAAGATCATCACCAGTGTGCAGGATCTAATTAGAGAATCACAAAAAGAAAACTATGCAAATTTGCAAGGAAGGGCAGGAAATCAGCATTACTGTGCAGCTGTGTTAGGTTATCGGTGAATTTTTTTTTTTCAATTTAGTGGCACAAGACTAAAAAAGCTCTCCAGAGCTTCTGCCAGGGGACTCCCCCCCCATACAAATTGCAGCCCTGTGCAAAGCCTGGTGGATTTGCAACAGACTTTGCACAGGAGCATGCACACACACCCATGTTGTCAATGATCAAAGCCTGCAATGCCAGTGTCATTGAATTCTACTGTGCATTCTGTACTCTCAACATGTTCCTCCATATTATGAGATCATGTGACTCCCATTTTTCACAGTGGCTGAGAATTCCCTAGTGCTTGGCAATATGGAAAACATGGCTTGCAGCTGCTTGTGCGTTTCAAAAGTAGTCTTGTCAGTTTCAATATTGGTTTTTCCCTCTTTGCCTGCATTTCTTTGTGTTCCCTTTCATTCAATGAACTAACACTAAAATGCGTGTGGAAAAACTGAACCACAAGGATTTAAATGTAAGGTGCTTGCTGAACACTATTGAACAGCTGCAATAGAGCAATTGTGTAAATTAAAAAAAACTTTGGATGCCACCCCCACACATCACAAGTGACATTTCCACCCTGATTTAGAAAACTGCATTTTTCATTGTAGCTGCAGAATAAATACACCAGAGGAAAAAGAATGGTATGTAAGGCAGGCACATAATCCGAAGTCAAGCTTTAAAGGATAGGGTGAGTGGAGTGCAGAGGGAATTTTTGTCCAGGACACCATGATGGTTCTTAGCAGCCCTGTTTGTGACAAAGAATCCTACATGCTTGTTTGTCATTTCAGCTGTGAAATAGATTGATTGTAAATCTATCAGAAAAATAAGCAGTAGTGCAGAAATAAAGGATTCTGGTTGTTTATATTGTGTAAAAGTCTTTGACTGCTTCTTTGTAAATCTTTTTAGCCAGCTTTGATTAAAAGCAGTGACATTTCTGAAAACTGGGAATGGGTTCTTTTCTGGGAAGGAACAATGTCTTCTGCTAAACACAAGGTACCCAAATTTCTTCAGCTCAATAAGTACAGGCTGCCACATTGCCAAGCTCTACCAATCATCCTATCATGCTATTTAGAATGGGAACTAAATCACAAATTCCTTTAAGATACACTTTGCAAATGCAATACCTTAAATTTTCTTCCATTTGATCATTCTTTCTTTTTTTTGTTACTGTTTAGAATTTATAAAACTTGTGAGATGGATCAGTTTTTGTTCCTTGATTGGCAAAGCCAGTGGGGATTTATCTAGTCCCTCAAGAGACCTTCCTCCTCACATCCCAACTAAGCTGTCTCCTTGCCTTTAGCCATCTCACAACTATTGCTTGATTAAAGCCATAAAGAACAGCTAAGTTTTATGATTCTTAGCAATGCCAGGGCTTTGGGATGTGAATAAAATATGAGACAGGCACAGTGAATGTTTCTGTCGAGTGATGCATTTCTCACATCACTTGGACTATGCACAAGGAGCCATAGTTTAAATTATGTTCTGTCAATATGTCTTTTTATGGATGCTTATGCTTGCATTTAATATGCATCTTTAGAATACAAATACCAGTAGCAATTGCTATTGCTTTTTGAGACAGATTTGGTTTTACTACCTTAAGAATAATGTTGAATAGATCTTATTTTGTTTTCCTTTATTTCCTTGTGTTTTCAGGAGAGGAAATACTGAAATCTTGGTATGCTTAGTTGTTTTGTGCTATTTAATTTGAGGCCAGCTACTTGAAAATCAGAGAATACAGTAGAGGTTCCCCCCCACACACACACAGTAATATGATTACCAGCTTTTGTGTGTGTGCTTTCCCCTAGACAGTGTAATTTGGATCCTGTTTTTAGGATTTAGTTGTCTGCAATGGAAGTTAAAAACCACCATTTTTCTAACTGTGGGAGACATTTATCATCCTATAAATATTTTTTTTCTGTGCTGAATAAATTTTGTACCAATTAGGGCAAATACTTCTCTTGCCTAGATGGAATTCTAGAGCAACTGCTAATATCAGCAGTCTCACAGAATGCTATTATGTGTTTGACTTAAAGCAGGATAGAACTGTGCTTCTCCTAGGTAGCACTTACAAAGCACAAGGACAATAAGATGTATATTACTTGTAGGAATTAGTGGCATGCTCATTCTAAAATGCATGTTCTTTCCAAATCCATAGAGAAAGGGTTTCATTTATTCCCCTCCCCACTTCTTTCTCATTTATTACCTTCCCCCTCTTTATTAAATTTTAATAGGAAAAAAACTATTCTGTTGGTAATATATTGATGTTTGTGATATAATGATTAGAAGATAAGCTACCTTTTTCATTTATATGATATTCATTTAGAATATTCATTACTTGCTACAATTAGCTTTTAAAAATAAGAATTGTAGATAATATCACCCTTTACTTTAATGGATATACACTCTAGGTTAGTTATTTCAACAATATAAATTTTCCTTGATGTGCACTTAATATCTGCATAGAAAACAATTCATCAGAAGTGTGTACAGTATGTTTAAAAAGAGAAGAGCAAAAAGGAGAATGGCAACAGGAACACATCAAAGAGAAAAAGAAAAAAGGAGAACAGATGAAACAGATGAGGACCAAGAAATTGAAAACATAGTAGGAAAATTATTGTCCCCCCAGTCGGAATAAAAAGACAGACAACAGTTTTGGATCAGACAAAGGCCACTTTATTAACTATATAACATTTAACCAACTAAAACGGCAAGGGAGCATTTTTCAGGAGCAGAACAGACAAGGCACATGTCAGAATGACCAGCCTCCTTGTCCAGTATGCGGGCGAGCCACCAACCCCAATCTTGAGCCATTCATCCGGCTGGTGACTGGCAGCCCAGCCACTGGTGGCCTCCTGGGAGTGCCTGCCCCTGAAACCATAGAGCTTGCAGAGAGGAGCTTACCCAAGAGGTTCCCAGAGGGGATAATCATTTACTGCCCAGAGCCTTTAATAACCCACAGGCCATTCCTGATAACTCCCATGTTCCTAGAACAAGGAATGGCTTAAGGTGCTCACCATCTCCTGCTTTCTTATCCCTGCACTATTCTGCCAAAGTGACCAACTTATTTAACAGCCATGCTCCAACCCATCTTTCCAACGTCAACCAGTGTAAGGTAGGCAAAAACACCATCACCCCCACTGCCAATATTGGGTGATGGCGAAAAATTCCTACCTGGCCCCATGAGCAACCAGCCGAAGCCTACACTAGAAACAGGGCAGGTGGGTGGGCCAAGCATGAGGCTACAACTGCTTTGGGTGGGGGGGAGCCACTCCTACATTAGGCTGGCTCCTCCCCACCCACGTCATAGCACATTGTGCCCTGACGCTGATGTTGCCCCATCATCCTCCACGGCGGCAAAATAGCCCCCAACCTCTATTGCCTTCGGCTGGAGTCTGGGAGCTCCATTGTGGACACTGGTGCAAATGCAACGATTTGGAGAAAGAACTCAGAAGGCCATTCAAGAACCCTAAAGAATATCTAGAGAAACATCCAAGAATCTGAGGAAAGAACCCAGAAGAAGTGAGTCAAGAGATATTGGCTAAACTATCAGAAATTACTTTAAAATTACAAGAACAAACACAAGAAATTATAAAAATCAAAGAGAAGCAAAAAGATAAAGATACACATTTAGGAAGGCAAGATTATTGAATCAAGAATGCAGAACAGAGAATTGAAATCCTTGAAACTCAATGCAGAACTAATAACTAATAGAGGAATCCCAGAAGACTTTGGGAGGCCAAATTTTTGGGGGAAAGGCTTTCATGATTTATTTCAGAACTATGTGAAGGTTGAAGATAACTTTCCTGACATTGATCAGATTTTTAGAGTGAATTCAAGATTTGCATTCAAGAAAAAGCTACATCAAAATTTACTGGTTTACTTCACCTACAAGAAAACACAAGACACAATATTAAAGAACCAAAGGGAATCACCACTCAAGTTAGTGGGAAAAGAAGTGCAGGTCTTTCAGGATTTATCAACAAGAATGTTTAAAAAAAGGAAAGACTTCAATTTTTTTTATGCAGATTTTACAATAAAAATAAATATAATATTATTAGAAAATACCATTTGCAATAGAAGTATAGAATCATAGAATGTTAGAGCTGGAAGGGACCTTGCAGGTCATCTAGTCCAACCCCCTGCACTCTGCAGGAGCATAGCCAAAAGATAGCCCTACATACCTGTAAAGAAAGTGCTTTCTTAAATGCAAAATGTTTGTCTAACCTATGATCTAAGCCTGGCATGGGTCTGTAACGGTTTGCATAACCTTAAGGATCAAGCCTGGTATGGGCCTACCATAAAAACTTCTTAAGTGACAAACATTTGAGACTCTCCCTTTAAGGCAGAGAAGGAGCTCTGGGTGACCTTGCAGAGTACTCCCAGTTGCAGGCTGATAAGAGGCCCGGAGATGACCTATCCCCACATTCCAATTAATTAACCTTGCAACACCTGCATGGAGGCAGATCTTAAAGTTATGCTGCAGTTAACTTTCGATTCCCTCCGCCCAACCTGACTATTATGGACTGTAGAAATGCCTGGCAACCTGAACAATTGACATCATTTTTCTGGCCTCTCATTGGGTAAGGCCAACCTAGTAAGGGACCAATTTTCCTATAAGTTGAGCATTGGCTCTGTTATGTTGTTCTGGGGTTTGTGACTGCTGAGCCTGGCCCAGTAGTTCAATACCCCACCAATGGTGTTCCAGTTCACTTATGCCTGCCAAGGCTAAGAGATGCCTGCTTTGAATGCTGACCAACTGAACTCTGTCTTATGGAGAGGTAATACTGCATTGCTGATTCATGTGTAAGTTAGGCTGGTTAAGCTAGGATTTCTTTTTGTTTTACCCTGCACAGTCTTGTCTTGTGATTTCTTGCACCTAAATAAACTAGAATATATTTTACCTGGATAAACTTTGTGTGGCTCTTGTGTTACCAAGTCTCAAAGCCTAAATCCTGTATGCCTAGATCCTTGTGACCATTCTACCAAGATATTTTGTTTTGTTATACATTTTTGTGGCCTGCAGTTTCCCTCTGCAGACTTGGAGACAAACAGGAGTGTTTTAGTTCCTTTTGCTCCTGATTGGAGAAGACCTAAGTTAAAGGAGCTTGGTAGCAGTTCTACTGTGATAGTCTGTTTTGTTTTTGTTTGCCCGGCCTGGGTAAAAGCTTTTTTGAAACTCATAGCAGTTTTGTTTTGTGTCTCCCATTAAGGTATTTTTACAATACCTACAACATACCCAAAAGATGGTCCTCCAGCCTCTGCTTGAAAACGTCCAGGGAAGGTGCATCCATCACCTCCCAAAGCAGACTGTTCCACTGCTCAACCACTCTTACAGTTAGGAAGTTTCTCCTGATATCTAGCCGGTAACGACTCCCTTGTAATTTCCACCCATTAGATCTAGTCTTGCAATCCGGAGCAAGAGAGAATAGATCTTTTACATGACAGCCCTTCAAATACTTGAAGACTGCAATCATGTCCCCTCTAAGTCTTCTCTTTCCCAGGCTAAACATACCCAACTCTTTCAGCCTTTCCTCATAAGACTTGGATTCAAACCCTCTCACCATCCTGGTTGCCCCCTTCTGGATACGTTCAAGCTTGTCAACATCCTTCCTAAAATGTGGTGCCCAAAACTGGACACAGTACTCCAGGTGAGGCCTGACCATAGCAGAATAGAGCGGAACTACCACCTCCTGTGATCTGGACATACTTACCAAAAGGAAGAAAAGTAGTTGCAACAGAGGAACAAGCCAAGCAACTAACTGTAGAATTACGTGGAGGATTTACACTAAGAAACAGAAGGAGAATGTTCAAGAAATTCAAAACAATTTGCCAGTAGCTCAAAGCAAAGTTCACAGACTAAAAACTAAAAAGAAACAAGTATAGAAAAGGATAAGTTGGATGTGGTAAGAACATTGGGACAAAATGGATAAATTAAAAAATAGTATCAATAAACATCAATGGACTGAATTCCCCTTCAAAACTCATGAAAATCTTTAATCAACTGAAAAAACAAAACACTGATATATTATGACTTCAAGAAACTCATATAAATGTTTCCGGTTTCAGCGTTTCGCCATTCAGACACGTCCCATCTTGCTCTGATGGAGATGTGCTGAGATTCAGCGGACAGGAGGGGTTCTGGAATGTAGAAGCCCCTACAGACTAAGCATGGGAAGAAGGAAAAACTCAAGAGTCCCCCCCCCAGTAAAATCTGAAAAGCGGTTTTAAAACGGGAATAAAAGGACTTTAAGCCTAACAGAATTCAGAAGCTGCATGACAGTATAAAGCTGAATAAAGTCGTTGAACTTTTATCTTAATTTGGAAAACTTACTTCTTGTAGATATTATGGTGGGGAGAGGGCAGAAGACGACACTGGAGAAAAAAACCTCTTTCCAGAAATAACCAACCAACAACTCCCTCCCAGAACCAGGAAGTAACTACAGATTTTTCTACACTACTAGCAAGTGCATTGCACCCTCTAGTGGAACAGATGACAAATCTCAATTCTAAATTTGACAGTGTGAAAAAAAAAATTAACCCTAATGGATAAAAGAACCTCAGAGACTGAGAAAACATTTTAAAAATGTAAAAAACACTGAGAATATCAATAAAACAGTAGATGAAGTCAAATAGAAAGAACCTCCAACAAAATACAATTATTTCAGGTCCAGTTTGAAAGAGCTACGTATATTTTGTGCTGTCAAGGGATTCCGGAAGAAAAAAAAATGAGAATTTAAAGGAACTTCTAGAAGCTGCCCTCGCAACATTAATGGATTATAAACGGGAAGATTTATTGAGTGAGATGGATTTGGCTTACCAAACATATCCAGATTTTATAAAGAAAAATAAACTCCCAGGGGAAATTTACTTAAAATTTACTAAACGATTGACTAGAGAACAGGTGCTAAAATCTATGATGGGGAAGACTATGAAAATCAAAAATGAAGATGTTAAAATCTTGAAAGATGTACCCTTTGAAGTGAGAAAGCGGAGGAGACTTTATAAGTATCTTACACTCTCTCTACAAAAAAAGGGAATACCCTACAGATGGGCATTCCTGGAAGGTTTGAATTTCAAGTATGAAGACAAAAAAATCAAAATTGACTCTGTTCCTAAAGCAAATAAATTTATGGACCAATTTTTAAAACCAAATAAAAATAGAAAAGAAAAAAATCCAAAACTTAGTGTGGAGGAAGAAGAGGATGATGAAGAAGAATCCTATTCACAGGATTCAACAAGCACCAGTTCCAACTCTTCAGAGACAATGGAATCAGAGAAAGGAGCAACCACTCCTAAACAACGTAAACTGAAGAAACACAAGAAGAAAAGACTCTGAAATTAAGATAATTGCCTAAACTGCAGTTTTAGTTTAAATGCTATCTAAACTTAATTTTTACTTTTAGTTTTCATTTCTAATGGCAACTGTATGTTAGTAGGTGTTACAGTATAATATTAATGTAACCAAGATTGTTGTCACTTTGTTAGGTTTTCCCTTCCTCTTTACCCCAGTAGTTTTTGTAGCTTGTAGTGTGTTAGAGTCAGTTTGTTAGTTTTTTACATTTCCCCCAACCCAGTAGGTTCTGTAGTTTGTAGTACATTAGTGTTAGTCTGGTAATTAAAAAACAATAAAACTTTTATTGAAAAAAAAGAAACTCATATAAAGAAGAAACAGGGACATGTTTTAAATAATAAAAAATTAGCCAAAGCATATCTTGATTCAACATAAAACAAAAAAGTGGAATAGCCATTTATATAAACAACACAGAAGAAGGAGAAGGAGACTGGATTTATACCCTACCCTTCACTACCTGAAGGAGACTCAGAGAGGCTTACAATCCCTTTCCCTTCCCCTCCCCACAACAGACAGCAATCAGGAGGCCAGGTAGCACCAGCAGCTGGTTCCTCTGTCAAAGGGTGGTTTTAGGTTAGAGCCCCCCCTTGGCATCCTTTTTGGTTGATGGCAGAATCCAGTAGGGCCTCGGGTAGAAGGTGGCTGCAGTTGGTAAGGCTGCTACCCTGCCCTAAGTTACCCCCCCACACACACACTGTTGTGTTGCTAAGGTGATTTTGGGTACTGAGGTAAAAACTGATTCCCATCCAGCTCCTTGCAAGTCAACCTGGTATTGTTCGGGCTTGAATTACATCAGCGTTGCACCCCCACCCACCCCCTTGCTTTTCTGCCTTCCTCACCCCTCCCCGTGTAAGCTGGGCAGTCCTCTGGTTCAATTTGGTGGGGCAGCCATTTTAAGTGCAGTTCTTGGGTGGCATTTTGGCAGCCATTTTAGGTTCATTTTAAATAGGAAAGGGCATAGGAATAGGCAGCCACTTTAAGAGCTGACTGCACCCAAGTCCCCCACATATTTGATCACCTTAAATATTTGAGTGGATGAGGTGGGAGGGTACATGTCATTACAAACTGCACACAGTGAGAAGGACATGGGTTACAGACCCTGTTGTATGAAAGATCCTTGAGGGGAGTAGGGAGTATCTACTGCTAGATTCTTGTTTTATAAAGACCACTGTGGTATAGTTAAGCCTGCGATCTCTAATCTGGAAGAACCGGATTTGATTCCCTGGTCCTCCACTTACAGATGCTGGAGGACCTCGGGCTTTTCATCATTCTCTCAGCCCCACCTACCTTGCAGGGTGTCTGTTGTGGGGAGGGGAAGGGAGAGGAGTTTGTGAACCACTATGATACTCCAAGTGAAGGGTAGGATATAAATCAATCTCCTCCTTCCTTCCTCCCTCCCTCCCTCCATTCACTGTTGATGGTATGTTTTAAGCTAGGATTTATAAGGGAACTAATCTCTGTAATAACTGCTTTGAGGGCTTTTTGGGAGAGGATGTGTCTCAGTGAGGGACCATCTGCTTGGCAGGCAGAAGGTCCCAGGTTCAATTTCCAGCATTTTTAGTTACAGGATTTGGCAGTAGGTAATATGTAAGACCTCTGCCTAAGAACTGGAAAGCCTTTGCCAGTCTGAGTAGGCAATATTCATTTTAGCAAGCTTGAAAGTTTACAGTACTATCGAAGGGGCTATTCCTTATGAAGAATATGAATGGATTGCCTACTTGTTGCAGCAGGGCTTATTTATATTTGAGACTGTAGACAGAGATTTCTATTCAAGATAGCATTTTACATGGTTCTGTTCGGGAAAAGATAATAATAAATTGCCAATCTTCAGATTACAATATTTGGCCCTAAGGCAAAGGGATGTATTTCTGGTGTAGTGGTTAAGAGCAGCGGACTCTAATCTGGGGAATCAGGTTTGATTCCCCATTCCTCCACATGAAGCCAGCTGGGTGATCTTGGGTCAGTCACAGTTCTCTTAGAGCTGTTCTCTCAATTTTTCAATTTTTTTTCTTTTTTATTGCTTTATAAACAGGAAAAAAAACACCATGATTCTGTTACAACATAAATTTTAAAGAGAATCTTCCTTTTTTTTTGCTACATCAAGTTATACCATAATATACAACCCCTTTAAATTATTCTAACCATTCATACAATTTTTTCCAGTATTTCTCAAACTCCTTTTCATTTTTCTCTTGAATGGCAAATACCAATTTTTCCATTTCTGCAACCTCTAGGATTTTCCTTATATATTCCTCTTTTGTTGGTATATTTTCATCTTTCCAATATTTTGCATATAGTAATCTTGCTGCTATCAATAAATGCATGATTAAATACGTTTCTGTTCTGTTGTATGAGTCTGGCAATATACTTAACAAAAATATTTCTGGGTTAATTTGCACTTCTATTCCCCAAATTCCTTCAATTATCTCTTTAATAATTCTCCAATATTTTTTAGTTTTTTACATGTCCACCATGTATGTTAATAGGTGCCTATATTAGTCTTGAACTTCCAACAATTTTTGATAGGTTTTTATTAATTTTATTAAGTCTATCTGGCATGATATGCCATCTGTAGAACATTTTCAGTACATTTTCCTTAAAATTACTTGCTTTGACATCTCTCCTTATAAATAATTATCTTTTGGTTTCGCAAGATTCCATGTGCTCCCATTGGCTGTAAAATGCCCTCCCTCAGCCATTGGCCCATCAGCCGCCACTCAAGAGTACTCACGTGCCATTGGCCGGGTGCTGGGTCTGCTCCTCTTCCCCACCCACTCCCCCTTCAGACAGATTTTGCATATCAGATTTACTGGCAGACCAGCTCTCTCGCCTGAGGAAGACAGTTCTCTTGACTCCTGTGAGGGACTGTCCCCTCAGTGGCTGTCAGTAGGCAACCAAGCTTGGTTCTGTGAGTAAAAAAACAAAGGACTTTCAGCATAACCCCCTCCCCCGCCCATAACCCCCTCCCCAACAGCCACTTTCCTCTCAGAATAAATGGAAAAAGGCTCTTTCTCCTGCTTAGCTTCAGCATGGCTGGCTGGCTAACAAGGTGGGCCAGCGACCATCAGACCATTTTCTTCAACTCCCCGCTGTGTGGCTGACTTTCCCCTAAGGTTGCCAATCTCCAGGTGGAACCTGGAGATCTCCCACTGTTACAATTGACCTCCAGATGACAGAGATCAGTTCCCTGGGAGAAAATGGTTGCTTTGGAGGGTAGACTCTATGGCATTATACCCTGCTGAGTCCTTCCACACACACCCCCAATGCTGCCCTCCACAGGATCCACCCCCGCAAATCTCCAGGTATTTCCCTAATCAAAGTTGGCACCTGTACTTTTTCCTCTGCCAGTAAATGGCCCTTTCCATACCTATGTTGGCCTTTGGGAGAAAACTCATTGGGCCCAGTCCTGATCAGGTTGCCAACTCCAGGTGGGCAATTCCTGGAGATTTGAGGGATGGAGCCTGGAGAGGGTGAGGTTTGAGGAGGGGTGGCACCTCAGACAGGTACGATGCCATAGACTCCACTCTCCAATCCAGACATTCCCTGATGGGGAACCATTGTTGCCAATCTCCAGGTGGGGGCTGGAGATCATGCAAAATTACAACTGCTCTCTAGGAGGGAGGGGGGAGGAGATGGAAAACTAAAGGTAGGTTGATGGTTGGTTGGGAGGGAGATAGGGTTGTCAACTCCAGGTTGGGAAATTCCTGGAGATTTGAGGGGTCGAACCTGGAGAGGGTGAGTGTTGAGGAGGGGTGGGACCTCAGACAGGTACAATGCCATACACTCCACCCTCCAAACCAGCCACTCCCTCCTGGGGAACCACTGTTACCAATCTTGGGGGTGGCCTGGAGATCACTCAAAATTACCACTGCTCTTCAGGTAGCAAAGATCAGTTCCTCTGGAGAAGATGGTGGACTCTGTCATTATACCCTGCTGAGATTGCCACAGCAAGCCGGGGCACTCTCCCAGAGCCTCTTTCTAGAGCCCGTTGTATTTATTTCCACAACGGGCCTTATTCCTAGTATTTAATATTTCTCGTCCAAACTTTAAACCACTCTTCTAATTCTATATTTCATCCTATATCACATGCCCATGATATCATTGTGGGCTTCACCCATTCCTCTTGCATTTATATACCAATAACTCTTTCGTTATTTTTAATCCATATCTCGTTAAACCTGTGTATTTACTATAGAAGCCTATTCTCTTATCTTTCTCCCATCTTGACTTTAGTTGCGCTTTTTCCCACCAGGTTAGGTTCACCTTATGTGTTTTCAACATATCTTCTGTTATTAAATTGCCACAATTATCCAATAAATCTAGGTAACTCCATTTGGGGTATTTTACATATAATGAAGGCTTTACAAAAGCTTCTGTTGGGGAAACCCATAACAGTACTCTCTCATAATGTTTATTTTTAACGTCTTTCCAAATCTTATATAAAGCATCTCTTATCCAATGCTGTGCCCTATTACTTGTTGGCATCTTGTTTTGGTACCATATATAATTACACCAACTTGACAACAAGTCGTGGCCTTCAAGTTTAAGTAGTCTATTGTTCTCTAAATTAATCCAGTCCTTAATCCAACTCATTGCACTAGCCTTATAATACAATACCCAATCCGATAGTGCCATACCCCCGCTTTTCGTAGTGTCTTGTAAATATTTTAATTTTATTCTCAACCTTTTACCTTGCCACACAAATTTCCTAATTAACTCATCCAAATCCTTAAAGAATTTTCTTTATGCTTGGTATATTCTGGAAGAGAAATATCATACGCAGCAGCACATTCATGTTAATTGTCGCAACTCTTCCTAAAAAATTAATTTGTAGCTCTTTCCATCTCTCTAGGTCTTTATTTCTATCAGAGCTTTCACATAGTTATCTTTAAAAAGTGTACTACATCTGTTCATGATATATAGCCCTAAGTATCTAATTTTTTTACTTACTTCATAACCCAAAATCTTTTTAATGTCTTCTATTGTTTTTACATCACAATTCTTTGTTAAAATCTTTGTTTTTCCTTTGTTGATTTTTAGCCCCCATTACTTTACCGTATTTCTCTAGTATTTCTAAGAATAGAACCATCAATGTTTGTGGGTCTTCTATTATATATACCATATCATCGGCAAATGCTAAAGTTTTGAATTCTTCCCCTTGAACTCGTAATGCTTTAATCTCTTTACAATCTTTTCTCATATCTAACAAAGATTCTAAAACAAATATAAACAAAAGAGGGGAAAGAGGACAACCTCGTCTTACACCCTTACTTATATTGATATTTTCTGATATGTCTCCATTTATAATTATTTTTGCCTGCTGTTCACTATATATTGCTTTTACCATATTCCGCATTCCCATCTTTTAAATTTTTCTAACAAAAATCCCCAATTAACATTATCGAATGCTTTTTCCACGTCAACAAAAATCAAAGCCAACTTTTTTCCTTTATGTAACTCATAAAATTCTAACATGTCCAAAATTATTCTTACATTATCTTTTGTCTTCCTCTTGGGCAGAAACCCTGCTTGGTCTGTTAAGATTGTTTGCACTAACACTTTCCTTAATCTGGCTGCCAGTATAGAAGCAAAGATCTTATAATCAGAATTCAGTAAAGAAATTGGTCTGAAATTTTTAATTTCGTTATTTTCTGTTTCTTGCTTATGAATTAAAGATATTAGCACATCCTTCCATGAATTTGACATTCTTCCCTCTTCCATTATATTGCTAATTGTATGTTTTAATGGGAAAATCACCTGATCTTCATATTTTTTATAAAATTCCACTGGAATCCCATCTGATCCTGGAGTTTTCTTATTTTTTTGTTTTCGGAATTTCACAGCCGGCACATCGTTACATGTCATTGGTTTGTTCCTAATGAGCATTTTTCACAGTTTAATAGTGCATTTGTCTTTAAGGTGAGGTCTAGTGAGTTGCCAGGGCCTGGAGGAGTGGCGTTGGTTATGACAGGCTGTGGGAGATGCAGAGCAGCCATGGCAACAGGAAATGAGGCAGTGGGGGCAGGAAAGGAGGTTCCAGTGGGGGCAAGGGTTAAGCATGACCCATTGGAGGACCAGCATGGCTTGGGAGGCCAGACAGCTGTTCTGTCCACTCACTTGGCCAGGAAACAAACTACTTCCAGACCTGGCAGCCCAGCCTTACTTATGTATATGTGAATAGGTTCCACTGAAGCCATGTTCACAGTACGGCAAGTGAGCATACAGCTTGCATGTATGTGCATACACCAGCTTGTAAGAAGAAGCCAATGCAGATTTCTGTGTGCTTGATCTTTAGGATAAGACCCTGGTTTCTATATGAAATGATAGGTATTGTGCACTCTTCAGGTAAGGAGTTTTAAAATAAATAAGTTGATTAATTAATTAATTAATTAATATGTGTGTGTGTGTTTTAAAGTGACACCACATTGTAAATTGGCAATATCATTTTTTAGAATCATCTTTATTGATTTTACTATAACGTACAGAACATACAGCGAAGATACAAAGTAATTCAGTGCCTTCAACTACAACAACAATAGGTAAATGGAGAGATTCAAACCTACAGGGCTAGCCACTTAAGATAGAGAGGGTTGGGGGACAGAACTTCTAAAGCTTGTAAGTAGGAGACAATGGGGCACCAGGTTGACACGAAATTGGAGCTATGTGGTGAATCTGAATTTGAATTCTTGAGTGAATCAGAAATTTTTGCCATAACAAAATGTTCCCACAGCTTGCCCTGCCAGGTTACTACTGAAGGTGCTGTTGGGGATTTCCAGCTAGTGGCAATGGATAAGCGAGCTATTGCCAGGAGAGTTGAGACGAGTTCCCTTTTTTGGCCCTGGATGGAATCATCCCAGTGGTTCAGCAGGAAGGATTCTGGCGTGAGAGGGATGTTTTGAGCTGTGATGTTCTTGATTTGTTGTTTTACATCTGTCCAAAACTGTTGGATCTTGGGGCAGGACCACCAGCAGTGCAGGTAAGTCCCTTCTTGTCCGCACCCTTTCCAGCACATGGGGCTACTAGTTCTGCTGAATTTGTGAATTTGCTGGGGGGTTAAGTACCATCGTGAGACAGTCTTGAAGAATTGGAATTTTATGTTGTATATCTTAGAGCTATTTGCTGGGGAGCTCCAGATGGTTTCCCAATCTGTCTCTTTCCAGTGCACATCTAGCTCTTCCTCCCATTTTGTTTGGTGTCTCATTTTTAAAGCCAAACTAACCTTTTGGCTATGATGGGTTTTGGTGGTTATTAAAGAGCTAGAAAATTAAATACCTAAATGCATTTCATAATGTTTTATTGGGGCAGTCCCTTGACTTTTAAAACAATGGGTGCCTCCCTGTTCAGGTCTGCTTGCAATTGTTGGAAAGTTATTTAGGAATGCAAAGGCACTGAATGGTCTAGATCTCCTCTGGTGTTGTTTCCACAGTTTGACAATTCAGAGGATCTGGAATTAGATCAGAGACGCTCTCTTCTGATATAGACCTCAGCCAGTGACAATTCTAGGCCTCATTTTCTTATTTTTCAGGGTACAGGGTTGCCAAAAGATCCAAAGAGTAAAGTCTTGTCCATTTCATAGAGACAATGCATGGAAATGTGCAGCTGTAGTTTTTTATGGCATAGAGGTAAATAACATCACCGGATAACTAACATCCCATTAAAGGAACAGGGCTTCTTTTTTCTCCAGGCAGCTGGCAATGCTACCCAGGAATGTCAATAATTTACTTCACTTGAGGGTCACAAGCAACCTAGGGTGTCATTGTGCTTCAAGTGAACTTCATGCTCTTTAGGCATGCCGATGGAACTTTGTTGATCAGGCACCAGTTTTGGGCCATTATGGCCTGGGCTTTGGGATTGTTGGGCCTTTCTGGAATAAAGTTAGGCACCCACTTCTCCAGACTTGGGGCAGTATCCACAGCAGCAGCATTACGGCGATCAGCCCCTTACAAGAGCTCTGTGTGCCCCCATTGCTATATGGTGAGATCATTACATTGTTGTGTTCAGTTCATTGTTTTTTTCTTCCTAGGTGCTGTGTTCTGTGACAGGAGGAGATGGACTCTCATCTGCAGACACAGCTCTATCTTTTGGTTGGCTCATCAGACCAATAGATTGGCCATTGGTTCTCAGCTTGATATTAGCCAGTGGGCTGATGGGAGGTGATAACCTGGGATTCCTGAATGTGAAGACCCTAGTCAGCAAGCTCAGGATGCTCTTTAGTCCATTCAGTGACAGTGGCCAGACACAGAATTGTGTGGTATGCCATACTTCCACGCCTGGTATGGCATAGTGCTTTGGATCTCAAGGGGATTGAGGGAGCTTGGCGCATGGCTAATGGGGAGCTCTGGAATAGCAACAGTGGCCAGACACAGTAATTGAGTGGTCGGCCATGATTCCACACCGGGTATGGCATAGCGCTGTGGATCCCAAGAGGACTGAGGAAGTTCAGCACATAGCCAATGGGGAGCTATGGCATAGCAATGGTGGCCAGACACAGTAATTGTGTGGTCGGCCACAATTACATGCCAGGTATGGTGTAGTGATGTGGATCCCAAGGGACTGAGAGAGCTCAGTGCAGGCCATTGTGAGCTCCAGAATATTCTGAAGGTTGGGTTTGGTCACTATTTGCCTCACCCCAGATTTGTCTCTACAGGGGTGATGGCATTCACCATTCTGAAAAAGGAAATAACATTTTCCTTCAGAATTTACAGCAAGGGCTTAGGTTATTTTTAGGTATTTGAGTGGGTGCAGGGGCCTAAGCAGAGGCTTGGCCCTTGCAGTGGCAGAAGTTGGTCTTAGAGTTCATGTGGCTTGGTAAGCACCAATCAGGAACCCCTTGGGGGGTATAGGGGTCAGCAGGATCCCCCCTGTGGCCATGCAGCCAGGGATGAGGATTGCAGACTGCCTTTGGGGATGGCCATGATGGATCCTCTGTGCTGACCGTGCGGTGGTGTTGGAGGGATTCTCAAGGTGCATCCCAATTACTGGGCCTGGCTGCGTTTGCAAGTGACTTACATTTGGCTCCAACCCAGGGCCTTGGTGTCTTGCCCATTGTATGGTAAGGATGGGGTCAAGGTGACACCAGGTCTTGACCGTGCTGCTGTTTTCTGTTTGCCCTTTAAGTTACTTTCATTATGTTAAATAAAGTGGCCTTAGTTTTACCCAACCTTGGTTGTCTGACTCTTTCTTCCATCTGGGGGGGGGGGGCAAAAACCCAGAAGAAGGAGGAGGAGGGGAGACTGGATTTATACCCCACCCTTCAATACCTGAAGGAGACTCAGAAATCCCTTTCCCTTCCCCTCCCCACAACAGACACCCTGTGAGGCTGAGAGAGCTCTCTTGAGAACTGCCCATGAGAGAACAATTCTGAAAGAACTTATGACTGACCTAAGGTCACACCAGCAGCTGCAAGTGAAGGAGTGGGGAATCAAACCCTGTTCTCCCAGATTAGAGTCCATGTTCCTAACCACTATACAAACTGGCTCTCCAGTTATTAGAAGAATTAAGAGAGCCAGATGGAAGATGCCTAATTTTAAAAATGAGACTCTGGGAAGGCAAAATATGGATGATAGCAACAATATATGCACTAAATGATGCTAAAGTTAAATTTTTGAATTCCCCCCCCAAGCTATGTTAGACTTTCAAAATGAAAAAAATAATGATTCTTAGAGTACTAGACCCCAAAAAAGACAGATCAAGGAATATTATTCTGGAAGATTTTTTTAAAAAAATAAACACAGAAGGAATGTCCTCAGCTACATTTTGGGAAGCAAGTGAAGCTTTTATGAGAGGAATTCCACTAGCAGCCACTGCTAAAAAGAAGTTAGAAAGATTAGAACAAACTATGATAACACCAGGGAAAAAATTAAGAGATTGGAACAAGAACATAAAAAAAATCTTAATTAAAAAACACTAGCTGAGATATGTTAGAAGTAGAAGTAGTACAGGAAAAAAATTATAACACAAGAACAAGAAATTATAAAGAGTACAGGGCAGCCACTGATCCTATTAAATATTTGGGGATAAATGTGACTGGGCAAAACTAATCTTTTAAAAAATAACCACCAGAAAACTCAGAAATACTAAAACAGTGGCAGAAACAGATAAACCAATTTACATGGAATGGCAAAAACCAAGAATAAGCTTCAAAAAATTACAAGATAAGAAAAGAGGAGGATCAGTAGTCCCAAATATAAAATTATACTACCAAGCAGCTGATTTGGTCTGGATTGTGGGCTGGATTAAAAACCCAGGATAAAAAATAGTAAAACTAGAATTAGCAGACCTTGGTGAAGACTTATACAATTACATATGAATTAAGAAATCAACTAAAAAAGATCATAACACAAGAAAGAAGTCATATAATCACAGGTGGACTTTTGAGAATCTGGTTCACACATCAGAATTTGTTGGGCTCCTCAAACTCTCTGCTTATGTTCCCAATAGAAGTTTACCGTGATAAGGACATAAGAAATAAAAATGATTTTTTAATTTAAAAATCTGGCTAATTCATAGGAAACAGAGAGTGAGTACAAATGGGCAATTTTCTCAGTGGAGGGTGGTAAGTAGTGGGATACCACAGGGATCAATACTGGGTCCGATGCTTTTTAACTTGTTCATTAATGATTTGAAGTTGGGAGCAGTGTTCCCTCTAAGCTGAGTTAGTATTAGCTAGCTCACAGGTTTTTAGCCTCTGGCTCACACATTTTTGTCTTAGCTAAGGAAGGATGGCTCCAGAGCGAACTAAATTATGCAGCAGCCAAATCGCTTGCTCACAACTTTCATGCCAGTAGCTCACAAAATAGAATTTTTGCTCACAATGTTGCCCTGCAAGGCTTTTTCATGCCTTTTATGAACTGTAATAAAGTATGGACTGTGTAAAGTATGCTTAAGGAACTGTAAAGCATGGTGACCTACTATGATGCACGTTGAGACTGCACCCTGAGAGAAGGACACATTCCTTTCTTCACTGCTGTTCCAGTGGCAATCCAAGGTCACCAGCCCTCTCATCTGATGGTGAAAGAATCAGTTCCACAGTATGCCATGCCATGCCAGAACATGAGGACAAAGGACTCCAAAACACCATAAGGAGACCTCTGCAGTGCATGCAGGCAGACCCCTTTCCTCCCCCCTCCATACCTGCAAAGCTACATGTAGCTCAGAGATTCTATTCATAGTTGCTTAGCAACTAATCACTCACCCATCAAGGACCCGGCTAAGACCATCAAGAAGACAGTGGTCTTGGCCCGATGACTCATCTCACCTACACCCAGGTGCCAGCCACAAGTTAAGCTTCTAGCTCTCAATACTGACGACTCCTTAGCTCCCCTCCCCTATTCCTTCCAGCCAATAGTATGTTTTCAGGGATGGACTAACTAGGAGGTGTGACCAGGGGATATGGCCAGCCCCCACACCCCCTCATAAAAGGGGCAACCTGACCACATGCGCACCCCTTCTGCTCTATGACCCCTATCTAAGCTTTATCCCTCTTATGTCCAGCTTGCTATCCCAATATCCTTCCTCCATCTTTAAAGTCTAGGTCTGCAGCCAGAGTTCCATGTGCTGCTTGCTGGTTCAAGCCATGTGTCCCTTTTTCATTTCTTCCCCTCCTTCTTCCATTGGAATGGCTCATTTGATGAGGACAGGTAATTATTGCCCCACCAACAAACTCCTGCTCATGCATCTGTGCTGAATATCTCTCTTTATTTTCCTAGTCTTGATTAATTGAATGTGTATATGTTTGTTGTTTGTGTTTGAAGAAGATTTCCAGTAAAGGACTTTAATTCCAACCTAATACAGTCTCCATGTCTGTTACTGGTACCTCTGGAAGGGCTAGACCTCTGTATAAACAGGTGATCACTCCCTTAGCTAATTGCATATTGATAATAACTCACAAATCCCCTAATTTTGATAATAACTAAGAGCAATCAGGCTAACAACAAGATTCCACAGCTTACAGGGAGTGGAGTAAGCAGTGAAGTAGCTAAATTTGCAGATGATGCAAAGTTGTTCAGGGTGGTGAGAACCAGGGAGTACTGTGAGGCACTCCAAAGGGATCTGTCAAGATTGGCCGAGTGGGGTTCAATGTGGCCAAGTGCAAAGTGATGCACATTGGAGCCAAAAACTCTACTATAAATAGACGTTGATGAGGTCTGAACTGGCAGAGATTGGCCAAGAGAGAGATCTTGGAGTCGTAGTAGATAACCCACTGAAAATGTTGAGACAGTGTGCCACTGCAATAAAAAAGCCAATGCTATGCTCAGGATTATTAGGAAGGGAATTGAAAACAAATCAGCCAGTATCATAATGTCCCTATATAAATCAATGGTGTGACCTCATTTGGAATACTGTGTACAGTTCTGGTCACCACACCTCAAATAGCACTGGAAAAAGTGCAGAAAAGGGCAACTAGAATGATAAAAGGGTTGGAACACTTTCCCTATGATGAAAGGTTAAAATGCTTGGGGCTCTTTAGCTTGGAGAAATGATGGCTGAGGGCTGACATGATCGAGGTTTATCAGATCATGCATGGGATAGAGCAGGTAGAGAAAGAAATACTTTTCTCCCTTTCTTCCTATTGGACTTGAATGGGCCATTGGCCTGATCCAACATTGGCTTCTCTTATGTTCTTATGTTAACATATGGCATGATGATAAATACTCTGGTGAAAATAAAGTCTTGGCACGATATCAAAGATGAAGGCTTAAACATTCAGTGGCTGCTATATCATCAATCGGTCTCAAGATTAAAAGAGATCATGAGCACTGAAGGTGGAGTGCTAAGAGGTGCAACTGAATTTGAACAGCTGATTATAAAACAAAAAGAGCATTTACTACACAGGAAATATAAGATTTTACTCCAGCTAGAAACAGAAGATAAACAAGTGAAAAAAATAGATAATCAGGATAAAGACCAAATCTGAACAGCTAATTACTACAATAACAGTTAACAATTCCCTACTAAGAAATTAATCCAAAAACTGCTAAATTTTAATCAGTCCTTTCCCCGGATCAATAATAACAGCACCTCCCACCACTCCTATCCCTTGTGCCTTTAAGCTTCCTAAAACTTGAATCAAATGCAGTACAAGTTAATTCAATTAAAAGATTAAAATCGAATAGCAAATCACTATAACAGTCAACAATTGTAACATACATGTATCCTCACTAAGAAATTAATTCCAACAGCTAAAATTTAATCAGTCATTTTCCCCTTAACAATAATAGCAATATCTGCCCACCCCTCTTGCCCTTTGTGCCTTTAAGCTTCCCAGAAATTAAATCAAGCACCTCAAAGTCCAACCCTCCCTCACCTCCCTTCTGCAATAACAAGCCCACCCATCCTTCCACTTCCCATCCTGTCCTGTTCCCCAGGTATAACTATGAGTTTTAAAAGTTTCCAACAACTATCTGTCTCCAAATACAGTACACAATCTATGGTAAAAATGGTTTTTGTTCCCACGGGAATTTAAAAGGACACACTTTCCAAAATATGCATAATAGTAAGTACTATCATCTAACACAAGTAAATTAATCAAATAGGGCTATAGCCTCAATATTCCCTCTCTCACTTGGCCCAACTAAGATCAATCTCAGAGCAAAGAAACATAAAGAATATCACAGCATATCTCAGAGTCCACTCAACCCCTTCAGGCAGATTGGAGGTCGAATCAAATGGAGTCACGGTTACAGCAAGGAAGATGTCTATTGCACTTGGTGCTTTGAAGTCTTCAGAGGCAAAGTTGAAGAGGACAGCCAGCACTTTTTTGAAGTTCTTTTTACTTCCATACACAATTCCTGCCAAAGGGTTTCCAGAAGGTGTTTGCCACTATCTTCATCCAAAGCCATAAAATGATGACCTTGAAACACCACTGAGAGTTTTCCTGGCACCAGCCATTTATACTGAAGGTTTCATTCATGGAGGGTAGAGGTAAGGCCTTAAAGGCTTCGATAGATCTGCAGTGCTTCAGCAGGAACATCAGGGAAGACTTGAACTGGTGCACCATTGTGCATCAAGTTTCCCCTCCAGCTGGCTATTTCTAAATTATCACCATGATGATGTCTTTTGGATTCAATCACTTGGGTTTATGAGGATTACCCTACTGATATGCTTGCAGAATCACAGCAGTGGGGGTTGCTCCAACTGTAGGTCCATAGCCAGCCATGTCCCCAAAAATTCAACTAGGTCCGTAGAACCCTCGGAGCTGTGAAACTTAAGTTTTTTCTCTTTAACTGCTGGACCAAGAGTTAAGAGACGGTCTATTGTTTCCTCCATTTCTTTTTTTAAAATTTTTATTGATTTTTTGAAAAGGAAGAAAGGTAGGGAAATAGGAACTGGGGGGGGCACAAAGCAAAGAAAAAAACTTCTATGTACTCTGTTACATTACATTAATAATTCCACTTGTACATTCAGGTAATTCTTTGTGTTAAATCTGGTCACTTAAACCCAAACATTTCTTGATATCTGCAAAAAAACCCCAAATTATTGCTTTTACATCACAAAAGCATTCTGCAACTTCTTAGAGGAAGTTTATACCATCTTATTACTTTAATGCTTTTTTATAATCATATTTCAGTTGTATTAATTTCATATCTATGGATTCTCATAGTCAAATCTTTTAAAATCTCTTAATCTTTTACTACAAAATCAATCTTTGCTCATATAATTATTGATCCTTAATATCCTACTGCTTATAAATAGCTATTCTGTCACCAAAGTATTCTAAAGATTATATATTAACCCTTAGGAAAGAGGAAACACCTAATATTAAATTCAACTTCACATTCCTTATGAAAGTTTTTATACAAATACTGATACAATCTGTTTCAATTGTGTTAATTTCATATCTATGGATTCTCATATTCAAATCTTTTATAGTTACAAAAGCAATCCTTACTCATATAATTACAGATCCTTAATGTCCTACTGCTTATACATAGCCATTCTATAACCAATACATTCTAAAAATTACATATTACCCCTAAAAAACATACCTAATACTAAATTCAACTTTGCATTTCTTATAAAAATTTGCATACAGGTGCTAATAATGTTTTATCATTTGCTAAGCCATACTAAATTCCATACAGCTGTTATTAATATTTGTTTTTAAGACACTTTTTAAGGTTTTGAGCTTTCCTAAAATTACATATAAAAACTACCCTGTAACACTTATTTCTTTTTCCACTTTAATATCCACCTTGTAATAAATATTTCTCTTAACATTAACCTTTCTCCTAGGTTCTATATCATTAAGTCTCACTAAACCTCATTAAATTCCATTTTAAATTATACTTAGCCTGCTGTAACAATTCCATCTTAAACAGTTCTCCCCCAACCCCTTTTTTCTTCTTAAATTCCCAACAGCTTTTCTTTTGGAGTTGTAAGTTGCTCCTGTAACATTCCATTATGGGGGTAGAACTCTCTCCTTGTTTGTTTGCTGTGTCCAAAAAGATATATTAGATGTGCTTGGAATTTTTTTCTGGTATCTTGTGATCCTCTTGCTTCAAGTAGGAATGCATCTGTATTCTCCATTTTCACATTAATCTCTGATATTTCCTCCTCTTCCAAAGTCAGCTTTTCACTCAAATCTTTTGGTTCATTTATGGGTTGTTTCAACAAACTTTCTACTTGGTGAAATTTGCAAGAAAGCTCCTGAACATTGTCTGCCAAAAGACATAAACCGTGCTTCACTGATGCAACAGAGCTGCATCAAAAGTATTCTTAAGTGTTTCTATTTTCAGTTGAAAAGTAGCCATTTTTTCCATGGAACAACTTAGTCAAATAGCCAGACCATCAAGGTTTGTATGGACTAGACCCGAGAATCCACCAGATATTCTTCAGTTTACAACCAGTTAGATAAACAAAGGACAGCACAGTCCATTTGATGTTATTTCCTTTAGATTGAAAGCCACTTCCAAATAAGGGGGGGGAGGAATAGCTAGATAGGCATTCCCCCCCTTCCCTTTCTTTCTGAACTTTCTCATAGTCTGGTTGAGTTCCTTGTCTCTGTTTCAGCAAACATTTCATGCATGTACAGAAGGGAAAAAAACCTTACTTGTTGAGTATCTTCTTGCAGTTGATGTAGAAAGTGATTTATTGTAGAAGTATGCTTAGTTTCGATTCTCACCAAGTCCGGCAGTCACAGCTTGGTGCCAATATGGTGATTGCTTTGGCTGGGGCTTCGAGGCCAACAAAAGACTCCAGATCCAAGCTGCCACCAGTATCTGGTTCTTCACCGCGCCCCCTGCTTCAGGGATCCCTCTCCTGAGGCCCCCCTAGAATAGCCCAAACTCCCCCAAACTGTGCAATTTGAGTGGCTGCTGGAGCAGAGCTCGCAACCCACCTTGATCACGCTACACCAAAACCAAAAGTCTCTTTCCTCCATTTCTTTTTGAAGCAAACATGTCTCCTCATGCATTGCTGTACTTGTCTCAAGCCCCATATCTGCCTTCTGGTTAACTTTCCCCAGAGGGATCGTCAGTTCTTTGAGTTGATCCGTTAAAGGATCAAGTAAAGCTGACATTTTATTCAAGATTTCTCTCTCCATCTGTCTGATAGAGTTCAACAGTTCAGTCTTTAGATTTGACAATTCTTGTTTTGTCATTGCAGGGAGGTTAGCTGCCATTTTAAATGCTAGGTCACTCAGTTCCCACCAACATTATTTCTTCACAGAAAGATAAGATGCAGTGGAACATGGCACCAGTAAAAATATCAGATGAAACATTGAATCAAATAGTTACCAATACCTGAGGTCTGAGGGTTACAACATGTCATAATGATAGGGTGTAGGCAGAAAAGGGCCAGGAGAGGTTAGAAGCAAAGGAATCACACATTCACCATCTTGTTCCCGGAGGACCCACACACACACACCTTTATTTCTGAGGTGTTCAGTTATCTGAGTTTATGGACCAACAGGATTACCAGGTTTTTCTTTCTGAATTTTGAAACTCAGCAAATTTGAAACTCAGTTTGGTAGAAAGCAAGTTCTATAAAAATAGAACCAGATAATACAATTTGTCAGACATGTAATTCTATAAGTAAGCAAATAAGGCAGGGAAGGATACTGCTTATTTTTTAGTTTATTTGTATATTCTGACATATAATGTATAGGGGCCCACAAAAAATTTGTTGGGAGGGTGCATTCCCCCCCTTTGTTTCCTCCCCTCTCCCCAGAAGACTCTTCCCTTACTCCCCACTCCACTTTCTGTGGCTCACCTGGAGCAGCTCCAGGCAAGACAGCAGACTCTTTCTTTCCCTCCTCCCCACCTTTCTGTTGCTTGCCCAGAGCTGCTCTGGGCAAACCAGAAGACTCTTCCCTTTCCATCCCTCAACCATTCTGTGTGGCTCACCTGAAACAACTCTAAGAGAGCCAGTAGACTCTTCTCTTCCCTACCTTCCTCACCCACCTTCTGTGGCTCACCCAGAGCTGCTGTGGGCAAGCCAGCAGCCTCTTCCCTTCCCCCCCCAAACACACCATTCTCTGTGGCTCACCTGGAGCAGTTCTGGCAAGCCAGCAGATTATCTCTCCAGCAGCTCACCTGGTGTGGCTCTGACAGGAGCAGCCAGGACTGTTAAAGGTAAGTGTGTTGCCTGTGCGTGGGCAAGACTATAACATTAATAAAAAGAACTCTACTTGACCTCAGTTTTTTCACAAATATACATTGTGTAAGTTATAAAGTGTGCTTCCTTGTGTAAATCATGGTTTTACTCTTCAAAATACCTTCAGGAAGGGACTTGATCACTTCCTGTTTGCCATTTGAATGTATTTTTAAAGGAAACATAGTAACCGATATGTCTATTCATCATTCACAACTGATACAGTTGAACTGTATTTTTAAAACCAGTATAGCCATCCTAATACGGAACATATTGCAGACTTTAACATAAGCCAGATGTTGAACCTGTTTAACCTACAGACACATTTTTGATTCATACCTCTTCCTCCATGGATGTCTCTAAGCCTATGGGAATTATTGTGCTACAGTTCATCCTTTCCCTTGATAAACCACTGTTCATTAACAGTGCAATCCTATGCAGAGTTATTCAAATCCATTCAAATCATTTGGCTTTGACTGGAGTAACTGCATGGGATTACACTCTACCATACAAATTCACTTAAAAATATCTCTTGTCCATAAGTGGAATCCACACCCAGTATTGAAATATTGAAAAAGGCTAGATGTTCTAGGCACTGGAGGAGAAGGCTACGTTTAACTTACAGACACATTTAACCTAGACACATAAAGATTCTACCCCTATGCTAGAGTACAGGTTCTACTGTTTTCTGGGCTGAGTCAGAGCTCTCCCTAAGATTTTGCAGATCCAATTGACCCAGTGAGAGGCAGAAGCCTGAAAGAGTAGCCATGGACTGACTGTCAAGGTTACAGGATAACACAGTTTTGAAGGTAGCCATGTGGCAGTGTGCCCATGAATCTGGGGCTAAAGATCTCACTCTTCTTTCTCTGGTAGTTAGCTATATTGGTCTGAAGCTGGAGAACAAAGTTTGAGTCCATTGGCACCCTTAAGTCCAACAAAGAAAGTGCACAAGAAAGCTTACATCCAGTGCACAAAGTGCACAAGAAAACTTATACCCAGAATTAAACTTTATTGGTAATAAAGGTGCCACTGGATTCAAACTTCCTTCTTTCTCTGGTATCACTAATGAAGAAGACATGCCTCCTGTATCTACTTGAAGGTGAAGTTTTCTGCCAGCCTATTTACTATCACTGTTCCATCTTACATTCCAAAAGATGTCTTTTAATTATATGCCTCCACAGCATATATAATTCAACTATGAAAAGTCAATGATTGTTCATCCTTTCTTTTTTTAATTATCTAGTCTTAGCAAGGTTGCGTCATTACTTTAGACAACTTTTAGAAATTGTTTTTCTAAACACCATTTTCCTCTGTAATGGTATTTTTCTGGCCTTCCTTTTTCTGTCTAACCAAACACACCCTTCAGTTTCCTCTTGTTTTCATAACCATTTTTTATTTATAAGGCATAATAAATTAGAAAAGTGTTTTTATGAATTTACCTTCACCCTTCCAGGTAATCAATATTAGAAAGAAAGTACAGTAAGCTGTCAGGGGAAAAAAAAATCAGACAATAATTATATGGAAGAATGGCAGCTTCTCATTCATCACCTTAAGCAGTTGTCTGTGGAGGGGAGAAAGATATCTCATGTACTTCAGGTTTTGTTGCAGAAACATTGTTTTTGACACATGCTCATTAGCTTGCCTGGATTGTAGAAGGTGTTTGTTTTGGGGGGTTTTTTTACAGCAAAATGTTGCCACTTTTAGCAGAAAGTGGTCCATTCTGTCAGCCATCACTCAGCATAATTGCTCTGCAGATAACAAACTATTTCTCTGACTATTGGCACTGTATTTTATTGTCTGTCTGTAATGTATCCACAGGAGAACATGGGCTCTGGACAGCCATGTGCTTGGACTGGTTCTAACCGGTCCACCATGTGGCCAGGCGAAGGGCCTGAGCTTCGCCCCGAAGGACAATGGACTAGTGGATCCTGACTCCCCTCCAATGGAGGAGCAGGAGTTAATCCAATCAATGTAAATAGCGAATCACCGGGTGTGTGTGTGTTTGGGGTGTGGGTCACTTGGGAATAAAAGCCGGCCTGCGAGCCGGCTCAGTTGTCTTGTTCTTCATCTAATAAAGTATGTGAGAGCTGAAATCACTAGTAAGTCTCAGTACTTTTCACTGGCGACGAAGGTGGGATGCCAACTCCCTCCATGAACAACGACCACGAGACGAGCACTGCTGACCACCCCAACGCCGAAAGCACCGAACGCCGCTGCCGAGCTTCGTGTCCGCCTCTTCGGTTCCTGGGCACCGCACCGCTCCCTAGCACCGCTGACCCCGAGAGCAGCCTCGCTTCCAACGCCGCCAACTCTACGCCTGAACCGCGACCTCCACGGGTGAGCACCATGGCCGCTAGCAACGAGAGCTTCCCCGCCTTCGACATCTCTCGTCCCACACACTGGGAGACCTGGATCGAGACGCTGGAGCGTCACTTCGAGATCCATGGCATCACGGATGCGGGTACGAAGAAGGCCTATCTCCTGCGCTACTGCGGCATCGAGGCACACCTCCTCCTGAAGGACCTGGTAAACCCCCTCCTGCCGAAAGACGCGGCCGCCACCTACGACATGCTGGTCAAGGCGTTTACTGACCACTTGGCACCAAAGCCCACCAAGTTCGCGGAACGAATGGAGTTCTTCGCGAGAATGCAGGGCCCCGACGAAACATCTCCGGAATTCCTGGCCGGACTACGCCGCGCAGCCACAAGGTGTGCCTTCCCCAACCTCGCAGATACCCTCCTAAACCAGTTCTTGGTGGGGCTGAAGGAGGCGAAGCTGCGCCGCAGGCTCGTCAGCCGGGACGACCTCACTCTGGAGGCCGCCATCCAAGAAGCGGCCGCCTACGAGAAGTCCCACGCAGATCGCCAGCCTAAGACGGTTCATCGCCTCCAGGACTCCGGCCCCTCGGATGACTCGAACGATGAGGAGGTCCTACAGGTGAACCGCCGATCACAGCCACGCACCCAACGCAACAGGGGATCTCCCGCACACTGGGTGTGCCCCGCATCGAATTCCTGGGGTTCGCAGTCGATGCACAAGGCATCCACCCCACAGACGAGAAAATTAGAGCGATCACACAAGCCCCGGTCCCCACATCCAAGCCGGAACTCCAGGCCTTCCTAGGCCTCTTGAATTTTTACCACGCGTTTCTGCCCCAAAAGGCAACGGTGGCTGAACCCCTCCACCGGCTGCTGGACAAGGAGGCGCCGTGGGCCTGGAAGCCGGAGCATGCGGCAGCTTTCCAGGCGGTAAAAGACTTGTTGGTCTCCAACGGGGTGCTGCACCACTTCTGCGAGGCTTTACCTGTGGTTCTGGCGTGTGATGCGTCGCCCTACGGGGTGGGGGCGGTGTTGGGGCATCGGTTGCCGGATGGCCGGGAGGTTCCGGTCGCCTACTATTCTCGGACCCTGTCTTCTGCGGAGCGTAATTACGCGCAGATAGACAAGGAGGCACTAGCGATAGTGGCGGGGGTTAAAAATTCCACCATTATCTCTATGGCCGCCCGTTCGAGATCCTTACAGACCACAAGCCTCTCCTGGGCCTCCTTGCGCCCGATTGACAGACGCCGCAGATGGTCTCGCCCAGGGTTCTCCGCTGGTCCATATTCCTGGCGGGGTACTCTTACACCCTCACCCACCGCCCGGGAAAGGCCATGGGTCACGCGGACGCGCTCAGCCGCCTCCCACTGCCCGCAACGGACCCAGACCCAGCCCCCGCCCACGTCATCGCACTCCTAGAATCGCTGCCCGATCGCCCAGTACATGTCAAGGAGGTGGCCCGCCTCACGGGCCGCGACAGGGTTCTCTGCCGGGTTTTGAACTGGGTGGGGAGGGGATGGCCGACAGCTAGACAAGACCCGGAGTTTGCGCCTTTTGTCACAAGGCGCGATGAGCTGTCGACCTATAAGGGGTGCCTAATGTGGGGAGGCAGGGTGGTCATTCCGAAACCACTACAGGAACGGGTACTGAGGGACCTTCATGAGCACCACCCTGGGGTAGTCAGGATGAAGGCTCTGGCGCGGGGGTATGTCTGGTGGCCAGGGTTAGACCGGGATATTGAGGACATTGTAAAAAGGTGTCAACCCTGCCAGGCCTCCCGACCCGCACCCCCGACGGCCCCAGACAGGGCCTGGGAATCCTCTCACCGCCCCTGGTCGCGCCTGCACCTCGACTTTGCGGGCCCGTTCCAGGGGCAGCTGTTTTTTATACTTGTAGACGCCTACAGTAAGTGGCTAGAAGTAGAGCCGGTGCCATCCACCTCCTCCCGGGCGGCCATCCGAGCGATGTGGCGGATTTTCAGCTCACACGGACTCCCCGACACCCTGGTCACCGACAACGGGACGGCCTTCACGTCTGGGGAGTTCCAGGAGTTCACCCGCCAGCACGGGATTCGCCACATCAGGTCGGCCCCGTTCCACCCCGCCACCAATGGCCAAGCCAAACGCATGGTGCGGACGGCCAAAGAGGCGCTCCGTCGGACCGAAGGAACGGACTGGGACTTCAGGCTGGTGCACTTCCTGTTCGGCCAGAGAACGACGCCCCATGCGACAACCGGCCGGAGCCCGGCGGAACTATTGATGGGCCGACGCCTCACCACCAGGCTGGACTGGTTACATCCCGATCGAGCGCCCGAGCGGAAGCCCTGTACGGAAACGCCAGTGGCGGCGCGAGGGTTCTTCCCAGAGGACCCGGTATACGCACAGAACTACGCGAGAGGGCCCCCGTGGATTCCCGCCCGAGTAGTCCGGGTCCGTGGCCCCCGGTCCTACGAAGTCTCGGTGGAAGACGGCCAGATCCTGCATCGCCACATCGATCAGCTACGTCGCCGGGTGCTACCCCTGGAGCCGGATGAGGGGGAGGAGTGGGACGAGCCAGCTCAACCAGACGCGGGGGCGGAAGCAACAGAAGAAATCCCGGGGGACTTCAACTCCGGACTGACAGCCACCGCAAATGACACACCGGCCGAGATGGTGAGCCCAGCCCCGCCAACACCAGAGTGGCCACCAGTCCCCACAGCCGCCCGGGAGGCTGTCAGTTCCTCCATGCCAGAGCCCCGTCGCTCCACGCGAGAGCGGCGGCCCCCCAGCTATTTGAAAGACTATGTGTGCGGGTGTTTATCGGACCAAGGGGGGAGGGGTGTAATGTATCCACAGGAGAACATGGGCTCTGGACAGCCATGTGCTTGGACTGGTTCTAACCGGTCCACCATGTGGCCAGGCGAAGGGCCTGAGCTTCGCCCCGAAGGACAATGGACTAGTGGATCCTGACTCCCCTCCAATGGAGGAGCAGGAGTTAATCCAATCAATGTAAATAGTGAATCACCGGGTGTGTGTGTGTTTGGGGTGTGGGTCACTTGGGAATAAAAGCCGGCCTGCGAGCCGGCTCAGTTGTCTTGTTCTTCATCTAATAAAGTATGTGAGAGCTGAAATCACTAGTAAGTCTCAGTACTTTTCACTGTCTATGGTGGAAACCCTTAATTCACATTTAAAAGTTAAATAAAGGAGTGGTTTCTCTATTTTATTAGGTATAAAATGGGGGGGTGCTTAATGATTTTCTTAAAACATCTAAAACATTTTTATGCTGCCTTTCTACATAATTAGGGTCCATGAGGCAGTAATTCAATTAAAACATACAATTCAATTAAAAACATAAACACACAGAACTAGAAAGAGGGACAATACCATTACTGGGTGTGTGCCAGATAAAACCAAAAGATCTTCATCTGCTGGTGAAAAACACCAAGCAAAGAAGACAGACAAATCTCCCTAAGGCATTGGTGCCATGATGAAGAAAGCTCTTTCTTGGGTCACCACCCACCTAGCCTCAGATATTAGGGGCAACCTCCAGGGACCACCAGAGTGAGCAGGTAGGTTCTTTCGGGAGACGGAAGTCATTAACATATGCAGGGATTTGAAGGTCAATACCAGTACCTTGATGTGAGCCCAGAAGCAAACTGGAAGCCAGTGTAGGTGGGAAAAGTGATATGGCCCCCTACAATCCATTTGAGTCAACACTCTGGCCACAGCATTCTGTACCAACTGTAGCTTCCAGACAAACTTTAAGGGCAGCTCAACACAGAACACATGCAGTAATCAAATCCAGATGTTACAAAGGAATGTACTACACTAGCAAGATCTTTTCTACCCAGGAAGAGCTGCAGCTGTCTCACTGGCTGAAGCTGGTGAAAGGCAACCCAGCCTACTGCTGCCACCTGTTTATTCAACAGGAGCCCCAGGGCAAAAGAGTACCCCCAAACTATGAACCTTCTCCTTTAGGGAGGGAGCATGGGGCAGGCTAGAGGCAGGTGCAGGCAGCTCCTTGGAATGGAGATACCCTGGACTGGAGGCAGCAGCAGCAGCCGTACCTTGCGATAAACCAATTGCTGCTTACTTGGTGGGAGGAGTCAGGTAACAGTGACTCAGTGACAGTCACTTCAGGGCTGATATAGGAGAACAGGCCTAGCTATGTGCATCAGGGACTGAACTGCAAGGTGAGTTTAAATGACAGCACACATCCAGAAGAAGAAAAGCCTTCCTGTGAAAGGTGTGCCTATGATTCCTGCATGTCACCATTCCACTTTCCTGCAATGAGGTGGACCAGCTCCCTACCCATGTATAGCATAAAGAAGTCAGGCAGTGGCATGCCAGGCCAAAAGACAGGGGGCGCAAACTCCATACAGCATCTCCATTCTGACACGCAGGCAACAAGTCCTCTCCCAACCTAATACATTACTTAGTTGAAACTGCAGACATCAGACAATCAGAGAACAATGACTGTGGCCAGCACAGGACATAATCCCATCAGGTGCCATTGTCCAACCTAGTTTATTATTAGGTCTAATATTGCCCACTCCCCAGACCTTCAACCCCAGCACCAGCCAGCATAGTTTTTGGGGACAGACAATAGGAGGTGGGCCAGGAGAAGTGGCCAAGCTTAGCCCACCCCTCAAACCTCCTGATAAAAGAGAGTGCTCAGAACCAGCTTGCTTGCTCTCTTTCTCACCGGACCCTCCTTTCTGACTCTTGGTTGCACAGTCAAGAGTCTTAGCATGTGCCTGCCGGCTCAGGGCATGACCCCCTTCCCAGCATTCCCTCATTTTTCCTGAGGTTCGCTCTGCCCAGCTCCAGGCAGGTAAAGTATCTCCCATCATCAAGATCGCCTGCTAATGTGAATGTGCTATCATTTCTATCTATATTTCCTAGAACTTGTACAATTGTGTGTTTGTGTTATTGTATGCTTGAAATATCTCCAGTAAACAAAATCAATTTATACTGACATCAGTCTCAGTGTCTATTTGGTGGTTCTGGAGGGAACTGCTCCCCTGTATACATAGATGGTTGTCCCTGCATTGCCTGTTGCCTGATGGAAGATCATAACTAATTAACAATTCAGGCAATTTGGCTAACAGCTCAATTGTTCAAAGTAATTGGAACCTTGATGTCCCTCTTGCAGGGGACTAAAACTCCCCACTAATTTGGCAATCAACTGTGAGGCTTTTGGAAGCTATTTTGCAGATAAAATCTTGTCACTCCGCCAGGACCTGCCAGCCACAATTGATACAGTATGTTGACTGGAGGCACCTTGGTTGTCTTCAGGCTCAGTATTGGACCAGTTCAGTCGACTCTCCCAGGATGAGGTTGACAGGATTCTGCATGCTATGAAGTCCACCACCTCCCTCTTAGACCTGTGTCCGTCATGGCTGGTGTAAACTGGCAATGATGAAATAAAGGCCCCCGGGAGATATTATCAACTTGTCCCTGAGCTTTGGGACTTTCCCAGGGGCTTTATAAGAAGCACTGGTGAGATCACTCTTGAAGAAACAACCTCTGTATCCTATGGCTCCAGCCAACTACTGCCCAGTTTCTGGGTAAGGTAGTTGAGAGAGTGGTAGCTGAATGGCTCCAGGCACTCTTGGAAGATTCCTCCATCCTGAACCGATTTCAGTCCAGCTTCTGCCCCAGCCATGAGACGGAGACAGCATTGGCCACCCTCACAGATGATTTTTGCTGACATCTGGTTGGTTCTGCTGATATTACTAGACCTTACAGCGGAATTTGACATGGTCAGTTATGATCTTATGACCCACCACCTCACCGATATGGGATAGCCTTGCAGTGGTTAGTCTCATTTCTTCACAGGCGGAGACAGAGGGTGGTGCTTGGGGAGTGGGTGTCACTGTGTTATCCTTTGGTATATTGTTTCCCTCAAGGGGCGATCCTCTCCCTTGTTCAACATCTGCATGCGCCCCCTTGCCCAGATAGTCTGAAGTTTTGGGCTGGGTTGTCACTAGTATGCTGATGACACCCAACTAATGCTCCCTCTAAACTGTGGAGTCTTGTGAGCAAAAATTCTACTTTGTGAGCTATTGGCATTAAAGCTGTGAGCAAGCGATTTGGCTACTGCTTAAATTTGTTTGCTCTCAAGCCATCCTTCCTGAGCGAAGACAAAAAAGTGTGAGCTGGAGGCTAAAAAACTGAGCCAGCTCACACTAACTCAGCTTAGAGGGAACACTGCACCCAACTATATTTGATGATGGACAGCCAGCTGGAAGATGCCCCAGATGTATTGGCCAAGGGTTTGGATACTGTGGCTATATGGTTAAAATAGAGCCAGTTTGGTGTAGTGGTTAAGAGTGTGGACTCTAATCTGGGAGAACTGTGTTTGATTCCCCACTCCTCCACATGCAGCTGCTGGTGTGACCTTGGGTCAGTCATATGTTCTGTCAGAGATGTTCTCTCAAAGGCAGTTCTTGAAAGAGCTCTCTCAGCCCCACCTACCTCACAGGCTGTCTGTTGGGGAAGGGAGAGGGGAAAGGAGATTGTAAGCCACTCTGAGACTCCTTTGGGTAGTGAAGTGCTTCTGAAAATTTCCAAATTCAGGTTGCATATCAGTAGAAATATTTTTGTATGCACAGTATCTTCTAATAATTTATATGAATTGGGGGGGTTGTGTTTTTCATGCGTGTGTGAGTGTGTGCACACCTGGAAATCATGATGACCTTTGGTGACTGATGTGTGTGCACCTGGAAGTCATGGCGACCTCTGGTGACTGACCCCTACTGGGGGCCTGGAGGATATTCAGAGAGGTGGCTGAATAAAGCCTGCCCCTGCCTCCCGATTGCTGGTATTCCAAGGAGGTCTTCCATCCAAGTACTTGCCAGAGTTGACCATGCTTAGCTTCCAAGATCTGATGAGATCAGGCTTTCCTGGGCTATCCAGGTCAGGGAGTGTATATGAATTTAAAAAGTCCATCTAACAGTGCAACCCTAAGCAGTTACATCTTTTCAAGCTCTTTAATGTCAGTGGACTTAGAAGCGATCATCATACCTGAAGGACCTCCTCTCCCACTACAGTCTCCCACATTTCCTGCATTCTTCATCACACAGTCTTTTGGTAGTGCCTGACCCTTGAGTGGCTTGCCTCTCTTCTTACCAGAGAAAGAGTGGTGTCCCCATCCCGGTTGGAATGCCTTATCAGAGGACACACATGCCCTGCCAGACCTTGTTAGCTTCTTCAGGGCTTGCAAGACAGAACTCTTCCAACAGGCTTTTAATTAGTCATTGCATATGTCCTATAATTCTTTTTTCTGCTGGATCATTTTACTGTTAGGTTGTTGGATGCAGCTATGTTTTAAATAGGAGTTTTATATAGTTGATTTTAAAATGTGTTATATACTTATTATATATTATTCTTACTGCTTTTAATATTGTATATTGAATTGCATTTTACTTTGTTGAACCAATTTTGAGTCCAATAGCACCTTTAATACCAACAAAGGTTTATTCAAAATATGAACTTTTGTGTCTGAAGAAGTGTATGTGCACACGAAAGCTCATACCTTGAATAAACCTTTGTTGGTCTTAAAGGTGCTACTGGACTTAAAATTTGTTCTACTACTTCAGACCACCACAGCTGCCCACCTGGATTTTATTTTGTTGTAAGCCACCCTGAAACTCGCTTGTCAAGAGAGTGGTAAGGTATAAATTTGATAAAATAAATAATTCTGCTTAGAATAGTACTACAAGTTTTGTTCAAGCTAGGAGCCACACATGAGGTTCTCTGGGTTGGATCTAGCAATGCTGAAGCATTAAAAAACATACTTTAGTACAGTCCAACCTGTGTAAACAATGGCACAATGGCTGCAACAACACATAGGGTTGGATCCAACCAGCTTTTTCACTGGTGAAAAGATAAGAAGAGGGTCCCCTTTAATCCCCTTATAAAGCTGTGCTGGGACTGATGGGATTTCAACAGGAAAGAAGAGAGTTTAAAAATAAATAGGGCATGGTTTCCTATCCTGAAAAACACTAAATGCTCTACAGCTGACAATAGCACTACAGATAAGATTAGAGTTTCAATAGCCATTCCACACACAAAAGAAACTCCTCAGGAAAGCTTCTCCATTAGCATGTTCATAGCCTGGAGAACTACTACAAGATAATAACTCAGCCCTACCCCACTTTCCAGGGTAGATATAAATTACCTGCCTACCATTTTTCTGCTCATCTTGACACAGAGAGTGGCTGAGTTCAGACTGGCAGTTTGCCCTGCTATAGCCACGTTTCAGCCACATTTTACAAGTGGATTAAAGGGGCGTTCACATAGGCACATCTGCCTGGCGTTCCCCATTCGTAGTCAACCCGTGCTGTTCCGCTTTGCTCCTGCCTTTAAACGATACCTGGTAAAAGTGGTAGCCCTGAGAGCCCATTTATTTAACTTAATTCCACTTCTGGGAAGTGTGAACGCCAACCCGAAAAGTCAGGAGCAACCCACGTTGTGCATAAGGCAGCAGCGATATGATTGGCTGTGCTCCGCTCTACTGCCCAATGCGGTGCTAGTGCAATGGGATCCTCCCCAAATTGGCTGGATGCGCACATAGCCGAATTAGCAGGGAAAAGCCATTTACAGCTGCGCCTCCGGGCCAGCAGTCTGAATGTTCTGATGCGCCTCCTTCTGGTATGCTCCCACATCAGTTCACACAGTGTGACCAGGAAAACCCGGAACAGTTTGTTCCAGGGCTTTTTTGCCATGATTGGCTCCTGCTTCAACTTGCTAGTCTGAACTCAGCCAGTACTACATCTTTCTGTGTTATACCTCTGAGGATGCAAGTCACAGCTACTGGTGAAATGTCAGGTCCTACAATGCCAAGACCATGGCCACACAACCTGGAAAATCTACAGCAACTAATGAACTCCGGCTGTGAAAGCCTTCGACAACATATTCTCAGAATACTATTTTTTTCTAGTAGTGCAGGATGCTGGTGAAATCCCATATGGAATAAATTGTATAATCCAAATCAAGGCTGTAGATTTCTGTAAATTAGTTAGCTGAATGGTGTGGAATACCTATAATGGATGGGTTCAAATATTTCAGACTAGAAATTGGAAATATTATTGATCTTTTATTATTCAGTGTATACTATTTTAATAAGTGATGGTTTTAACCAGTTGCTGGCTATTTAAACCAAATCCATTTCTTGTTCCACCCTGGATACTTGATGGCTCCTTCTGCAGATCAAGTAAATATGCCTGATGCATGGTTTTTTTACTTTCTAGTTGGAAAAGTGGCTTTATAAAAATACCATCTCCTCACTTCTTGTATGTATCCAAAAAATAGAAACCACAAGCTTCTGATAGAACAGGATAATCAATGATGTTATGAAAGTGCTTTTAAGGCTGACCCTTCATTAGTGGAACTATGGTCCCGGTCACATGAGTGGGATACTGCGCCGCTGAAGGGAGGCAAATTAGAGCCGGAGCAAAAAGATGTGCAGTAGCTGATTCCCGAGATGCTGCTCAGATGCCAATAGCCGGCGATCACATGGCGATGTTGAAGCACATCAAAGGGTTTCGCTTTTGCATTCTTGCACATGCACAATCTTACATTTCTTTGCATACTGTGGAGGCTTGGGAAAAACACATCCAGTGCGACGGGATGCATGTACATGCCAGATGCACCAGATTAACTCTGTTTCCGCGATCCGACGCTTACCTGCGACCCATGTTTTCCAGTTGCTACTACTGTTTTGCTGGTACTTTTTAAATCCGCTTCTTCGGGCCGACGGTATGGGTTGGTGATGGGTACGCTACACTTCCCAGATTTTGCCATATGATCGTGTCCATTTGATGTGCCCTCAACCCGTCCGTTTCGTGGCTCAAATCCTCCCATGTGACCGGGGCCTAAGTATATGTTAGAGAGAGACAGAACACTGATTATGGTATGTAGAATAGAAATAACAGAAATTGGGAGCAGGTGTAGCATAATGATAGAGAATGAATTGTGACCTAAAAGATCATTAGTTCAAATATAATCTCATACCCACAAATTCATTAAGTGGAGCAAATCACACTGTCTCAGTAGTCTCAATCCCGTGTTTGAAAAGTGGAGATAATAATACTAGCATACCTCGAGGATGGCTGTAAGATGGAGTTCCCACCTTTAGTGGGGCACCCTCTTGCATTTAGCATGAAAGGAGAGTAGGAAATCTATCTGTAGGTTTTTGCAAGAAGCATTCACATTGACACCTCATCTGGGCAGCCACTGACTGTATTGGCTTGGCAGGGATCATGGGCAACTGGAAAATAAAGTTTTCCCTCAGGTCTGCCCCAACTCTTGAACAGGGATCAACCGATTTGCTTCATATTCTGTTCTGCTGGTAAAGAGTAGAGAGCTGATTTTTCATTGAGCTGTTCAGCTGTCCATGAGCCCCTCGAGTCTTTCAGTAGGTTACTTTCCACATATAATCAAACAATACAGTACATTAGAAGTATGCAGGTAAAAACAAAACAGTTTTTTTTTGATCCAGATATCAGGGACCCAAAAATATTGGTATTCCTTGGATCTAAATACCATTTTGATATTTGGATTCAGGTTTTTTCCTCCAGGATCCCAATATTTTCCAGCTTCATTATTCCCTGTGGGGAAACTTTATGGGAGCTGGAGGGGCTGTTTTCAAAGCCAAAATTGCAGCTTCACTCCCACAGCAACTACACAAGCCCACAAAGCTGTTCAACAGCTACTTGAGTCAGAAGGTGTTGTAGTGATTTGAAGCACAGTTCATAAATAATCACAGCTGTAAAAAATGGTATTTTACCTACTAAACACATTTCCATTCTCAATATGCATGCAGGAATGTACAACAGCATAACTGAGCCCAAATATATGGGCATAATATACAGAAATGTGTAGGAAAAGTTACAGTTTCATAATGTAGGGATTATGAACTGTACAGAAATTGTAGCTTCATAGGGAAAAGAAAATACTTTTGTGGTAAAAATAAGTGCAAGGGATTGGCTAGGTTTCTGGAATGAAGAAAATATTTTGCCTTTGGTCTGCTTTCCTTCTCTCTCTACTTTCTTCTTTTCTTTAGTATATTTAAGATTTTAAGACCTTGAACAAAAATATTTCCTATTTGTGTAAAATTCTGCTTCCCTTGGGAGGGAGAGAAAGAGAACCTAACTAAGGGTAATGGAGTATATAATGAAATAACAGGCAGCGTAATTTCCATGCAACCTCCTTATCAGGGGTCTTTTCGTAGAAGAACAGCTGCAGGAGCTCATTAGCATATGGTATGCTAATGAGCTATTAGGCTATTAGCATATGCCACGCCCCCTGACATCACCGGAAGTGATGTCAGAAGGGTAAGCAAAAGGGGGGGGAGCATCTTCAAAAGCCTCCCCTTCCCTTCCCCAGCTGGTCTGGGTGGGGGAGCTAAGAGAGAAGGGGTTTAAAGTTTAAACTCCTTCTCATGAGAGTTGGGCCACAGAAGGAGGAAAGAGGGAAGGAAAGAGAGAGAGTAGAGAGAAGGAAAGAAGGAGGGAAAGAGGGAAAGAAAGAGAGGGAAGAAGGAGGGAAACAGGAAAAGGAGGAAAAAGAGAAGAGAAGAAGGTGGGAAAGAAGGAAAGAAAGAGAGAAGAGAAGAATGAGGGAAAGAGGAAAAAGAAAGAAGGAAAGGAGGGAATGAAAGAAATTCAGTGGCAATTCAGCCCCATTATACCCTATGGGCCATTGAAGTCAATGGTGAAAACATAGGGTATATTCTGGGGGCTGGAGGGGAGGGGGTTTGAGGGAGAGGCTCCAAGATCACAGGATAGCTGATGGAGCCTCTCCCCAAGATACCCACCAAGTTTCAATAACATTGGACCAGGGGTCCAATTCTATGGGCCCCCAAACAGGTTGCCCCATTTCCTCCATTGTTCTCTATGGTGGGAAAAAAAGTTATTTTTCCCACCATAGAGAACAATGGAGGGAATAGGGGCAACCTGTTTAGGGGCCCATAGAATTGGACCCCCTGGTCCAATGTTCTTGAAACTTGGTGGGTATCTTGGGGAGAGGCTCCATCAGCTATCCTGTGAGTTTCGAGCCTCTCCCTCAAACCCTCCCCTCCAGCCCCCAGAATATACCCTATGTTTTCACCATTGACTTCAATGGCCCATAGGATATAATGGAGCTGAAATTGACATTCGGCTGCCTGAAAGACTCTCCGGGACGCCGGCTGGGGGCGGGGCTTGGCTCCTGAGCTCCCGGAGCTGGGCTCCGGTGCGCTCCCCCCGAAAAGACCCCTGCTCCTTATTATCCCCATGTGTACTAATGTTTCCTATAATTGCAAGCAAGTTATCAGTTTTCACCTGACAAATGTAGTTTATGCTCATATAGGCTCTTTAATAAAGATCATCTGCTGTATTTATTGATAATTTTTAAGTGAACTTTGCTTGTTAATAGTTTTCCTGGTTGTGTTAAAGTTTACTTATAAGGATGTGTGCATAAGGGTCTAAATTGGTGCAGTAGCTTATGAAAGATATTGCCAAGTAATAATTATTCTTGTAATAAATGTAAAAACAGCAGTACCATCTCTTAGAAGAAGAAAAAGAGAAGAGATTGGATTTATACCCCGCCCTTCACTACCCAAGGGAGTCTCAGAGTGGCTTACAAACTCCTTTCCCTTCCCCTCCCCACAACAGACACCCTGTGAGGTAGGTGGGGCTGAGAGAGCTCTGACAGCAACTGCTCTTTTTCAAGGACAGCTGTGCCAGCGCTTATGACTGACCCAAGGTCACATCAGCAGGTGCATGTGGAGGACTGAGGAATCAAACCCAGTTCTCCCAGATTAGAGTCCGCACACTTAACCACTACACCAAGCTGGCTCACTAGATGTAGTGAAGAGAAAAAGAAAAGGTGAATTATCATAAAGGATAATGAGAAGGAAATTATATGGTTGGTTTCTTTCCCCAGGCCTTTTGTACATGTGTTCTATAATGTGATTGTCTTTCTATTCAATTTATTTTACTTGCAATTATGGAATGGCATGCCCTGCTTATACATTTGAGCATGCAAGCACACAGTCTTCTCAATTGCCCATGCCAATTTAACAGAAGAGGTTATAGATGTGTGAAAACTTGCCATGGATTTTTCACAGATATTTTCACCTAAATTTGGGCTACACCTAATTTTTTCACAGATATCTTCACCTAAATTTGAGCTGTTTTCAACTGAAATGGATTTTTGTGCTTTTCTGTAATAACTGTTGACTATCGCTTGCACATTAGAGCTTTCTCCCTATTCAAAATCAGACATTTGCTATTGTGCAGTGTAGTGGGCTTCTTTTCATCATTTTCTCATCAAAAGTACAGACTTCATATTGTTCAGAATCATGGTTGCATAATGGCAAAATTGTCTTAATTGATCCATTCATTGTGTCTCAGACTCTGCTAGACTATTTTCCTTAATATCTATGAAAACTATATGCATGTCTGTGACTTGTTCAGGAGGCTCATCTGCTTCTTTGGGAGCAGAAAATCACAGCTATTCATTAACATCCTTATTTTTTTGACACAGACCTGGTATTTTATGGATTTATGATTGTGCTAGACACATGTAATCATAAGAAAAGTCTACATTCATGCCAGTCCCAATTTTTCCTGGCTAGTTGGAGACCACAGAAATTAAGTACATCACACATAAGACAAACTCACTGGGTTCAATCCAGTGACTAGTGAAAAAGAGTGGAGAGAAACCCTGTTGGTCACTAAAAGTCTATGGCTGGTGACATTCAATCTGCATGGGAAAAAGCCAGAAAGTAAAGGGAGCTTAAAAGGGAGGGAAACTGGGGAAGATAGAATTTTTAAAAGTTGACAGGGGACTTCCAGTTTTGGTGACTCCTGGACCAGGCATGCCTCATCAAGCTCCAATGTGGGCGGCCCGGATCATGGCAGACAGAAGGGGACTCAGCTGTTTCTGAGCCCCCCCAGAGCTCCTGAATGGAGGGGATTCAGCCTGGGGTGTGAGGGTTGCCTCTTCCAAGGCAATGGCCAAGGAATTAAGGCACTTCTTTACTTCAAAAAGTCCTGCCGCCACGAGGCCAATATGGTGATTTAGAGGTGCACACCAGACAAAGCGAGCAAGCAATCTAGCGATGCACTGACCTTCCTATAGCCAGTTAAGCTGATCAAATGATCTGTGAGTAAAGCAAACCCTTTTAAGCTACATGAGCCAAAAAATGCAGAGAAACAGACTCACCTCCAAACTGAAGTAGAGGGAGGGGAGGAGGAGCAGTTCCTGAGCAGTAGTTTGGAAGCAAGGTGATGGGAACAGCAAGAGATCTTTAAATAAGGCAAAGAAGGTCCAAAATAGTCTAAAGCGCTGTGAAATCGATGAACTTTCAGTTTATTCAAATGAGTCTTATTTTGTGTAAACATGTCAGGAAGAGGAGAGAAAATGGGATGGAGAAAAAGACCTTCTCCCGAAGCACCCTTTCTGTGGCTTCCTCTCTCACTCTGGAAGCAGCTATTGACTTCCCTACTATGATGGCAACAGCACTACACCCTCTGCTGGACCAGATGTCTAATATCAATGATAAACTTGGCAGCTTCCAGAAGCAACTGACAGGAATGCATAAAAGAGCACACAAGATGGAAAAAGCCATTAAACAAGACAGATGACATCAAACAGAGACTGGAGGTGGTGGGACAAGAACAGATCTCTGGTAAAGAGCAATTACTACAGCTTCAAATGGAGAAATCAATGTATGTCCTATGATTTCAAGGTATTCCGGAACAGAAAGGGGAGAATTTAAAAGAAATACTAAGTGAAGCTCTGGCACCAGTGATAGATTCTAAAGCGGATATACTACAAAATGATATGGACTTGGTCTATCAAACCTATCCAGACTTTATCAAGAAAAACAAGCTACCTGGTGAAATATTTGTTAAATTCTCAAAAAGACACATAAGGGATGCAATTTTGAAAGTGACAACTGGGAACCCTCTGAAAATCAAAGGTGAAGAAATGAAAATCTTGAAAGACATTTCATTTGAGATACAAAAAAGCCTTATTTTCTGCATAATCATTCCATCCCCTTCAGATGCATATTTCCAGAAGGACTTATATTCACTTATATCCCCTTTCCTATAGTGTTTGTAGAAATGCAATAAAATAAAAAATAGAATAAAAAGTTGACAGAAGGTAGTGAGCTTTCTTTCATTAACTGACATTAAGTTGTACAATCAAGCTTGTTTTAAGATATTGAAATATTGGTAGATAAAGGAAGTCTTCTGAATTAGAACTCAATACCTATTTCCCCTTTTATCTGTCCCAATACTGTTAGCAAGCCCTGTATACATTTTGGGGGTTGAAATGGAAGCAACAAAGAAAAGGTAAGAAAATTGATGCCTGCTGAACTAAACATCTTATGAAGAGGGGTATAAAAAATAATTTTCCTCTTCAAACATTTCATTCTTTTTCATTTTATTTGTATTCATTTATTTGAGTCAATTAGGAATGACATCTCCACCTACTTCCTTGGCATACAACCTCCAGCTGTCTGCATCCCCAAGGTTGAGGGCTGAATCTCTCAGTGTTTCTGCTTACAGCATGATGTTTTGAACACATCAGAAAAAGTACCAAGGTGATGAAGGTGGAGTTAGAGAGAAATTGTGAGCCCAACCCCTGCTGAGCTTGCGCTGGTGGGGGAGGGCTGATTTGCCTCCTCATGAAGCATAAAGAAAAGTCACTGGCGCTGCGTGAAGCACAGCGCCAGGCAGGGGGCAGAGCCAGCCTATTTAGGCTTGGCTCCCACCTCCTGCCTTAGCAGTTCTTAGTAGTCCTCGGCGCACACAGCCCACCCTCCCACCCTATTTTAGTGCAGGTTTCAACCGGTTGCCTTTTCCTGGGGCCAGGTAGGAATTTTTTCACCTCTTTTTTCAATTTGGCTTCAGAAGGAGGTGTGTTTTTGCCTACCTTGCACTGATGATGGTGGTGTTGGGAAATTTCGCTTTGGAGGGCCAGCGTTTGTTAAATAGACTGGTCACTTTGTAGTTAGGCGGAGTAGAGTGATCAGGAAGTTGAAAATGGTGAACACCTGGGCATTTCATGAAAGGAATTAAAGGGTCCTCCAAGAACGGCTTTCGGGCCTTTGCTGCTCAAAGCTGGGAAGGGGTGATCTTCCTTAGAACAATCTGGCCTGGCCTCTGGGGTGGTGGGCCAGGGGGTTCTCCTAAATATGCCAAGCTGCTGGTCGAGAGCTACATTGGGTGGCTCGAGATCAGGGAAGGTGCATCACCCAGAAGGAGATGAAGATGGTCAGGAGTTTGACACCGGTCGTATTCCTCAGTATATTTTAGCAGCCCCTCGCCAGTTGTTTGATTATGAATAATTAACAAAGTGGCCCTTGTTAAATCCATATTGGTGTCCGTCTCTTTATTCCGACTGAGGGGGCAATATTACACCCACTAACTGGTTGACTAGTAGTCCAGCTCACTCCTGCCTGCTTTGCTACAGCTCTACAAGCACCTGCAGCCCCAACCCTCAATAAGTGTAGTCATTTGGTGGGAGGCAAGAGGATGGCCCGAGCTGGAAAGAAGGGGGGAGGAGGCAAAGGATAGAGAGAAGGAGAAGAAGTTGGAGAAGGGAGAATCCAGAACAAGAAAATAAATAAACAAATGGCATTCATTCATAGCATATCAGAGTCATGTTCATCATGCAGATGAAATGAAATTGGTCTTTTGGTTCATTTTTATAATTGTTTGGAAATGAATGCACATCCCTGAGCTGATATTCAAAGAAGCCATAGCCAGTTATTTAAAAATTAATATTTTTACCTATATACAATGTGGATCTTTGTTCCTGAATTTATAGACATAACCAATTCTAATATTTCAGACACAGAATTTGCTCATGAAAAAGAAAATATATCACCAATAGAAAGCACAAATCATCTCCGTCAACAGAAATGATGATTTTAAGAAAACTTTTCTATATGACATTCACCCTCCTAGTCAAGTGAATTTAAAGCCATTGAGTGAGGTTATACAGAGGCTGGAAGATCCTTGTAATGAGTATACATATTGTTTCCATTTCATCTAGTTCAAATGACCCATGTGGCCAAATTAGGCTATAAGCCTTCCCCAGTGCTGGGTAAAAAGAGGGTTAAAATGATATTAAAAATCAGTTGCAATTTGGGATAGACACAGTAATTTACTGTAACTGGATACATTTTATGGGGAGATCATAAGGCAAATAATTATCTTACAAATGGAGGGCAGATGTCTAGAAAAGCTCTGGGCAAAAACATGAATCCAACAGAACAAAGTTCGAGTCCAGTGTCCCCTTTAAGACCAACAAAGATTTATTCAAGGTGTGCACGTTCACATCTTTAGATACACTGAAATGGAAGTTACCAGTCTAAACATATAGGTAGAGGATGGGCAGCAAATTAGCATATAGCATAATAAAGGTGTTTAACAGATGCAAGGACCAAACTGGAATAACATGCTTAGTTTATATGATCACCATTTGTTCGGGTTTAATTCTGGGGGAGACATAGTGAAGGAAATAAATACATCAAAATCAGAGACTGATGGGCAGATGTACCCTTCTTAACTGTGGAATGCTGAGAGTAGTTAGCTGAGTCCCTGCTATCACACTCCATCCATCTCCTCTCAACTGTGGATGCAACAGTGCATCCACACCTCCTTCTTTGAGGAGGTGAGATTAGCTGTTCAGTGTATCTCTTCTGTCCCCAGACCAGAGATATATATTCTAGTTTACCATTCAAATAACATTCTGCTATTCATTACATCACAATCTGCTATTCCAGTCAACTATTCCAAATAAGAAATAAAATGAAATAAAGAGGATGTATAGCCCTTCTGGGAGATCGGTGAGAATAACAGATGTAGGACTGAATGATGTTAACATATGTAGTGAGATAAGAAACCAGTATCCCGGTTAAGTCCTGAGGGTGCCATTGTTCTGAGCAATACTCCCTCTAAGCTGTGCAATCTTGTGAGCAAAAATTCTACTTTGTGAGTTACTGGCATTAAACTTGTGTGTGAGCAATTTGGCTACTGCATAAATTAGTTGCTCTGGAGCCAGATGTGTGAGCCGGAGGGTAAAAAACAGTGACCTAGCTCACACTAACTCAGCTTAGAGGGAACACTGGTTCTGAGCATTGTAATAACTTGTAACTCGGCAATTTCCCTTTCTAGTCTATTCCTGAAGTTCCTTTGCAATAAAACAGCTCTTTAAAGGTCACCTATTGAATTTTCTGGAAGGGTGAAGTGTTCTCCTACAGGTTTCTCAGTCTTGAGAGCCAGTTTGGTATAGTGGTTAAGTGCGCGGACTCTAATCTGGGAAAACTGGGCTTGATTCCCCATTCCTCCACTTGCACCTGCTGGATGACCTTGGGCAAGCCATAGTTCTGTCACAGCTGTTCTCTCAAGGACAGTTCTCTCAGAGCTCTCTCAGCCCCACCTACCTCGCAGGATGTTTGTTGTGGGGAGGGTAAGGGAAAGGAGCTTGTAAACTGCTCTGAGACTCCAAGTGAAGGGCGGGATATAAATCCAGTCTCCTCCTCCTCCTTGTGATTCTTAAGTTCAGATTTGTGTCCATTTATTTGCAAAGGGAAGTCTTGCCTCACCAATCTTTTGGAGTTCTTTGAGAAAGTGAATAAGAATGTAAACAACAGTGACCCAGTAGACATTATATACCTGGACTTTCAAATATACCTGGACTTTCAAAAAACTCCCGAGTAAACTTATCAGTCATGGGATAGGAGGATGGGTTCTCTTATGGATTATTAATTTATTATTTATTTATTTATTGTATTTCTATCCCATCCTCCCCACGAGTTGGCTCAGGGCAGCTCACATATTCTTGGCACCATCTGCCAGATCCGCATAAAACAACTATAACAAGTTAAAACAATCTTAAAATAAATAGTTCATAATAAATGATTCACAATGCAGTGCTCGCAATATTGTTCGTTCATTCAGTATCTCAAAAATTATGTGCGAAGGATGTAATATTAAAACCCAGTTCAGTATTCTGGCCTCCTGCCATGTTGTGGCTCGATCTCCACGCAGGGCCAGCCATCCATCACCGATGTTAATAGTAGTGATAGTTGGTGGTAGTGGTAGTGGCGGCTCCTAGTCATAAGCCTGATGGAAGAGCTCCATCTTGCAGGCCCTGTGGAACTGTACTAGGTCCTGCAGAGCCCTGATCTCCTCTGGGAGCTCATTCCACCAGAGAGGAGCCACCACTGAAAAGGCCCTGGCCCTCGTAATGGCGAGCCTGGCTTGGGGCCTGGAATAATTAACCAATGTTGTGACCCCGACTATAGTGCTCTCTGGGTCCCTCAGGTATGTCAGACCCTGGCCATATAGGGCTTTAAAGGTAAGTACCAGCACCTTGAAGTGAATTCGGTAGGCTATTGGCAGCCAGTGCAGCGCCATCAGCACTGGCCTGATGTGCTCCCATCTAGGGAGACCCAGAGAAGCCTGGCTGTAGCATTCTGCGCTAGCTGCAGCTTCCGGATTTGCTATAAAGGCAGCCCCATGTAAAGAGCATTACAGTAGTCTAATCTCATGGTGATGGTTGCATGGATCACTGTAGCCAGGTCACCACGGTCGAGGAAGGGAACCAACTGCCGGATCAGCTGAAGATGGTAAAAGGATGACTTAGCAGTGGCTGCCACCTGGGCCTCCATTGTTAAGGAGGGATCCAGGAGCACTCCCAGACTTCTAACCTCCATTGATGGCACCAGTGGTGCCCCAGTCGAAGGTCGGGAGTGGGATCCCCATCACCATCCCACTCTGGCTCAGGTACAGGACCTCTGTCTTTGCCGGATTTAGTTTCAGCCAACTCAGTCTAAGCCAGCCAGCCATGGCTTGCAATGCCCAGTCCAGATCTTCCAGGCTGGAGTCTGACCGGCCACCCAACATCACATAGAGCTGGGTGTCATCAGCATACTGATGACACCCCAGCCCATACCTCTGGGCAATCTGGGCAAGGCGGTGCATATAGATATTAAATAACATCAGGGAAAGCACTGCCCTCTGAGGCACACCAAACTCAAGTGAGTGTCTCCTGGACTGCTGTTCCCCTAGCACCAACCTTTGTCCCCAACCCTGGAGAAAGGAAGCAAGCCATTGCAAGGCAAGCCCCAGTATCCCCACTTCGGTGAGGCAGTGGGTCAGCAACTGATGGTCGATTGTGTCAAATGCAGCCAACAGATCTAACAACAACAGTACTGCCGAACCGCCCTGATCCAGATGTCTCTGGAAGTCATCAGTAAGGGCAACCAGCGTTGTCTCCGTACCATGTCCCAGGCAGAAGCCAGACTGGAAGGGATCTAAGACGGAAGCATCATCCAGAAAGCCCTGTAGCTGTATTACCACCGCCCTCTCTATTAATTTGCCCAAATAGGGCAAATTGGAAACTGGCCGATAGTTGGCCAACTCGGCCGGATCCAGAGTTGGTTTTTTCAGGAGAGGGCGAACCATTGTTTCCTTGAGGGCCCCAGGGAACTGCCCCTCAGAGAGGGACTTGTTGATAATCTCCCTTAGGGCAACTTGAAACCCCTCATGGCCTGCTTTAATAAGCCAAGAAGGGTGCAGGTCAAGGCTGCATGAGGTTGGGCGGACAGTCATGAGCAATCTGTCGACTTCCTCCAGGCTGAGCAGGCTGAAACCATCCAATCCCAGAACCAAAGACGTGCAAGGAGCCTTGAGTTCACTCACTGTTTCAACTGTGGTGGGGAGGTCGCGGCAGAGCACCAAGACTTTATCTGTGAAATAGCTTGCAAATGCCTCACAGCCAATATCCAATTCCCTAATGTTTGGTCTGTCCTGTGGCAGAGCTGTTAATGACCGAATCATTCTAAACAGTTGGGCTGGGCATGAGCTTGCAGACACAATCGAAGCCACGTAGGACTCTCTCTTAGCAGGCTTGGCTGCCATCTCATAGGCTCTCATAAACATCCTATAAGATGTTCTTGTAGCCTTGTCTCGAGCACAGCACCGTCTCTCTAACCGTCTCAGCTCTCGCTTCATAAGCTGCAACTCCTGGGTATACCAGGGTACAAGCCTAGAGCGAGGGCACAGAGGGTGCCAGGGAGCGATCTCATTGACGGCTGCAGACAGCCGGCTATGCCAGTCCTCCACAAGCTCATCCAACGAGCCGCCAGGGGGCATCAGATCCCGCAGAGCCATTTGGAGCCACACTGGGTCCATTTGGCTCCATGGGTGAGCCAAAATACGGTTAAATGAAAGGAAGCAAAGGGTAGGAATCAATCTACAGATCTATGGTGCTGCTTCATTTGGAATACTGTGTACAATTCTGGTCACCATATCTCCAAAAGGATGCTGTGGAGCTGGAAAAAGTACAGAGGAGAGCAACCAAGACAATGAGGGGTTTAGAGCACCTTCCCTATGAGGAAAGGCTGAAGAGTCTGGGACTTGTCAGTTTAGAAAAGAGATAACTAAGGGGGGACATGATAGAGGTTTATAAGATTGTGAATGGGGTGGAGAGAGTTGACAAAGCAAATTTTTTCTCCCTTTCCCAAAAGACTAGAACTCAAAGGCATCCAGTGAAGCTTATGGGCAGTATGTTTAGGATGGACAAATAGGGTTGCCATGTCCTACCTTCATGATGGCAGGGGGATTTGGGGGCATTCCTGGAGGGGGGGGGGAGAAATTGTGCAATGACACTCTGCTTTTTTGACCAAACTCTGTTTTAAAGATGCCCTCAAACCATAGAGTTTTGCCCAAAAAGCAGAGTGTTGTGGCGGACCATCCTTGATGTGATGATGTCACTTCCACATAATGTCATTGCATTGGGGACATGGCCATGTGATGTTTGTGGACAGGGTTTCCCACCCATGGTGGCTGAGGGGAACCTCCACATTCAGAGGCACTAAACCTCTGAATCTCAGAGACAGAAGGCAACATAAGGGTGAGGCCTCAGCCTCTATGCCCTCTTGTTGGCTATCCAGAGGAATTGGTTGGCCACTGTGTGAGACAGCATGCTGGACTAGATGACTGTCTGATACAGCAGGACTCCTCTTATGTTCTTAAATAAAACTTCTACTGTCTTCTGAAAATTGATAGTGTGGGAGCCAGGCACACTTCCCTGGCTAGGATGTTCCATAATCATTGTCTGTAGTGCCCTCCACCTGCCTGTGAAGGTCAGGAAGTCTACCATTCCCCAAACTATATACAACATAATAGTCCAGGAGATACTTTTATGAAGGTAAGAGAACTACATTATAATGGAATGGCTCAGGAAGTTGCTCCAAAAAAGGGAAACAGGACTGTGGACTATACTACTGTTTATGTATTGTCTTGCTCTTGGTGCATTGTATTACATAAGGAGAAATACAGTTTTCTGTATTGTTTAACAAGTCATGTTTAATACTGATGCTTTGTTTTAGGTTTGTGCTTCCATCAGATTGCTGCAATCCTATTTCTATTACATTGCCTATTAGATGTCTCATTGTATTGATTGCATAGTGTAATTTGCCTTTAATCTCAGTGAGAAAGGCAGAATATAAATAATGTAAATAAATATATTCAAAATGTACACTCAGTCGGGTTGAAGTCTCTGCAACACATGCACATTGCTTTCCAATCCACTGTTTCATGGGTCTTGTTACAATGATACCTTATGTGAACCATATTTCTAATGACCAACTATGTCATTAGTCCTCTAACAGTTTGAAAGATAGTTTGCTCAATTATTTATAAAAACAGAATATAAAACTCAGAAACCAGAGAGTTTCTTAGTTAACATACAACAATTTGCTGAATAGCACAGAGTCAAGCGCCATCTGTTTGGTTGTTTGGATGAACCAATCTTTTCTAGCTCTGTCTTCCAAAATCATGTTTTAAGGATTTGCTTCTAACAAATCCTTAAAGCATATGCTAGTCACAAGATACCCTCGTCAGAAATATAATCTCTTGCATAAAATCCATGAGCCAAAGAATTTGAACCACACATTTCTACTATGTCCAGTAGCTGGTATGTGGTGTGTATACAGACAAGGATGGATTTACAACTATATTGAAACAGAAGCAAAACACATCCCAAACGAGCCTGTCAAGAGTGGGATTGGTGCAATGCTTCTGATTCACCCATTCTAATTCTGCTCCTTCATGAGGCTGACATAAGCCATTTGCTCAGAAAGGGATTCTGAATAAACACACACAGTAGAAACATCCCACCATTACTCTTACCATTGCTTTTGGGAGCCATTACTACAACATCAACCCACTCACACATATAAAGAAGTGATGATTTCACTAGAAAGAACAAGTAGAATGAATAAGATATGTGAATGAGAGTAGCAGTATTGAAAGTTGAGGACTGGTAATAACAACAGTGAGCCTAAAGAACACAAATACTACTAAAAGCAATGGAACAGCAGTGAGGGGACAGCAATGAAGGCAGCCATCTTGGAAACAATGACCACAAAATACCTCACCTTTTAAATTAGCTTGCATCAGAAAAGAACAAAATCACTCATAAACCTAGTAATGGCGTTTTGACTACTAGAGCTACCTGAAAGTCTTACCTGGCCACGTGCTCAGTGGAAGCCCTGGAGCCAAACAAGGATAAGTAAATAACCTTTTTTGTTTGCCCTGCACACTCTTTCCTTAAAACACTCTTCCAGTAAAAAAAAATCACTAAAAAGGAAGTTGTCACATGTTTCTGCCAAACATTTCTGAATACCTAGTTTTGTCTTATACGAAAAACACAAAGAGATTTTCCCCCCTAGTAGTAAAAACAAACAAGAACTTTTTAATAGTAGTTTAAAGACTACAAAGCAGTTTACTGTCACAGGCTGGGGTGCCAATCAAAGGGAGTCCAGAACAGGCCACGGTCAGGGATCAAGAAGACAATGCAAAGTCCAAAGCCAAGCCTGGGTCAGGAGCCAGGAATACAGAGCCAAGTCCAAAATCAGCAACCAGAAGCATAGTCCAAGCCCAGCCAAGGTCAGGAGCCAGGAACACAGAGCCAAGCTCAAAGCCAGGGAGTCGAAGGTATAGGTGCAAGAGCCGAGCCGAAGTGAACTGAATGCAAGCAGCATGAAGCTGACTTGTCACTTCCACCAAAATGGATGCAAACAGCACAAAGCTGACTCGTTACTTCCATGAAGAGTACTGCCCAGAGTGTGGAGTTAAATGCTGCTACCAATTGGCCAGCTGCACGATCGCCCAGGCTCCTGTTAGAACTCTGGGCTAGTTGAGCGTCTCCCCTGTAGCCTGGCCTCTCTTCAGCTGGTTGTTAAGTTTTGCTGCAGTCACTCCCTTAAACGAGTCACATGTGGGGGTGAGTCTGGAGGAATTTCAGCTTGCAGTTCTTCCTTCTTATCTGAGCCAGGTGTGAAGACTGCTGTTGCAGGCACTTGCCAGCTATCTTTCTCTGCTTCAGAGGGGCCAGCTGTGGTTTCCGCAGGCTCTGTCAGCTTATCCTCATCCACGCCCATGACACTTAGCATGAGTAGGAATAACAGGTAGGGATGGGCACAAACTGGCTGATGAACTAAAGTTTGTCATGAATTCTGGCCGGTTCATGGTTCGTGAAGTGATGTTCATGAACTGAAGAATTGCCAAGAACTTCCATGAATTTTGATGTGGCTTGTGGTAGTTCATGAAGAAAAATAGTTGTTTGGCTTAAATATCTCTAAGCCATTTACATCCTTGCTTTCTGCTTTCTACAAAAAGCCGTGGGAAGCAGAAAGCAGGGTTTAAATGGCTTGGAGCCATTTAAATCAAACAGCTGCTCCGTGTCCCCTGTGAAAAGCCATGGGGAGCAGAAAGCAAGGGTTTCAATTTTAATGGTTTATGAACCAACACAAACCAATTTATTTCACAAACTGGTGTATTCTTTTGTGGTTCATTTCAGCCATGAGCCATGAACAGAACAGAACCGCAAAAATGCGGTTCATGCCCATCCCTAATAGCAAGTTTTCACCTACAGGCACAGTAATACAGTAAAATAGATCTGAGGAGTTGCTGACTGCAGCCCTGATCAATCAGCCCTCAGACAGGTGGTCCAGTGAGTCTTCTTTCTCCTGGAGGCCTCACATTGGGAGGAAAAGGGCTTTAGGGTCACCTTGTTCCTCTTCCCAATTGGTAGCTCTCTTTTCTCTCCTGTCCCTCTGCATAACATCTTAGGGAAGAGGAGCCAGCCTGACCTCATCCTCCTCATCCTCAGACTGAGAGAGGTTAAATAACTCCTGACAGCTATAGCCCCCCTGCTTCCTGATCCTGCAAGACTGGCCAGTTTCATAAGAGTTTCCCTGATAGGACTGCTAGCTTCCTTGCTCCCAATGGGTTTCTACTTGTCAATGGGCTGAGGGCAGTTTTTTCCAGCACCATTTCCAGGACTGGACACTCAGATGGTGTCTCTTCATGTAGGTATGGGGCTGGCAGATCAGGTGGTGCTGATGTATGCAGAGCTGGAGGTAGCCCAACTGCAGACAAAGATTTAATTTTACTAAATCAGTATTACCTACTAGGTAAAGTGACAGCCCCCAGAACCACCCAGAACCACTTTTGCAGCTGTGGGGTCAGAAGCAGGTGAATTGGTAAGGGTTCCCCTTCCTCCCCCAACTCTGTGGTGGTGTCAGGGAGCTGCAGTGATTGGCCCCAGCTGCAGCACAGGCTGTGGTCACCAATCTCTTGTGGTGGCTTGGGCATCAAGCCAGATCCAGTTGGGGTGGAGGCTTAGCCTGCATGCCCACCTCCCCTGCTCTGGCAACCCCCATAAAGGGTCTTGGGAGTGTGGCCAATCAGTGATATGCCCAGTTTGGAGGCTGTCACCTGGATCTCACCCTCATGTGAAAAGGGAACCACTCAGTGATTTGTACCCATGTGGGACCTCAAGACTTGCCATCCTATGCAGGCTACCTCAGAAGGTGGGCTGACTGTGTAGTTAGGAACATAAGAAGAGCCCTGCTGTATCAGACAAGTGGTCCATCTAGTCCAGCATCCTATCTCACACAGTAGCCAACCAGTTCCTCTGGAGAGCCAACAACAGGACATAGAGGCCAAGACCTTCCCCTGATGTTGCCTGTGGGATTCAGAGGTTTATTGCCTCTGAACATGGAGGTTCCCCTCAGTCACCATGGCTAGTAACCATTGATAGACCTATCTTCCATGAATCAATCTAATCCCCTTTTAAAACTATTTATTCCTGTGACCGTCACTACATCCTCTGGCAATTAATTCCACAAGGTTGTGCTGTCAGTCAACAAGCAAGTCACCTGATGCTGGATCCATGTCATATACTGTGCGAATGCTCCTGTGATTGTTTCAATAAAACCTGTAGACAGTGTTCCGCTTCATTATTCCTCTTTGAGCCCTAACTCCCTTGCTTGCTCTTAGGACAGCAATGATATAGAAAAGGTATTAACTAATTCTAATTTTTAAAAAACCTTTTTTCTTCCAAAATAGTATAAGTAGCTTAGTTGCATGGTCACAGGATTCTTGAAGTCTATTTTCCAATGTAGCTGATGTAGTAGGCAATCCACACTGGAGGACATATTAGAACATATATAAATTAGAACTAATAATAAGCAAACTCCCCTTAGTTTGATTCAGAAGCTCTTTGAGCAAAGCTCACATATTCTTTATGAAATACTAGGGAACAAAGTCCATTGTGGTGGAAGACAACGGGCCCCAGAAAGGAAGGGAGGGAGGTGGAAGGAAGAGAGGGTTGGAGGGAGGAAGGAAGGAAGGAAGGAAGGAAGGAAGGAAGGAAGGAAGGCAGGCAGGCAGGAAGGCAGGCAGAGGGGGAAGAGTGAAAGAAAGGAGAGAAGGAGAAAGGAAAAGGGGGAAAGGAAGGGAAGAGGGGCAGAAAAGGGCTTCTCTGGGCCCAGAGAAGGCCTTTTCTGTCCCCCACATACCATCCCCTGGGCCTTCTATGGGGGCAGTAGGCAGTGTGTGAGGGAAAAGGGCTTCTCTGGGCCTACTGCCCCCATAGAAGGCCCAGAGGATGATGTGTGGGGGACAGAAAATGGCTTCTCTGGGCCTACTGCCCCCATAGAAGGCCCAGAGGATGACGTGTGGGGGACAGAAAAAGGCTTCTCTGGCTTACTGCCCCCATAGAAGGCCCAGGAGATGGCGTGTGGGGGACGGAAAAGGCCTTCTCTGGGCCTAGTGCCCCATAGAAGGCCCAGGGGATGGCGTGTGGGGGACAGAAAAGGCCTTCTCTGGGCATAGTGCCCCCATAGAAGGCCCAGGGGATGGCGTGTGTGGGGGGCAGAAAAGGCCTTCTCTGGGCCTAGTGCCCCATAGAAGGCCCAGGGGATGGTGTGGGGGGGTGGAAAAGGGCTTCTCTCACTTGCCTCAGTCTTGAGGGCCCAGGGGATGGTGTGGGGGGTGGAAAAGGGCTTCTCTCACTTGCCTCAGTCTTGAGGGCCTGTCCCTGCGCTCACACTCCAGACGGTCCTCTCCTGTCGGAGGACTGGAGCAGACTGAGCTGAAAACACTGACCGGGGCTGATGTGGGTGGGACTTTGTGAAGCAGCCAGTCAGCCCTGGCCAGTGTTTTCTGACTGCCAATTCTTGAGTCGAATCAATTATGGCAAGCATAGAATGTTGTGGAACCAAAATTCAAATATATATAAGGACAGGATACTGGGTTCAGATGTGTAGAGTGATCAGCTCATGGTTTATTGTGATTTCAGCTCAGACTCAAGACAGACAAGCTGGGTCTGAGCCCTGCTTAAATCCCTGCAACACAACACACCCAAACACACACACACTCCCCATAATAGGCTATTTACAGTGCAAGGTTCAACCATTGGTTAATTGTATGATCCAGGCGAGCCTATAGGTCTGTTCCACAATCCTAGCCAGCTTTTGTTATGCAGCCGAAGCTGTACTTATTTGCATGAGCAGTAGGAGCTCATGCACAAATACATGTGGCCATTCCAATACAAAACACTTTACCAGTTGATAATGTCTTGTGCAATGAGATGGTGTCATGCACATTGCACTCTGGAGATCACAGCTTTTAACCTTCACCACGCCTCAAAAAGTTTTGATTCTAGATTGGAGCCAGAAAGACACAATCAAGATCCAAATACAAATGGCTGCTCAGCCAGGTGGTCTAGTCATGCAGTTTCAAAGCAATCAATAAACATTTCCTTGACAGTAAGGCATTAACATTAAAGAAAGAACTTCTCACATTCAACTTGCAAAGTAGCTAGTTTTGTAGATGGTGTAGTTTCACAGTGATCAATAAGAGTTTCAATGAACATAAGAGACTAACATTAAAAAATTATTGCACGTATACTACAAAGCAGCATGGTCCATTTTAATGCTGGTCATGTATGAGCAGAATCTCAATGTACATTCTGAGTCATAGGAAATTCTCAGGAAATTATGCGCTGCATCTTAGCCTAATCAGCAGTACAAAGCATACCTTAGCATAATCAGCAGTACAAAGTCATATTCCAAATAAGTTAATTGCAAACTTTGGTGATAAAGAGCAAGAGTCCAGCAGCACCTTGAAGACTAACAAAATTTGTGGCAGGATATGAGCGTTCTTAGGGATCAGTGACTCACGAAAGCTCATATCTAGCCACAGATTTTCTTAGTCTTCAAGGTGCTACTGGCCTCGTACTCTCTTCTACTGCTACCCATCTTGATCTTTGTGGTGACAAAGGCTGCAATTCTAAGCATACTTACTGGAAAGGAAGTCTGTTTATGATTGCAGTGAAAGAAACAAAAAGAAGCATGTGTATCCCATCACAGCTGACTTAACTGAACACTGTGTCTAATATCTAAATCTGTTGGGGGACTTGAATCCTATATTTTAATAAGGAAAAGTTGCCAGGCATTGGACACAGTGGGTTCACTACCTTAGGGATGTGATTCAATAATTAAATAAACAGACAAAAGACAAAGCTTATGAAAATCCTCTTGGCCAGGAAAAGGATAAATGTTATGCAGCTCAGCTAAGAAATGCATTTCTGCTTAGCAGCTAATTTTTTAGTATTTACATGAAGAAATACATGGACAGCTGGACAGGCTATCCACAAATGTTTTACTGTAGATGGCAAACAAAATGCAGGCAAAGGAATGCAATATACATACAACTTGAGGGAATGTTTGGCCATCATTTGTAGCTCAGAAAAAGACATCTTTAAAATAAGCATTGATTTATAGCAGGATGGATGAACTTCAGAGTCAGGGTAATGTAGATCATGTTCCACATAAGGGGTTGGATCTATCCAGGGGTCTTTTCGTAGAAGAACAGTTGCAGGAGCTCATTAGCATATGGTATGCTAATGAGCTATTAGGCTATTAGCATATGCCATGCCCCCTGACATCACCAGAAGTGATGTCCGAAGGGGAAGCAAAAGGGGGGGAGGCATCTTCAAAAGCCTCCCCTTCCCTTCCCCAGCTGATCTGGGTGGGGGAGCTAAGAGAGAAGGGGTTTAAAGTTTAAACTCCTTCTCATGAGAGTTGGGCCACAGAAGGAGGAAAGAGGGAAGGAAAGTGAGAGAGTATAGAGAAGGAAATAGGGAAAGAAAGAGAAGGAAAGGGGAGGGAAAGAAAGAGAGGGAAGAAGGAGGGAAACAGGGAAAGGAGGAAAAAGAGAAGAGAAGAAGAGAGAAAGAAAGTAAGAAAGAAAGAAAGAAAGAAAGAAAGAAAGAAAGAAAGAAAGAAAGAAAGAAAGAAAGAAAGAAAGAAAGAAAGAAAGAAAGAAAGAAAGAAAGAAAGAAAGAAAGAAAGAATTATAGCAACAATTCTATGAGCCCCTAAACAGGTTGCCCCTATTCCCTCCATTGTTCTCAACCTGTTTAGGGGCCCATAGAATTGGACCCCCTGATCCAATGTTCTTGAAACTTGGTGGGTATCTTGGGAAGAGGCTCCATCAGCTACCCTGTGAGTTTGGAGCCTCTCCCTCAAACCCCCTCCCCTCCAGCCCCCAGAATATACCCTATGTTTTCACCATTGACTTCAATGGCCCATAGGAGATAATGGAGCTGAAATTGACATTCGGCTGCCTGAAAGACTCTCCCCGATGCCAGCTGGGGGCGGGGCTTGGCTCCTGAGCTCCCGAGGTTCGCTCCCCCCCTAAAAAGACTCCTGGATCTATCCAACTTTTCTGCTAGTAAGAAGGCCAGATTGTCTTTAGCCACCAAAAAAAACCCCAAACCACTGAGAATTGTGGGACTTTTTCTCAAGTGAGGATGATACTTGTAAGAAGTACACACATAATTTTAACATAAAACTTCAGTTTTGTAGTCAAGGGTATTTACCTTTTATTTAATTTTCCTCTTGGCAGCTGCAGGTGGAAAATGCAATGACAAATTTTGTTAGCATTCCCAGAAATTCTATCTTGCTGAAGCTACAGATGCCACAAGTACCAGAGACTGCTTCCCTCTTCAACTATGCAAAGAGAAGGATGGGAACTTAATAGCTCCTCTCTCTCTCTCTTAACATTGCAGTGTGTCTTCCTAAGTGGGATTCTGTAGCATTAGTTGTTAGTATTGCATCTTGTGTCCAAGTGTCTTGAGGATTAAAAGCTGCAATAAATTTTGCTTCAGGAATGCTGTCATTTGTGCCTGGGAGATGGATTTCCTTCTAAAATCCTAGCTCCGTGACCTCCTTATTTTTATTTTGTCAGTGAGCCCTCAAGGTCTTTGCTTACAGTTATGAAATCATAGTGTTGAAAGGGTCTAGGGAATACAGAATTCATCTGTAACATCCACTGTTTGTCAATATAGATAACCAATTCTAGGACATTGTATGCCAATGCAGAACAATGATATTGCACAAAAGTGCTTCCAGTTCAAATACATCTCTTTAAAAATGTCCTGATTGAGAAACTGTTTTTAAGACACAGCTGGGATCAGCTCAACTATAAAGACAGATAAGGCATTTACCTAAGGTGATACACCAGGGATCTGGCATGCAACAAGCTGCACAAGAATCTTTATTTTCATGCTGCTTGAAAGCCTCAGTTGTTTTGCAGTATGCACTGGGTTGTACTCAAAGGTTGTGTAAAGGATCTGGCTGACCCACACTGTGTAATCTGTGCTAGAGTTACAAAAGAAAAGTTAATGCCTGTAGAAGAAAAAGTTGCTGCTGGTGGTGGTGGTGGTGGTGGTGGTGGTAAAATGGCTGCTGGAGTTGTTGCAGTTAGGATATCTAGGCCCTAACTGTATAATATGTAAATAAACCTGTTGAGTTTCTTCACAGGTGGCTGGGATCAGTTCCTTGGTGAACTTGAAGGATCTTCCTAAATTCCCATTATAACATAGCCCACCTAAGATAGCATTAAAATCTTTAATTGCCTCCATCTGCTCTTTTTTATGATTTTTTTTTTAACTTTCAGGTTTTGGAGAAAGAGTTTGGGAACCAACAATCCTAGCTGACCATTAATACTTGCAGTCAGAGAATATGATGCTCTCAACCCCTTCTTCCAAGTAAACTTGTGTGTGGAACAATTTTCCAGTCCACCAGCACACATTTCATATTGTTCACAAGCAATTACTCTGAACACTTTGAAACAGAAGAAGCCCATATTTGTGTCTCAGCCTCATTTGCTTGGCTGACTTCCCCATCTAGTTACCTGCTGAGGCCATTGACTTTTCTGCAGTGCCTTCCTTGTACATTTTGGCAATCCAGCCTTTTGTTCTCTCCTGGCTTAACACAACTGACAATAAGTGACTCTAGCTGTGCTAATGCTCCCTTACATTTCATATACCACAGTTAACAAGAATATATTCTTCTGCCTACTAGAAAATGAAACCAAAGATATAAAAAAAACCTAGACAATAAAAATTGTCAACTATTTTTAGAGTATTCTTACAGTTTACTTTATTGCTCAACAGGAAAATCCAATAATACCAAGAGTTTGATTACATTTATATAAAAAAACAAACCTTTGTGATACAGGCAAAATGTGGTGCCCTCTTAATATCATCCAGATGACACTGTTTGTATTTTGCATATTCCGTGTGTGTACTATGTCTCCACACAGATAAATATTTATGATGTATGTAGGCATACTAAAGTACAACTCAGAATCTTGCTCAGTGGATTATTTGGTGCATGGAGAGTTGTAGAAACTGGACTTAGAAATTCTAACCATTTGTTATTGTTGCTGTGCATGCTGAGAATAATAATTTCACTAGCACTCTACAGTTCATATTGAAATTTGTAAATCATGATTAATCGAATATGCATTTACCTTGAGTAAGGTACCACAATGTTATTCACAGAGGGAACACTGTAAAATGTCATTTCAGCAATAAAAGGAGGGCTCTGTAGTTTTTGCAGCCATGAGTCCTTCTCAGTGGCATGTATTTTCTCCTATCACTGTATTATATCATTGCTTTCTTTTTTCAAAACTTAGAAGGCAGCTTGGATGAAACAATCGATAGCGATCTAAATGCACCAGTGAGAGAAGGGATCCTGTTCCCATTCCTGTATTCTTATATTGATCTCTGTTCTTCCATCCTACCTTTCAAACAGAGCTTGAGAGGTTCCAGGAATCAAACCTACCTGCCTGCTAGATGTCAGACCTCTCTTGTAAATTGCTGGTGATATTTGGGGTTTGATTTTCATTCCCCTAATTATAGACATATTTGCTATCTATAAAATGATCTTTCAATAATCTACTAAAGATTGTATTAATATATTATATCATGTAATAATGCATTCTTTGAAGTCTAATGCAATGTGGTTTACCTCATCTCTTGTAATTCAGATTGAGGCTAATATACTGGACATATGAAAAATGCATCCTCATACATTCAGCAAACTACTGTTTAAGGAAATATGAGACATACAGTGTGTTGTAAGAACACATTCCTAGGAGTAAGCCCCACTGAATAGAACCAAGTATGGTTCTGAGCAGACCTGCTTAGGATTGCTCTCTTAGTAATTTTGCTTAGTAAAATGGCTTTCTCAGCTCTAGAGCAATTCCTTAAATGTGTGTATGCTTTATAGTTTACAAGAAAGAAAATGAAAAAAATACTAATGGAAAGATCATGTCGCCACTGTGGCATGACTCTAGAGAGAAGGAGTTTAAACGTTAAACCCCTTCTCTCTTCACTTCCCCCCACCCCTAGCGTGTCTTGGCAGGCTGGCTGGAGAAGGGAAGGGCCTCCCCCCCTTTTTGCTTCCCCTTCTGACACACTTCCAGTGATATCAGGGGGTGTGGCATATGCTAATGAACTATTATGCTAATAGCCTATTAGATATGCTAATAAGCTCCTGCAGCTCTTTTTCTACAAAATGACCCGTGTGTGTGTGTATTTTAATTTGCTTTAGGGGAAAACCATATTCAGTACCAGTTGTAAATCCAATGTATTCCTCAGTACTTGGTACATGAGACATCTTGGTTTTCTTCCAAATTCTACCCCATAGAAACCATAACATTTAACAGGAATCTCTTCACAATACAGAAAGAACAGAATGGGGAGGAGTGCAACTTTTATTGTACCAGTTGTGATACTTTTCAATTCATCGTTGTGATCTAGAGTGTCTAGACTGAATCACAACATAGCACAGCCACAACTATATAAAAATCTGGGGAGATCCACATTTATTTGAATTTTGAGTTGATTGCACACTTTGAATTTAAATAAATGGGATCTTTGAAATTCAGATTATGGGAATTCTACTGTATTTTTTAAAAAAATCTTTTAAATTAAAAGCTTTCAATTGCTTTCTCTGCATGAAGTTCTTTGATTCTGCCTGAGCAACCATACTGCATATGCAGTTCTCATGAAGCCTGACTTCGGGGGGTTTTTTTGGTAAAACATTAATGAGTCGATAAAATGGGATGGATTTGGAAAAACCCATATCTTCTTTTCTAATATACTATTAATGTTGTTAAAAAGAAAATAAATTAGGGGCTGCCTTGTTTGTGGATAGGCTTGTTTTTATTGAAACATAATTCATGTCTGTAAACTAACCAGAACTGTGGAAGCCCTTGTGGGGGGGAGAAAATGGGCAAGATCCCAGTTTTCTCTCTCTCTAGAACCACTTGTATTTACAATTTTCTTTGCGCAAAACTAAAGCGTTGTGCTTTTCATAAATATGACACTTTTATATGCTGACACAGTTATGGATATGTGTTAATGTTCTTAAGGCACTTGAGATATTTTCCATAGCTTCAAAAATTATGTAAAATTCAAAGCTTACTTATAATCCACCCAGAGTGTTCATCATACAGATAAAGAGGTGGGATTTAAATGTTGTTAATAATATGCAAGTGAGATAACTGGGATGTGACTAGCCATCCTTTCCCCACTGCTCTGATTCTGTTTAAGCAGGGGTCTTTTCGTAGAAGAACAGCTGCAGGAGCTCATTAGCATATGGTATGCTAATGAGCTATTAGGCTATTAGCATAAGCCACACCCCCTGACATCACCGGAAGTGATGTCAGAAGTGGAAGCAAAAGGGGGGGAAGCATCTTCAAAAGCCTCCCCTTCCCTTCCCCCCATTTCCTCCATTGTTCTCTATGGTGGGAAAAAAAGTTATTTTTTTCCCACTATAGAGAACAATGGAGGGAATAGGGGCAACCTGTTTAGGGGGCCATAGAATTGGACCCCCTGGTCCAATGTTCTTGAAACTTGGTGGGTATCTTGGGGAGAGGCTCCATCAGCTATCCTGTGAGTTTCGAGCCTCTCCCTCAAACCCCCTCCCCTCCAGCCCCCAGAATATACCCTATGTTTTCACCATTGACTTCAATGGCCCATAGGATATAATGGAGCTGAAATTGACATGCGGCTGCCTGAAAGACTCTCCGGGACGCCGGCTGGGGGCGGGGCTTGGCTCCTGAGCTCCCTGAGCTCCGGTGGGCTCCCCCCCCCCAAAAAGACCCCTGTGTTTAAGAGATTACTATAGTTTCCTTCACAACACCAATTTTATATGGGTACTGAAGCTGTGTTTGCCATACTAGATGTACAAATAGCCTTCACACGAACTGACACGCTGTTGCACATCTAACAGAGCAGAGTTGTGCAGAAAAGTTTGTTTTTGAAAATAGGTAATTCAGAGTGAGAAGTTACTTGCTTTCTGTTAAGTTAAACTATGCTATCCAGCAGGTTGTTCCAATTGGTTGAACACTGGTAATCTCAGAATGTCCTTTTTGGCTCATTTTTTTTGTTTGTTCGTTTAAAATGTGACTCCACCTGGCTTGGGTTACATAGCCTACTCAAGATGACAGGACATTGGTGTTAACCCTGGCACATTGATTATACCATCTTTTGCTTTACAAAAGTATGTTCAACCAATCAGTAACATGGTTGCAAATCTGAGGTCTGTGTAACATGTTTGTTGGATGGAAGGTGAAAGTGTTGCTTGTGGATTGCAGAAAGTGCATGTATTTTTTTTAAAATGTACTTCAGTTATATCTTGCCTTTCTCTCTACTGGGGACTCAAAACAGGTTGCATTGTTTTCTCCTTCATTTTATCTTGACAACAGCCTTGTGAGGTAGTGTGATGTTAGCCAAATTGCCTTTAATTATTAATAAATGTGGGGAATTGGAATATTAAAAGGGCGATAGCTATATAAAGGAAGCAATAACCTGTGTATACCAGAGTCCAAATTATTCAGATCCCCAGAAATAGACCAGGAGACTAGATCTTAAATATGATTTCTTTTACTAAATAATTCACATACACATACAATTATAATAAAGCAATCACACACTCAAGCAATACAAAACTAGGAAACTAGATAGAAGGGTACAAAGACAGTTGCATGAACAGGAAGTATCATTGATGGGGATGATATTCTACCTGTCTGACACAACGAGGTGATCCTGCAGTGAAAAATGGGGAAAATACTAGGGAAGGGGTCGTGTGTTGACCAGCAACACATGTGGTAGACTCCAGACAGTGCTACAAATGGAGTCAGCTAGATAGGGTGGGGTCAGGTAGATAGGAAAGAGAGACTGAACAATGGGCAGATGCTCTTCTTATATACCCTAAGAGGGGCTTGGGCCATGAGCCACCAAGGCATGTCGTCCCCAGGAATATACTAGAAGCTGCCAGTTCCTTAATGGCCCAAAAGAATGGAATTAAGTGTTGGGCAACTGATATAATGTTTACTAACAGTGACACCTCTTAGAGTGAATGGCTTAAGACAAAGGGAAAGAAAAGGTAGTCATTCCAGGTGCTTGGCCAGTCAACAATCTGGTGATCTCCATCTGCACTATCTTGATGGGTGGTGAGTGTGTTTGGCTGCTCAGATAATCCCGTCATGGCCAAGTTCTATTGTTTAACTTGAAGATGAATACATGAAGTCTTTGGTGATGCTAGGAGAAGGTAGAGGGGAAGGATGCCTGTGTGCTGGAGAAGAAGTCCTTCTATGGAATCCTTTGCAGGACACTCAGGCTTCTGTTGTAAAGCATGGATTCTGCTTGCTGGCTGCTGTGTATTTCTTGCATCAGGGAGGTTGATTTGCCTCCTGCATGGATGCAATGGTGAAGAGCATTGGGTATGTCCGTGGGTCCACGTCTGGCTGACACACTGCTTCAGGGTGAGGCTTCCCTTGGCTGGGCACATGTCTACAGTCCGGGAAGTTGGCACCATCATTGGGCTACTGCATGGTTCAATCCCTGGCATATTTATTATACAGTTCAGCTCACAGACATAATCCATAGCCTTATAAATGCCACACAAGGCTCTTGCAGTCCCCCTCCCCTTGGGACCCTGGTGACATCAGGAGGCAGGGTCCATATCCAGGTTCAGGCAAGATGACATCCACTGAGCTGGCTTGAAGATTTTCTGGGGCAGGGGTGAGGTGTCACCAGGTAACTATACAAGGGGACTACATAAAAAACTATCCTGTAAAAATAACTGAATGGGTTACAGAATGAGTATGACAGATTCATTTGACTTCAACATATGTGATTTGCATCAGTTGTTATGACCATTGCTTCAGTTAGCAGAGAAATGAACAAAAATGCATAAATTCTAACAACTGTTAACACAAAATCCTTGAAAAATTAACTCAAATAAGCTCAACCGCTAATAAAGTAAATTCTAAATGACTTAAAAATACTTAGGTGTTAATAAAAACTTAACCACACATTCACATCAATTGTAAACACAATAAAACATCCTTGGTGCCAATAAAGAAAATCTTAAACAAAGTAACATGAAGAATTCACATTCATTTAAAACAATGAGCTGGGTGTTTGTTGTTTTCTTGGTCCTTCCCCCCAGCGCAGACAGTCCACTGTGCCAGAAAAACGCTGCTGGAATTGACTAGGACTGGAGGGAGGCAGCTCTTAAAATGTCCATTTGCTAAAGACACAATGGGTGTGTTCAGACGGATCTTTTGATCTGCCATAGGAACGACTCCCTTGCGGATCAAAAATGCACGACCAGACAGAAACATCTGCGAAATATTCCAGTCCCATAGGCATCCCGTTCTGCTGCGCCTCCAATCCTGATTTAAAAAGTAGCAGTTTCAATGTAGGGTTTTCGCTTACCCACGCAACAACTGCAGACTTTCTTCCGTCTGGTCACTCCATTAGCGTGCGATGCTCCCGTCGGCTCGGTCTGACGTCAGACCGAGCCGACGGGGGCGCGATTTTTAAAAAATTGAAACCCCATGTGCGCTTTAACAAGGAGACGCATTCAGCGATAAGCGCTACGAGGAATGTAATATTCATGCTTATTTCTTTTAGGGACAAGATGTTACCGCGATGGGAGATGGAGGGGGGGAAGGACTGTTCTAACTTGCAAAATAGTCCCTCCATTGATCATGATGGCAAGGGGGAGGACCGGGACTTTGCTGAAAACCCTCCGCGATCGCCTCAGTTCTCCAAGGAGGCGCAGCCTTGCCTATGCGAATGTACAAAACTTTTTTTTTAAAAATCCTCGGTGGATGCCGTGTAGACAAATCATGGTGGGAACAACGCGCGGTGAGGCTATTTCATGGGGGGCGTCTGGTCGTGCTAGGCTGGATTAAAAAAATCGGGATAAAATTTTAGGAGGGCTCATGGCGCGATTGACTGGCCGTCTGAACGCAGCCAATGTTAAGAACCACTCGGCTTTCTTCGGATCCTCACTTTGGAGGCGGTGGTGGAGCGCTTTGTGCACTTCTCATCATGACTTCAAAAACACTCATCCTCTCGTGGCACAAGCACAAGGCAGCTCGGCCGGAAGGAGTGGGTTTTACATACTGGGGAGAAGGCTCCTCCCATTCTCACAAGTCATCATGGGCACATTACTTTATGTTATAATCAAGACATAAAAAGCACATAAAACATAAAAAGAAGTCTCAGGCTTGACTTATTGCATTGATAGAGTCACATTCATCTTCTTTACTAGGCATGGTAAATGGACACAGTAACGTAACAAGTTCTTAGGTTTGAGCCCGTTCTTGTTTTGGGGGAGGCTGAATCATTCTCCCCTTTGGCGGAAGGCAGGTCCCTGGATCTTTTCTCCGAACCAGGGGGTCTGCACCACTGAGGAAACCCCACCTTCAAGGGGGTTTTCACAGCTTCAGACTCCAAACCAACCGGGTTCGGAGAAATTGGTCAGGGGATCTTCCCTTTTTAATTGGAGTCTTTGTGACTCTGAGGGGACATTGTAAAGTGTACCCTTTTTAAACTGAGAGTTCCCCTACGCGGGCTCTCACCCATTCCTGGTAAAAGAATAGAATGCATAATAACACAAAGAGAGCTTTTTGCAAAACCCCAATGGTATAATCCTCTTCCCATTAATCTTTGTTGCCTGTGATTGACAGGGAATTGGGCAGATCCGGAGGCTTGGGTTTCCAAAGGGAGCCCAGTGCCTTCAGGTCTGGGGGGTCATCCTTTATGCAAAGAAGCAGCCCCAAGCATGATGGGTTTTGCTTTCTATTATCAGAAGTTTATATAGTTTGACCATACACACAATAACACATAAACATTCACATCCACATAACTTTTTGAACATTGAGAGACTAAGGGAAGGCATGTGTGGGATAGCCTTAGAAAGTTAGAAAGGGTTCAAGGTTGGGGAGCTAGCTGTTGTGAGCCCAGTCTGCCTCATTCCACTGAGCATTTTTGCTCAGCTTCAACCAAGGGGTTGCACGTTAGGGTACCTCAGCCTGCTTGTCAGCTGGGATTCCACCCCCTATATGCCTGCCCAGTTCATCTAAACCCAGGTCAGGACTACTGCCAACCTAGAAACCTTCCTAAGGGAAGGTCTTGCCCTTGGTCCTGTGAAGGATACTTTTTGCAATTTGACAATATGACTGCTTATGCCAAGGTGTTCCTGATCTCCATGGAGCCTTCCTCTGGGTTTCTGGTGTTTGGCAGTTCAGACCTCCTGGTGGGATTTTACAACAGCAGTGATCACTGGGTCAGTTCTTGCCCAGTTGAAAGAACAGCTTTTTGTGCTGTTGTTGTTGGGCGAGTATTTCCTCACAAGGAATCTTTCTGTGCAAGAAGCACATATTCCCCCTAAATGATTCAGTCTCCTTTGCCTCTGCAGACCCCTATTTTCGGTTGTGGACAGCCCCTGGTTTGATCTAACATATATTGGGTTGAAAAACCCACTCAACACTTGTCAATGAATAGAAGAAAAACACGAAAGCAAAAAGACATTAGGGGAATATGAGGCTATAGGGATGAGGGGGCTATGAGGGAGGTGGGTCAGAGCTGATATTGTGACATGGAGCATATTTATTCATATAGGAGATGGTCTCCATCCTCTTAACTTGTCTCCTGACCCAACAACCTAGACAGATCAAAGCAATGCTTAATAGTACTTGGAATCCCACAATGATTACTATGGGGTGAAATGCCAGATTTAGGAACATTTCAAACCCTGGCCAATAAAGGCCCTAATTGGATACAAAATAATCAGTATAATTCATAGCTTTGTTATAATCAGGACTATAAATATGTTTAAATGAATTCTGAGAACCTTATGAAGTCACACATAGACACGTGAAGCTGCCTTATACTGAATCAGACCATTAATTCAAGGTCAGTACTGTCTACTCTACTCTGACTGCCAGTGGTTCTTCAGGATCCCAAACTGAGGTCTTTCGACATCACCTACTACCTAATCCTTTTAAGTGAAGATGCCAGGAATTGAACCTGGGACAGAAGAGTCTTTCAAGCAGTTGCTCTGCCATGATCCATGCATTCTCCAGTGGTCAAACACTGTACTCGATTGTCGTATTATTTGAAAATACAAGCATGTGTAGGTATAAGAGCAACATATGTCTGATGAAAATGTACAACTGTATTTTAAAACTCTCTCCTATTGACTACTCAAACACAGAGGAAAAACTGCTTAGGTATGTTGTCTGGTTAAATTGGGCCAGGATTCTTGTTTTGAAAGGAAGCAAATTAGCCTTGGAGGTGAAAATTAGTTTTAGGAAAAGGAAAAGTGATATCAACTTCTACTACCTCTGAATACATATTAAAATGGCATCAAAACAAATTCATACATTTGTTACATTTGTATTATTTTGAAACATACTCTTTAGGAACAGATTTGGTAATTCTTTAGTATGAAGGTTGAACAAAGAGGTAAAAACAGCATTTTAGAATTGTACACTGAAGTAAAGTATTCTATAAAGGAAATTACAATGTATGCAGCTACTTTTGACATAAAGTAAGGCCTTACAAAATGGATGTGGGATGAAAGCTTGGTGGAATTTAAGGTAGGAACTTGTCAAAGCTGAGGAGATGCTAGAAAAGATTTTAAGCAGTAAAACATGAAACCAGATATATTAGAGGGGGAACTATTGTATACCTAATGCATTTGAAGGCAGGGTGCCCAGAGACAAATCACTGTTGATGGTGTTGTTGCGATGGACTATCTTATTGCTGAACATTTATCAGGCATGTTTAGGATGTTTAGAAACAGTGAATGAATATCACCTAAGAGAGGTTACACCCTTTCCCCCTCCCTCAGCCTCATAAATGGGAGGGTGATTGTTACCTGACCTTTTCTAGCCCTGCTACTGCTGTTCTTACAATGGCCCTGAATTCTTTCTTCTTGAAACAGATAGGTGGCAAAGAAGAGAACTAGAAACAACTCATTCCTCAATTAATAAAACTGAATAGCCTACATAAACTATAGAGTCACACAAAATATCAAAGGAAACAAAAACTTCATAAGAGGTCCTCAGAAGACTTTGGAAGAGCTTAAGGCTTGTGACATTCTGGTTGTAGTGCTAAGTAACATTCATTTTTCATTCCTTTAGCTCAGGGTTGTCAAACAGCTGTTTTCAGATTTACCAGGTAATTCCCAAATGTATCTGGAATTCTTTTTCAGGATGTTTTCCCCCGAGAAAACCCAGATACAATTGGGATTCCAAGATACACCCCAAAAATTCTGATAAGGTATTTTGAGGTATATTTTCTGCTTGGGTGGATCCAAATGCACACCCCTGTTGTTGTTCAGTCGCACAGTCGAGTCCGACTCTTCGCGACCCCATGGACCAGATTACGCCAGGCCCTCCTTCTGCTATCCGCTGAAGTTTGCTCAATTTCATGTTCGTTGCATCGATGACACTGTCTAACCATCTCATTCTTTGCCGTCCCCTTCTTCTTTGACCTTCAATCTTTCCCAGCATCAGGGTCTTCTCCAGTGAATGCTCCCTTCTCATTTGGTGGCCAAAGTATTTGAGCTTCAGCTTCAGGATCTGGCCTTCCAGGGAACAATCAGGGTTGATTTCTTTTAGGATTGACTGATTTGATCTCCTTGCAGTCCAAGGGACTCTCAAGAGTCTTCTCCAGCACCATAGTTCAAAAGAATCTATTCTTCGGCGCTCGGCCTTCCTTATAGTCCAACTCTCACAGCCATACATTACTACGGGGAATACCATTGCTTTGACCATGCGGACTTTTGTTGGCAAGGTGATGTCTCTGCTTTTTATCATGCTGTTTAGGTTTGCCATCGCTTTCCTCCCAAGGAGCAGGCGTCTTTTAATTTCATGGCTGCAGTCACCATCTGCAGTGATCTGGGATCCTAGGAACGTGAAGTCTGTCACTACTTCTACGACTTCCCCTTCTATTTGCCAAGGATTGATGGGGCCAGATGCCATGATCTTAGTTTTTTTGATGTTGAGCTTCAAGCCCACTTTTGCACTCTCCTCTTTCACCCTGAGCAAGAGGCTCTTTAGATCCTCTTCACTTTCTGCCATCAGAGTGGTATCGTCTGCATATCTGAGGTTATTGATCTTTTCCCCAGCAATCTTAACTCCAGCTTGTGATTCATCCAGGCCAGCATTTCGCATGATGTACTCTGCATATAAATTAAATAAGCAAGGTGACAGTATACATCCTTGTCGTACTCCTTTTCCTATGCTAAACCAATCAGTTGTTCCATATCCGGTTCTAACTGTTGCTTCTTGACCCTTATACAGGTTTCTCAGGAGACATATGAGGTGGTCTGGTACTCCCATCTCTTTAAGAACCTGCCATAATTTATTGTGATCCACACAATCAAAGGCTTTAGCATAGTCAATGAAGCAGAAGTAGATGTTTTTCTGGTATTCTCTTGCTTTCTCCATAATCCAGTGAATGTTGGCAATTTGATCTCTAGTTCCTCTACCTCTTCTAAACCCAGCTTGTACTTCTGGCAGTTCTCTATCCACGTAATGTTGGAGCCTAGCTTGTAGGATTTTGAGCATGACCTTGCTAGCGTGTGAAATGAGTGCAATTGTGCGATAGTTTGAACATTCCTTGACGTTGCCCTTCTTTGGGATTGGAATGTAAACTGACCTTTTCCAATCCTGTGGCCACTGTTGTGTTTTCCAAATTTGTTGGCAAATTGAGTGCAGCACTTTAACAGCATCTTCTTTTAAGACTTTGAATAACTCAGCTGGGATACCATCACCTCCACTAGCTTTGTTGTTAGTAATGCTTTCTAAGGCCCATTTAACTTCGCTTTCCAGGATGTCTGGCTCAAGGTCAGTGATTATACCATCGTGGTTGTCAAGGACATCGAGGTCCTTCTTGTATAGTTCTTCTGTGTATTCTTGCCATCTTTTCCTAATCTCTTCTGCTTCTGTTAGATCCCTACCGTTTTTGTCCTTTATCATGGCCAGCTTTGCATGGAACGTTCCCTTGATTTCTCCAATTTTCTTGAAGAGATCTCTAGTCCTTCCCAATCTATTGTTTTCCTCTATTACTTTGCATTGTTCATTCAGGAAAGCCTCCTTATCTCTCCTTGCTGTTCTCTGGAAATCTGCATTCAGTTGGGCAAATCTTTCCTTTTCCCCATTGCCTTTAGCTTTCCTTCTTTCCTCTGCTATGTGTAAAGCCTCATCAGACAGCCACTTTTCTTTTTTGCATTTCTTTTTCTTTGGGATGGCGGTGAGTGCTGCCTCCTTTACAATGTCACAGACCTCTGTCCATAGTTCTTCAGTCACTCTGTCTATCAAATCTAGTCCCTTAAACCTATTCTTCACTTCTACTGTATATTCATCGGGGATGCAATCTAGGTCAAATCTGAATGGCCGAGTGGTTTTCCCAACTTTCTTCAATTTAAGTCTGAATTTTGCAATGAGTAGCTCATGATCTGAGCCACAGTCAGCTCCAGGTCTTGTTTTTACTGACTGGATAGAGCTTCTCCATCTTTGACTGCAAATTATATAGTCAATCTGATTTCGGTGTTGCCCATCTGGTGATGTCCATGTGTAGAGATGCCTCTTAGGTTGTTGGAAAAGGGTGTTTGCTATGACCAGCGTGTTCTCTTGACAAAACTCTGTTAGCCTTTGCCCTGCTTCATTTTGTTCTCCAAGGCCAAACTTGTCTGTTATTCCGGTTACCTTTTGATTTCCTACTTTAGCATTCCAGTCCCCTATGATGATGAGGACATCATTTTTTGGTGTTAGTTCTACGAGCTGTTGTAGGTCTTCGTAGAACTGGTCCACTTCAGCCTCTTCTGCAGCAGTGGTTGGGGCATAGACTTGGATTACTGTGATGTTGAATGGTTTGCCTTGGATTCGGACCGAGATCATTCTGTCATTTTTGAGATTGTATCCCAATACTGCCTTTCTCACTCTCTTGTTGACTATAAAGGCCACACCATTTTTTCTACGGGATTCCTGGCCACAGTAGTAGATATAATGGTCTTCTGAGTTAAATTCGCCCATTCCTGTCCACTTTAGTTCACTGATTCCCAAGATGTCGATGTTCATTCTTGCCATCTCATTTTTGACCACGTCAAGCTTACCTTGATTCATAGATCTTACATTCCAGGTTCCTATGCAGTATTGTTCTTTGCAGCATCGAACTTTCCTTTCACCGTCAGACACATCCACAACTGAGCGTCCTTTCGGCTTTGGCCCAGCCGCTTCACTCTTTCTGGGGTTACTCGTACTTGCCCTCTGCTCTTCCTCAGTAGCATATTGGACACCTTCCGACCTGAGGGGCTCATCTTCCGGCGTCATATCTTTTAGCCTTTTGTTACTGTCCATGGGGTTTTCTTGGCAAAGATACTGGAGTGGGTTGCCATTTCCTTCTCCAGGGGATCACGCTTGGTCTGAGTTCTCTGCTGTGACCTGTCCGTCCTGGGTGGCCCTCCACGGCATAGCCCACAGCCTCATCGAACCACGCAAGCCCCCTCGCCACGACAAGGCAGTGATCCATGAGGATCCATGAGGAGCACACCCCTACTAAGATACTAAATTATGTCTGTGCTTCTTTCCCTTAGACAAGCAGCTCACAGGGTTAATTGAAACAAGAAACTTTTATTTATAAGAACGAAACACTGAGAAATGTAAAGTCTACAAAACAACATTTCACTTCCATTGAACTTTTGAACTGAGGTACTATACCTACAACTAGGATCCTTTAGTTACAAATTTACTGTTTTCAGCCTGTTCCAAGAAGCTCTTCTGTACAGTTCCCTTCAGTCAGAAAAATCCTTTTAACCTCATCCCTTAAGCTGTTAACTTCTCTGCTAATAAGCCCTGTTGTTTTTCAACTGCTGTTTTTTTAAGTTTCCTTCTCTGACCATTCCGTCTGCTCTTATTGGGTGCTCTGAGGGAGAGGCTGAACCTAGCTTGTCCTTCACAGCATTAAAATGTCAAAAAAATATACATTATATTCTGAGGTAGCTGTTACTATTTTACCACACATTGAGATCCAGACAGGCAAAGCTAACACACGATACAAAAAAAAATTTACTTGAAAATGGAGGGAAGTGTGAAAACCACTTTCTTTTTTTTAATAAAGAGAATTTCCAGATGTGCAGTCCACTCTTAATCTTCCTTAAGTGTTTTTGAGAAAAGTGAACTACAAATGCTGTAAAATGAATAATAATAATTACATACTCTAGAAAACAGATGGAAAACCTATGTGGTACAAAACCAGAACTTTCTGAGGCTGAGTTCAGACTAGCAGTTTGAAGCGGGAGCCACTCATGGCAAAAAAGCCCTGTTCCGGGCTTTACTGGTCACACGGGGCTGACTGATGCGGGAGCATACCAGGAGAAGGCGCGCAGGAGCGTTCAGACTGCTGGCCCAGAGGCGCGGCTGTAAATGGCTTTTTCCTGGTAAATTGGCTGGATGCCTATGTGTGTATGAGTGCATGAGCACATATGCACTCATGCGCTCATACACACATAGGCATCCAGCTGATTTGGGGAGGATTCCATTGTGCCAGCACTGCATTGGGTGGTAGAGTGGAGCACAGCTAATCATATCGCTGTTGCCTTATGCGCAACACGGGTTGCTCCCGGCTTTTTGGCTAAGCGTCCACACTTCCGGGAAGCGAAATACAGCGGGATAAAGGCACTCTCTGGGATTTGCTACCACTTTCAACAGGTATCTTTTAATCCCGGGAGCGAAGCGGAACAGCACAGGTTGCCTACGGGTGGGGAACGCCAGGCATATGTGCCTATGTGAATGCCCCCTTTAATCCGCGTGGCTCTAATGGGGCAAATTGCCAGTCTGAACTCAGCCTGAATAACCCATGGCACAGCTCTGTTTATTTTGAAATATATAGGAAAGACATTAAATCACCTATTAATACATAGGACTGCCTTATCTCAAATAGTTATAACCTCTAAGAGGCCAGTGGCAGGGTATAGGTCTCACAGTAACCAAGAGTTATTAATGCATTTATGTAATGCACAATTCTCCCCGTGACATTTACAAAAATGAATCCTTTGGTTACCACATGAAAACCTCCAATTCATAAGCCACGCAGCTTTGAGGAAAGATATTTATAAAAATTCGATTATCCTGTAAAAAAGAGATACTACTGAAAAGGTATATAGACAAGTAATGAACAGCTTGGATAAGGCAACCATTGGATAAGATTTGGAATTTTCACTTCATTCTTTTATGTATGTCTGTTTGTCTTTGTATATGAAATAAAGAAATATATATATATATATTTTAAAGAGAGAGAGTAAACTGAGCGAGACAGAGAAGGAGGGTGGGAAAGAGACCTTTTTACCAAAGTTCAGTCTTATCTGGCATCCTAATGACCTTAGTCAGGGACATATTGAATGCCTAAGCACTCTAGATACTTTCCAAATATAATACTATAAAATTGCTGCTGGCCACATTGTTCACACATTACATTTGTCCTTTGAGGCACACACTCAAGAAAGTTCAGGTCTACTCACAAGCAGAAAATCCATATTGTGTGAACAGAACAACAGACATAGGATTTCAACCAAACAATCTCAAATATTAAATCATTTACTTGAATATAGGTTTCTTGAAAAACCTGTTCAATAATTTGGTAAGCCTGCCTCTTCTTCTTTTAACATTATAATGTACTAGTATTAAGACATAATAAAATAATTTGTATAGTAGTAATCAGGAAGGTGATGAGGAGAATGTGCTTTATCATTAGATAATTACACCTTCAGGGGATTAAGAGTGCCTGACTGTACTTCATGCTTTATGCATCAGAAATTTAATTATCTTGTGGAAACCATACATGTTGTCTTTTTGTTTTGCTTCATTAATAATATAATTACATGAGATTATATCCACATGTACTTTACAAGCGGCTAATGCCTATGTAGATTAAAAATAAATAGATCAGCTGGCCACACGTTATTTTGTAATTATAGTCTTCTTTTTAACTTCATATTAGGAAATGTCTATTTTTCTCTCTCTCTGTTTTTTCTTTCTATGGGTTAGCATAGAATGATATCATTATACATATATGCAATACTGTGAAAGAAATAATACACTGGTTTGGATCCCACAAAAAATGCCATGGACAGAAAGAAATTCTGTCAGCAGAGCACTACTTCCTTGTTTCTTTTTCTTGTACCGTTGTAGCCCAGAGGCGCTGCCTTACTCACAGGTACCCCTAAATACTTCTTCTAACCTGAACCAGAGACCCACATAGTCAGACCAAGGAAGGCACCCTTGGGCATAAAACACAGAGCTAGCCACAGCTCTGGAAAAGGGTCTCCATTTTCAGGTGGCACAAGGCAGCCCTCAAAGCTACCTCTAGTCTTCCACTCAGAAAGGTATGCATATGAAACAATGAGTTCCACCAGGTAAAGTATCTACATTTCTAAAGGCTATTCAGAGGCCACCTGGCAAATAGCCCTTCTGTCTCCAGAACTTCACCTAGCCCTTTTGTGTGCACCTATGTCTATATGAAAATCCTTTGTCTCCACAACTGTCATTCCTGCTCCATCCCTCAGGATACTAATATAAACCAATCATGCATTCAAATGTTTAGCAATCCTTCCTTTCAGTAATCAAGAACCCATTTCTCACCTTTGTGTAAACCTGGGAACCTATTCAACCTGTCCTGGCAGGACCATCAGTGGTCATTAAACCCATTCAGCTACCTCCAGTACAGTCACCCAGCACCTGAATAATCCCATGAATGCTATTGTGAATCCAGACTCTGCCCCTCTGAAACCTCATTGGTCACACCTAGGCCCCTCCTGGCACCACACCCCCGGGACCCCTGATTGGTTTAGGTAATCTTTTGTCTTCACCTGGGACAAGCCCCATAAGACCTCCTATTGGTTTGCATTGTATTCCAATGTTTATATCCATCCACGCACATGGCCATCAAGGTATGCACTCAGGGCAGTGCCTATACTTTGGGTACACCCCCAGAGTCTCTTCTTTGGGGCCCCTTCTTAGCATATAATTCTGGCCATTGGCACTATTCTCTTCAAGGACCGCTGCATGTCTGGACAGGTTGTATCACCCGTAACTGACCCCTCTATTCACTATCAATCACCTCTGCTTTCTTAGTTCTGAATTGCTTGCTCTTCTTGAATGCTTAGTGTGCTTGTAATTAGGGAAATTCTTCAATAAAAACTGCTTAATTTACTCTTCAAATCTGGAGTCTTCCTACTATACTGGACCTTGGTATACACAGGTGTGGATTCCCTCATACCCCTCTGGCCTCCTCACCACATAGCTAATTTCCCCCAACAATGAGGCAGGCCATTGGCAGTAACACTGTAACCCTGAAATCCTGGTCCCAGGATGGGAGGATCATCACTCTGCCAGAAGATGGTGGAAATGGAAAAAGAGGGCAAAATCATTGAAAATTACTCCTTCCCTTTCATCTGCATAAATTCTCTGTGGAATCCAACCCACTGAATGGAAAATTCTGCTATTTTTTCCAATAATGAAATGCTGCCATGCCATTTAATTAGAACATTTATACTTTCTGTCTCTGATGTTCAAGACATAAAACACTTCACTACAAAAACAAAATAAAATCCTGATATAGCATCATAAATATACACAGATAAAAATAATGGCTATTAACAAAACCATAAAAAGGCAAGTATTAAAAGCAGAACAAAATGACACATAATATAGGAAGCAAAAATCTATTAAGCAGCACACATAGTGAGTAGAGCCAGTTTAAAAGCAGGAAATATGATAGCAGCATAGCAGTGGAACATCCTAAAAACAACAGAGCACAGATAAACAAACAAATGCAGAAATCTAGTAGAATACCTCTGTCACACCCAGGATGCACCCCAGGGGTTATACCACTATGATGGACCCTTGTATCTCCCCAACTGTCTGGCAGATTTTTCCCACCAAATCTTCAGTTCCCCTCAGTGACTGAGTAGCCCTGCATAGTGTGTATATGTTCTTTGTCATAAAAGACTTGACTCTCCCACCCTATGTTTAGGTATTTAGTTTAGGTTTTTTCTCAGCTCAAGAATGCTGCTGAAAATACAGGAGCTGTTCAGTTTTGTAAACCTTTAAGAAATGGTACTTAAGGCAAATTAACTTTCAAAAACAGAATAAAGAATTTATTAAACAGGCAGTGTATAAATGTATAATGGGAATAGTCAAAGTTTGAGATTACTGAGGTAAAAACACAGAGCTGTGTTCATACAACATTCAAGAGAGTGTATTCGTAGTTTTGTTTCAAGGTTTTCTATTTCTTTCTTTGAGAGGTACTTTGGTCTGTTTCAGTACAACACAGTTCTTATTGACATTACAGGTTTCCTTTAGATAATACAGCTTTTCATTAACTCCTGAGGTGTCTAAGCTACTCTTCATTATCACAGACCAGGGTTCTCTTCCCAAACCCTTTCACTGGCAGGAAGTTATTCTCCTTGTCCCTAAGAAGCAATGACTCCTTTTACTATTTGGCTTGTCTGGGAGTTCTCTCTAATTTCCCATACTTTCTGCCAAATCCTTCTCCAGTATCCTTGACTGTTTAAGGTTGTTCTGTACCTTTGCTTACTGAGAATCTAAGTTCTCCCTCAAAGCAATGTTAATATATTTAGAAAATGGTTTTTTCCCCTTATTTCTGTAGAAGAACTTTCCTGATTATTGCCTCTCAAAAAACACTGACTCCCAAATGTCTTTCCTCAGAAGCCACCCTCTGGCTATTGATCCTGAGTCAGTTTTCAGACCCAGACCAAAAGTGTCTCAAAAGGCGAAATACCAAATTGTGAAAGAACAATTTCCCCTCCAGATTAGCTGTTTTATTATCTCTCCTAGCTGATGGTGGCCAATCAGAGAGTGAGCAGAGCAGCTAATCACCAAAGTTCTTCTCTCCAGCAAAGGTAAACTCCTAACCTTCCTGACTCTTTGTACCAAGCAGCATTTTTTTAAAAAAAATCCTGCTTTTTCTGTTCTATTCCATCACAGCTGTCTTCCACTGTCCCACTGGTCCTGACCCTGGGTGCTCCACAAGCCTCAGGATATGAGGAAGAGGGTTTGGTTCACCCTTTTTCTCCTCCTCCTGACTGAGTGACTCCGTTCTCCATTACTGAGTCCTCAAGGCTTCCTTCCTTCCAGGCTTGCTTATCTTTTAACCTACCCTGAATATACATTTTGTAAAAGGGGAAAAAAGGGGATTAAAAAGGAGGGGAAAGGCATAAGCTCTTTTAAGGAAGCATGGGATAAAAGTACAACAAATAAAGTAATACCATGTACATTGTGTTTTGATTGTGGACACCTGACTTCATTAACATATTTTGAGGGAAAGAAGCATTACTCTTCATTAATAAAGCATTTATTAAAGACAATTTGTTGCTCTTTTCTTGCTAGATTAATAAAAACAGATATAGATGGAGTATTTATTAACTGAATTTGCTCGTCATAGCAAACACCCTCTTCCAACAGCCTAGGGGGGCCCTTCACATGGACACACCAGATGGGCAACACCAAAATCAGATTGATTGTAACATTTACAGTCAAATATGGAGAAGCTCTATACAGTCAGTAAAAACAAGACCTGGAGCTGACTGTGGCTCAGATCATGAGCTCCTCATTGCAAAATTCAGGCTTAAATGGAAGAAAGTTGGAAAAACCATTCAGGTTTGACCTAGATCACATCCCTTATGAATATACAGTAGAGGTGAAGAATAGGTTTAATGGACTAGATTTGATAGAGTGCCTGAAGAAGTATGGATGGAAGTTCATGACATTGTACAGGAGGCAGTAATCCGCACCATCCCAAAGAAAAAGAAATGCAAGAAAGTAAAGTGGCTATCTGATGATCCTTTACAAATAGCTGAGGAAAGAAGGAATGTGAAAGGCCAAGGTGAAAAGGAAAGTTTTACCCAACTGAATGCAGATTTCCAGAGAACAGCAAGGAGACATAAGGAAGCCTTCCTGAATGAACAACGCAGAGTAATAGAATGGGAAGAACTAGAGATCTCTTCAAGAAAATTGGAGAAATTAAGGGAATGTTCCATGCAAAGCTGGCCATGATAAAGGACAAAAATGGTAGGGACCTAACAGAAGCAGAAGAGATTAGGAAGAGATGTCAAGAATACACAGAAGAACTATACAAGAAGGATCTCAATGTCCAAGACAACCATGACGGTATAATCACTTACCTCGAGCCAGACATCCTGGAGTGTGAAGTCAGGCCTTAGAAAGCATTACTAACAACAAAGCTAGTGGAGGTGATGGTATCCCAGCTGAGCTATTCAAAGTCCTAAAAAATGATGCTGTTAAAGTGCTGCATTCCATATGCCAGCAAATTTGGAAAATGCAACAGTGGCCATAGGATTGGAAAAGGTCAGTTTACATTCCAATCCTAAAGAAGGGCAATGCCAAGGAATGTTCAAGCTATTGCATAATTGCACTCTTTTCACATGCTAGCAAGGTCATGCTCAAGCTCTTACAAGCTAGGCTTCAGCAGTACATGGACTGCCAGAAGTACAAGTTGGGTTTCAAAGAGGTAGAGGAATTAGAGATCAAATTGCCAACATTCACTGGATTATGGAGAAAACAAGGGAGTACCAGAAAAACATCTACTTCTGCTTCATTGGCTATGCTAAAGTTTTTGATTGTGTGGATCACAATGAACTGTGGCAAGTCCTTAAAGAGATGGGAATACCAGACCACCTCACATGTCTTCTGAGAAACCTGCATAAGGGTTAAGAAGCAACACTTAGAACCAAATATGGAACAACTGATTGGTTTAGCATAGGAAAAGGAGTACAACAAGGATGCATATTGTCACCCTGCTTATTTAATTTATATGCAGAGTACATCATGTGAAATGCCAGCCTGGAATGAATCACAAGCTGGAATTAGGATTGCTCGGAAAAACATAAACAACCTCAGATATGCAGACGATACCACTCTCTTAGCAGAAAGTGAAGAGGATCTAAAAAGCCTCTTGCTAAGAATGAAAGAAGAGAGCATAAAAGATGACTTGAAACTCAACATCAAAAAAACTAAGATCATGGCATCCAGCCCCATCACTCCTTGGCAAATAGAAGGGGAAGGCATGGAAGCAGTGACAGACTTCACATTCCTGGGATTCAGGATCACCGCAGATAGTTACTGCAGCCATGAAATTAAAAGACGCCTGTTCTTTGGGAGGAAAGCTGTGGCAAACTTAGACAGCATAATAAAAAGTAGAGACATCACCCTGCCAACAAAGAAATGGTATTCCCAATAGTATTGTATGGCTGCGAGAGTTGGACCATAAGGAAGGCTGAGCGCCGAAGAATAGATGCTTTCAAATTATGGTGCTGGAGAAAACTCTTGAGAGTCCCTTGGACTGCAAGGAGATCAAATCAGTCAGTCCTAAAGGAAATCAACCCTGACTGTTCCCTGGAAGGCTAGATACTGAAGCTCAAATACTTTGGCCACCAAATGAGAAGGGAGCACTCACTGGAGAAGACCCTGATATTGGGAAAGATTGAAGGTCAAAGAAGAAGGGGACAGCAAAGGATGAGATGATTAGACAATGTTATTGATGCAATAAACATGAAATTGAGCAAACTCCAGAGGACAGCAGAAGGCAGGAGGGCCTGGAATGCTGAGGTCCATGGGGTCATGGAGAATTGGACTTGACTGTGCGACTGAACAACAACAACAAACTTCCATCTGAAACTGGCATTTAGTATTTGGCTTAGAACAGACATGTTTGGTGCCAGACACCTTTTACAGTACACCTTTTTGCTTTCTCTTCCATACTTCAATTTCTTTCTTTTTCTTTATATCCCAGTTGTTCCCCTAGGTATTTTTTTACTTTGGGACAGATCTGGAAATACCAGTTCTGTGAACTACAAAAATATCTGTGAACTGCAATTATATCTGTTCTTTTCCTCAAGGACTAGCATGTGGTCCCAAATAAAAAATTAAACCTGACATTTTTGCATGGCAAATATTTGGATTGCTGGATTATATTTAGCCCAGGAACATAAACTTCTGCAATAATCAATCCCTGGTTTATACAAGCAGCAAACACCACCAGAAGGAATGTTAGTAAATCTATACTATGAAAACTAGGACAGGAGAGATATCGCCACGCTGGGCTGATTCAGCACCTATAGCCCAAAAGTGATCTGTCTCAGTGTATTTGTGTATTGAATTTATAGCAAAATAGGAATGGAGGAGCCATGGTGGCTCAGTGGTTAAGACGCTTAGCTGCAGACCAGAAGGTCAGTAGCTCAGCAGTTCAAGACTCTAGTGCCACGTGATGGAGTGAGCTCCCATCTCTGGTCCCAGCTCCTGCCAACCTAGCAGTTCAAAAGCAAGAAATTGCAAGTAGATAAATAGGTACCACTTTGGTGGGAAGATAACAGCGTTCCATGTGCCTTGGTATTTAGTCATGCCGGCCACATGACCATGGAGAAGTCTTTGAGCAGAGCTGGCTGCTCAGCTTGGAAATGGAGATGAACACCATCCCCTAGAGTCAGATTTGACTGGCTTTCAAGCAAGGAAAACCTTTACCTTTACTAGGAATGGAGTGGGTCAGTGTTTCTGAGGGTACACTCTTAGTAACAGGGGGATGTACTCTTCCCCTAAAAGAAAAATCACCTATAATGCTCTGTATCTAAGGGAAGAGAATGAAAGGAAAATGGGTCATGTTTGCATGGGATTAAATATACAACTGAATTCTAATTCTTTACAGATCTTAATGCAAAGGAACAGCTATGGTGATGGCTTTAAGAAAAAGAACTACAGTTATGGCCTTGCATTCCTTATCCTTGTAATATTGACTCTGACCCTTTAAACTGACAAAACAAGGACTATGCAGTGAATTTTACATCAGTATTTATTTTCTTTTGCAGTTTTCATCTTTGCCTTTTACTTAATTCTAACTCTTCTTGAAAACAGCTTGACCCACCAATTCTGCAACACAAATATGTAGATAGATTAAAGAAATGTATATGCCTACTACTGCAGGGGATTGACTTGTGAAATCAAAAGAAGGAGAGAAAGAGAGAAGGGCAGAACAGAGGAAAAGTCAGTCATGCCAAATTCTTCAAAAATATTCCCAGTAACCATCTCATGGAGCTATAGGACTACAAGACACTTGCATACTTGTAAAAAGAAACTGAAGGATTTAACTATGTATACTGTCTTTGTCAACTGGCATTCCTGTCTCTGAAACACTTCATATGTTTTAAGATGTACATCTAAAATATATAAAATAAAAGTACAAGTCTACATATTACTTTGGAGGTCAGTGACCAGATCTCTTGAGTGTTTTTATATGTTAAAAGGTAGTGGGGGAGTGTCAGATTGGAACTGCAAGACTGAAGAGGGATAAAATTAAATATCCCCCCCCCCCATCATTTTACCAGTCAAAACCTCCCGATCCTGAATGGGAAAGAAGACAGATACATCAGAAGAGCAAAATTATTATGCAGTATCCAGCCATTTTCAGATTTGACTCCAGAGTGAGACATCTTTTCATAATATTTTAGAAGGAATTTTTTATATAAAGAATTTTGGACATTATATTGACACAATTTCAGTGGCAATGTATAAAACTGACATAGGAAACAGAAAAATCATTTATATTTTATTATTTACCTGAGTTTGTTCAAAAGGTGATAGAACTAACCATTTTTAATACAACACCAAAGGCTTAAAAATCATAAATAGTCAGATACAAGCCAGTTTCCAAGATCACTGAAGTCAAGAATCTAAAAACCTATTATTGCAAAACCAGTGGAGGAAAAGACATATCAGAACATAAGAACTTAAGAGAAGCCAATGTTGGATCAGGCCAATGGCCCATCCAGTCCAATACTCTGTCACACAATGGCCAAAAATACCAGGTGCCATCAGGAGGTCCACCAGTGGGGCCAGAACACTAGAAGCCCTCTCACTGTTGCCCCCCCCCCCAAGCACCAACATCGGTAGATGTTTCTACACCCAACATCAATCTACATAAGTTCAACAGATAAATCATTAAATATACATGAAAAGGACTTGTTCCACATGGTCAATGTTGAAGATGTGGGCATTTTACAGTGCAGTCCTAAACAAGTCTGTTACCGTAAGTTGTGCTCCAGAAACATTTTTTAAATAAGGCTAGAGACAGGATAAATCTGGTTTTGAATTCTAATAATCTATTTAAATTTATGATACTGATCTTGGGACATATATCAGTATGTGGAAGTCATTTAAATATACAACTACATGGATATTTACAGTGTTGTATTTGGCTAAATCAATTGTATCACAGATATAGAAGGGTTCTACATCACTAAGAAGTGTTGCATGCATCCCCCTGATTGAAGGGTTGACAGACCACTCATGAAAAAGTGGTGTATTAACAGAAATTAGATGATTCTGATAATTATTTTCTTGAAATTTGTTTCTGTAATTGTTGACTAGCATACACATATTTACTCTATTCCTGTTGTATATCTGTTGTCTCAACATAGTGGAGTTATGAGTTTAGGAATGAGAATCTGGCATTTGTTTACAATTTGTTAAATAATTAAATCCAACAAAAATTAAATCAAACTCATTCAGCTAGATGCTCCATATTGGACATAGAATTCAAATGGGCTAAATGACTATTCAGAACAAGAAGTTATGACAAGTCTACTACCTTTGGGACAATCAAAGTAATTCAGTAATGGGAAGGTAGAAATACTGGAAAAATATTAAATTAAATTAAATCTGTGTCTCTCAGCATACAAAGGAACATAGGGGCAGATGTTAGTAACATACAAATTTCCCATGAGATGTTCAGAATAAATACTAGAGAAAGATATGATTATATCAGAACAGGTAATTGTCACATTAGTATGTCTGTAGACTGATAAAACAAAGGCCAGATGAGACATACTCAAGTTTTTAACATAAATAAAAAATAAAAGAATTAGATGAGGAAGATTCTCAATCTTCTGAGACATGATCTCAGCAAAGTTAAGCCCTTTAAAGTCCCACTGGTTTCAGGCTGAGCACATGCTTAACTCTCTCACTGATGTCATATAATTCAATTTCAGTTTAATCATGCTGTTGGTAAGATACAATTTTCACATATTTTAAATTGTTGATAAGTACATGAGTAAAACTATCTGCACCTCATCTCCCTTTTCTGTCTTCAGCATAAATAATACTAGCTATGATCCATCCAACATCAGTGGAATACTTTCTGCCTTCAACTAGCCCAGACCCATGCAGGCAGTCCATTACTTTCAACAGGATAATTCTGTTTTCCTTTGTTGCATGCATTTATTTACTAAGAAAATAGCATGCCACCTCTCCAGACCAGACTAAGGTAGCTCACAATGCATCCAGTTGCATCTTTTTTACCTAGATCCACAAATACCCTATGAGATTTCATAAAGTCACCCAGAGAGGCTGTTAGCCAAATTGCCTTAATTGCTTATCAATATGGGGAATTTATGATTATTAATTGGCAATAGGCAAATTGGGGAGCGAACACCAGTGTATACAGAGGTCCTGCCCTTCCAGAGGTATCAGTAACAGACATAGAGGCTGAAGTAAGGTTAAAATGATGTCTTTACTGTAGTTGTCTTCACACACAAACAATACACAGTCACACACAAAATTATTCAAGTCTAGGAAATAAAGATAGATATTTGCATGAGCATGAGCAGAATATTTGTTGGTGGGGCAATAGTTACCTGTCCTTGATGAGTGACTTGTTCCAATGGAAGAAGGGAGGGGAGAATTAGAAATAAGGAATGTGCCCTGAACCGGCAGGAACACGTGGAACTCTAGCTGCAGTTCTAGAGTCAAAGATGGAGGAAGGGTATTGGGATTGCAAGTTGGATTTAAGAGGGATAAAGCTTAGATAGGGGTCATAGAGAGAAAGAGAGCATGTGGTCAGGTATCACCTTTTATAAGGTGGCATGGGGGGGCTGGTTGAACTAGCCACATCCACTTGTCACACCTCCTATTAGTCTGTCCCTGAAAACATACTATTGGGTGGAAGGAAAAGGGGAGGGGAGCTAGGGAGTGGTCAATATTGAGAACTAGCAACTTAGACTGAGGTCTGGCACCTGGATGTAGAAGATATGAATCATCTGGCTAGGGCTATTGTCTCTTGATAGCCTAAGCCAGGTTGTTAATGGGGGAGTGATTAGTCATCAAGCAACCATGTGTAGAGCCTCCTGGTTACATGCAGCTTTGCAGGTCAGTGGAGAAGGGGGAAGGGGATTGCCTGAGTGTGTTAGAGGGAGCTCCTAATGGCGTTTGGAGCCCATTGTCTTCATGCCCTGACATGGCATGGCATTTGATTCTTTGGTGCAAGCTAGGGACCTGATCCATCTCACAACTGGTAAGAGGGCTGGTAACTTTGAAGAATCCACTGGAACAGCAATGCAAAAGGATGGTATCCTTCTCTCAGGTATGCCTTCTCAACTGGCATCATGTTGGGTTACCATGCTGTACAGTCCCTTAATCATAACTTTGCACAGTCCAAGTTCATAATACTTAGGTCTTACAATCCATAAGAGCACATTAAGTGCCTTGCAGGGCAACAAGGCTGTATTGAGAGAAAAATGGCCAATCAAGAATAGAAAACTGAACAACTTCATTAGACATTTAAAAAGAAACTCAGTGGCCAATCAAAACACATACATAGCACACTGCAGAATTCTGTGCAAGTCACTTTCCCAAGTATTAGGAAGTGTTCCATACTGTGACAGACTGCACTTTTTAAAAGCCTAGAAGTGTTGTGTAAATAGCTGAAGGATTGTGAAGGGTTATTCAGAGAAACTGAGAGCCTTGAGTGACAGGCCACTCCAAGAAATCTGATAGCAACAGCTGAATAGAGAAAGACTTCTGAACTGGATGCTGAGGCAAATTCAGTCTGATTTCAGCCCTTGCTGAGAAGAGTTGAATACTGACAGTTTCGGAATCCAGCCCTGACTGAGAGCAGTTTAACACAGATAAGGGGGGAAAGTTGGCATGGAAGTTTCAGAAGTGGGCAAAGACTCCCATTTGGGCCAAAGAAAGGGGAGCGATCTTCTAGTGAGAAAAGAATTTCCCTACCCAGTTGAACAGGGAGTTAGCTCTCAAGTGTGCAGAGATCCCTGGTCTGGTCCATTAGAAATTGCCTTTAGAGACCTTAAGAGTCAGTTAAAAACTCAAGATGACTACTAGTGTTTCAAGAGAAGGGGGCTGGAAAGAGTGTACCAGCCTTCTGGAAACCAAGAGAGTCAGAGAATACTCAAAGAAAGTGTACTGGAAAACACTGGTACAAAAGCCTCTCAATGTAAAGATTTAAGTAACTATGGCCCTGGTCACATGCACTGGAAAACGCAGGGGGAGGGCATGGCTGTTCACCCCAGAGTGGAATAAAGCGCAGCAGTGCAATCACATGTCCTGCTGAGGTTCCATGGTTAGGCTGTTAGGTGCCAATCACATGGCAGTGCTGAAGCACGGCAAAGAAGCGGCATGGCGTGATCACAGAGGCGATCGCTCAGCGTTGCTCCCATAGCAAACGTGATGGTTTTTTCCCCTCTCACCGCTGTTTGTGCATGCGCATGATTGAGCAAGCAGATTGGCTGAGCACTGGGCATACGCACAACCAGAATCCAGCCGCAGACACCCGTTCTGAATGGGGACAGGGAAGGCAGGGGTGGGGCATACTGGAGACAGTGACAGGCGCCACCAGACCTCAACAGAGCACTGAGGCACAGCCAATGGAGGGGAGGTGCAACCCCTGGTCACAGCCATCCTAACCGCCTGTGCAGCAGTGGCCACAGTGATCCTCCAGAGGCTGCAAGTGTGGCTACAGTGGGAGGAGGCTGTAGGTGCGGGCAGGAGACGGAGGAATGTTGTGGCCACCACACAGCTAGCCAGCCACCGATGCCACAGCAGGCAGTGGCAGGCCCACAGAACAAGGGACACCCACCAGCTAGTCTGTCTTGCCATGGAGCATCCACCCTGCTGCTGGTGGGTGTATCCAAGGCCCCAGGACTGGTGGGCAACCTTCGTCACCCATGTCTGAGGTGACGCGCAGTGGCTTGAGCACTTCAGGATGTCCAGGTAACACATGGAGGCACTATGGCAACCCCAGTCATGGGGCCATGGCATGCCGGGCACAATCACCAGTGCAGGACAGGTACAGTCCACCCCTGGCCCTCTGCAGAAGAGGGATCTGTGGCCAGGGGCACAGGAATGCCAATAGCCCAGCCAGGCACAGTGTTCTCCCAGCACAGCCCTCACCCAGCAGCTGTCCTGCAGACAGACAGGGGTGCCACTGTGACATGGGCACACACATCCCCACACCCAGGACCCCTGGCTACAGTGTGGCATGCAGCACTCCATGGCCCTGGCCATGCTCGGAACGCAGGGATGGTGGCACTGCAGTAGACAAGGCCCGTTGGGACCATGGTGTTGCAGTCACTAGGGGTCATGAAAGAGGGAGGGCGCCGGGCAAGTGGGCCCCATGATCACCACAACCGGACCAAGGTACTCTGACCTAACAATGTATTCACAGGTCAACATTCATGTGGCTGGTGGATGCCATCCGCCATAGACTCCAGAGAGAGCATACGGTGATGCGGAAACCCGTGCCAGTGGAGGAACATGTTGCAGTCAGTGAGTTGTGGATGGCCAACACCATGTCCTACAGAACCATCGGACAGCAATTCGGTCTGGCACAATCCATCATGGCTGGCATCGTGGTGGAGGTCACATGGGCTATCACACAAAAGCTCCTCCAGAGAGTGGCGTATCTACAGAACCTGGACAGGGTGAGGACAGGAGGGGATGGGTGGTGATGTGGTTTGGGGGAACCAATGGGACTGCGCCTGGAGACATGGGAGTGGCAGAGCCCACCGCAAGAGAAACAGGCAGCTCCACAGGAGGCAACTTCCCTTGCATGGTCCCCCATGGCTCCCGAGTGCCTGCTAGACCGCTCACTTCCTATACATCAACCACAGGTGATGAGGTCCTTCGCCGCCACGGGCTTTTTGCAGTGCGTTGCCACAATGGATGGATGCCACATCCGTGTGCGAGTACCAGTCCACCTGGCCGAGCACTACATGAACCGCAAGAACAACTGCTTGGTCCTCCTGCAGGCTACCATTGATAATGTAGGTAATTTCGTAGACATAGTTGTGGGGCAAAGCATCCAGAGCCACAACGCACATGTCCTGCTGGCAGCTCCTGGTGTTTCCATGTCCCATTCACGCTGGATACTCCCAGATGACATTGTTTGCTGACGCCACACTCCATCCCCTGTGCCCCGAATACTGGGGGGGACAGGCAGGACCAAGAATGGGGCAGGGGCTGCGGTCCCTACCACTGCCGAAGGCACAAGGCCCACAGAGCCGGGCAGGTGGGAGTCTGGTCCCATGTCCACCCGACTTCCGGGAGGCACCCATGCTATGCAGACGTCTGCCAAGGCCAAGGCACGCCACCCCCGGTGTCCAGGCATCTGAGCTTTAGGGAATGCATTCAACCATGCATGCACATGCCCCGAATCAATGAGGGGGCTCCATCTCTGGACATGCATGGTCCCCAGGCAGTTGGGGAAGGCACTGGAACAGTCACCACAACACAGGATTGGACCTGCCCCTGGAGGTGTGGCCAGGACCGAGGGGGCTGCCCTATTGCCAGGGGGTTCCTTCCTGTGGCCCCCACTGCACTTGCAGGGCCTCCTCTGGGAAATGAACCGATCCCGGGAATCATGGGCCCCACCCGTGGCAGCCCCCTAGCAATGCTATCCAGAGGGCACCTGCTGCAGATCACGGAGGATGCATAGCTCCTAGCCATCCATGGACCCATCACGAGTTCATCCTCGAAACCACCCCACAGAGCCATGTCACAGACTCCCGCATCAGCCAGGGTCTAGATGTCCTCCTCTGGGGGAGCAGACAGTGCACCTACCCAGCACACTGGGATTACCAGGATGGGCCCCGATGGCAGCCACGGCCCATCGATCTCGTTCCGCATGGGAGTGGGTCTTTGCCACCATGGTCTGCCTGTCGGCCCCTCCTCCCATGCACAACCACACCCATACCCCGCATCCCCAGCCGTATGCCAGCCCTGGAGTGGTCGGGTGAGCTCTGGGCATGCGCTTCACTGTGCATGCTCGTGTGTCACCTGGTGTGCCGGTGAAAGGTGAAACAGTGCCACAGAGGGCATGCACATTTCGCACAGCCTGGGGAGCTGGTGGAGATGGCATTCCCAACCAAGGGGGTACTATGGCTCCTTGAGGAGGTGGAGTGCTTGCTCTGAACACTCCAACAACTTGAGGCAGGTTTGAGGGTCATGCCCTCGACCCACTTAGAGACTCAGGGGGTCTTTGAAGAGGCCACCGAGTGTCTATCTGCCCAGGGCTACTCAGTGCAGAGCAAAGTTTAAGCGGGAGAAGGCCACCCTCTTTGATGCCCTGGAGGACTGGGAGGGCATCCCTCCATGGGGGGAATGCCCTCCATTGTTCAACCTCCTCTGGGCACTGTGGCAACAGGGCGGCCAGCCCAGATGGTGACATCAGACTCCCAACAGTCAGTAACCCCCGCCCTGGCCACAGCCACCGAGCTGGTGGCAGACTCTGCCATCCCATACTTTGTTTCCCCACCCACAGGGTGACTGCGCATGAGGAGGGTGAAGGCACCATCCCTGACAGTGAGGAGGAGGCTAGACCCCCCCAGGACCCTGAGGAGCACGGTATGTTTGCAAGGGTGGCATGCATGGTGCTTCGTGGCTGCGCACGTCTGGGAACCCTGGCCATGTCTCTGTCACCTCATGGCAGCATTGGCCAGGCAACAGCCTGGTGGCCTTGGCTGCTGGCTGGCTTGCAAGCCCACCTCAGATGAGTGCCTGTGCTGGCATCCAGGAGGAGGCCAGACACCCATGCCACCAGGTGTGTGGCATGCATGGGGCTTGTCAGGCACTGGCCTCATGTGTGGCCACTTCCCTTCCCCCCAATAGAACCCATGGTGGTCATCTCCACGCAGGGGTCTCTGGCTCATGGCGAAGGGTCCAAGGCAGGTGAGTCAGGGCTGTTGGGTGGTCCCCCTGGGGTGGGGGGGCATGAGCTGTGGCAGCCCCCTGGCATGTCCTCGCAGTCCCAGGTGCCCAGGTCCTGGCCTCCGCCCTTCATGCCTGTGGTCTGGCAGTGTATCAGGTGGCTGGACAGGCCACATGGCCCACCACAACCCTAGGGCATGCCCACCCTGGCAGCTATGGGCTTAGTGCGGTACGGGAGCCACACCAGCGTCCGCCAGCGTCCGTCTGCGGTATAATGCCTCCCTTGTTCCATTCAGGTGACCCGGCACAGGAGGAGGCAGTGGCAGCCATGGATGGGTACGCCATGGCCATAAGCTCAGCCACGGAGACAGATGCAGGTAGGCCTTTACCCCTCAAGACCTGGTGGGAGCAATGCTGTTGAATTCTTATCTGCTGCTTTGTCCCTGCAGGGGAGGGGCCATGCTCTGGGCCCACACTGGGCCCTTCCAGATACTCAGTCTCCTGGCAGGGGCAATGGTGGAGATGAGCGTGGCAGGTGGGTAGGTCACAGCCAGGTGGCCGGTGGCGGCTGGGGGTTGGGCAGATTGCCCCGGCCCCTGGAGGTGAGGGTTCCATTGGCATGTTCTCTGTGGGTGCATGGGTGGCCTGGATTGGTGTCCCGGCTGTGTCTGGGCTTGCAGGCGCCCTTCTCCACAGTTCTGCCACTAATATACTGCCCCCTGTCTCTTCTGGCCTACAGTAGAATAGCACGAGTGGAGGCTGGGGCTCATCCAGCAAGGGATGGCATGGCTGTGGCGCGTCTTCATAGAGCTACAGCTGAACACAGCACTGCAGGACCAGTGCCGGGAGGAGCGGGAGCGGTGACGGGCTTGCCCAGGACCAGCGCCAACACTATGGGCAGGGGACGGACTGGAGACAGAGGGGGAGGGGGAGGAGGTCACAGCAAAGGAGGGAGAGTCCGAGGTGGTGATGGAGAGGGTTTTTCCTGCTGGTTGTATGGGGGCTGGTGTGGTCACAGTTCGCTGTGCGGGATTGCTGTGTGGCATTTTCGAAGTTTGCTTCATGGCAGGTTGTCTCGCTGGGTTGGGTTCATGCACATGTGCAGTGCGGCGGAGTGGCGGTGCTCTTGGTTTCACATTCAAATGCATGTGCCGTGGCATGGGGCGATGGTCCTTTTGCTTTCATTTCCCTGCCCATGTGCCGTTGGGCATTTGTGCGCATTCTGTGGAGACTTAAAAAAAAATCTGGTTTGCAGCAGAACACGTACGGGCACCGGATGCCACAGGATTCAGGTGCACCTGCAATCAGACACCTGCTCCTGCCCCATAGTTTCCAGAAACTAGTGCTCCTTCCTCAGTAGTTTTTTACTCTGCATCTTCGGTGGGAAGCCGCAGGTTGGCCACGGGAGTGCTACGCCTCCCAGATGTTCCGGTGTGATCGCACCAAGAAAATCCACTGGGCTACCATGCCTTCAGCGGGGCAAATGCTCCATGTGACCGGGGCCTATGAATTGATTAAGAAACTCTCATTAGCCTGAAATACAAGCGTTAAAGTCTGTGTATATACTGATTTTACCTCAGAATTATCTATATTGAGTTACACCATATTGAGTTTCACCTTAATTTCACCTGTCCTTTCCCCTCTATGTTGAATAAAATATATTTATATTTTTGAACTTCCAAAAGCCTCGAGTGCCATTTCAGTTGTTTACATTAAAGGGTGATCCCAAACCTTCCCTCGGGTTCCTGGACTGAGCTAGCTGTAAAATATCAAACTGACACATGATGGGACAGCCAAACTTCTTCAAGAAAGAAGAAAACAGGCTACTAGGGCTGCTCAGTCAGAAAGGGAAAAACAGAGAGAAAACCTTGCCTCTTTGGGAGAGAAGTGGACTGGGTCATCATACATGCACATGAACAGCAATGTTCTCATAGAACATTTACAGATATTATAGGTACTGCAGTAACTGATGCTCATGAAGTGCTTCTAAACTTTTCACTTTACAATAGGCCTTTCAAACTGGTGGCAAACAAAATGGAGTGGAATGATGGTAGGTAGGTAAAGTAACAGAACCAAAGACATTTCCAAATTAACTTTCCCACTTACTTGGAGAAATGTGACAGCATATTTTAGATGTTACTTCCAGGCCTCTACTAACTAGGGACAAGAAGGTTGACCCATCATGAGTATTGATGGCTGTAATCAATCTTTTCCAGCCTTCTTTTAGGAGTATTCATTTCTTGTACCAAATAAGGCTTTTATATTGCTTCTTACAAGCAATCAAAATGGCCAATAGTTTCTTAGAATTAGTATATCTATAGGTTCTATACATTCTACACATGTCTTGGAGCATACAATGGCAATCTCTGTCAAACCAATATTTATTTCTGGTTTGAAAGCCAGGTGTTGGTTGCCCAGGTCTTTTGATCAGCAGGTGGTTAAAAAATTAAAGGATTTGCTTGAAAATCATTGATTGCCTGGTAGATGAAGCCTCATCTGGAATATAAGAGTTTGGCACATGTTTGAATAATAGATATTATAGGCCTGCTTAGACTTGTTAGATTCCCAACAGGTTCTCTTTACCTGGACAAATTAAGTCAACCTCAGGTCATCGAGTGAGCTTCTCCCCAAAGGGCACTGCTAATTCAACATTAAGAGGTCAATGGTCACTTCCAATTGGTTCATCCACCCTAAACCTAGAACAATAAGGTAAAAGATTTGAGGAAGCCATACAAACTTAAACTACACTGCCTCCCTTCTTGCTAATTTGTGTAAATTCTCCTAAATCCCCCTGGTCACTGATGCCGTTCAGGATATTCAATCCTAGCTTAAGGGTGAAATGAAAAAAAATCTTTCCTGTGCTAATTATTTTGGGATCTTTAGAAGTCCTTTCCAGGATAAATCTAGAGCATCAGCATTTGTTCCATAAAGGGGGAAAGAACTGATTCATTATTGCATTCTATATGGGCATTCATGTCACCAGTTACCAGAAGAAATGCTTTAGGGTAATCAAGTGCTTTAGGGTAATCAAGTGATACTCTCAAAGTCCTTCCATAGATAGAAATAGCCACTAGTAAGTGTACCTGGAAATATATAAATAGTGAGCAGAATCAGAAGATGACCTTCAGATTCAAGTTTAACTGCCAATATATAATCTAGGGCTAAGATCAACTCTAGGCTTTGGCATCTAAAAAAAGAAGAAATCAAACAGGGAAGGCTACCCACACGTCTGCCTCCCTTTGAGCGTGGAACAGCAAGACTGACAAAAGATACAAAGCCAAAAAAATAGATATATTCTTTACACCAGGTTTCCTGCAACAAAATGATATTGTGGGCACTAATAAATTCTTGCACCTCATTGGATGAAATATGAGAAAATCAATCAGTTAAATTGTGAGATGGAATTTTCAGAGCTAATCAGCTTGAGAATTGATCAGTAAACTGAGTATGATTAGCAGTCTTCTCCACTATGATGTCTGGTTCTAGAGAGATCATTGGTCTAAAAAAGAATTCCTCAGCTTCAATCGGGACAATAACATTGGGATCTTCCTGTACATTTATAGCAGTAGTTTGAGAAGGAATGTAAGGAAGAGAGAAATTCTTTGATACTGGAACTGTAGCAAGAATGAGATCATATTGCTGCTTATTGTCGCCATTAACCAAGGCAATGGATTTCATATCTGAATGCTTCCAATTCGGTTAGCACATGAGACTGATTAGACGGTGGTGATCTGCTGAAATCTGCTCAAAGAGCACAGTAGATTGGAGTCAATTTGATCATAGTGAGCAGCTGATCCATTTAACTCAGAGATGTCGAGCTCATTTTTTATGAGGGATGGAACTGACACAAATGCCATGTGTGCCATAATATATAACATGAGGTACTAGATAAATAAACTTTATAAAGATTATTTCAGATGCCAAATGGCATTGATTGTATTAGGTGTCATATGCAGAGGAGGAGTAGGTGTGGAGATATCAGCATCGGTAATGACACAGGAAATCTAAGTCTCAGTTTGGTCCAGGAGGATGCAAAGATAAATGGGAATAAGTCTAAAGAGCTCACAAAAGCTCATACACTACCACAAATTTGTTAGTCTTTAAGGTGCTACTGGGCTCTTACTCTTTGTACTGCTATTAGAAACCACAACATTCAAAAACCAATGGGGGGAAATTTTAACCTTCCAGGACATTCAGTTGCTGACCTAAGAGTAGCAGTTCTCTTATAAAGGAATTTCAAAGGGAGAGTAGAAATAAAGACTGCTTTATCATGAAGTTCAAGACAATGCATCCTCCTGGACTGAATTGAGACCTAGGTTTCTTCTCTCGTTACCTATTGTCATTTGGCGTCTGAAATCACTTCACTGTTCAAGATAAAAGGATAGATGGACTCACATTCTAGCGGTAGCTGAAGAAGTGAGCAGTAACTCATGAAAGTTCATGCCCTGCCACAATTTTCATAAGTTGTTAAGGTGCTACTGGACTCTTGCTCCCTCTCACTAATAAAGCTTGAAAGCTGTGTTGTTAGGTTTCTTTTCTGTTAGAACTGGAAAGGGGGATATCTCTGTCTCTCTCTGTCTCTCTGTCTCATGCTCTCTCTGCTCTTTCACTCCCCCTCCCTCCCTTCCTCTGAGGAAGTGTGCTCACACACAAAGCTTATACTTGGGGGGGAAACTTTGTTGGTCTTAAAGGTGCCACAGGACTCTATCTGTCTGTCTGTCTGTCTCTCTTTCTTTGCTCTTTCCTTCCCCCTCCCTTCCTCCCCAAAGGAAGGGGGGGTGGACTCAGCCAATCAAGGAAAAGGAGGATTGGCTTTCTTTCTCTCCTCTGTGAAGCAAGAAGCAGGAGAGAAGAGACCTGGGCAAAAGTGAGCTGCAATGCAAGAAGCAGGAAGCAGATGAGAGCCAGTTGCTGGTGGGTCAGACAGGGGCCAGTTCCAGCCTGTGGGCCATATGCTTGATTTACATCAGGTATCCTAGCTGCATTCAAGAAAACTTAATGTCATGGGCATGCCACGATAATTTTCAGGAATAGTTACTATATATATCTATATGTTAGATGGCCAAATATGTGAGAGATGAAAGGATAATTCTGTCATGAGCAACAACGATGGCACTGAGTCCCTGCCTGAGCTGGCATCGCAGCCAGAGGCAAGGCACCAGCATTTCCAGAACCAGAAACCAGCCTGTCTGACTCCTCACAAGTTGATAGCTTGCCAGCACCTGAGCCCGTAAACCCTGCACCTGGTCCTGCAGCAGCCAAGAAGGCACAGGTGCAATCAGGGAGCCTGCCTGACTCACCTCTCTGGGTGGCTCAGCTAAGGGAGTGGCTATGCAGACACTTAGCCACCTGCCATTGAGATGCACACTGGCAGAGAAGGCGAGTGCTGAGTCCTGAATATTAGCAGGAGTGCTGCCATCACCACGGGAAGCCCAACCAGAGGCCTATAAACTCTTACTCAGCATTGGGCTCTTGTGGAAGCAATGAGTCACCTTCATGCGTACCTCACATCCACCTTCAACTCCTGTCCTTGGAACCCCACTCTGGCTCAGATTCCTGGCTCCCTGACCCCTGCTTTGGATGACCCCTCTTTTGGACTCACAATTTGGCTCTCGCTCTGACTCTCCTGGCAACAACCTTGGACTGGACTTGACGTCTGCCTCTCATCCCAAGCTCATTCCGTAACAAATTCATCCAGTTTTGAAAAAGCTGCTCTGATGTCCAATCAGTCTGTGGGCCCAGGCCCAGTTCTAAGGGCTGTTTTTAGCTATTAAAAAGCACTAAAGATCATGCCAGTATACATCTCGTTCCCATCCCTAGTTAGGAGATAAGGTCTTGACTTTTATACCTCATTTGGCTCATCTACCCACTCTTCTAACTCAGTCAGGTCTTACAACTGCTCTTGGATCTTCACCAACTTGATGACATGATCATGAAAAACATGGGATAAAAGGACAAGTCCTCTTGTGGATCAAAAACTGGCTTATAAATAGGAAACAGAGAGTGAGTATAAATGGGAAACTTTCTCAGTGGAGGGTGGTAAGCAGTGGGGTACCACAGGGATCAGTACTCGGTCCCATGCTTTTTAACTTGTTTATTAACGATTTGGAATTGGGAGTAAGCAGTGATGTGGCTAAATTTACAGATGACATGAAGTTGTTCAGGGTGGTGAAAACCAGGGAGGATTGTGAGGCACTCCAAAGGGATTTGTTGAGGATGGGTGAGTGGGCGTCAATGTGGCAAATGGGGTTCAATGTGGCCAAGTGCAAAGTGATGCACATTGGAGCCAAAAATCCTAAATATAAATACACGTTGATGGGGTCTGATCTGGCAGAGACTGACCAAGAGAGAGATCTTGGAGTCGTAGTGGATAACTCGCTGAAAATGTCTACACAATGTGTAGCTGCAATAAAGAAGGCCAACGCTATGCTGGGGATTATTAGGAAGGGAATTGATAACAAATCAGCCAGTATCATCATGCCCCTGTATAAATCATTGGTGCGACCTCATTTGGAATACTGTGTACAATTCTGGTCACCACATCTCAAAAAGGATAGTATAGCATTGGAAAAAGTGCAGAGAAGGGCAACTAGAATGATAAAAGGGTTGGAACACCTTCCCTATGAAGAAAGGTTAAAATGCTTGGGGCTCTTTAGCTTGGAGAAACGACGGCTGAGGGGTGACATGATCGAGGTTTATAAGATTATGAATGGGATTGAGCAGGTTGAGAAAGAAGTACTTTTCTCCCTTTCTCACAATACAAGAACTCGTGGGCACTCTATGAAATTGCTGAGCAGTCGGGTTAGAACAGATAAAAGGAAATACTTCTTCACCCAAAGAGTGATTAACATATGGAATTCACTGCCACAGGAGGTCGTGGCAGCTGCAAGCATGGACAGTTTCAAGAGGAAATTAGATAAACATATGGAGCAGAAGTCCACCAGTGGCTATTAGCCACAGGGTATAGAATGAGAACTCTCAGTCTGGGGCAGGTGATGCACTCTATTCTTGGTGCTGGAGGGGGCAGCAGTGGGAGGGCTTCTGGTGCCCTGGCCCCACTGCTGGACCTCCTGATGGCACCTGGTATATTTTGGCTGCTGTGTGACAGAGTGTTGGACTAGATGGGCCATTGGCCTGATTCAACATTGGCTTCTCTTATGTTCTTATGTTCTTATGTACAACCTGTCTGGGTTTCCGCTAGCCAAGAACACCCCAGCATTGCTAGGTCAGGTCGTCTTAAGCTGGAGCCATTCCTAAACCCACTTCTACTTTGGCCCAGCCTTGCTGATATGGCTTATCTCCTGATTATGGATGAGCGCGAACTGGTGCACAAAGAAAACTTCATGCCAAACTTGGGCCAGTCCAGGGGGTAATTAGACACTATTGTGTACTGTGAAGAAATGCATTTTCTCCTGCAGGGAGGCTGGCAAGCAGCTATCCTCCACTTGGCATTTTTAAAAGGTTTTTTAAATACATACTCGGAGGGAGGAAGTCCATAAGAACATAAGGGAAGCCAATGTTGGATCAGGCCAATGGCCCATCCAGTCCAACATTCTGTTACACAGTAGCCAAAAATACCAGGTGCCATCAAGAGGTCCACCAGTGGGGCCAGAACACTAGAAGCCCTCTCACTGTTGCCCCCCCAAGGGCCAAGAATACAGTGTATCACTTGCCTCAGGCTGAGAGTTTCTATCTATACCTTGTGGCTAATAGCCACTGATGGACCTCTGCTTCATATGTTTATCTAATTCCCTCTTGACCATCCATACTTGTATATGCCACCACTTCCTGTGGCAGTGAATTCCATGTGTTAATCCCTCTTTGGGTGAAGAAGTACTTCCTTTTATCCGTTCTAACCCAACTGCTCAGCAATTTCATGGAGTGCCCATGAGTTCTTGTATTGTGAGAAAGTGAGAAAAGTACTTCTTTCTCAACCTGCTCTATCCCATGCATAATCTTATAAACCTCAATCATGTCACCCCTCAGCCATCGTTTCTCCAAGCTAAAGAGCCCCAAGCATTTTAACCTTTCTTCATAGGGAAAGTGTTTCAACCCTTTTATCATTCTAGTTGCCCTTTTCTGCACTTTTTCCAGTGCTATAGTATCCTTTTTGAGGTTTGGTGACCAGAACTGTACACAGTCCAGTCCAGGGGTCCTCATGCAATCTTCATGGAAGCACGCGCTTCCGAAATATTTGGGGGTAGTTTGGGCAGTTTGGGGTGGTACAAGAAATGGAAACATTTCCCAGAAAACCAGGCATCAATTGAGCAAACTACCAGGCAACGGTGGGATGGAATTCTCTCCAGCCTTAGAAACATCAATATGGTCCTTCCAAAGCTTGATAGACATTGCTGGATGCCAATTACAGAGCTCGCATTAGTCTCTATGGGATCTGAAAACTATGTACACCCAAGATGTAGCCCAGCCCTCCTTTGTTGGGTTTTGCAGCATGTTGGAAAAGATTAGAATTAGAAAGAGGAGGAAGTTGATTAGCTTTGCTGGGCAGAGGATTGGTCTTTGTTCTGTGTGTGCCTTTCTACGCACATTGAGCAGTGGGGCTTTGCTACTCAGTTCCTCTGAAGAAAGCCTGCATTTACACACAGCCCTCCTTTTTATCAACTTTCTGGGCTGTGGTGTGTTTGCTGGGCTAGTGGCCTTTGTGCCACCCAGCCTGGGGCTTTGCTTTGCTTCTGCTGTGGGTTCCTATTCTCATCCACCACCTCTCCTTTTTGATCTTCTATCTCTCTGCTGTGGGCTTTGGTTGTTTGTGGGACTCAGGGGTCTAATCCATACAACGTCTCTGCTCACACCAGGTGGTGGGACATAGCTAATGGACACCTCAGCTGAGAGCCCACATTTATACTCCCCCCTCAAACCAACCCTCCTTTTTTGATCTTCTGTTTCAGAGGGGATGAATCTGAACACCAGCTCATCCAGGATGTGGCCACCTGCTGGAACTCCACCTATGCCATGATAGCATGTCTGGTGTAGCAGAAGAGTGCAGCGCAGGATGTAATGTCTTCCGTGACCATCCTGCACTGGGAAGGAGAGCTCAGCATCAACTTCAACAACTGACTGACCCTCTACAAATTGGAGCGTGTCTTATAGCCCTTCCAGGTCACCACTGATGTGCTCTGTGCCCATATGGCCAGCCTGGGGCAAGTCATCCCCCTGATTCAAGGGCTGGACTGGGCACTGGCCTCCACATTGCAGCCGGGCCCTGAGAGGATGGCTGTTCTCTTGTGGGTCAGGGCCTTGGCAGACAGGTTGCAGGTGGGCATCACAACCAGGTTGCATCCACTCTGCAATGACTGGGAGTACAAGCTGGCCTGCATGTCTGACCACCAGATCAAGGGCAGCATTACTCTCCATAAAGCAGAGCTCATGGCCTGGAAATGTGAGCTCTGCAAAGCAATGCAGAGGTTTCAGGCTAGCAAATGTAGCCAGAGGGAGGAGGGGGAAGAGGAGGAGGAGGGTTCACACCTCTCTAAGAAACAGGTGAAGGAGAAGCCCCATTACTGGCTGTCAGTGATAGTGGAAGATCAGGAGCAGCACCGGGGGGGGGGCAAGTGTGCTATGGTGGAGGATTCCACCAAGTTTATGGTCAGGGAATACATCTACAAGTCCCCTGAGTTCATCAGCTCAACCCCCCTGGAACACTGGTCACACAAGGCCATCATCTGGTCCAACCTCTCTAGCATGGCCATGAATTTCCTGTTGTGTCCTCCCCCTAGCATCCAGAGTGAGCAGGTGTTTTCCCACCTGGGAGACATCCTCAGCCCCCACTGCTCCTGCCTGGGCCTAGCCAGGGTGGACAAGCTTTACTTCCTGAAGGACAACCTCACCCTGCTGGGCCACCCTGTTCTTGAGCTGGCAAACTAAGATTCAGGCCCCCCGTTGTCCCCTCGTGTATTCCCCCTGCCTTCCCCTGGGTGATCTGGCCTGTGGGCTGTGCCCTTAGCATTTGGGTGGGAGGCTGGTCACCTCTGCTGGGCAGGGTTGGATTTGCCCCACAGCCAATCCAAACAACATTTACCTCACAAGCAAACACCTACCTCATGAACCAACTTCTATCTCATAAGAAAACACCGACCTCATGAACCAACCTCGTAACACAACACCTACCTCTTGGAATGACATCCACCTCAGCAAACATCCACCTCTTCAAACATCTGCCTGTACAAGCAAGTCCCCATTTGATTATCCATTTCCATTGCATTTCTACAATTCAAAATCACAACAGATGAGTTCTTACCTGTACAATGTGTTCCGCTGATGGCAAAGAACCATCCAGAAATTTCACCTAGAGGGGTAGTGACCAGGGGATCTTTGTGTTTGGGCCTGAGGGGGTGTTTGGCTGGGGTGCCTGCCAAGTTGCTATGGCATCATTGTGGGGAGCCACCATCAAAACTCTGGGGACACCTGGTCTGCCTTTGTTCCATCTATCCATGAAGTAGGTTAGACAGTGTTATCGAGGCAACAAACATGAAATTAAGCAGACTCTGGAGCATGACGGAAGACAGGAGGGCCTGGCGTGATGTGGTCCACGGGGTCGTGAAGAGTCGGACTCGACTGTGCGACTGAACAACAACAACAAAAAGGAGTCACAGTGGGTGACTGGCATGCTCTGGACCCAGGTGCAGAGTTGGATAAAACACCCCCATTTGCTCTGTACCCTAGCTAATGGGTGCCTAAGCTGAGTACCCACATATATTATACCCTCCTTGCTGTCATGGGGATTCTTTGCGGAGCTCCCGTCGAAAGCCTGGGAGTACGCACCTTTTCATCCATTCTTCTCACACTGGCTGAAAGCCACAGCCGGGGGGGGGCATGACATAGAATGTTCAGAAGTTGGAGGGTCCTACCTTTGTTCCATGGTTCAAGAGCCATCCTCTTTCACTCACACCACTGGTGAGGTGACTGCTGTGCATGGCCAAGGCTTTTCTCAGAGCTTTGTATAGGAGTCTGAAAGGGCATTCCCTTTGTTCCAGGGCTCAAGAGCTATTCCCTTTCACTTGCCCTGCTGGCAAAAAAATCACCATGCATGGCCAACCCTTCCTGGGAATAGGACCTTGGCAGTAGGTTCAAGCCACCCGTTCTGATTTTGGTCCATTCTTTCATGTTGGGGACTGGGTGTTGGGTGGACTCAGGGCTTTGAGCCAGCCTCTCACTTACCCTGCTGGCTAGATGATCGCTGTGCCTGGCCAGCCATTTCCCTGTCATGAGACAATACATCAACAGTCATAATGCGATGCTATGGGGTCAAGCTAGTCAGTGATGGTCTTATGGTCTTCGAGCCACCATGTCAGTGCTCATTGTTGCTAGCTTCTACATTTGGGGCTCCTCTGTATAGGAGTCCAAAAGGGCCTTCCATTTGTTCCAGGGCTCCAGAGTCATCCCCTTTCACTCACACCACTGGCAAGATGATCACGGCACATGTCCAGCCCTTCTGGTATGTCTGATGCGGGTCGCTAAACTGCATGGCCGCATCCCATCATGTCCTACTCAAATCAAATTTATTAAAAAACAGTCATAAGACCAGCATAATAAACTAAAATAATACGACACAAAAACTATGACAAAAGACCCTTACAGCCATATTTTCTAAAATACCAAACCGGTCATTTTCATCATTAATGGCTCAACTTGCAATGCAATCTACGCTTTTTGATTACCAGGTAATAATATTTAGCAACATTACGTGAGACAGACTCATAATTATCAGCCAGTAAAAACTTCATCAAACATTCCTCGGCATATATAAAATAACTTGCCAAAGGTTTAAAATGTGAGAGAAGGGGTATCAGCAGCTGCTGTCTCTCTTTGTCATATATAGGGCAATGGAGTAATATATGGGAGGCTGACTCCACCTGCTCTAATGAGCAAAACCAGATCCTCTGATGCATGGGAGTCCGTGAATATCTACCATAAAGGACTGCTGAGGGAAGCGCATCAAGACATGCTCTAGTAAATGCCCATCTATGATTAGGATTTTTTATGAGTCCAAGGTAGGATGCAGCATTGAAACTTGGTCCCAGCTTCAATCTCTTATAATAGAAAGGTAGGGCTGCAATCATGTCCTACTCAGAATTTCCATCTCTCTTTCAGATTCTGGCTGCAAGTCACAGCCTGGGCGGGGGTCACAAAATATTGCCGATTTCCCACAAGCACTGCTCCGTGCTCACCCTTCCCTTTTGCCCCGATGGTACATGTCAATTTCACACAAGCTGCTGCATGGCCGCATTTTGCCCTGCAGCCTCGCGTGATTTTCCCCACATCTACTCAATCCTCAAAAAACAGGATTAAGTAGACACGGGGAAAATCACGCGAAACTGAGGGGCAAAATGTGGCCACACAGCAGCTTGTGTGAAATTGACACGTACCATCGGGGCAAAAGGGAAGGGTGAGCACAGAGCAGGGCAACTACAGGACTGCAAATGGAAAAACCAACATCTGATTGTTCAGCTGTCTTATATTGTTTGAAGGATGGCAAATGATATACTTCACTAATCATCACAAAGCATTGCACTGGTTAGGTGGATTCCCAAGGGTGCAAATGTACCTTAGAAGGCAGACAAGATTTCAAAAAGTCTGACTACTATGAGCTCCACTTACTTCATCCATTAACTTATGCTGAAGGAGTACATGAAGAATATGGTAATTCAACACATTCAGGACTGCCAATGGGGGGGGGGAACACTTGGGGAACAAAATTGGGGAGGCCCAAGACAGCTAGACCCTGAATTTGATGTCATACTGTATTTATGGATTACATTTAAAAAAAAAAATCGAATGCAGTTCTGACTGCAGCCACTGGGATGCAGGGAAGGCAGAGCACAGTAAAGAGCTCTATCTGAGTCTGGGGTCAGCTTTTCTGCAAAGTTTACCACAAGTCTGAGGGTAACCCTTACTTCTCTGATCCTGCTAAACCCATCAGTCAAGCAAGCACTGGAACAAGGTGAGACCAGCTAGAAAAAGCTACAGTCCTTGCCGGGATGCAGCTTCCTAATGTCTATGGTTTCCATTTTCCTTTAGTTGCACCCAGCTCCACAGCCAGATATTGCGAATGGACAGCCTTGTTAGTATGTGGTATGAAAAAAAATAAACCCTTTCATTGTCTTTTCCTGAATTTCTGTTTTTCATGCTGTTCTCCTCCTTCATTTTGACCTCTTCCTTTCATGATCTGTCATTTATTTATCCCTACTTCTAATTTCCCCTCCCTACTTTTCAGTCTCAACCCTCCTCACCCATGTTGGTTGGCAACTTAGAACATATTTAATAGTAGTACTGGAGCAAACTCATGAATAGAAGGAAGGAGGTAATATTTCCCCAAAGGAAGTTTCCCCCTCCACCGTTAACGTGGATGATAATAAATGTCAATCTGCCTCAGTGGTAACACATGAGAAATAGAAGTTAGAATTTATCAATTTATTTACTTTATTTATGTGCTGCCTTTCTCCCCATGGGGGACTGAAAGCCACTTACATCTTGTCTTGTCGTCTGTTTTATCCTCACAACAATCTTGTTAAGTAGGTCAGGCTAAGAGTGTGTGAGGGGCCCAAAGTCACCCAACAAGTGAATCTTCCATGGAAGAGTTGGGATTCGAACCTGGCTTTCCCAGATCCTAGTCTGACACTTTAACCACTACACAAGCTCAGCTTCCTTTGAAAACAGCATGGGGGGTGGGGGTGTCTCAAGATAACCTGGGCCAGGATATTTCAGTTCCTTTCATTTTTGGCCCTGGAACTCCCATGATCATCCTGAAGCTGGTGGTCAATTTTGAGATTCCTAGCTTTATTTACTGAGTTATGCCTTCCACAAATGGACAGACAGATGAACATGTGGATCCTTTTATTACTATAGGTACATAGTAACAGCTAGCCAACTGATTTGTTTTGTTATATTTGGTTTGGATCTGGATCATAAGGGGGAGCCAAGATGGAATTTTTGTCCAGGGCCCTCTGTTGGCTTTCAAAAGCCCGAACACATTTGACCATCTGAGCTACAAGAAGCATTTGTGCTTTGCTATTTAAATCTAAGTATAGCAGTTTCAGTAGTTGCAGAACTCACAGGAGAAAAAATTAACCTGCTTGATTCAGTGCAAGAAATGTGTAGCTAAAAAGAGAGAGAGGAAGATCCCCTCCCCCTCATGGGTACAAAATATATTCAACACAGATGATACAGCATATCAATAAACTAAGAAAAGTCATGAGCATTAGCTAGAGGTGCCTCCAATCCTGTCCTTATTAATATTTGAATTTTGGTTCCACCACATTCTATGCTTGCCATAATTGATTTGGCTCAAGAACTGGCAGTCAGAGGACACTGGCCAGGGCTGACTGGCTGCTTGGCGAAGTCCCGCCCACGTCAGCCCCAGTCAGTGTGTTCGGCTCAGTCTGCTCCAGTCCTCTGACAGGAGAGGACCGTCTGGAGTGTGAGCGCAGGGACAGGCCCTCAAGGCTGAGGCAAGTGATAGAAGCCATTTTCTGCCCCCCCACACACCATCTCCTGGGCCTTCTATGAGGGGACTAGGCCCAGAGAAGCCCTTTTCCACACACCCCCATGCCATCCCCTGGGCCAGCTCTGGCACAGCTGTTCTCTCAAGGACAGTTTGTGTTAGAGTTCTCTCAGCCCCACCTACCTCACAGGGTGTCTGTTGTGGGGAGGGGAAGGAAAAAGAGTTTGTAAACCGCTCTGAGACGCCTTTGGGCACTGAAGGGCGGGGTATAAATCCAATCTCTTCTTCTTCTTCTTCTTCTTCTTCTTCTTCTTCTTCTTCTTCTTCGGGGGCAGTAGGCCCAGAGAAGCCCCTTTCCGCCCCCCCCACCCTCCCCTGGGCCTTCTGTGGGGGCAGTAGGCCCAGAGAAGCCCTTTTCTGCCCCCCTACACCATCCCCTGGGCCTTCTGTGGGGGCAGTAGGCCCAAAAAGCCCTTTTCCGCCCCCTTACACCATCCCCTGGGCCTTCTATGGGGGCAGTAGGCCCAGATAAGTCCTTTTCTGCCCCCTCACACCATCCCCTGGGCCTTCTGTGGGGGCAGTAGGCCCAGAAAAGCCCTTTTCTGCCCCCTTACACCATCCCCTGGGCTTTCTGTGGGGGCAGTCGGCCCAGAGAAGCCCTTTTCCGCCCCCTCACACCATCCCCTGGGCCTTCTATGGGGGCAGTAGGCCCAGAGAAGCCCTTTTCCACCCCTCTTCCCTTCCTTTCCCGCCTTTCCTTTCTTCCTTTCTCCTTTCTTTCTTTCACTCTTCCTCCTCCTTCCTTCCTTCCTTCCTTCCTTCCTTCCTTCCTTCCTTCCTTCCTTCCTTCCTTCCTTCCTTCCTTCCTCCAACCCTCTCTCCCTTCCACCCTCCCCCCTTCCTTTCTAGGGCCCGTTGTCTTCCACCACAATGGGCTTTGCTCCCTAGTCATATATAATTGTACATGAAGATATCAATTCAATAATCAGCAAGCTGAAATTAAGTGACTTTATATTTAGAAAAGCTTACATTGTTGTTTATGTTGGCCTTTAGTCACTACTGCTGATGACTTTATTAGATATGCAAACAATGTTCTCTGTATGGATTTCTTTTATTCTGTGATGCTTCATAGAAAAATAGCATTTCTAGCAGTAGGGGGGGGTTCCTGCATTAATTTATCCTGATCCACTTGCTGGAGCTGTGCTAAAGAGCAATTGCAGGTTTAGATTATAGTGAGAAGTCTTCCTGTAAAAGAAGTCAAAACATGACACTTTTTCTTTGAAGTTTCTGTTTTGTTAAAGACTGACATGTGAATTCTTATCAAAGCACAGTCCTTTGAAATGGTGGTGCTTTCTTTGAGCAAAACCAAAGCTCTCTGGTTTCTCCCAGAGTACTGTTTGCATAAAAGTGTACAGTGTTGCAAGAAAAAAAAATAACTCAAGCAACAAAGAAAACCAGAGAGGTGGCACACACCAGCCTCTCAGCCACACTAGTTCAATCCAGATGAAGTAGCAAACTCAGATTGTGGTTTTGCAAGAATTTGCCATAGTTTACCAATATGGATGCAACGGCAAACTATGCTAAGCATTGTAGGAGAAAACTTTCCACTGCAAAGGTAGAAGACAATGTGGTAAAAGGAAGATGACACCTGCAATACCTGTTGTAGTAGGCTATTGTCCTCTTCTATTAAAAAGGCATCCTCTTGGAATGCTCCCTTCTACTACAGTTCCCAAACCTTCATAAAAATTCCTTCCTGACCATTTCTGTTTTGCACATTCCACAGAATGACAGAAGAGTGGGTGACTTTCTAACCACCTCAGGCTGGCTGTTGAATGGCTGTGCCTCTCTCCTTCAAGTGAAAGTGACATTTGAACTTTTTATAGTCAGTTCAAGGCAAATCTTCTCAAAAGGAAAAAAGGCATTCACAGACATTAGAGCTGTGGATTGATTTGCCTCAGTCCAGCTTCAAAGGAAGCTTGAGGCTGGATTGGCTGGCTAGGATGCAGCCATCCAATGGGAAGGCAAGCAGGATGATTATTCCTCCGTCACCTAATGCTTCAGCTTCTGCTGCTTACTGCCAAGGAAAGAAAAGCATGCTAGAGCTGGTCTTGGAGGAGCAATCTGGCTTGGAGGAATCTGGTTTTATGAGTATTATGACTGCAGGTTTTAACAGATGAGTGGGAGTGAGTTTTTGCTGTTTTAGTTCATATGAAACTCTTTGGGAAAAAATAAGTGTGTGGTGTTAACTGTGTTTGGTGTGTTTGGTTTGCCTGTAACACATACAGACACACCCGCATTCACTGGTTTTATTTTGTGATTTCCCTTGATCAAGGGCGTAGACTTTCCAATTTCCCAGGGGGGGCTGGGGCTGGGGCTGGGCCAGAGGCATTGCTGTGCTAGGTCCTTAAAAGAACCGAGGCCCAGTGACATCACAGGCCATTGTCACTATTATTATGGAGGCAGAGCCATGTGGCATTCCTGGCTCCTATTATCTCCAGTGGGCCTTCAAGTCTCTCCCATTGTTTGTAATGGGCAATCCTGTCATTTCTTTTATACATCCCAGTTAGTTGTCCCTTTGAAACTGTACCACACGTATAGAGTGTACATTCCTTGCCAATGTTCCTTCTGGACTGCACACAGGGCAAAAGGAAATTTTAAAAGGCCTCTGATCTGCATGCCAATCAAGGATAATGATGTGTGGCATAAACATGAGTTAAGTGTTAAGTATTCTCCCTGGATGGTGTACATACCAAGAACATATCTGTTGCCATTTCCCTCTCTTCCTGCTCATCACTCGGAGAAACAAAAGCCCTGTTTACATATTACAGTGAACATATGTACATCTTGCATGGACATATGTTGTTAGAAAGAGGTAATATACTTTTGCATTACAAATAAAAGCAGCCCGCCTGCATCCTCCCCCCCCAGCCCCAATGGCTCAGAAACAAAGCACGGCATGGGCAAATCCTAACCTCTGCAAAGAACCCTGGAGAACCACTGCCAGTCTGAGCAGACAATGATTACACTGATGGACTGATGGTAGAGAGACCATGCTTTGCGTGCCAAAGGATAAAGGTTTAAACCGAGGAGGTCTAAGAGAACAGCTGTTGGAAAGGATCTTTCTCTGTCTGAGCCTGTAGAGCTCACCTGCATCAGAGCAGACCATGCTGAAGTAGATGGACCAATGGCATGAAGACCAGTGTGGACTGAGGAGACCCATGTTCAGATCTACATTTTGCATGACACTTACTCGGTGATACTGGGACAGTTAGATTTGAGTCCAGGAGCATATTAGAGACCAACAAGAGTTTCAGGGAATAAGCTTCCAAGAGTCAAAGCCCCTTCATCAGGCTGGGTGATATTGCCATTGTTGTGAGGTCAATATAAGGGAAGGGAGACTGGAGGAAGGGTGGAATAAAGAGGGGACTGACAGACAACATGTGAGCAGCAGAGTCCATTGGGATGGAAGAGGATTTTACAGGAAAAAAATAGCAGCACCAACTGATGTGACCAAGAACATAGATCTTCCCAAACTAAAACATCATAAATTATAGCCTGAACATGAACCTATATTGTAATGCATTAAGTGATGTAGCAGTGGTGACAAAACCTCTAGTGGCATTTAGTTGAACTTCCTGGACAGATGTATTTTCGGTTGTCACTGGCCAAACTGGTCTGACTTTAGAGAGTTGGGACAAGCAGCAAGGCTTGAGGAAGGGGATGTAGATCCATGGTTATAGAAAAGAAGGGGGCTAGGAACTGAGAAAGCAAAGTAGTCCAAATGAAGCACAACATAGAAAGCTGTACATAGTTGAGAGGAATTAGAAAGGAATGGAGATGCACAGTTGGTGTGAAGTACATTTGAGAAATTATAGAAACAGCATGGAAGTTTCTTAGTTGGGGTTAGCTACAATGCTATTGCAAGGTCGACAGAAACCTGTATGACATTTTCAGACATTCTTTCTCAGTGTCCTCAGGATTGGACTATAAAGAGCTCTATTCAAATCCTTAACTAACCACTGAGCTTGCTAATACTTTCTCTTCTTTCAGTTCCTTAGATCAATTTGCCCAGTCCCCCATCAAACTCAAATCTTATTGGCTCTTGCAACTATGAGTAAATTATTATTACACTTCTATCACATGGCTCTTTCCTAATGATTGTGGCTTCCAAGAATAGGTTGAAGATTATTGCCTGGGAAGCACCCACACAGCACCATGCCATGGACCCAGATGGCTCAGGTTAGCCTGATGTCATCAGATTTTGGAAGCTAAGCAGAGTCAGCTCTGACTAGTATTTGGATGGGAGATCTCCAAGGAATACCAGGGACATGATGCACAGTCAGGCAATGGCAAATCATCTTTGAATGTCTGTTGCCTTGAAAATCCTACAGGGTTACCATGAGTTGGCTATGACTTGCTAGCATTTTACATCACACCAGGGCAAGTGCGCTTTAATGCCCAGAACCATTTGGGCAAGGTGTAATGTATAACTACTGTCAGTAGCATGAGATGGACCCACAGCTCAATTGGCTCTTTGGCTCTCATATCACTGCCATAGCATACAAAATAGTAAAACACTCAGTAGCACCTTTAGGACTAACAAACTGTATTGTAGCATAATTATTACTGTAACACAAGAAAGCCACACAAACTTTTCCAATCTCACTTCAGTGCCAGTTCCAGTCCTCAAACTCACAGAGAAACCCAAACACTCTCATTTTTGGTAGAATGACACCCCTCCCCTCCTCCACCTGGGTGGTTTGGCAAATGTAAGCCAATGCCAGAGGTTTGCATGCACCAAGTCACACAGCAGAACCAGAGCTTCCAATTTCAGCACTGGAGCTAGGGATGCCAGCCTCCAGGTGGGACCTGGGGATCCCCTGGAATTACAGCTCATTGCCAGTCTAAAGAGATCAGTTTTCCTGGGGGGGGGGAAATGATGTTCTGGAGGGTGGACTCTATGGCATTGTGCCCCACTGAGGTCCCCATCCTCCCCAGACTCCATTCCCAAATCTCCAGGAGTTTCCTAACCTGGATTGGGCCACCCTCCCCTCATCCCCTCCCCCAGAGGTGGCCAGGGGTACTTGGCAATCCTAACTGGGGCTATTTTAGCAAGGGAGAGGGGGAAGCTGGGGGAAAAAACATATAGATTGGGAGAGAGAAGTGAAAGACAGAGGGAAGGGAAGGGAAGGAAGTCAGACTGGAAGGGAAGCAGCCTGCCCTGGAGTGGGGGTGGGGCAGCTTCCCAGCATTTCCAGCTCTCACACATCTCAAGGGAAAGGGAAAGAGAAACAGAAAGCGAGAGAGGGACAGAAAGTGCAGCCCCCCCCTCCCGATTACAGGAGAAAGTGAGCCCAGGATTTTCTGTATCCTGGAGCAATGTGCTCCGTGCAGCACAAGGGTACCTGGGTTTTGTTTTCTCCTGCAGCCCAGTTTAAACTGGACTGCAGGAGAAAGCAAGCCACTCACCGATGGCAGGGGCAACCAGAGGCCACAGAAGGGCCCCCCACCTTCCCCCTCCCTCCATTCTTGCCCAGCTCCCTTCCCCAATCCTCTCCCACTTCCCCTGCTTGGACTTGCAGGATGGCTGGGGCTGGGTGGCTGCAGCCCTGGGCTCCCACCCACCCCACCCCACCTGAAACAATCCCCCACTCCTTACACCCCCACCTACTTACCCTTCAGGCTGGTGGCGGCAGCAAGCAGAGGCAGCATGTGCTGCCTCGAAGCTAGCCTCCACGTGCAGCTCTCTAGGTTGAACGGGGCTGCTGGGAACTGTGGGTGGAGCTTAGCTTCCAGGAGGAAGCAAGCCCCCACCCCCTTGACTTCCCTCCCAGGCCAGCCGAACAGTCTCAGAAAGCGGAGGGGAAAACCCTCCGCTTTCAAAATGGGGTGGAGGATGGGAGGGAGGGTAGCAAGGCTCTGGCTGACACCAGTTGCCTCCGGGGGGGCTCAGTACTTTTGGGGGAGGCTTGAGCTCCCCAGCCCCCCTGAAGATGACGCCTATGCCCTTGATCTCGTCTCCCCCCCCCATTTGTTTGTAGTTACTCTTAATCCTTCCTTTCAACTTCCTTAATTAATGTGTGTAAAATGTTATTTGTTTGTTTGTTTGTTTGTTCAAATTTATAGGCCGCCTTCCCCCAGAATGGGCTCAGGGCAGCTCACAAGGGCAATTTAAAGGGAGGCTTGCTTCTGCATCTTTGCTGGGGAGGGGAGAAGATCTAAGAGCCGGTATTAAGATAAATCTAAAGTTTTAAAATAGTATTCTGTTTGTGCTGCTGCACTCATTTTGGCGGGAAAATCCTGCCACCATTTAGTGTTTCTGCCCTGTTGTTGGCCAATTTAGATTGCTGGTTCTTATCTATAAGTAGAGCTGTGGGGGGGGGGGTTACTTCTGGGAGCTTGCACAATTGGACAATCATGTGTCCGTTTGCTTGAGTGCTGCATAATTAATCCTGTTCAACAGTTTATAAGGTTATATGGTCAAGTTTTAGCTATTTTGGGAGCAATTTTAAGAAATTCCTTGAAGTTAGAACAATTAAGGCTTATATAGTTAAATTGTTATATTAGTATTAAGTTGATTGTTGCTTAGGATTCAGTTTGTAGTTGGTAGTGTAAGATCAATTGTTTCATTAAGAGCAAGAATAAATATATTAAATAAGCACTAATCATAATTATAAATGAAGGATATCTATCTATATTAATAATTTATCTATATCTATCTATCTATATTAGATATCTCTATCTATATTAATAAAAGGAAGGCCACATAGCATAGTAAGATTCTCCTTCCTTCCTTCCTTCCTTCCTTCCTTCCTTCCTTCCTTCCTTCCTTCCTTCCTTCCTTCCTTCCTTCCTTCCTTTTCAGAGCTCCTATGATCAGAAGATCTTGAGCAATGACTAAAAGAATAATACATTATTTACTAAAGGAAAATATGCTAGAGAGAAATTTGGCAACCGAGTAGGTTGTGTTCAGGTTACTGTCTAGCATCAGAAGTTTATTAAATGAAGAGCATATTAAAAGCAGTGAGATCCAATGGTTCCTAAAAGTGGTTTAAAAAACATTCCAATATTTTCTGAGACAGATTGTCAATTTTACCCTGACTGCAAGGGAACAGATGATTTGAATATGGAATATGACAAAATCTGTCCTGTAATACTTTGGAGAGGATAGCATTAAGGTGAGCTAAAGCAAATGCCCTAACAAGGGAGGGGGGGCATTAGGGGTAAGCTGTATATTTGTTCTTGAAAGTAGTTATATTTGTTGTTTGTGTTTAAGGTTAAAAATTAATAAAAAAATTATTTTTTAAAAAAAGAACAGTTAAAAAAATGGTAAGCATCTTGTTTAAGAAAGAACAGCAGACCATCAGTTTCTGAAGCAAAAATAATCCTTAGCTTTAGTTTGAAAGCACAGAGCCATGTCCTAGCTTCCAATGACTCTTGGCCAAGTTCAGCTCTGAGAGAAACATCTGAGACACAATGAGGGACTCCCATTATCCTACCTATATATCCTACCCATTATCCCCTACCTATAGGAGATGGTCAAAAGATTCTGAGATCACTGAAATACAGATAGCGACCCCGTATAATAACTGGGGTATTATTTTAGAATTGAAGACCTGAATTGCACTGGGGATATATCTTCCTCTCCCTGTAAAGGAGAAGTGGGATATTGCTCCAGTAGCAGGATTAATCTTATTCAAAGGAAACTTATGCTGAGACTTCCGGTTGTGGCACGGCGCATGCGGTGGAGGATCGTTCTCTGGACGCTTCAGCTTTTCTCACTCTGGATAAGGGCTCCAGGTCTCTGGAAACCCTCCCCACTTCATACCATACCCCCAGACCAGCAGCAGCAGTAGGGAAAACTGATATTCCTGAAGCTCCAAGCAGGTGAGAAGCTCTTCAAGAGCAGCTGCTGTCACTACCAGACTAAGGGTGAGGCGAACAGGAATTAGACAAACTCCCTATCAGAGAATCTTCAGATATGGACAAACAAAAGAACTGTTTAGCAATAGGAATCCTGCCTCTAAAGCACTTATTTTTGAAACCCTACTCACTTAAAAGGCAAAATCTTAGTGGGGAGGCTGCCTTTTTACCTCCCCAGCTGTAGTCATTGGCAATCAATCACTTTGCTATTACCGATGAACTTAAAGAAGTATCCTCGCCCAGTGGTGTTTCTTTTTTTCTCCTTTTCTTCCTTTGTATATGCAGTGGTCTTGGTGCTTCAGACTTGACAACTTCAACTAGACGTGATTGCAATGTTCTCAATTTTTTGTTTTGGTTTTTTGACATTACTTTCTTTTGACTTTGTGATTTTTCCATAAAAGGGAAAAGACACCTTATTTGAGCTGAAAGCACTGCAGGTCCTCGGAATCCGGATCTGGAAATATATATAAAGCTGTAGTCAGAGTGCGGAGACCCAAGGTCTACTTAATTGAGCTACCTTAGAACTGAGCACAGTGAACTTTGATACTGAATTTATTTTCTCCTCTTGGGTGCAGAAAACAAAAGTCATGTCTACCCCTCTTTCCTAATATTTGCCTGATGTTTTCACCCAGCAGATATTGGTTAAGATATTACACTAATCTCTCCTTTGCTCTTTCTTATTTTATTGGCTTTCTAAATTTTTGTGCTCGCTGCTTAGTTTGATTCTTTATTTAATGTAAATCTGCAGGGATACACCTGGTTGAGGGAGTAATATAGAAAGTGATACTTAAGTATTGGGTTCTGTCAAAGACTGGAATATCTTGATGTTTGGACAATTAGTATCGTAGGGCAACTGGTACTTTGGACAATCTTTTATAGCTTAGGAAAATGTTGGGACCCAATAAATGTTCACCAGGTGCCTCCAAATCAGTATCTACTAATTTATCAGCAGCAGCAATGAAAGATCTGCAACATCTAATACAAGATACTATAAAGACATCCCTAGCCCAGGCAGTGGACCCAATAAATGAGGCAATGAATGAAATGTCACAACAAATAACAAGTAGAATGGACAATTTACAGAAGCAATTAATAGAAAATAATCACAAAATAATGGAACTGAATAACACAATTCAAAAGACAGAAGAAAAGACAGAACAAACAGAAGCTAAAATGCAATCAATGAGTTTAAAACAAACTGAGATGGAACAAGAACTTATTAGAATTCAATTCAATATGGCTGCACTTCTACTACGCTTCCAAAACATACCTGAAATAAAAGATGAAGACTTAAGAAACAAGATGGTAGAAGCATTAGCTGAATACATACAAGTTGACAACCCTGGTAAGATCACAGAAGACATAGATGTAGTATATAGAAAGAATTCGGCGTATGCCAAGAAAAACAGGACTCCTAGAGAGGTACATGTTAAATTTTATAAAAGACCATTAAGAGAAGAAATTTTAAAACTTTCAAACAAGATGCCACTGTATATAGATAATGTAGAAATAAAAATATTGAAGTAAATTCCCTGGAGAATAAGAGAGAAGAGAAAATAATACTGAGAATTGGCTTCAATACTAAGGAAAAATGAAATTGTGTACAGATGGCTTATTCCAGAAGGCCTGTTCTTCCAATATAAAGGGAACAGATTTAAAATTAATTCAACTTTGAAGGCAGAAAACTTCATCAAGAAATATGGCCCAGATATCTTAATGGATGAAGGAGAGTCAGAACTGTCTGAAAAAGAGGAAGAAGAAGAAAACGACTTACAAGAAGCAACTGAAACAGAGGCAGAGATGCTAACTAATCCAGGGAAAAGTACATCAACAAAGGCTGGCCCAAGAGCACCTAAAATATATACAAGGAAGCAGAAAAAGAAAAGAACAGGCAAAAGAGCAACAGACAAAACTGTAAGATGGAGAAGAAAAAAATAAAAATAACCTCAATTAATGTAAATGGACTAAATATACCTCAAAAAAGAAGGAAGTTTTTTCATCAACTATGGAAAATTAATTCCGACATCATATGTCTTCAAGAGACACACATCAAAGAAGCAGATCAGAAACACTTAGACGCTAAAAAATTAGGTAAAGTCTTTTTCTCATCAGACAAAAAAGAAAAAAAGAGGCCTTACAACATACATAAAAGAACGGTTACATCCTCAATTAATCTACGCATCTGATGACAGAAGAATCTTAATAGTACAAATATCAAGGCAACTTAAGAAAACGCTTTTGATAAATATATATGCCCCAAATCAACATCAAGAAATTTTTTATAAACATCTACAAGACTTGTTGAGCAGATTTCAACATGAAGAATTATGTATTATGGGAGACTTGAATGCGGTTTTTTATAACAATCATGACAGAAAATCAATTAAGGGAAAAAGCAATTGGGGAAATCAACTACCCCCATCATGTTATCAATTAATGAAGGAGTACAACTGGTAAACATGATTATACATTCTACTCAGCCAGGCATGGTTCATGGTCTAGGATTGATATGTGCTGGATCTCTGCCTCAATGACAAAAGATATTTTAGAAGCTGAAATACTGCCACCATCATTTGTTGATCACAATCCCATAAGTCTGGAACTACAAGACATTCCAAGAAAGTCTAGATGGACATTAAATACTTCAATACTGAAGAATGAAAAATTTATAAAACAAATTAAAAAAGAATTTCAGTTGTTTTTTCATAGGAATATCCAAACAGGAATTGCAATGAGCACAGTCTGGAATGCCTTCAAGGCCTTTGCAAGAGGTCTGATGATAAAAGAGGCAACATTTCAAAAGAAACAAAAAGAACAAAGGTATTATTTACTAAAAGAGCAAATAGGTAAACAGGAATCGGAAATAAACCAAGATCTAAGCAATGAACAGAACAGGAAGAAACTTAATATTTTACAACATCAAATGAACTGCCTATTGACCCAAGAAATAGCAAGGAAAATACAATACACAAAAATATTTTTTAAAAAATGCCAATAAACCCACCAGATGGCTGGCGTATAGACTACGTAAAGAAACACAAAAAAAGATTAATAAAAACTCTTAACAATGAAACAGGGGAATTTAAGAACAAAATAGAAAATCTAAAGAAAATTGTAGAAACGTATTATCAAGAGCTATATAAAAATACACATAGGTCCCGGCGCCTAATTAAGAACTACCTTATTAACCATGGACCAAAAAAAATTGCAGATGACCAGAGAAAAAATTTAAATCAATCAATTACAATGGCAGAACTCACTGAAGCCCCTAAAGGAAAAAAAATCACCAGGTCCAGATGGATTTCCGGTGGAATTTTATCAGGTATATGTAGATTAATTGATAATCCCCTTAAAAATGGTTTGTAGAGAGGTTGTAATGAAAGAAGAGATTCTGCAATCTTGGAAGGAAGCATTAATATCCTTAATACATAAGCACAACTCAGAAGAGACGGATATAAAAAATTACAGACCAACTTCTCTACTAAACTTAGATTACAAGATATTTGCTTCTATACTAGCATCAAGAATGAGGAAAGTGTTATCAGAGATGATCCATTCAGATCAAGTGGGCTTCCTCCCAAATAGACAGATATGTCAGAATATAAGATCAATTCTAAACATATTAGAATACTACGAGGCACATCTGGATAAAAATGGCATTAATCTTTTTAGATGCGGAGAAAGCCTTTGATAACATCTCCTGGAATTTTTTGCTTGAACTCCTGACAACCTCTCAGGCTGGAACTGAATTTTATAAAATGGTGAGTGCAATTTATAAAGAACAGAAAGCCAGGATAAATATTAATGGAGATCTCTTCCACATGATTGGAATACAAAAAGGTACTAGGCAGGGTTGCCCCCTGTCACCTTTATTGTTTATTTTGATGCTGAAGTCTTAAATGATCAGGTAAGGACAGATAACCAAATTAGAGTATTAAAACTGAAAGGCCAAGAATATAAATTTCTAGCTTTCACGGATGATTTGGCTTTTATTCTAGAGGACACTGCTATTAAGTTGATTTCAGCCATACAAGAATATGGTAAAGTAGCAGGATTAAAAATTAATTAAAAAAAACTAATATGCTGGTTAAAAATCTGACTAAAGCTCAAGCACACTATTTACAAGAACAAATTAGAATAGAAATTCAGAAAAAGTTTAAATATTTACTAATACAGCTTACCAATAAATCAAGCTCCCTGGTGGAAAATAATTATAACAATCTCTTGAGGGAAAGATCTGCTGAAATGGAATTAGTACCAACTATCCTTTATGGGAAGGATAGCTGCTATTAAAATGATTATCCTACCAAAAATGCTATTCCTCTTCCAAATGATTCCAGTGATAAAGAACTCTAGCTACTTTAAAATGCTTGATAGACTAACCTCCCACTTTATCTGGCAAGGTCGGAAACCAAGGATCAAACTAAAAATATTGTAAGACACAAAAACTAGAGGGGGCTTTGCCCTTTCTGATTGTTTACTATTTCAAAAAGCATCAGCCCTGGCCTGGATCAAGGAGTGGATAACTCTAGATAATGACAGACTTTTGAAAATAGAGGCACATGATTTGCTGCTGGGATGGCACGCATTCACCTGGTATGGGAAAGCCAAGACACATAAATATTTCGAATGACACTGGCTGAGAGATTCCCTACTAAAAGTTTGGAAACAAGTCAGAAAATGCTTTTATATGAAAACTCCAAGATGGATGGTACCTCTAGTAGCCCTTTTGAATCCTAAACTAGTCCAAAAAGAAAATCTGCTCAGATATCATGATCTACTAGACAATAAACTTGACCTTAAAAAAATTCCAGAATATAACTGGTGGCAAAATATCCAAATTCATTCTAATTATACAAAAGATAAAATAATAGGTTTTTATGATGAGTACTCAGAACTGGACAAGATCTTATTATTTACCAATCAGAAATTTATTTTAAAAATGTATGCATTTTTACTTGAGGATAAAATGGTTGATGAAACAGTTAAAAACATTATGATAAAATGGGCTGAAAACTTAGGTCACAGTATTGACCTTGATGACTGGTCTCAGATCTGGGAAAAAAGTTTTAAAATGATGAGGGTAGTACCTTATAAAGAGAACATCTACAAAATGCTCCATAGGTGGTACATTACACCTACTATATTAAACAAAATGGATACTAACTATGCCAATCTTTGTTGGAAATGTCAGAAAAAACCGGGAAATAATAATAGATATGAAAAATAAAGGAGGCAAGATTAATAAATGTTTAGGTTTATATAAGCTATTTAAAACTACAATGGATTACAATTGGATAAAATTGAATATCCAAGCTGTAAAACTAGTATATAAAGGGTCTACATAGAATTTAAGAAAGGAATAGTTGGGTTTTCTGTGTTTTTTGTTTGTAAATGTTTTGGTATATGTTATTTGCAAAATAATAAAATAAATATAAAGGGGGAGAAAGCAAACTTACGCTGATGAGACCACGAGAGGTTTGAAGAAAAAATAATCCCCAGCTAGCAGAAATTCCCGATTTGTTCAACATCTGAGTTTGCTATAGTCCATTTCAAGTATATTGTTCTGCTTTCACAGAAATGGGCACAAAAGTTGCCACGAAACATAGAGTTCCAAAATTTATTTACTGTGCAGTTGCAAAAAAACCTGGGATGGTGCTAAAAGCTAGTGTTAGTGAGGTGAGATAAACTGATCCCAGGATTGATTCACGTGTAGCCTGTAATGCGTTATTGGCAAGCAACTTCGCAGCAAAGCTATTAGCACTCCCAGGGCCAGCTCTTTCACTAGACCAACTAGGGCTACGGCCTAGGGCGCAGATCTCTGAGGGGCACAGCAAGGCCCCTGCTGCCACAGCCCGCCCATCCCCAGCATAGCTTTCTGGGCGCCCACTTCACAGCACGCCCATTCCCACCAGCTCGCTTTCCTTTCCTTTTCTCTTCCTCTCCCTGCCTGCCTGCTTTCCTTCCTCGGCCCCCTCTTCTCTCTCTTCTTTCCCCATCTCTCTCCCTCTCTCTCTCTTCCTACCCAGCATCAGACTGGCGGTGTGTCCCCCTGCCCTCAGCCACTCTCCTGCATAGTCCAGCACTAGGAGGGAGAGGAGGGGACCCCAGATCCAGGGGAGCCATCGTGGGGCTTCGCACTCAATGCTGAAGCCACTGGATTTCTCCCTCTGGTGGTTCCATCCTGCCCGACCTGGCTCGCAGGAAGCTTGGAGGAGGCGGTCATGGTCAGTAACCTGATCCCCAGAAATTCCAGAGGACTCTCCAGCTGGGTGGAAGGTGTGGGGGGGGAAGCCTTGCCGACACTCTGCATATGCCCAGAGGCAATCTCGCCTTCCTGGGCACAGAGTTCCACTCATCCAGGCATCAAGGGCTTCTGCATGGCAGGCCCCATTGAGGATCGGGCCATGCCAAGCCCCCTACCTTCTCTGGTGGCCAAGCGAGCCCCCTACAGCGAGGGGAGGGTGGGAGGAGGGGCCTGAGGCTGGCCTGGGAGAGTGCATCCGCTGAGCCCCATAACATGCCTGCAGGGCCTGGGCTCCAGCTTGTGCAGGAGCGTTGCCAGTCTGCTGCCACCCAGGAAGCCGTGCTGAGTGGGAAAGCAACTCCCCCCGGGGCCCATCAGAGGTGCTCAGCTGGGTCAGAACAAAGTGGGCCCATATCTTTCCAGCATCTTGTTTGCTACCAACATGACACAGAGGCCAAAATCCCCCCCCCCAAGCAACTGGCATTCAGAGTTGCAAAACCTGTGGGATTTATTTAGCCAGAGGCTCTGATGCTTCTGCAGGACCAAGGAGATCTGAGGAGAATCAAATTCCTTCTCAGCCTACATGGTCCCTATCTAGCCCTTCCGTCTTCTTCCTCTCTCCTCCTACCCTGTCAAAATTGAGGTGCCCAGCTCTCTGTGCAGGGACCTGTCCAAGTAAAAATATAGTTTCTCTAATGTATTTTGATCCTGGGTGTGTCTTCCTGACCCTGTACAGATGTGCCACAAGGTAGCCTCACCTGGGGGGGGTGCCTCAAGGTAGCCTCACCTAGTGTGCAAAAAGCTCTTGGGCTGGCCCTGAGCACCCCTACACATATAGTTATTCAACTGATAAGGTCAGGTGAGTAGCTGTGTTGGTATGAAGAAGCAGAACAAAGTGTGAGTCCAGTGGCAACTTTAAGAACAACAAAGTTTTATTCTGGGCATAAGCTTTCATGTGCAAGCACACTGGCAGGGTGTAACTTATACTCTTCATTTCATAAAAGTAAGTAGATCCCTCATCACTGCTGATTTATAACAGGCCACATGCCTGAATTGTCATATGATAAAAGATTGTTCTCTAAACATCCCCCCCCAGGCTTGCAAAAGAATCCTAGAACTAAAAGGGGGGGGGGATTTACCAAAAAAAAATCCAAAACAAAGAACAGTTAGCTGTACAAGTGCAAAGAAATGTTCTCTGAATGCAGGCAGGAGAGGAGGAGGAGACTGGATTTATACCCCATCCTTCACTTGGAGTCTCAGAATGGCTTACAAACTCTTTTCCCTACCCCTCCCAACAACATACACCCCTGTGAGGTAGGTGGGGCTGAGATTGCTGAGATAACTGTTCTTTCAAGGACAGCTCTGACAGAACTATGGCTTGGCCAAGGTCATCCAACAGCTGCAAGTGGAGGAGTGGGGAATCAAACTTGGTTCTCCCAGATTAGAGTCCGTGAACTTAACCACTAGACCAAAGGGTAAGAGAAGAAAGAAAGAAAATTGCATGCTGCTATTAGAGCTGACCAACATGGACCAGCTACTTCTGCTGCTCTCCTCCTCAAATGGTGTGGACCTGAGCTGCTGCCCAGGGAGGGCCAGAGAGCATGTTGGAGCCCAGCTAGGAGAGCACCATCCAGGCTGGTGATGAAGAGGAAGAAGAAGATGGGCCTGCCAGAAGGCACTGTTGCCACCACACACACACAAAAAGATACATTACACGGTATAAGAAAAAAACAATTCTCCCCAAACTCCCCTTCATTATAATTTTTAAGACACTCAGATATTTTAAATTCATTACTAATCTATTTTACAGCTATATAATTAATTCCATAATTGCTACATATTCTATATTAAATATTTTGTCATTTCTACTTACTAATTATTGTTTTTAATATACCAAAGTTTCTAAAAATCTATGATATATCTCATGGTGAAATATATCTCACAATAAAGAATTATATGATTATATATAAATCACACAATAAAGAATAGAAAGTATTTTTGTTCAAAAGTTCAGTTCCTTATGCTTTCATATTCAAAGCTTATTCTCATTCTGCTTCTACACTGAAATTCATTTAAATGTATTGCCATATATTTGTATACAATTTTAAATTATTTCTCATTCTAAATTTTGAACTTTTTCTCATTCAAAGTTTGTCTCCTGCTTACATAATACACATTCTACCTCTCCACAAATTTAAATGTATTGCCATACATTTGTATACAATTTTAAATTATTTCTCGTTCTAAATTTTGAACTTTTTCTCATTCTAAGTTTGTCTCCTACTTACATAATGCACATTCCACCTCTCCACAAATTTCAAGATTGATCTGTTTTTCAAATAAGCTGTTAATTTCACCATTATTGCATAATCAGCAAGTTTATTTTCCTATTCTTCTAAGCTTGGACAGACATCTGATTTTCATTTTGCTGCATAGATTATTCTAGCCATTGTTACCATATATTTAAATATCTCTTCCAGTATTTTTGACAATTTATTAGGCAGTATTCCTTATAATATATTCTTAGCTTCCATGGGGAATCTGAATATTCTGCATTTTTCTGTGTATTTCCTTCCAATGTCTTTTTGCTCTTGGCATTTCCAGCATTTTTCTTTGTAGTTTTTGTCTGCTTTCTCTGTATCCTTCAGGGTAATATACCATCTGAAGAACATTTTATACCAATTTTCTCTTAATGCCTAGCTGGCTGTAAACTTAATTTCTTTTTCCTATAACTGTTCCCATTGATACATAGGTATTTGCTCTCTAAAGTTCTGCAACCATTTAATTATATATTTTTTCACTTGTTCATCTTCTATAACTTGTATATCCATCATAGTAGGTGATACTTTTGTTTTGTAATCAGCTGTTCAAACTCAGTCATCTCTCTTATAGGTCCCCCTTCTGTGTCAATGATCTTCTTTAACCTTGAAGCTAATTGTTGATATAATAGCCATTGAATATTAATTCCTTCATCTCAAACATCTTGCCAAGTCTTGAGTTTCCACTGAACATATACCATATTACCGTACATTAAAAAATACTTTTATTTATCATATTTTATCATAGTAAGCTTCTATTGGTGAGATAAGTGGTGAATTAGGGGGTCTCAATTTATTTTATTTATTTATTTATTAAATTTCTGTCCCGCCCTCACCGCAGACGGGTTCAGGATGCTTTACAATTAAGAGCACCATGTGCCAAATTTATATAAAACAGATAAAACTATATATTACAATTGATAGAATAGTTTTAAATTTTGGACTGCTAGCACTCCTCTCTTTTTCTCAGAGTATTTTAAAAAATTGCTCTTGGTTTCTTACCATTCCAGATAAATTTATTTATTTGTCTTTGCCACTCTGTCAATATTTCTTCTTCTATGTTTATTGGTAGCATTTGAAATAGAAAATTTAATTTTGGAAAGACATTGATTTTGATTGCTGAAATTCTACCCAGCCATGAGATTTTTAATTTTTATTCCTGGATAAATCTTCATGTATCAATCTCCAAGTCTTCTAATAATTATTTCTGGAAAGATTACAGTTTTGTCCTGTCACATTTATCCCCAAATATTTATAAAATTGGTGGCATTTTATACTCTTTATAGTATCTCCCTTTTGTTGCATGTAAAATTTCATTATCATTTTTGTCTTTTTCCTGTTGATTTTATATTCTGAAAAGGATCCAAAATTGTTAACACCACATTGTCTGCATAACTTTTCATTTTAAATTCTATATCATCCACTTTTATTCCTTTAATCCCTATGTCTTGTCTGATCTTTATGGCTAGAATCTCCATCACTAAAATAAATAATAAAGAAGAAGAATCAGATCCATTTCTCCCAGATTAGAGTCTGCGCACTTAACCACTACACCAAACTGACAGAGGATAGCCTTTTTCAATCAGGATTGCTTAACTTTCCATTTACTAGAATCTTTGTTTCTTGGCTCAAATATATGCCATGCAGCCAATTCCAAAATTCTGGGCCACAGTCCACATTCTGAAGTACATTCAATAGAAAATGTCATTGTATATTATCAAACTATTTCTTTGCATCCAAAAACAAAAATGCTGCTTTCTTTTTCTTGTTCAAAAATTCAATTGCATCTATTATGAATGGTATATTGTCTATTAATGTTATATACATCTCTTGCCATGTTGGAGGTATTGTGTTTCCTTCTTTTATCTCACTCATAACTTTTTAGAATTGTATCATTAGAACTTCTCCAGAATGTTTATAATACATTGCCGTCAGCTCATCTGCACCTGGTGCATTGTCCTTTTTCATATTTTTATTGCCTGGGAAATTTCTTGAATTGTTATTGTTTAATCTAAAAATTTCCAATGTTCTAACAAAAATGTATAATTGGGATGTATTTTAAATATTCTCTTATTTCATTTTCTGAAATGGATTTCTTTTGGTGTAGTGGTTAAGAGCATGGTCTCTAATCTGGAAAAACCAGGTTTGATTCCCCACTCCTCCATTTGCACCTGCTGGATGACCTTGGGGCAAGCCTTAGTTCTGGCACAGCTGTTCTTGAAAAAGAGCAGTTCCTGTCAGAGCTCTCTCAGCCCCACCTACCTCACAGGGTGTCTGTTGTTGGGAGGGGAAGGGAAAGGAAAGGAGATTGTAAGCTGCTCTGAGACTCCTTTGGGTAGTGAAGGGCAGGGTATAAATCCAATCCAATCCAATCTCTTCTATGTATAATCCTGAAAGAACATTGTTCTTGTATTTCTTTTTCTGCATATGTAATTTGATCTCCTTTCTTTATACGTTATTGCTCTTTTTTCTTTCTCCTTTCTGAGACAATATGCCAGATATCTGCTGGGTTTATTTGCATGTTCAAAATACCTTTGTTTTAATTTTTTTTTAAAAAAAAAATTGTACCTCTTCCATTTCTAGCAAATCTAATTGGTTTTTTAATTGTCTGATTTCTGCTAATATATCTTTATTGACATTTTTGTGGTCTTGATCCAAAATCTGGACTTTTTCTACTAGTGACTAGTAGACACAGTTAAGGGAGTTTATCTTTTCAGTGTCATTAGTCTCTCCTACCTTTGTAAGCCATAAATTTTCAGAGAGTCTTTTACCATTGAAATCAGATGCAACTGGGAGCCTGGAAGATTGCTGGCCTTTCAAGATATTTATGGCTCTGAAACAGATCCTTTAAAAACAAGCTGAGTGAGCCAAAGTAGCCAAAAATATTGTATGTCTTAGAGAAAAGGGGGAGAAAAGAAAAAGAAAAAATATATAAAGATGGTGAAGCTGACCTTGCTGGCAAAAGTCTGTTATTCTTTGCTGACTTTGATGTTATCAGAGCCCGAGTGAATAAATCAGCACACACACACACCCATTCATGTATCAGCTGGATTCCCCTATTGGGGGAGATGTAAGGACATAGGAGTAATTTCTCTCTGTTCCACAGTGAGATAAGACTGGAGTTTTTAAAAGCTCCTGTTCAGGTCACCATATTCCCCAGACACTGTATTTTAACATGATTCTGATAGGCTGATTAAAATTAACACAAGTATATCCTCATCAGCAATATCTTTTCCTGCACTTCTCAATTGCTCAGCTAATTCCAACATCTTGACAATATGTTTGCAAAAATTCCCACCAGACTGCTTTCTTGTGCTAAACACACGTTTCTGAAGTTAGAGCTGGCTCTTTAAGGAGGATTTTACAGCTCAGCCAAAACAGCCTTAGCAATTGGTATCTTAATGACTCTTAATATCTGTCTGTCTGTTAAACCAGTGATAACAGCACCTCTTGCCTGCTCATTTTTGGCATTCCATGCAGTCTGTTGCTCTGCATCATTGGCTGGATAGTCAGTCTGGATAACAATTGATGAGATGAGTCTTCATTTGTTCTCTCCAGAGTACATAGTTGTTCTCCGTGAGTTTATCTATCCAGTGACCATGCTGTGTACCGCAGTAGGTTGCCATCTTTGTTCCTTTGTTCTCACCTGTTCATGCCAAGAGCCTCTGGTGATCTTTCTACCTTTAATCAAAGATGTGCTTAATCTGGGCCACCAGAGTAATTAACAAAGCAATTGTGCATAACCTAATTAAAGAGTAGATAAAGGTTTATTTAGGAACTAACATACTTGATAGGAAAGAAGAGAGACAGAGGCCCCAGTCATACGGGCCAGAAAACACGGGGGGGCTGTTCTTCCTGGAACAAAATAAAGCATGGTAGCCCGATCACATGGCCCCCCAAGTTGCCACACTCCAGCTCTTAGCACCGATCACACCTCAATGCTGCAGTGTGGCAAAAAAGCGGTGCAGTGTGATCACACATGCCGTGCTGTTTTAATGTGCATATGCGCCGTTGGGGGGGCGGGCTGCTGTTGGTGTCTTGTGTGTGCACATGCGCCATTTGGCATTGGTGCTCATCCTATGGAAACTTACAACATCAGGTTTGCTCCGGGACATGGATGGGTGTTGGATGCTGTGGGATACTGGCGCTCCCACGATCAGATGCTGGCCTTTGCCCCGGGTTTTCCAGAAACTAGTGTTCCTTTCGTAGTAGTTTTTTATTCTGCATCTTCAGAGGGAAGCTGCATGTTGGCCACGGAAGTGCTACACCTTCCAGATGTGCCTGTGTGATCCCATCTGGAAACTCCACAGGGCTACTGTGTCTTCGGTGGGGCAAATGCGCCGTGTGAATGGGGCCAGAGATAGGTTCTTAACTACATCTCTAGCTGAACAGGGAGAAGACTGAGTGTGGCACTCCTGAGAAGAAGAAGACAATTGCCCTAAGAGTAGCAACCTGAAGACAGAGAAAGAATGATACTTAACAGGAGAGAGAAGGTGCTGTCCTCACTATCCTCTCTAATTGTCTTCTTGCTGTCCCCTTCAGGGTCTTCTATTCTTTTTTGTACACCACTTTCTTTTCCAACCCCGCTCCCCTCACGCACACACAGACACACAATTTCAGGGAAGGCTGCAGTGAGGGGGAAGCAGGAAAGTTACTGTTAATGCAGTGCAATTCTGTTTGCACTGCATAGGATCCAAGCCACAGACTCTATATAAGCTAATTTCACAGAGAATACTGCAAGCCAGTGTATATAAGTGTCATTACACCTGAATAAAGCTCATACTATAGTTTCCATACATAAATAGATACTATGAACTGCTGTTGTTTCCACCATGACAAACCATTTACATTGGGTTGGATCCAAAGAACTAAAGGCCTGGTAGAGCTCATGGAGTGAGGATTTTCTGTGTCCCAACTACTGCTCTAGTACACTGAGCATTCTAAAATTCTGTTCCTGGGAGTCAGGAGACCCTAATGAACAGCTGGACATGAAACAAAGGTCTGCAGTGGGCAAGTTGTCAAAAAAGGCCCCCTCTTTCTCCAACATAACCTCTGTTGTGATGTGGGCAGAGGACCCCTGGATTCAACTAATTGTTCCAGTTACTCATCACAGAGTTATCATTATATTAGTCCAATATATCAGTTGTTCTTATACCAACTGTACAAGAAGGACAAAGAAATTAAACACCTTTGCCTTGAAAGAGATGTGTCTGCAATTCTGGAAAGGATGCTGAATGAGCTAATGGAGAAACTGATGGAAATTACAAGCCAATCAATGTGCCTCTGATTCACTATAAATGCCAGGGAAAATTTAAGAGGTTTTGGAAAAGAAGAAAGCACCCTAGTCATGAACCATGAATTCCCTGTAGCACTTTGACACTTGTTGAAATTTATAGTCAACAAGGTGATTCAGCCAGCTGCAAGCTCTCAGGCAAACTTTTAAATACTGCCATGCTCTACTAGCTATATTTCCTTTTCCATTATCAAGTGCTAGGTTTAAGATGCCAGTATTTAAGAGTCAGGTTTAGATGTCAGACAATGGAGCAATTTTGCCGTTGGAGCAGATAAAGGAACTGAAGAACTTTCATCGATTGTTGCAATCCTATGCCAAATTTCAGCATGCAGAAACAGCAACATTGGGGATAAAGAAAGGAACTACACATGGAAACTCTGTTCACAGTAAATTTTTGTCATCCTCTTCAAGTACAATCAACCAATAAGTTAGATGTGGCTGGAATTGAGGGGTTAGTTTTTGAAATTGCTCAAGTGGCATAACTGATTTTTTTTTAAATTTATATGCCCGGATAGGTAGGTTATGAATTATGTACAATTTTTTTTACATGTTTCAAAACGAAACAGCAGGCCTGTATGTGCACTGCCTGTTAAAGGAGATGTCTGTAGCACTGTCTAACTTAGGTATATGCTGTTAATTTATTAAAAAAAGATTATTTCCTGTTTTATTTATACCCTGGTTTTCTCCCCATGACAACCCACGATTGTTGCTGCTGTTGCTGCTCCCTGGGAATCTCAGAGGGACATCTCATTGCAAGGTATCATGAGTATAAGGTTCTCTTTGGTACTGTGCCCTCCAGTCCAAAGTTAACAAAGGTGGCAAACATGCAAACCTGTTTTTCTAAATTCCCAAGTGTTTCCCCTCCCCAAAATTCACTACCACCTCCTCAGTGACTATTGTGGATAAAATGCAGCAAACTTTAAAGCTGCTGGTATGTTTTGTCCTGCACTTCAGTGGAGATGCTGGCAACTGTACAGTCACCAATGGCAGGCAACACTGTATGTCATTCACATGTTTCCTACTATTCAAGTGAAAACAGGAGGCTGAAGGCTTTGAATGCTTTTATCTCTAGACCCAACTTTGCCCTGGATGGAGATATGCTGAAAGACATAAAAGAACAAAATTCATTTATCATGGCTACTATGCATCTGTAAAGAAGTCTGTCTGGTGGTCAGGTGTCAAACAGTGAGAGAATCTGACCCAAAACTCAGCTCATAAATAGGATGCATTGGGTTGATCTACCCTAAGAGTGAAGGACTTCTCTTCTTCAAGAAAATATAAAAAGCAAAAGTGAATTAAAGTTGCTTAAATCTGAATTTCCATTGAGTTGTTAAAAGGATGGTAAGTATATGTTTCGTATTGCATATTGCAACACTTTGAGTAAAGAAGTGTCTTAATAAGAAAGTATTTGTGCATCAAAGGAGTGCTGACAAAACTTGCACACGAATATTTTTTAACAGACATGTATACTGAATTTAGAAAGTAAAGTTCCTTTTCAATCAACTGTCTTCAGATCTAGCAATATGAGGAATAAATCAATGGGTACATTGTTGCCCTGAAAAGCATTTAATGCCTTTCATGGACTATAATAAATATGGACTGTGCAACGTATGCTTAAGGAACTGTACAGCATGGTAACCCACTATGATGTCAGTTGAGAATGGACCCCTGAGAGAAGGACACCTTCCTTTCTGCGAGTGCTGTTCCAGTGGCTCTCCAAGGTTACCAGCCCTCTTAACTGATGGAAGATGAATCGGTTCCATAGTCTGCACAAGGCAGCAGACACCATGCCATTCCATAGCACAAGGACAAAGGACTCCAAACGCCATTAGGAGCTCTCTCCAACACACACAGGCAACCCCTTTCTGACGGTAGTGTGGGTGGATGAAGCCTGGTGATATATCTCTTGTCTCGCACAGCAAATGTTGCGGAGTCATATAGAGCATGCACACACCAGACAGGTTAGTGCTATTTACACTTTATTTACATTATATACACAGCCCTTATAGCGAAGTATTCACAGTTTCCACTGACAAACTGCTTTGTCAAGCAACCTGATGCCATACTGGCATACAGTGGTATATACAGCACAGACTTATATACACATGGATCAGTCCAAATATCCAATCAGCACAGAGATGCTGAGTCATTGAAGCACCTGCTGTAGGCTGACGCAACATGTCCAGTCATGTGACCTCTGACTGTCATTTAGATCACCATGATCTGTCTAGCAGGCTGCAATCTTCTTAAGGCATTTCTTGTGCACATGCTGACACTTTCCCCCTCCTCTATCAACCTGCAAAGCTGCACGTATCTCAGAGACTTTATTCATGGTTGCTTGGCAACTAATCACTCACCAATCAACAAGCCAGCTAGGGCTATCAAGAGACAATAGCCTTAGTCCAATGATTCATCTCACCTACATCCAGGTGCCAGACTCCAGTCTAAGTTGCTAGTTCTCAATATTGCCCACTCCCCTAGACCCTTCCCCTTTGAACCCAACACCAATCAACATGTTTTGAGGATCAACTAGAAGGAGGTGGGCCAAGACATGTGACCAGCTTAGGCCACCTCCAAGAGACATGTGACTAGGACATGTGGCTAGCCTGGCCCAACTCCCTAAGCTCCCCTCATAAACGAGGTCACCCAGCCATATGGTCTTTCTCTCCCCCCCAATGACCTCTATATTCTCTTACTCTTGAACTTGTGGCTGCCTTGCCCTAAGGCTCTTGGACTGCAGCCAGAGTCTTCCATGTGCTGGTTCAGTTTGCACTCTCCACTTTCCTAGCATAATCCCCGTTTTTCTATAATTCCCTTATTTTTCCATGTGGAAGTCTTCATCTCATTGGAACAGGTAACTATTGCCCAACCAACAAATATCCTGCTCATGCAAACATGCTAATTATCTATCTTTATTTCCTAGTACTGAATAATTGTGTGTGTGACTGTGTATTGTTTGTGTGTGAAGAAGACTACCGTAAAGACATCATTTTAACCTAACTCCAGCCTCTGTGCCTGTATCTCTGGAAGGTATCTCTGGAAGGGCGGAACCTCTGTATACACTGGTGTTCACTCCCTTAGCTGATTGCATATTAATAGCAGCTCATATCCCCCCTAATATTGATAATAACTAAGAGCAATCAGGCTAACAATATCTTTTAAAGGTCTGCATTTGATCTTTTAAAAAGTCAGAGATTGGTGTCTATACAAAGACAGGACTCTTCATCTGCAGAATTTGTGCTTGTCCACAATTATTTGTTCTCCCTACTCATAGTATTTCCATAGTAGTTCCATGCTGGTTCATTTATCCCTGAGAGCTATTTGATTTTACCCACTGTTTCAGGTAATAAATCTATATATTAAATGAATACTGTGTGTACTGAAGCATTTCCATTGCTTTTCTTCTCAGGAATTAGGATTCACACTAGGAAATCATAGCAGGAGTCAAAGTGTTCAATGACAATTGATTCAGTGTGGTAACACGGAACTGGGTTGACATTTCATTGATAAATCTTAAAATGCAGAGAGTGACATTATAGTCTGAAGATAAAGGCAGCTAATTAAATTATGTAAGAATTATTACATTTAGCTAAATTTTTGCATGTTTGTCTCTTCAAGAACAATCAATTGAAACTATCAGTGCAATCCTAAATGGAGTTACACCTTTGAAAGTCCATTCTCTTCCAATGGATTTAGAATGATGCAACTCTGTTTAGCATTATCCTGTATATGGATTAAGCTGCAACACCATTAAAAGGTCAGATGACCTGGCATGTTGATTATACTAACATGTTGATTGTAAGGGTGTAGCCCATTCTTTTGTCTTTGTAAGCAAATTTGGGCGCTTAACAAATATTCACAAATTGTTAAGAATAGTTCTCAAACAACGGGAATATCCATAGCGGCACAGCACATTTTTTGGCATATATATGGTGTCAAGGACCTAAGCCTGCGTCCCTCTGAGTCACTACTCATTGGGCAAGTGAGCAGCACTCAGACCTGTGAGTCCTCAAAGTTATCTGCATGCTAGAAACTAGACCTTGGTAAAATATATGAATGTTTATTAAATGCTTTAAGAAATAAGATACCACTAGACAACACAATCTCTACAATCCTGCAGCAAAAAAATAAGAAAAGCTAACTTCTCTATCTAATACTTCAATACCTGGTATTAGATGGCACACTTTTTAGAATTTCAGAGTCTAAGCTAGAGGCTTAAGTGTTGTCTACCTAGCAATCCATTGCAATGGGGCTTGGCATAGTCAGAGCCACTGCCCAGTAAAATCATGAAAATAGCATGGCTTCCCTCTTGTCTATGGCTTAATTATAGTTTTGGACATCTGGTATCAGGTGATCTTCCAAATCCAATCAGGGAGCTTGCTTGATGGAATGCTCCAGAGGATGACGACATCCACTCCTGTTTCCTCCCTCCCATCTAGTTACAGAACTGAACACAGGTTCTCATGATTAGCCAATTACCACATTCTTGAATTCAGCCTTCAAGGAGATAAGGATGGTATATGCAGGGAGGCTCAAGTACAGACACATTTTGGGAGAGTCCCAGTGCTGCCATGGACAACACTAGGTCCACCACCTGTGTGGAGGCCACATCATCCACATGGACACTGAAGTCACCCAAGACTATCAGTCTAGGGTGCTCCAATGCCCAGTTCGACAGATCAGTACTTCTCCCTGACCCTCGTTCCTGATTATAGGTTCTTTTATTTATGGCCAGCCTAATTCTCTGATTGCCAATAATATCTGGTACACCTAGCCAGTGAATTTCATAAAGGCTGGTGACTAATCACTATTTAACAATTCATACAACTATTCCAAGTTCATAATTTTACAAATCGATAATCAAATTCATAAGCAATCAGATATAACAATACTTCCTTCTATAATCAGTTTAATGAACTAGCCGTTCAGCCAAATAATTAATTCAATTAATTCAACCAATTGGCCAGATACTTAATTTAAATAATCAACCAATAAATTTAAGTCATCAATTTGAACCCCTAATTAATTAAACTAATAGCAGCCCTAGCAATTAATTCCTGCTCAGATCAAATCCCAGTCACTTTAATTGGGGGGTAACAAAAAAGGGAGAAGAAAGAAAAGCAAATCTCTCTAAGAACAACAGTTAATGTATTAATAGTCTGGTTTTCACAAGCTGGCAACAGACCTGTGGCCTTCTCTGTCCTATGTGCCAGCCTCTGTAGGGGAGTCTCGCCGCCTCTCTCTGGGATTGTGCCAATAGCAAATAGTCTCTTGGGACCCTGCATATCTCAGTCTCTTTTTACTTGGCTCCTGGTTGCTCTGGTATTTCTTGTTGGATATTCTGATGTTGAAGTTTCCAGCTCTCAGACTCTGGCCAGTCAGGGGATGGCGGCATGGAGATTGCAAAGCTGAGGTTTCCAGTTTAAGTGTTTCGCTGCTTGGTCGCATCCCCATCTTGCTCCGATGGGGTTGTGCCAAGACTTGGCTGATGGGAAGGGTCCGAGTGTGTCTCGATCCCACCTGGAGTCTCTATAGGAGACCCTCCACCTGGAGAGCTGAGGACTTCCAAGGCGACGGCCAAGGAATTGAGGCTCACCTTTATGCACTGCGCCCCCTAATGGAGCAGATGACTAACCTCAATGTTAAAATGGATAATATGCAAAAGCAAATGACTCAAATGGACAGAAGAACTTCAGTAACTGAAAAGACGTTAAAAAAATTGAAAAACAGACTGAGAGTATCAATAAAAGAGCGGATGAAGCAGAAAAAGAAAGTTCCTCCAATAAAACTCAACTAATACAGCTCCAGCTGGAAAGATCCATATACATCCTACGTCTCCAAGGGATCCCAGAAGAAAAGAACGAAGACTTAAAGGCTCTCTTAGCAGAGACTTTGGCTCCAATAATGGATTACAAACAGGAAGATTTCCTGAAGGAGATGGACTGGGCTTACAGGACTTATCCAGACTTTATTAAAAAAAAAACCCTCCCAGAAGAAATATGTTTGAAATTCACGAGAAGGTCTACCAGAGATCTGGTGCTGATATCTACACAGGGGAACCCCTTAAAAATCAAGAATGAAAAGATAAAAATCTTGAAGGATATCCCCTTTGAAGTTAAAAAGCGGAGGAGACTCTACAGGGAGCTTACTCTCTCTCTACAGAAGAAAGGGGTCCCTTACAGGTGGTTATTTCCCGAAGGATTGAGTTTCAAATATGAAGACAGAAAGTATAATATTGACACTGTTCCTAAGGCCAAAAAGTTTGTGGATCAATATTGTAATTGAAAGCAACACAACAAAGATAAGAAACCTAAAAAGGATCAGGAGGAAAAAGAGGAAGAAGAAGAATCCTACTCACAGGATTCAGCAAGCAGTAGTCCAAAACTCTTTAATTCTTCAGATACATCGGAGTCAGAGAAAGGAGCAGCCACTCCCAAACCCCAAGGAAAAAAGAAACGCAAGAAGAAGAAGAAGAAGAAGCAGAAGAGGAGGAGGAGGAGTTTGGATTTATACCCCGTCCTTCATTGCCCAAAGGCGTCTCAGAGCAGCTTACAAACTCCTTTCCCTTCCCCTCCCCACAACAGACACCCTGTGAGGTAGGTGGGGCTGAGATAACTTCTGACAGAAACGGTCCTTGAGAGAACAGTTGTACCGGAGTTTGTGACTGACCCAAGGTCACATCAGCAGGTGCAAGTGGAGGAGTGGGAAGTCAAACCCGATTCTCCCAGGTATGAGTCCACGCACTTAACCACTACACCAAACTGGCTCCTAAGAACCTAAGACTAAGATAATCATTGATAATGCAGTTTTTGCTAACCAGTCAGTTTATACAACTCTTTATCATTTTTTGTTAAATTTTTATAAGCAATAATAACTTTGTAACATTAGGTGACAATGGCATATATATATAACCAGATCATGTCACCGTGTTAGTCTTCCCCTCCCTATATCCAGTAGTTTGTGTAGAGTTAGGGTTTAGCTTCCTTCCCCCATCCTTGTAGAGCATGTTGTATTAGTTTTCCTTCCCTATTTCCCATAGGTTTTAGAAGTAGGGATTTAGTCAGGAAAGCAGGATCAACAGCGATCCATGGCCGTTGTCCATATGTCCAGCACTGGCAGAGACTTCACGCCAGGCCAAAGCACTTATCATTTACCTCCACAAGGCCAAGCCATGATAACCCAGGAAGCCAACAGACCGTACCTGGTCACCCCAAAGAAGGAGAGGGGCAGTGAGTGTAGCTGAATCTCTTAGTCCCTGTATCTCCCATGCAGGGTATACTACTTAGAGGTAATTGTCCATGGGGCTCATTTATTCTCATGGCAGGGAGCTGCCAGCACCAAAGCTCCCTGCTCACCACCACCTTGCTGATCTTATAGTATTAACTTGGTTGATAACCTCATCCCATTCCCCCTCTTTACAGTAGCCATTCATGCCATGTGTCATGTTGTTCATGAAGGTCCCAACTCCCAGCATTAGATTTTTAGGGATACAGAAGGCTACTGGAAAAAGATCACAATCCAACCTATAGATGTAATATCACTTACCACCTGTTCCTAATGCAATGGATCTCTTAAGTCTGGAACCTATGACACCTTGTGGCAATCTTGGGACGCTTTCCACATGAACAGGTCTCCCTGCTCCTGCATTTGTATTCTTCCACCACTTTAGCTCATTTCTGCAGAGGGTTTTGTAGTCCTAGGAGCAAAAACACAGTTTGCCCCCTCTTATGTCGCAGCAAGGGAATTCCTGGAAACAGGAAGGTCTGATGCTGCACCGCAAGAGAGGACAAACTGTGTTTTTGCACCTCTGACTACAAAAACCTCTGTGGAAACGAGTGACAGAGATGAAGGAATACAAATGCAGGAGCAGGGAAACCCGTTCATGTGGCAAACATCTGGCACATGACAGAGAAAAAAAATAAGCTATACTTTTATTTGTTAAACAAGGTTTCATGTAATGATAAATTTGGAAGAGAGGGCATAGGTAGGGGGGAGATCTAGTGCCAATCTGAGCCAATTAGAATGGGGCCCAAACTCTGCAGGATCTGGATCGAATTCTTAATGAGTAAGGGAGCCTTGACTTCATCATTCTGTCTCCCCACCCCAGTTATGAAACGTTCAAACCAACATTACATTCAGCTTGTGTAAAGTACTGGGTTTTACTTGTGGGTAGACTCCCAGCTTTGGGTTGGCGCTCTCGGGGGATTGGGGCGGACTTCCTGACACCGTGTGCACCCTCGGACCCAGGTTTCAATTTCTGCGTCCATCCCGGGCCACCACACGTAGCTCCTTGCCAGAGCTTTCATTCGTACAATGCCGGGGTGGGCCTCGTGCAGCGTTTCTAGAACCCCTTGTCTCATGGGCCCCAGGATGACCACCCTGTCCCCCCATAGTAAGCACCCTTTCAAGGCGGATAACTCTTCCCTCCTGGCTTTGTATGCCGTGAACTCTGGCCCTGTCTGTTCCGCTGGCCATCCCCTCACCACCCAGTTTAGGACCCGGGAGAGAATGGGATCTCGGGACGTGCGGGCGGCCACGTCTGCAGCCTGAAGGGGGGGTTTGGTAGCTCCTCCATTAACAATACTGCGGGAGCTGGGGCCGGATCTTCCCCTGTATGCGGCAGCCGCAGGCGGCTCAAGGCGTCGGCATGACCCAGTGCCTTGCCCGGCCGATGCTCCAACTGGTACTGGTAGCCCGCTAAAAACAAGGACCAGCGCAACACCCGGGGCGACAGTACCTGCGGCGTTTGTTTGTTCACCGCGAACAGTCCCAAGAGCGGCTTATGATCGGTTACGAGCGTGAAGGGCCGCCCGTACACAAAGTTGTGAAACTTTTTAACCCCCGCCACCAGTGCCAAGCCCTCCCGGTCGATTTGTGCATAGTTCCGCTCCGTGGGGGACAGCGTGCGGGAGTAGTAAGCCACCGGGACTTCCCTCCCATCCGGTAGCTTGTGGGCCAAGACCGCCCCGACCCCATACGGTGATGCGTCGCAAGCAAGGATTACCGGGAGCTTTTCATCAAAGTGGGCGAGTACCGCGTTAGAAATCAAGAGTACTTTAACCCCCGAAATGCTGCCTCCTCCCTCGCTCCCCATGCCCAAGGTGTCGCCTTATCCAGCAGCCTGTGCAGGGGTTCGGCCACGGCGGCTTTGTGAGGGAGAAAGGCATGGTAAAAGTTCAGGAGGCCTAAGAACGCCTGGAGCTCTGCCTTGGACTTCGGGGCAGGGGCCTCCACGATGGCCTTCACCTTGTCCCTCACCGGATGCAGGCCTGTTGCGTCTACCCGGTACCCCAAGAACTCCACCTCCAGCACCCCGAGGAGGCACTTTTCCCGCTTCACTTTCAGCCCCGCGGCTTGGAAGTGTCCCAGTACAGTTCGGAGGCGGGCGGCGAAGCTTTCAGGGGTGGTCGCGGCGATGAGGATGTCGTCAAAGAACGGCCTCACTCCAGGGATCCCTTTTAACAAATCGTCCATTAGATTTTGGAAGATCCCTGGGGCCACACTGACCCCGAACTGCAGCCGCTTCACCCGGAAGGCCCCCCGGTGGGTCACTATGGTTTGCGCCTCGGCAGTGGCCTCATCTACCGGGAGTTGCTGGTATGCCTGTGCGAGATCCAGCTTTCCAAATATGCGCGCCCCCGCCAGTGTGGCTAAGACGTGGCTGACCACGGGTACGGGGTATGCGTGCGCCTGAAGTGCCTGGTTAATGGTGCACTTATAATCCGCGCAGATGCGGATTTCCTCGTTTGGCTTTACGGGTGTCACAATCGGGGTCTCCCATCGAGCGTTCGGGACGGGCTCTAGGACTCCCTGGGCCACTAACCGGTCCAGTTCGGCCTCTATTTTAGGGCGGAGGGCCAGGGGCACGGTGCGGAAGCGCCGTCGGACGGGCGTTACTGTGAGGTCTAAGTGGAGCGACACCGGGGGCCCTTTATAACACCCCAGTTTCCCGTCAAAGACCTCAGGGAATTCCTTGCACACCGCCCCCAGTCACGCATCCCGCACTTATTCACTCCCCCAATCGTTATGCCTAGGGCCTCGAACCACGCCCGCCCCAGGAGACTCACGAGATTTCCCTCCACCACCACCAAGTCCAAGTTCCCCTCAAAGTCTCGGTACTGCACTCGGAAAGTGCCGACTCCCCGGATGGGGACAGGGTTCTTTTGAAAGTCCACCAAGCTTAGTGGCGATGGACGTAGAGGGGTCCCCTAATGGGCAAAGTCTTTTTAAAGTGTCCATGGAAATGATGGACGCCGCCGATCCTGAGTCCACTTCCATGCAACAGGGGGACCCCTCGATCCGCACGGTTACTTGGATCTTCGGGGTAGAGGAGAGGTTGGGGTTGGGGAGGCGAAGTACCTGCAGCGGTTGGTCGGTGAGATGGTACAACTCGGCGACCTCTTCCGTCGTCTCGTAGGCGGTGGACGATGCGCGGTGCGGTGGGACCGACGATCTCGAATTCCGGGGGCCCTTGGACCGGCAGACCCGTGCGAGGTGTCCCTGCTTCCCGCACCCGTGACAGACAGCATCCCGGAACTTGCAGGATTTCCTTCCGTGGCCTTCCCCGCAGCTGGCACAGATGGTCCGGTTGCCGGAAGGCTTGGCTGGCTCCCTGTTGGCCTGCTGGAACGGCGCCGGCCGGCGGTGTTGGGGTCTGAGGGTGAAGACCTCTTCGGTATCTGAGTTCCCGGGGCTGGGACTCCTCCCGACCACATGGGCGGCCGCGGCCGGGCGTTCCCCTTCAGCGGCCTCGTGGGCTGTTGCGGCGTCGATGGCCTCGTCCAGGGAGAGCCTCCGGTAGCCAATCAACTTGCGCCGCAGCTTGGAGTCTGCCAGGCCCCACACGAACTGTTGTCTTCCACCTTCAGGAACCCGCAGTCCACCGCGAGCGCCCTCAGCGCGGCCAGGAAGGTGGCAACGGATTCCCCTTGGGCCTGGACTCGCCTCTGGAACTCCATCCTCTTGGCCAGGAAGGTCGGCCGGGGGCTGAAGTACGCGTTGAGGACGTCCAGGATCTCCCCAAACGAGCTTTCCAAGGCCGTGCAGGGCACCAAGAGGCTCTTGGCGAGGCGGACGGTTTGGGTGCCGCACGCGTTCAGCAGGAGCGATCGTTTCTTGTCGGGGTGGCGGATCTCGTTGAGCTCCAAATAACTGATGAGCTGGTCGACCCATGCGTCCCAGGTTTCTGGCTGCGACGGATCGAAGCGCTCAAGTGTTACATGAGAGGCGGCCATGGCTCTGTCTGGGAAGGCGTGCGCCGGGGCGAGCGGTGCGGTGCTGCTCTCGGGGTCAGCGATGCGATGCTCAGCGAGCGGTGCGGTGCTGCTCTCGGGGTCAGCGATGCGATGCTCGGCGGTGTCCTTTTCGTCGCTCATGGAGTCACGGAAGGCGTTGAAATCCCATCCTCGTCGCCACTGTAAAGTACTGGGTTTTGGGCCTCATGACTCGGACGACGACATAAGAGAAGACGCGTTTATTCGTACTTCACACAAGACAAGAACAAACAGTAACGGCCGGAGGCCAACTATATACAGTTAGGGGGGGACGGCCCCATATTCCTATTGGCGGGTTTGAATCGCCCGCCAATGCTGCCATTGGTTCTCTACTGGCGAGCTCAGGAACCTAGTCCCTATTGTTCTCAGAGAGCGAAGCTTGGCTGTATTTTGCCAGCTCTGCCTTCTGATCCCAGGACACAACAGCTTGATTGTAGGTATTAACTTATTGTTGAGGAGAATTTAGATTTTTAGTGGCATTCCAACAACGGGCCCTGTTTATATGTCAAGCTCCTGGTTGGCCTGAAGCACTGCACAGACACTGTGCAGGCCACCTGTAATGGCAGCGACAGGGCTAGGAATACCAGTACTCTTGGAGCAGGGAAAGTACAGTGGTGGGAACAGGTAGAAGGAGGTGGAGAAACAGAGAAGTTCAACCCCCTTCCAGCCTGCGTCCCATCCCAAGAGTGACAGGCAGAGGGGCAGAGATTAAGGACCCCCTCCGACATTGGTGTTGAGCAATGTCAGATCCATAAACAACAAGACTTCAACCTTTCGGGATTTCCTGCTCGAACAGAGAGTGGACTTGGCTTGTGTGACCAAGACTTGGGTGTGAGACGGGGAGACAGTAGCACTCTCCCAGTTAGCTCTGCCCGGGTTCTCAGTCCTTCAACAATCACAGACTGTGGGGCGAGGGGGAGGAGTAGTGCTATTTATCCAGGAGGCTTACTCCTTCAGTGCGCTCCTGCCATTGAAGTTTGAGGGTATTGAGTGCTCTGGCCTTGTGTGGGAAGCCGGGAAGAGTTTGGCTATTTGGCTGGGGTACTGTCTGCCTAACGCATCAACTAACAGCCTGCCATCTCTGGTTCAGGTGGTGTCGGGGTGGGCACTGGAGTACCCTAGGCTGATAGTCTTGGGTGACTTCAATGTCCATGCTGATGATGTGGCCTCTGTACTGGTGATGGACCTGGTGTCATCCACAGAGGCGCTAGGACTCACCCGATTTGTAACATCCCCCACTCATTGGGCCAGGCATATGCTAGACTTGATCTTTGCACCGGGGGTTACAGTGGACTGGATCACTGCTTCAGCAGTGCCATGATCGGACCACCTTGCCCTGAAGGCCTGGGTGAATGTGTCGCCCTGACCCTGTTTGGGCAGTGAACGTATTTTGGCTCACTGGCAGAGCCAAATGGACCCTCAGCTTCAGATGGCTCTGTGGGATCCTATGCCCCCTGGCAGCTTGTTAGATGAGCTTGTCGAGGACTGGCATAGTCGGCTCTCGGCAGCCATCGATGAGATTGCTCTTCGTCGCTCTCTGCGCCTTCACTCTAAGCAGGCTTCCTGGTTCACCGAGGAGCTCCGGCTGATGAAACAAGGGCTTAGATGGTTAAAGAGACAATGGCAGCACACCCGCGATGAAGCAACAAGAGCATCTTATAGGATGTTTATGAGATCCTATGAGGTGGCAATCAAAGCCACGAAGAGACAATTCTATGCGGCTGTGGTTGCTTCTGCTAGCTCACACCCAGCACAATTATTTAGAACTACTCGGTCGCTAACAGAGCTGCTGCAGGGCAGACCAAATGCTAGGGAATTGGATATTGGCTGTGAGGCTTTTGTGAGCTATTTTGCAGATAAAGTCCTGCTGCTCCACCGCTATCTCCCTGCCACAGTTGAGACAGTGAGTGAACTCAAGGCTCCATGCACGTCTTCTGGTTCTATTCTGGATTATTTCAGTCCACTCAGCCTTGAGGAAGTTGACAGATTGCTCTCAAGGTACACCAACCACATGCAGCCTTGACCCCGTGCCCTTCATGGCTCATCAAAGCTGGCTGTGAGGGGTTACGAGGTGCCCTCAGGGATATTATAAACAAGTCTTTCATTGAGGGACTGTTCTCAGGGGCACTCAAAGAAGCAATGGTCCACCCTCTCTTGATAAAACCATCAATTGGCCTACTATCGGCCGGTCTCCAAATTACTTGAGAGAGGGCAAATTACTTGAGAGAGTGGTGTCGATTCAGTTGCAGAGCTTTATGGATGACATTTCCATGCTAGACCCATTTCAGTCCAGCTTCTGGCCGGGTCATGGGACGGAGACAGCACTGGTCACACTCACAGATGACCTCCGGAGGCATCTGGATCGAGGTGGTACGGCGGTGCTGTTGCTGTTAGATCTGTCAGTGGTGTTTGACACCGTCAACCATCAGCTACTGATCCACTGCCTCGCCGACACTGGGATTCAGGGGCTTGCCTTGCAATGGCTGGTCTCCTTTCTCCAAGGTCGGGGACAGAGGGTGGCATTAGGGGAGCAGACAGCCCAGAGGTACCCACAGCTCTGCAGGGTTCCTCAAGGAGCAGTACTGTCCCCGATGTTATTCAACATCTACATGCGCCCCCTCACCCAGATTGCCCAGAGGCATGGGCTAGGGTACCATCAGTATGCAGATGACACCCAGCTATATCTGTTGTTGGGCGGTCAGTCCGACTCTACCCCAGATGACCTGGAGTGGGCACTTTGTGATGTGGTGGGCTGGCTTAGACTGAGTCAATTGAAATTGAATCCAACGAAGACAGAGGTCCTGTGCCTGAGTGGACCGGGGGTAGGGATCCCACTCCCAACCTTCGATGGGGCACCATTGGTGGCAGCACTGAGGTTTAGGAGTTTTGGAGTGCTCCTGGATGCTGCCTTAACAATGGAGGCCCAGGTAGCAGCCACTGCCAAGGCAGCCTTTTACCATCTGCAGTTGATTAGGAAGTTGGTTCCTTTCCTCAAATGAGATGACCTGGCAACAGTGATTCATGCTATGGTCACCTCGAGATTAGACTACTGCAATGCTCTCTACATGGTGCTGCCCTTGTCTCAGATCCAGAAGCTGCAGCTAGTGCAAAATGTGGCAGCCAGGCTGTTGATGGGACTTTCTATATGAGGCCACATCCAACCTGTGCTGAAGGTACTGCACTGGCTGCCAATAGCTTACCAGATCCGTTTCAAGGTGCTGGTTTTGACCTTTAAAGCCCTATATGGTCAGTGGCCTGCCTGAATTGGCCGTCTGGAACAGCTGTTCCTGAAAGAGCAGTTTGTGTTAGAGTCCTCTCAGCCCCACCTACCTCACAGGGTGTCTGTTGTGGGGAAGGGAAGGGACCGTCTTTCCCTACATGCGCCCCAGAGAGCACTGAGGTCAGGAACACAGAATCACCTGACTCTTCCTGGCCTGAGAGACATCAAGTTGGCTGCTACTAGAGCCAGGGCCTTTTCAGTGGTGGCTCCACACTGGTGGAATGAGCTCCCTGATAACATCAGGGCCCCATGGGACCTTTTACAGTTCCACAGGGCCTGCAAAATGGAGCTCTTCCACCAGGCTTTCGATTAGGAACTGTCACTGATGAATAGGCCACTGGCGAATGTGCCACTGACAAACGCACCACTGGAACACACCTCGGCCTGCATGAAACATCGGCTGGTTATTGCTTCTGTTTGCTTGTCAGTTGCTTAGGCAGTTGTATTTATATTCTATTGTATTTTAATGCATTTATTGTTTTAGTCCTTTTAATTGTTGTTAGCCGCCTTGAGCCGGTTCTGTGGCAAGGCGGGATACAAATTGAAATAATTAATAATAAATAAATAAACATATTAGCATTTCTCTACACAGCTGTGTACCTGTGTACAAAGCACTACTCTGTTTCAGCAGCAAATGAGAGGCCCACAAATGGTTTGGTGTTTGCGGCTAAGTACAAGGCCCTATTTTTCCCATGTATTTAGTTTGTGGTCTTGGGAGAGTAACCATATTGGGAGAGTAACCATAACCAGCACCATATTTTCAACAGTGGTCAGCCAAACACTTCTGTAATGCTTACAGAAAGGCCTTGAAGGTAACAACATTATCCTCTTGTTTGCCTCTAAACATGGAGGTTCCATTTCAACAGTGGTCAGCCAAACACTTCCGTAATGCTTACAGAAAGGCCTTGAAGGTAACAACATTATCCTCTTCTTTGCCTCTAAACATGGAGGTTCCATTTATTTAGTATGGCTATTAGGAAGGGCTTCCATTGACAAAGCCAGTAGGAAAAACATTAGCTGGGGTAATTCAAGGGGAAGTGTGGTGAAATTGGCCTTTTTAAAGCTTTAGGCACCTCTGTAAGTGTAGTGGTTATGTGTACGGACTCTAATCTGGGAGAACCGGGTTTGATTCCCCACTCCTCCACTTGCACCTGCTGATGTGACCTTTGGTCAGTCACAAGCTCTGGCACAGCTGTTCCTGAAAGAGCAGTTTGTGTTAGAGTCCTCTCAGCCCCAGCTACCTCACAGGGTGCCTGTTGTGGGAAAGGGAAGGGAAAGGAGTTTGTAAGCTGCTCTGAGACTTCAAGTGAAAGGCGGGGTATAAATCCAATCTCCTCTTCTTCTTCTTCTTCTTCTTCTTCTTCTTCTTCTTCATGGCAGAGGGGGAAAAGCCATACTTCCATTTGTTAAACAAGGGCCCCGTTCACACTGAGCATTTGCCCCGCTGAAGGCACGGGAGCCCTACGGACTTTCTGTGTGCGATCATACGAGCACATCTGGGAGGCGTAGTGCTCCTGTGGCCAACCCGCGGCTTCCCGTGGAAAATGCAGAGTAAAAAACTACTAGGTCTGAAGTACTAGTTTCCGGAAACCCCAGGGCAAAGGTTGGCATCTGATTGCGGGAGTGCCAGTATCCCGCGGCTTCCAACTCCTGCCCATGTCCCCGGGGTTTCCAGATGTTGTAAGTTTCCATGGGATGCGCACCAACGCTGAACAGCGCATGCGCACACACAAGACACCGACAGCGGCCCGCCCCCCAATGGCGCATGCACACTTTGCAATACTTTGCACTTGCGTGGTCTGCTGTGCTGCTTTTTTGCTGCGCTGCAGCAGAGCGGTGTGATCGGGGCGCAGAGCTGGAGCGTGGCAACCCGGTGGTCCATGTGATCAGGCTACCATGCCTTATTTAGCTCTGGGGCGAACTGCCACGCCTCTCCCCCACGTTTTCTGGCCCGTATGACCGGGGCCAAGGTTTGTTTTTACAAATGAGTACTATATCCTTTTGATTAATATGTATGTTGTAGCCACATAGTATGCATATTCTGAACTGGCCTGTGGTGCTTCTACACGCAAGGCAGAATGATGACCAGGACCAAATAGGTCAGTGTATTTACCATAGCTCTAATATGCACAAAGAGCTTCTGAATGTACAGAGGCTTCACTATTAAATTCCATATATCTCTTGACCATATTTTTTATTTTAAGATTCTGTTAGGTTATTTTTAAAAATATCTTTGCTGTGTAATCCTAAACAGAATCCTAAACAGATCCTAAACAGAATTACACTTCTCTAAGCCCTACAATGAACTGGGAGTGCCTCTTTTTAGGATCATACTCTTAGTTGCTTTAATGCCTTAAATACGAAAAAGAACATTGGTGTGTGGCATTGCTGAGACTTGCTGCTGGGTAATCAGTCACAAGCACAACCAGTGAAGAGAATGAAGTGTGATAAATGGCCCTTGCTCATAAATGCAGTGGTTGTGCCATACCATCTTTCAGCAAAAAAAGAATGTAGTTCAAGCAGTTCTGAAGCAGTGTGAAAGGGTAAAACTCTGTTGAAAAAGATGAATGATCTGAAAATAGTAAGCTGACAATTTTCAGTGCCTTATTTAAACAAATAAAGGAAGTGCTTCCTGTAGTGTAGTGAATTTAAGCTTTTACTAGTATTCTACTAAAAATAATTTCCATAGCATTTTGATTTTTTTAATATTCAAATTTGATTTAAATATCCTTTATTTAGTATTTTTTCATACTAATATATACAAATACTTGTGGTTATGAGAACTTTTCAGTTATTTATAAAGCACATAAAATTAACATGGAGTGCTTTTTAATTTTGTTTTCCTAAATATACAAGTAAAAAAATATTCAGATATTTGGGGCATCATCACTAAACATAGCCAGATCCACAAGTAAATGTTCTGAGAATCTTTTAGATTGATTTTCTGCAGGTTTATGCAGATCTGGAAATTTTATACACACATACCTACAGCCTAAAACGGAACTATGGGAAATTCTATGGTCTAGCATTCCAGATGAACGTGGGAAATCAGCCAGATTTCCAATCATGTAATCCATGAGTTCTAATTCATGTAATCCATGTCCTGTAATCCTTTTAAACCTAGATGTAGAATTTATTTATGTGCCTTTAAACATCTAACATATCAACTGATCTTTGTTCTTAGATTATATATCATAGCAGCTGGATACACTAGAGACGTTGTGGCTGTGAAGCCATCTAAATTCAACACTTTAATCTATACTCCTACACTTTAATTATCAAACTAGTGCCAATTACCTCTAATTTATTTGTTTATTGATGGCTGCTTTCAACCCACTTTTCTTCACTCAGTTGTGGATTCATTGAGGCTAATAATATTAGTGCACAAACCCACTGAGATCACAGAAAACCAAAAATATTTAAATTCAAGTTAACAATCTACCTATCTTCTACAAACTACGTTGCAAGAATAGGGGAAGGGCAGAACAGGTGGCAAGTAGCTTAAAATTTTGCAATCTCTCTTATCTCACTTGAATTGCATTTGTAATAGTTTATTTTAGCATCATGCAGAGAGATCTGGGGCGCTTGCCTGTTGCAAAGAAGGGTAGCTGTAGAATCTGGTCCCATAGGAGGCAGCCAATGGCATGTGTCCTGAGGGCCACCTTTACCTCCTCATGAGGAGGAAGGAGGAGGGGCTGCGGTGCAGCCTTAACTCCAAAAGGGAGAGTGGAGCTGGCGCTTTTTAAAGGCTGGCTCCGCTCTACCCCCTGCAGTTCTCGCCTCGTGCTCGGCCCACCCACCTGCCCTGTATGTAGTGTAAGCACAGGCTGGTTGCCCCATTTTGGGGGGCTGGGTAGGAATTTTTTGGCCACTTCTCTGTTTGGCTGTTGAGAAGCGGTCTTTTTCGCCTACCCTGCACTGCGGCCAGTGGGTTGAGGAATTGGCTTGGGATGGTGCCACAAGTTAGTTCATCACTTTATCAGGGCAGAATTAGGTTTAGAGAAAGTTCAGCAGCTCCATAAGTACCAATCAATAATCCCGTGGGGGGGTAGAGGGGTCTGCGGGATCAACCCTGCAGCCATGCAGCCAGGGATGAGGCTTGCAGACTGCCTATGGGGATGGCCATGACAGAGACTTGGTGCATCCCAATCATTGGCTCGGCTGGGTTTGCAAGCAACTTACAGTTGGCTCCAACCTGGGGCCTTGGTGTCTTGCCTGTTATATGGTTACGGATGGGGTCAAAGCGACACCAGGCCTTGACCATGCTGCAGTTTATGTTTGCCCTTGCCTTTACTTTCAATATGTTAAATAAAGTGGCCTTAGTTTCATCCAGCCTTGGTTGTCTGACTCTTTCTTTCATCTGAGGGGGCAAATGTGCTTTCGCATGGCCTGGTGGAGCACTGGAACTGAGAAGGAAGGAGCTTGGCCGGGCAGCTTGGGGTGAAGTTGTGCCCTACATGTCCCATATGCCTCACACATGGAGGGAGGGGGGGTTGCATTCACCTGGGTCCTTCTCTGCCTGCTGAGGTTCTTCCTGTTATTTCCCTCTAGCCCACTCTTTCTGCTGCCTTTGGAACGGAAGCAGCCCCAACCACCAGCTCCTCAGTCTAGGGCTTTGTTGGTTTAAATAGGCACTTGCAACCTTTGTATGCCCCACACCCTGCTACCCAGACCCTTTGGACCTTTTAGGCTTCTCTTGCCCTCCTCCAGCTGAGGCTCTGCCCCAGCAGCCTCTCTAGGAAAGCCAGCCCAACAGCCACTACAGCTACTTCTGGCATGGCTCCATCTGACAGCTGGATCATGGAGAAAGAACCGGCACTGCCACATCCCATGGGCATGTCCCTGATGGTCAGCTGGGGCACTGGAATATGTGGCATAGTTGCACCTCCCAGTCAAGCCCTCAACAACCAGCTGAGTTGCAGGGAGGGACCCTGTTTCCCTGTTTCAAATAGATGTGTTCAGTTGTCCTCAGCTAGTATGTTAGACCCCTTGGGGAGGCAACCCACATGGGTTTTGGAGACGTAAATGGTGGCAGCTGCCAGGACAGGGAGCAATATAGATGTTATATTTTTGTTAACTGGGAGATTGCTAGCTGTGCATAGTGAAAGAGTGCAGTCCTTGCAATGCACCCAATACACACCATCGCTGTATTGTGTTTCTGGTTTGTGTGCATGGAGGTAGATGCGATGCATAGAAAATCCATTCACATAATATAGCATTTGTGCATGCTGGGGGCATTGCAGGAGCTGTGTGCTCCTGATCTGCATAGTTGGCCATCTCCCAGTTTCTGTGAATCTAATATCTTCTCAGGCCTAAAATGTTTCATGTGGGCATTCTGGAGTATACAGGGCTAATGCAATGTTACAGCCTGTAATGCCATATCATTGTTACACACTATGAATTTGCTGATGTAGCAACACATATGATAGGTCATGAGAAACATGCTTGTATGTCTTCCACACGTAGCACCTCTTGTATGGCTATTATGCAGTATTAGGTATGAGCATCATTCAAGACAATGCATAATGGAAAAGATCCCTGGGAAAGGCCAACAGAAAAGTCTCAGCCCAGACATTATTAAGATATATGAATGAAGAACCAAGGTTTGGATTATTGGAAGCAAATTGTGAAAGAGTATTCACATCTGTACAGGCCTGATAGGGTTCTTGCACTTCATTTATATGTGTGTTAGACCCTTAATGTGCTCCTCTGTTTAAAAGCAGTAATGAGTTTGGCTTACTGTTACTGTGTGTAAATGTTCATTGGTTTATAGAGAATTTTCCTTGAATAATAGATGAACAAGTTTAGTAATTCATCTACGGGAAATAACATGGACTGTTTTATAGGTTTATTATTGAACAGCTTCGGTGCCAACCAAGTGATTTCAAGCATTCTGTCAGATGCAAATAAACTTCACTCCATAAAATTCACCCTGGAGGGTTTGTGTTTATAATATAAGTGTTATTGTGATATATAAAAATAAGTTTTATGAGAATGATGGACACATCATTCCAGTGCTCAAATAAGAATTGATAAAACTATATTTTCACTAAAATTATTTCTTCTATGTAATGTTCAGAAGTAAAATTTCTGGCATTAATGTTGGGAAGCGTTTTGCCCTGGCCCACTGAAATTCAAAGGGGACATGAAGCCCCATTGAGTATTAAAAGACTGGCAGGCAATAGGGAGGCACAGCTGTTCAGGTTATATTCTAGCCATACCTCCTCCAAGCAGGCTTTTGCTGCTGGCTACTGATAAGAACTGTGGTTGGATAACTTCCAAGGCTATGGCCTATGTAACAGCCCTGTCCACTTCCCTCCCTCAGAGGCAAGATTTCCCCTTCGTTTTTCTTTCCCTTTCTGACTGAACCACCTTAGTAATGTGTTTTCTTCTTTCCTGAAAAACTCTGATTGCCCTACCCTTTGACAGTACAACATTTTGGTTGTTGGCTCAGCCCACGAAGTTTCAAGAGCCCACTTTAATTTATACAACTTAAGTGGCTCTTGAGGCATTTTAAAATTTAAAAAATAATAAAAAAAATTCTATTTAACGTAGAGGGGAAAGGTCAGGTGAAATCAAAGGTTGAAATTTCTGAGGTAAAACCAATACATGTCCAGACTTTAGTTCTTATGTTTCAGGCTAATGAGAGTTTCTTAAACTTTTCACAGTGACTTAAATATTTAGGTTGAGAAGCTTTTGTTCCATTGTTTTCCCCAAACACTCCAATACATTTTCTATGAGTATTCTCTGACTCGTTTAGTTTCCAGAAGGCTGGTACATTCCTTCTAGTACCCGTATTCCTTCTCTTGAAACACTAGTACTTGACTCAAGTTTTTAACTGACTCTTAAGGTTTCTACAGGCAGTTTCTAACCACACCACACCAGGGATCTCTGCACACCTCAGAGCTAACTCCATGTTTGACTGGGTAGGGAATTTTCTTTTCTCTCTAGAAGTTCTATCTCCTTTCCTTGGCCTGAATGGGAGTCTTTGCCTACTTCCCAAACTTCCTTGCCAACTTTTTCCCAGTTCTCTTATCTGTGTTAAACTGCTCTCAGCTAAGGCTGAATTCTCAAACTGTCAGTTCTTGACTCAATTAAGGATGAGATCTGTCTGTTAGCACTCAACTCAGTTAAGGCAGAATTCTGACTGAATCTCTTCTCAGCATGCGGTTCTCTCCAGAATATTTCTGCTCAGCTGATACTAACCAATCAGATTGCTTGAAGCAGCCTGTCACTCAAGGCTCTCTGTTTGCAGACTTAATCGGAAGAAAGAGACTGACACAGGTATATGGTATAACTAAGGGCAGCTTTATTTAACTTTTTAATGGAAAAGGAACTGAAACTGGCAAGGGCTGCAAAATAGACTGGCAGAGGATCCCATGATCCCTCTCCAGACCAAGCAGGATAAACTACCATAGCCCCTGGCACAAGCCAACCATAACACAGCCCTTGCCAGAAATCCTCCAGGAATATCCTGTTTCCCAACTCAGAAAGATGCACCCCATCCTCCTGATAGAGGTGGGCACACTCTCGTACAATGCCTGGGTGTGGATTCATAAAGCCACAACCCTGCATCATCGCATTTGCCAACTCATGATTGGCCTTCTTGTGCACCTACTCTATGGTATGTGGGTCACATGCCCATTTCACATGCCCTGCAGGGTAAAATGGCTGACCACACCAGCCAGACACTGGGCCATTGTGCTAAATTTCATTCATGTCGACCTGCACCTGCAGGATCAATTACTTCCCCTTGACCATCCCCAGGTCATTACCACCCAGGTGAATGACCATGATGTCAGGAGGAGGACCAGAATCCAAGCAGGGCCCCAGGCATAGTTCCTGGTGTACACAGGGTCCTCTGGGAAAAAACACCAGGGGGCTTCCTGATTTGCGGGGGCCGAGCTGTGTTCTAGGGCTCGATCGGGATGCAGGTGGTCCAGTTGCATCATGAGGCACCATCCCATCAGGAGCTCGGCTGGGCTGCAGCCCATGGCTGTGTGCGGTGTTACTCTCTGCCCAAATAGGAAGGCGGCCAGCTTGTACTCCCATTCCCCCAGGCCCATCTGGCACAGGGACTCCTTCATTGTCCAGACCATTTGCTTGGCCATTGGTTGTGGGGTGGAATGGCAGATGTGCCAGATCCTGTAGTAACTCACGAAATCCTGGAACTCTGATGAGGTAAAGGCCATCCCATTGTCTGTGACCAGTGAGTCTGGGATGCCGTGAGTGCTGAAGATCCACCACAGCCTGGATGGCAGATCAAGATGAGGTGGAGGGAACTGGCACTTGGTGTATGTGTCTGCCTAACCCATGGTTTGTTGGCAGATTCCCATGGCCATACTGGGGCTCCAGGGGGCTCAGGCCACGATTCATGGCAGGTCTGGCAGCGCTTCACCGTGTCCTCGATTTCTCTGTCCAACCCTGGCCACCACACATAGCTCCAGGCCAGGGCCTTCATGCACACAATTCCAGAGCGTGTTTCATGCAGGGATGCGAGCACTCGCTGGTGCAGTGGTGTGGGGATGACCACTCAGCTTCCCCAGAGCAGGCACCCCTTGTAGGATGACAGCTCATCTCATCAAGATGAGAAGGTGACAAATTCTGGTCCTGTTGGGCTGGTAGGCCATCCCCTCCTCACCCAGTCCAAGACCTGGGAGAGGATACAATCCTGGGCAATGTGACAAGACACTTTGGTTACCTGGACCAGGAGGACGGGTAGGTCTTCCAGCAGGGCGATGTGGTGGGCCAGAACCGGGTCGGGGTTGCAGGAAGGCAGTGGAAAGCAGCTGAGAACATCGGTGTGGCCCATTGCTTTGCCAGGGCGGTGAATGAGTGCATACTGGTACCCAGTGAGGAAAATGGACCAGCAGAGCACTCGGGGTGACAACATCATTGGGGTCTGGGGGTCTGGGGCGAGAAGACCCAGGAGCGGCTTGTGGTCCATGACCACGGTGAAGGGTGAGCTGTAAAGATAATTGTGGAATTTCTTTACTCCAGCCAAGATCACTAAGGTCTCCTTGTCAATTTGTGCGTAGTTGCACTCAGCCACGGATAGGGTGCATGAATAATAAGCGACAGGCACTACCCGGCCGTCAGCCAGCTGGTGCCCCAGGACTGCCCCACCCCATGCAAGGAAGCATCACACACCAGGACCACCAGAAGGGACTCATGGAAGTGAGCAAGGATCGCATTGGAGGTCAAGAGTTCTTTCACCGCCAGGAAGGCTGCATCATGTTTGGGACCCCAAGCCCATGGTGCATGTTTATCACGGAGGTGATGGAGGGGCTCCGCAACCACTGCCTTGTGTGGCAGGAATGAGTGGTAGAAATTGAGGAGGCCCAAGAAAGCCTGGACCTCGGCCTTGGAGGTGGGGGTAGGCGCATGTATGATGGTTTGTATTTTGTCTGTGTGAGGTGTGAGGTGGATGCCCTGCGCGTCCACTGTGAACCCAAGGAATTCCACCCATGGTACCCCCAGCAGGTACTTCTCTCACTTCACTTTCAAGCCGGTGTCGGCGAAACATTGGAGAACAGCCTGCAGCCACATGGAGAAGGTCTCAGTGCATGATCCTGAAGAGCTTTATTAATGGTGCATTTATAGTCTGCACATATCCGAATATCCCCGTTAGGCTTCACCAGTGTGACGATGGGGGTTTCCCAACAGGCATGTGGTCCTGGCTTGAGAACCCCTTGTTCCACCAGGCGGTCTAGCTCAATATCTATCTTTGGCTGCAATGTGAATGGGGGGTGCCTGGCCCTCATGCAGATGGGTGGTACCACAGGATCAAGGTCGAGGGAGACCGGAGATCTGGTGCAGAGCCCTAGTTTTCCATTGAATATGGCGGGGAACTCTTCGCAGACTGCATTAAAGTCTGACAGCCATACTTGGTTAATCCCGGTCACTCCAAACCCCAAAGGCCCAAACCAAGAAAGTCCCAGCAGACTTTTTAAAAAATATTTTATTTATAAATTTTTCACAATATGTAGTATTACACATAATAAACCTTATATACATTTGAGTCTATTTTTTCCATATGTTGTTTGTCCATTTATATACTCTCAGCCATCTTTTAAGGTGTATTTTATTATCTTTTCCTTGAAGTATTAAACTCAGTTTATACATTTCTGCAATTTCTAACAGCTTGCATGCTATTTCCTCTCTTGGGGGAGTCCTTTCTAGTTTCTAATACTTGGCTAACAGAATTCTAGCAGTCATTAGGCTCTATATCAACATATAAACATAGTTTAGTTCATAATGTTCCAGAATTATATTTAACAAAGCCATTTATGGTGTTAAAATAACATTCATATTTATTATTTCTGATATTATCTTTTGCACCATCAACCAATAGCTATAAACTTTCCACATCGCCACCACATGTGGAAGAAAGTTCCTACATTCACTTTGCACTTCCAACCATTTTTTGAAGCGTTAGAATGACATTTAGCTATTCTATCAGGGGACCAATACCATCTATGAAATACTTTGTAAATATTTTCTTTATATTTAATGGCCCTCACATATTTAACTTTTTTCCACATTTTTGACCATTTGTCCATAATGATTTGTAACCTATATCCCTCATCCATGCAATATAGTCATCTTAACTGTTTCATCTTGCATGTATTCTTCTAATAGAAATCTGTAAAATTTCTGAATCATTTTATCGCTTGATGAAAACCAAATTTTATCCAATTGGGTTTTAGTCTCTTGGAAACCTATTACAGCATCTTTGCTAAATCTAGATTGAAGTTGTAAACTTTCCCACCATGTCAGCTTTATATTATGTGAACAACATAGAATCTCCTCTGATTTTAGTTTACTGTTTTTATCCAGCAGCACATCATAGCTTTCTCTATCATATTTATTAATAAGAGAAGGTTTTATGAACGCTTCTAATGGTGATACCCATTTAGGTATTTTTCTATAATACCTTTCTTTTACTTCATTCCAAATTTATTAGGGCACCTCTAATCATTGCTGTTGTTGTTCAGTCGCACAGTCGAGTCCGACTCTTTGCGACCCCATGGACCAGATTACGCCAGGCCCTCCTGTCTTCCGCTATCCACTGAAGTTTGCTCAATTTCATGTTCGTCACATCGATGACACTGTCTAACCATCTCATCCTTTGCCGTCTCCTTCTTCTTTGACCTTCAATCTTTCCCAGCATCAGGGTCTTCTCCAGTGAATGCTCCCTTCTCATTTGGTGGCCAAAGTATTTGAGCTTCAGCTTCAGGATCTGGCCTTCCAGGGAACAATCAGGGTTGATTTCTTTTAGGATTGAATGATTTGATCTCCTTGCAGTCCAAGGGACTCTCAAGAGTCTTCTCCAGCACCATAGTTCAAAAGAATCTATTCTTCGGCGCTCGGCCTTCCTTATAGTCCAACTCTCGCAGCCATACATTACTACGGGGAATACCATTGCTCTGACCATGCGGACTTTTGTTGGCAAGGTGATGTCTCTGCTTTTTATCATGCTGTTTAGGTTTGCCATCGCTTTCCTCCCAAGGAGCAGGCATCTTTTAATTTCATGGCTGCAGTCACCATCTGCAGTGATCTGGGATCCTAGGAACATGAAGTCTGTCACTACTTCTACGACTTCCCGTTCTATTTGCCAAGGAGTGATGGGGCCAGATGCCATGATCTTAGTTTTTTTGATGTTGAGCTTCAAGCCCACTTTTGCGCTCTCCTCTTTCATCCTGAGCAAGAGGCTCTTTAGGTCCTCTTCACATTAGGACCTCTAATCATATGATGTCTCAAATTTGAGTGTATTTTATCTTTCTCATACCAGACATACACATGCCAACCCATACTTAAGTCATGTCTTTCTAAGCTCAAACTTTTCCAGGGTTAGCCACTCTTTTATCCAACCTAAGGATGCCACCTGATAGTATAGCTTCCAATTAGTTAGTCCAAATCCACCTCTTTCTTTTCTATCTTATAACGATTTCCATTTAATTCTTGATCTTTTGGGATGCCAAATAAATTGTCTGATGATTTTGTCAAGGTCTAAAAAGAATTTTGGTCTTTTCAATATTGGTATATTTTGCGCCAAGAATAAAAATCTCAGAAGTATGTTCATTTTTATGGTAGCTATTCAACCCATGAGTTACAACTGCAAGTCTTTCCATCTTCATAAATCTTTCCTATTTTTTCAAGTAATTTATTGTAGTTATCTTCTATTAGAGTAATGTTTCTGTTAGACATTATTATTCCAAGATATTTTACTTTTTTCACAATTTCCACATCTGTTAATTTATGTAGCTCCTGTATCTTGTTTGGTAGACAATTCTTAGTTATGATTTTTGTCTTCTTCAAATTAATTTTTAAACCTGCTACATGTCCATAGTCTTGAATTGTTTTTAACAGATGAGTAATAGAGGCTACCGGGTTTTCTAATATATAGACAAGATCATCTGCAAAAGCTAGTAATTTAAACTCTTCTCCTCTTATTTTGAGTCCTTGTATTTGGTGGTTTTCTCTTACTATATCATTCAGTGATTCCAATTTGAATATAAAAAGTAGTGGTGATAAGGGACAACCCTGCCTTGTTCCTTTTTGAATCTCAATATTTTGCATTATATCACCATTTATCATAATCTTAGAATATTGTGTCTTATATATAGCACTGATCATTGTTAAGAGTCGTGGTCCACATTCCCAAACAGCCAGTTTTTGAAGCAAAAATTCCCAAGATAAGTTGTCAAATGCTTTTTCTTCATCAAGAAACATTAATGCCATTTGGTTATCTGAGTGTAGTTCATAATATTCTATAATGTTTAAAATTGTCCATATGTTACTTCTCATTTGCCTTCTTGGCAAAAATCCCACCTGATCTTGAAGTGATAGTACTTTTTTCAATCTTGTTGCTAAGATATTTGCAAATATTTTATAGTCTGCATTTATAGTCTGGGCCTATAATTCTTAATTTCATTATCCTTCATGTCTGGTTTATGTATTAAGGTAATCACCACTTGGTACCAAGAATTTGGTAATTTTCCTGTTTTTCCTATGTTTTGAAGTAGTTCTTTAAAAGGCATACTGATCTGATCTTCAAATGTCTGGTATAGTTCAGCTGGTAGGCCATCTGGACTCAAATCTGCTTTTCACTTTGGAGGAAGCTTTGAGCTCACTAAGGGAGACTTCTTGCAGCATTCATTGGAAAATTTTGGATAAATGTTTTCGTATTTGGCAACCTTGTGCTTGGAAATATCTGTTGAACTCCCTGAGGAAGGCACTGAAACAGGAGGATATCTGGACCTCTGTTGGAGGAAGACTGAGCACTTATTCAAAATAGACTTAAAGGGAGTCCTCCCTCTTAAAACTTTTGTATAATTAAGAAGGGCTGATATTAATAAAGGGGTTGTGCAATATCTTTTGTGATATATTAAGAGACAATGCTTAGATGTTTTGATATATGATTCTATGTATTAATGTTTCTATGATAATTAATATAATGGTGAAAAAAATGTAAAAATACAAAAACAACAAAAAATTATTTGAGATATTTTGTAACCATCTGTAGCACGGTATTTGCAGATTTTTGGTAGGCCACCTGGATCAGGCAACTTCTTCTTTTTCTGTTTTTAATAGCCTCCACTATCTCACAAATTGTGATTTGCTCATTCAAAATATTTTTATGACTTTCCTCAAATTTCTTATCATTTCTATCTTGTAAGTATTTCGTTATTTGAGATCCATTTTGTATTTCTTGCTTGTATAAGTTTTTATAAAAATTTTCCACAATATTCTTTAATTCTTGTAATCATATTTTGCTTCTCCTCTATTGTTTCGTAAAGATATTATTATACGTTTCTCTCTTTCTTTCCTAAGTCTATATGATAACCATCTTGTTGGTTTATTTACAGTTTCAAAATTACAGAGTTTAGTGTGTTCTATATTTCTTGCTATTTCTTGTGTTAATAATAAAGTCATCTTGTGTTGTAGTATTCTTAATTTATTTTCAACTTCTTCAGATTCTGGGGTTTTTTTTAGATTATCTTCTTCTATTTTAATTTGTTCTCCTAATTTCACATATTTGTCTTTCCTTTGTTTCCTTTTCCAGGCTTCTTGGTTAATGAACCATCCTCTCATGAATGCTTTAAAAGTTTCCCATACCATTTCAATTGACGTATCCGGTTGCATATTTCTTTTTAAAAAATCTTGTATTTCTACTTTGGTTTTCTTTATAAAATCTTGGTCCCTTAGCAAGCCTATATTCATCCTCCACCTGGATTTTCTTTGTATCTCTTTGAATGACAGCAATAATGGATTATGGTCGGCAAATGTTTTCGGAAGTATTTCGGTTTCTGTAATTTCATTTATCATTCTAATAGTTATCCCTGCCATGTCTATTCTAGACCAAGATTTATGTCTAGTTGAATAATATGTATAATCTTTCTTTCCCTTCCCTGTTGTTCGGAAGATCAATGAAGTCACTGTTCAATTGGACATGCCAAAGACTTTTAAACATGTGCACCCTGTATTTCACTTTTCTCTTCTCAGGAAGGATCTGGGGCCAAACGTCTGTCGCCCCACCTGGGCCCAACCCCCCCCCAATGATGGTGGATGGTCAACCACATTTCGAAGTGGCATAAATTCTGGACTTTCACTTAAAGCATAAACACTCGTATTATTTGATAGAATGGGTTGATTTTGGGCCTGAACACAAGGAATGGGTTAAAGCATCTGACGTTAATGCTTCTTGTTTGGTCCTCCTCTTCCACTCTCACTTCCTTGACAAGCTGGGGGTGTCTTGGTGGGGCAGGATGTTGGGTAGCCCCACCATGTTTATTCTGTGTAAGGTGGAATGTGTGTTGCTATGCAGCTGTGTTGCTCTAACTGTCTTGCTTATCTTGCCACTGAACTTGAGCACCTGGCTTCTTTGGCATGAAGCTGCTCTCATCTCCCGCGCACCTCTGAACCGTTACTTGCCTCCCCGCATTTTTCATTTATTGCTATTGGCCCTCAGGAGGTCCTGCATGAAACCAGTATAACTGTTTTAGCCATTTTGTATTCTCCATTCCTGACTCAATAGTGTCCAAGATGACTTCACCTTTCTCTGATCAATAAAGCTGAACCTAATTCAGGACCTGCTGTTGAACTGAGTTATTAAAGTACCTGACACCGGCCTTCCACCACCAGCAAATCCAACTGTCCCTTAAAGTCCTTATACTGCACCTTGAATTTGCCCCACCCCTTGATGGCCACTGGGTTTTTCTGGAAGTCCCATAAGGTGAGGCCACCCAGCTTTTCTAGGAGGGGTCCCCCTTGGGGGCGGAGCCTCCTGAGAGTCTCTGCAAAGATGATGGAGAAAGAAGAGTCAGTGTCTATCTCCATCTCACATGGGGACCCTTCTATTAGCACTGTTACATGGATTTTATTGGGGGCATCTTGGGGCAAATTCATTACCTGGTGCTGGTGGCTGAGGCTCATGGTGTGGAGTTCCACCACCTATAGGTGTGCTGTCACCTATTGTCCACGGTTCCCTTGAGATTGGCAAACACATGCTAGATGGCCAGTCTTGCCACAGGACCGGCAGGTCACGTCACAGAACCTGCAGGAGCAATGTTCATGGTCTTCACTGCAACTGGCACAATGTGCTGGGCTGCTGGACTTAGTGGGCACTTAAGCACTGGACCTCACCAGTGGGGAACCCATGGATGGAGTGTGTGAGTCATTTCTGGTGTGGGAAGCCCCCACAGTGCCCCGCTGGAATTCCCAAGCCCCGAAGGCCAAGCAGCTCCCTCACCAGAAGAGTTCGACTTACCTGCATTGTCTGTGGCCACAACAGCCACGCCAACTGGTACCCCCTCTCCAGATGCACCCTGGGTCAGCAATCCTTCCACAGCCATGGCCGCCTCCTCTAGCCCACCAACCTCACTCCCCATAGGGGGAGTGGTAGAGGAAGAAGCATCCAAAGCTGAAAGACAGGCCAACACCGACTGGTTAAAATGAGAAGAGCAGAAGCTTCATTGGGACCATGGGATCTCCACCCGACCCCGAGCAACCATATCCCTGCAAGCATTCTCTAACACCTCCAAAAGCTCCAAAATGAGCTGACGCTCCCGCTCCGATTCCTCATTGTCTGATGAAAAATGAGCCTCGCTAACTGGCTTCACAGTCCCTGTTGCTTGCTGCATTTCCTTCACTGGCCCCTTCCCCAACACCATCTTGCACAAGAGGAGCACAAAGCAAAAATGTCACCTGCCCTAAGCTGGTCGACCACACCAAAGCCACTTGTGAAGCTGCCAACTGTGAATGACTTGTGAACCCGAGGTGAAGAGGCACGTAAGGTCTAGTGTGCCCCAATAGTGAAAGGGAAAATGGGGGAGAAGCAAGCGGGAATAACCCCCTTGAGGGAGGGGGTAATGGGGGGCCAGTAATTTACTGATACCCTCCTCCAAGCAAGGTAATCAGACCCGATTTCGACCACCCCAATTCTCCAAACTGATCAACTAATGGCTCCTAAGGCCTGAAACACCATGCTGGAGAGATGATTCTTCTTGCCAGCTGATTCAGAAAGAACTGCCCAGATGGGAGGTGGCACAACCATTAAAACAACTAAGCACCTCCCATCCCCAGATACCCGTATGGGTGGGAAACTCCGCCAATAGTCTCCCTCCTTCCAAGTCTGCAAACTCCTTACACTGCCCTTTGGGGTGCCATCGGGTTGAGCCATATTCTGTGAAAAATTAACCCTTCACAGTTCTTCAGCTGGTTGTACAGAACTTCTAAGCTTTTAAAAGTGCAGTCTGTCACAGCCTGGTAGAGCCTATCTCACTCTGTGAGGTTGACCTACAGAGTGAAAGGGAGTGTTTGGCATTTGCTTGAGTGTTTCTGCTGTGTAATTGGAGTGTGTGAAATTGAGAGACAGTGGGATTTGTGTGTAAAGAGGGGTTTCCCCATAAGCCCCCTTGGGGTGGGTAGTTTTGAAAAAGAAGACATAAAGCAAAGGCACACACTAGGGAGCACTGTAAGCTGGGTTCATGTAATGTATCCACTCGGGAACATGGGCTCAGGGCAGCCATGTGCTCAGACTGGTTCTAACCAGTCCGCCATGCAGCCAGGTGAAGGGACTGAGCTTTGCTCCAAAAGACAATGGACTGTAGGATCCTAGCTCCCCTCCAATAGCAGAGCAGGAGATAATTCAATCACTGTAAATAGTGAATCACGGAGTGTGGTGTGTGTTGGGGTGTGGGTTCTGTTGGGGACATAAACCAGCCTGTGAGCCGGCTTCTCTTGTCTTGTTCTTCAACTAATAAAGTATGTGAGAGCTGAAATCACTCATCAGTCTCAGTACTTTTCACTGGTGACGAAGGAGGAATACCAACTCCCTCCATCAACGACGACCACGAGGAAGAGCATCACATCGAGCCCCACCACTCACCGCACTGCTCCTGAGCATCGCATCGCTGACCCCAAGAGCAGCACTGCACCACTCACCGCAACCGAAGCTGCCAATACTCCCAAGCATCACATCGAGCCTGCCGCTCACCGCACCGCTCCCGAGCCTCGCCCGCTGACCCCAAGAGCAACGCCACTCCCACCCGGCTTCAACACTCACGCCCGGCCTCCGCAACTCTTGCCACCGCCCGTCTACACATGGTAAGATGGCCGCACCTCAAGAAAATCTCCAGGCGTTCGATATCTCCTGGCCCCAGCAATGGGATGCCTGGTTAGAGACCCTGGAGAACCACTTCAGCTACCACAATGTTGTGGATGCGGGGAAAAAGAAGTCCCTGTTCCTCAGCACCTGTGGCATAGAGACCTTCTTGCTTCTATGGGACCTCATAAACCCAAAGACCACCAAGGAGGAGTCTTACGCGGTATTGGTTAAGGCCCTCACAGACCACTTTTCGCCCAAACCCACCAAGTTCGTGGAGCAGTTGGGTTTCTTCACCAGGGCTCAAGGGCCAGACGAGTCAACCTCGGACTTTCTGGCGGGTCTGTGGCAGGCTGTCACGAGGTGTGCTTTCCCAAACCTGACAGACACTTTGCTGAATCAGTTTCTTGTGGGCTTCCGCGAGTCCAAGTTACAGCAGAAACTGGCCAGCAACAATGACCGAGATCTTGAGAAGGCCATCCAGGAGGGAACCACCTACAAAAAGGCCCACCAAGACCGCCCCAGCAAGGCAGTTTACCGCACGCTAGCCACACAGGGTTCCAATGACTCAGAGGACGAGGAGATGCTCTGGATCCACAGACGCCCGTCCCCCTCTGTCAGCTGGCTGAGGGCTTCTTTGGTGATATGCACCATCTGTTCTGCCTGGCCATTGGTGGCAGGGTGAAATGGGGCAGACCTTATGTGCCGGATCAGATTGCTGTGGAGGAACTCCTGGAATTCCTCCAAGGTGAACACCATCCCGTTGTCTGATACAATGGTGTCCAGCAACCTGTAGGGTTCATTATTCCCTATGGGGAATCTTTCCAGGAGGCTGGTAAACCAAGCAGGTAAACCAATACCAAGATCTGGCAAGAAGACACTGATACCGACACACTGTAAAATTGAAGAAAAACAGTGCTGGGAACCTTAAAATGCTGGCCCATTATAATCCTAGATACTAATGAATATTTATGGAATTTGGGGGGAACCATTTATCAGTATCCTAAAAAATCCCATATACCATCCAAGTACCCAAATATATCCAAAAATACCAATAAAGTACTTGGAAATATGAAGACACATAGCCTTAGTGATCACACACACTTACCAGAAAGGGAACAACTCAGCATGCACTATGGGCAAAACAGAAGATGGAGGACTGCTGCCCTTTAGGGCTTCCTAGCCCTTGGTGGGGGCCACAGATCCCCCAACCCCAGGTTCCATTGGCCCATCACCACTGTTAAAGTCAGTGAAAGAAAAATTAAAAAGAAAAATAAGGCACCCCCTACTTACAGGAAGTTCTTTTCATAAAGTTCCTGATTCCTAGAACAACCCTTTGTCACTTCTGGTTAGGTCTAGGAATCAGTAGGAGCTCTATGGCAAGAACTTCCTGTAAGTCGCTGAGGGCTTAATTTTCTTTTTAATTTTTATCCTGGGATGCTGCCAACCCCCCACAACCCTCCTGACATATATGGCATCCTCTGGGCTTTCGTGGCACCTAGGAGCAAGGGAATCAGGGAGTACCAGGCATAAGAGCATACATCTCTGCGCACAAGTCACGTGTTGCACCACTGAGGTTTTAAGGCAGTCTATAGGATGTAGCAATGTTGAAATAATGTTTACCTAAACAGTTAAGTTTTATTTAAATATTCATGAATGACAACACTTGCAGTCCTATTCATGCTTATTTGAACCCAATGGATCTTGTTTTTTTAATAAATATGCACAGCAATCCAATGTTCAGTTACCTGGTATTAAGTGTTGGGCTTAGCAGAGTGGAAGGTCAATAGCTCAGCAGTTCAAGACCCAAGTGCCATGTGATGGAGCGAGCTCCCATCTCTGGTCCCAGCTCCTGCCAATCTAGCAGTTCAAAAGCAAGAAATTGCAAGTAGATAAATAGGTACTGCTTCAGTGGAAAGTTAACAGCCTTCCATGCAACTTGGTGTTTAGTCATGCCAGCCACATGACCATGGAAATGTCTTCGGACAGCGCTGGTTCTTCGGCTTGGAAACAGAGATGAGCACTACTCCTAGAGTCGGATTCAACTGGCTTTCGAGCAAGGGAAACCTTTTACCTTTTACCTGTACCTAAAGTTAGCAGCTCCTGCCAACCTAGCAGTTCGAAAGCAAGAAATTGCAAGTAGATAAATAGGGACCACTTCGGTGGGAAGGTAACAGCGTTCCATGCACCTTGGTGTTTAGTCATGCCGGCCACATGACCACGGAAACGTCTTCGGACAGCGCTGGCTCTTCGGCTTTGAAACGGAGATGAGCACCGCAACCCTAGAGTCGGATTCGACTGGCTTTCGAGCAAGGGAACCTTTACCTTTACCTAAAGTTAGCAGAGTGCTCAAGGGCTACAATGCAGCAGAGTTTCTCTAATCTGTGTATGTGCAGCTAGAACAAACTTAAATGGAGCCTCTTTTGCTATTTCAAACTAATAAGAGTTTTTTATTATAGGGAACTCTGTTTCTAGATAGCACAGAGATAGATTTCTACTCTAGTCTAATTAGCTGGGTGGATAGGAATGCAGGAAAGCATGTCCTGCATCCATGATGCCAAGTTCTCTGGCAATATGTACATGAGAGGGGTGTAAAAGCCAGAAAGGAAGTTTACCCTGATAGTAGCAGTCTACAGATCTAAGGGACAGTATTGGAGTAGCAGAAAGGAAAGAATGATCATGCCTGGCCTCTCTATCACTCTGACACTAACTGTTTAGTCCCCCTCTGAATGTTGAGGCAAGAGACAGGTAAAAGTCGTTTCAGTTCCTACAGTAAGATTTATTGAACACAATGGAACCTTCTCCTCAGTAAAGAAGCATCTTGAAGAAAATAAGCATAAAAAAGACTATTCTTGCAAACTATCCATATTTTCCTTTTAACATTGTTCTCTGTTTGTTGGCATATTGATTCAAAAAATTGAGGAAACCACTTATGTCAGTGGTGTACCTAGTTCTCTGTATTCTTTTTCCTTGTTTGGAGAAAGCATACTGAACACATTTATTTTCTCATATTTCTGGTTGAATTTTACAGGATTTTCTGCACCACATCTGAACTTTAGTTGTTGTTGTTTTTCATACCCCACTGCTGATCATTTTTTATTAAAAATAGAAAAGTCATTATTTTTATCAGGAAAGGAACAGCTGGCATGCATAGAAAGGAACAGTTGTTTTCTTTGTCATTCCATCTTTATCTCTGTTCTGTTACTGCAGCAAAATGACAGCTGTGAGAATGTAACAGGCCAACCCTATTTTGGGGATATGCTGAGCTCATAAATTCAGTCTTAATAAATCTGTCACTGGAATCTGAGAAGCCTATTTAGGATATTACCTCTGCTGGATGAAAGAATGAATACCCCCAAATGGTAATGCTTCAGTTTACAAAGAAACAGCCACCATGCAAGGTCCAGAAAGGTAGACAAACTTCTGTGAAATGCCAAAACTGAAGCATTCACACTAGGAATCACCCCTATTTTAAGGATAATTTATTTTCTTCTGAATGAAATATCAAGATGATGTTTTATAGTAATAATTACAATAAAAGGGCAAAAGTTATGCCACTGGATTCTTGAACAAGCCAAGTATTGAAAAACAAAAATATACTACTGTGTTCTGCATCAAAAAGGAAAAAAGGAAACATAAAACTATCCAATTATATTGTTTGCCATTCTTGCTCAAAGTGAGTTTGATCCAGGGTCTAAATTTTATACTTACCCTGCAGAAATGACCATGTATACAAATTCCACTTCTACCCCATTGTTGCCATCTCTCTCTGTATAAAAACAGGTGCCCTGACTGACTCATCAACACCCAGCCTAAACCCCTGGACCTAAGAACATGAAATTCTTTTCATGACAACAGTGCCCACTAAGAAGGGATTTTTAGATATTCTGCCCCTAAGAGGGTAAAAAAGGGTAATGCTTTGCTGTGTACCTGGCAGGCTGCTGCCTGCTTGCACACATACACACCCTCCAATTGGTGAGATGTGGAGCTCAGCGTTCTGAGGTAAAAACAAGTTACAGGAGACTGCTGTTATGTATTAGGGCTAGAATATTCCAGGACTATCTACCAGAGACTGGCTGAGCTCGAAGCTCTAGAACAATTGCCCACCAGGACTCTGGAGGTGACCAGAGTTGAAACTAATGTTATGTACATAACCTGTCATTGGGAGTTGGGTGTGTTTGGGTGTGGTTTTTGCATGCTATTTAAACAGGACTGTTGCCCTGAGGTTTCAGTCTTGTATCTGCTGAATCACTAATAAAGTTGAGCTGATCACTAGACGTGGGCTCTGCTCATCCATGGAACTCAGTATACATAAGAACATAAGAACATAAGAGAAGCCAATGTTGAATCAGGCCAATGGCCCATCTAGTCCAACACTCTGTCACACAGTGGCCAAAACTACCATGTGCTATCAGGAGGTCCAGCAGTGGGGCTAGGACACTAGAAGCCCTCCCACTAGAAGCCCTCCCACCAGTGTATTTAACACTGCAGACAGTTGAAGACAGTTGGTATTCCTTCCATGACATCAGCACCCACTAAGAAGGGATTTTTGCCTTCAAGCTGCCTCTCAACCTCATCCACACAGAAGCACCCCTGTGCAACATCTCAGAACAAAGAAACATAGCCCAAGTGCTGCTGGACTGTAAGTTCATTGTTTGGGATGAGAGCACCATGGCACACAAGGGGTGTTTTGAGGCACTGAGCATAACCCTCAAAGACATCTGAGGCAATGATGGAGTGATGGGGGGAGTCACCATGCTGCTGGCTGGAGACTTCTGACAGACTCTGCCAATAGGGCCAAGGGGAATTCGAGATGACAAAGTTAATGTGTCTGTCAAGGCATTGTACCTGTGGCCACTCATCAGGAAATTCTCATTAAGGATGAACATCAGGGTCCATTTGAGATGTGATGTGTCTGCTGGGGAATTTTCTGAACTCCTACTAAAAATAGGAGACAGAGAATATCCCCAGACCAACAGAAAGGTGACCATCCCTGCAGGTCTGGCCTCAGCAGTGAGGACCCTACCAGACCTAACATCCAGGATATACCCTGATATTGCCTCTATCATGGAGAAATCCATGGACTACCTGCATGAGCATGCCATTCTGACACCCAAGAATGACAAGGCTGCCGTCATTACTGAAACTCTACTTAACTCTTTCGAAGGGGCAGAAATGGAGCACAGATCTATGGACTCAGAAATGCAAACGGATGGCACAGTCTACTACCCTGTGGAGTTACTCAACACCCTCAACCTTCCTGGCTTCCCAGCCCACAAGCTTTTCCTCAGAGTGGGCCCCCCAGTTATGCTGGCACACAACCTCAACCCATCCAAACTCTGCAATGGCACCATACTCCGAGTGAAGGTCCTCCACAGGAACATCATTGAGGCCACAATGCTCACCAGCAGGGCTCAGAGGGAGTCGGTGTTCATACCACACATACCACTTGTTATGTCTTCATAAACATAAGGCTAGCATAAGTTGAGCAGGTGCTCATTATGCGGATTCAGAAACTGTCTTGTATTGCCCAATCAAAGGGCTTATGGAGGGAACATCTTTGATTGGCTATCAATATGAAACATGATTGGTCATTAACTGTGAATTATGATTGGTTGTTATGCACAACTATTATTGGATATTAATGTTATTGTGGGCATGGCTACCTCAGCCAGGATTGTATATAAACCGCTGTTTTGGACTGTTTACTTGTCTAGCTGGTTTAGTCCTTAGCTGGTCTAACTTGGAGCTGAAATAAAGTTGAAATCACTTTTTGAACCTACCTCCGGTGTGTTGTCTCGTACATATCACCACTCATACTGTCAGATAACCCCTTCAGGTACAGGAGGCTGCAGTTCTTCCTCAAGGTCTACTTGCCTATGACCATCAATAAGTCCCAGGGCAGACACTGAAGGCAGCAGGAATTGACTTAACAGAGGACTGCTGCTCACATGGGCAGTTCTACGTGGCCTGTTCCTGAGTGAGCTCACCCAGCAGCCTGGTGATCCTAGCAGCTGAGGACACAATCACCAATGTGGTCTACAAGGAGGTCCTTCAGTGGAGAAAAAAAAGTTGTATGTATTTCTCATTTCATTTTTACACTACAATCTTCCCCTTCATAATTCCTTCAAAAAAATATACTGTGAAATTCACTTCATCGGTTTTCTTCATCAACACACTTTGCATTATTCAAACACCTTTGTGAAGCTCGGATACTATGCTATTATATTACAAGACCAATTCAAAAAAACAAAAAAAACATCCTAAACCACACACACACACAAATTCTCCCCAGAAGTATTATAAATGGGTTTACAGTAGTTAAATACCATAGCAAAGCACGGGTTTCGAGCTAGTAATGTATACTTTCAATAAAGATACCTACTTCCGCATTGCATTGGCTATCTCTACTCAGCCACACATTCCCTGGACAGCAGTATAGCTCTGGTATGGAGATATGACAATTGATCACATATTTTAAATAGCAATGCTTACAGAATGGTTATGATATCTGGAAGTAACATTAAAAAGATACAAGACTACAAAATGGTCCCTATGTATGTATGTACATAAAAACATAAGAGAAGCCAATGTTGGATCAGGCCAATGGCCCATCCAGTCCAATACCCTGTCACACTGTGGACAAAAGACCAGGTGCCATCAGGAGGTCCACCAGTGGGGCCAGGACACTAGAAGCCCTCCCACTGTTGCCCCCTCTAAGCACAAAGAATACAGAGCATCACTTGCCCCAGACCCAGAGTTCCAATCCATACCTTATGATTAATAGCCACTGATGGACCTCAGCTCCATATGTTTATCTAATTCCCTCTTGAACCTGTCCATGCTTGTAGCTGCCACCACCTCCTGTGGCAGTGAATTCCATGTGTTAATCACTCTTTGGGTGAAGAAGAACTTCCTTTTATCTGATCACTGCAGTACCCCACACCCTCCACTGAGAAAATTGCCCATTTATACTCACTCTGTTTCCTATTAATTAGCCAGGTTTTGATCCACAAGAGGACTTGTCCTTTTATCCCATGCCTATTGAGCTTACTTAGGAACCTTTCATGAAGAACTTTATCAAAAGCTTTCTGGAAGTCAAGGTAAACAACATCTCTTGGGTCCCCCTTGTCCACATGTTTGCTCACCCCCTCAAAGAACACTAACAGGTTAGTGAGACAAGACTTTCCCTTACAGAACCCATGCTGAGTCTGCTTGAATAGTTTTTATTCATCAATGTGCCTACTAATTCTTTCCTTAATAACAGTTTCCACCAACTTATCCGTTATTGATGTCAGACTGACTGGCTTATAATTTCCTGGATCTCATCTGAAAGCCTTTTCAAAGATGGGGGTAACATTAGCTACCTTCCAGTCCTCAGGAATGGAGGCAGATTTTAAGGAAAGTACATATTTTTGTCAGGAGATCCACAAGTTCACATTTGAGTTCTTTCAGTATTTGTCATCAAGTCATAACCAACTTATGATGACCCCAACAAGAGGTTTCAAGGTTGAGAATATGGCTGAGGGGTGACATGACTGAGGTTTATAAGATTATGAATGGGATTGAGCAGATTGAGAAAGAAGTACTTTTCTCCCTTTCTCACAATACAAGAACTCGTGGGCACTCCATGAAATTGCTGAGCAGTCGGGTTAGAACAGATAAAAGGAAATACTTCTTCACCCAAAGAGTGATTAACATATGGAATTCCCTGCCACAGGAGGTGGTGGCAGCTACAAGCATGGACAGTTTCAAGAGGGAATTAGATAAACATATGGAGCAGAAGTCCATCAGTGGCTATTAGCCACAGGGTATAGATGGAAATTCTCAGTCTGGGGCAGGCGATGCACTCTATTCTTGGTGCTGGAGGGGGCAGCAGTGGGAGGGCTTCTAGTGTCCTGGCCCCACTGCTGGACCTCCTGATGGCACCTGGTATATTTTGGCCGCTGTGTGACAGAGTGTTGGACTAGATGGGCCGTTGGCCTGATTCAACATTGGCTTCTCTTATGTTCTTTTGTAAGGCAAATGAAAAAGAGAGGTGGTCTGCCATTGCCTTCCTCTGCAGAGTTTTCCTTGGTGGTCCCCATCCAAGTACCGACCCTGCTTAGTTTCTGAGATCTGACAAGATCAGGCTATATGATACCATTCTACATACTTAAAATGGCCCCTTCCTTCTAAACAGAAAGAGATGTTGTCATGGTCAATTCCTGCCTAATTACCTAAAAGAAATACCTCAAGTATTCTCTCTTGCATTAGCGCAGTCCACAGTAGCTCATATTTATGTGAATGTTGCACATGAAAACCCATAGAGACTAAGGTCCCTCGCCAACATTTATTATTCCACCAACACTGGAAGACATAGGCCAAGGAACAGGGAGCCTGCAGAGAAATTAAATATCCAGAAACTCAAGCTGCTTTATCTGCTTTTCAAAATCTTTTATGCTTTTACATTTTTCCTCTTGCATCTTTTTCTTTATTATTAAAAGATCTCATTTTACCAGATTCTTTGCAGTACACAGGAAAATCATATTGTTTAGCCTAAACTAAATATTAGCTTGCTTTGAATTGGTAGTAGTAGAATTTATTTTTAAAATTTACATTATTTATAATCCAGCTTTCTCACTTGGGTACAAGGCAGATTACACAGAGTCAATACAATCAATAGATAGATAGTCAATAAACAAAGCAATAGGAGTAGGGTTGCAAAACCAACCAGAAGTCTAAAAACAGAACTGAAGCAAAACATATGATATATTAGATGATGGGAGGTTCCAGTTCCAGGCTCAGTGACAGTGGATGCATGTAGAGCTCTCTCTGCATACAAGCTATTCCTATTACTTTCTAGACTATTTATATAATCTTAAGGTGCTCTCCAGGAGAGAGAGACTTGGCAAGGAATTTTCTTGTCTGAAAACTGAGTTGGGTGGCAAGTTTGCCAGACTGCGTCTGATGCGGAAAATTTACAGGAGCCCCGATGCGATGCAGTCGTGCCGAGCACAAGAGGAGTCTACGAGAATCAACAGAATCTGAAAGATACTACTTGAGCAAAAGGAATGTATTAACCTAAGTTAATATATTGCTTACATTTTGTTAAATCCTACCTTAAGTGGATCCAGGGGGGCAGAAATCTAGATAGCAGTTAGAGAGAACTCCCCGAGGATATTTCCTATAGGTTGGCTTGAGACATGGATAGGGCGTCTTACTGAGCGGCTAAATAAAAGGGAATGGAGATAGTAGAGAAAAGAAAGAGATGATATAAAAGGGGGAATGTAATAAAAAGCAGATATTTAAGTTCCAAAGGCTCACGTATCTCCTTGTTTTTTTTCTCTTGCATGTTCCTTTAAATTCTTGGCTGACTTGATCCCAGTGATGGTGCAATTCCTAATCCTCAGCAGCTGAGGCTGAAGGAGAGGCAGAGAAGGCATATGAAGTGGTGATGTGGAGAGGCGGGACATGGTGATGTGGAGTTGCTGAGGCATGGGGGTGTGGAGACAGAGAAAGAGGTAGTGATGAAGGAGTCAGATGGAGGGAAGCGCAGCAACATGCAATTGGAGAGAAAAGAGGAACAGCTAAATGGTGACGTGGAGCTGGGACGTAATACAAAGAAGGAGAGAGAGAAAATAACTGGACTTGACTTAAGAAACTTGAAAATTGACTAGTAGTACAAGAGATACTAAGGACTACAAATCTGAGATTTAAAGAGAGTGAAATAAAAACACTAAAATTAAGACAGAATAATTAAGGACCAAAAAGGGAGAGAAGAGTAGGAACAGTAAAGACCTTAAAGAGGGGGAATTGTGACTTATGGCAACAGATTCAGGCGATACGAGGAAAGCGTCTTTAACTTCCCCAGGGCAACCAACAAGTCAGATTAAATTGAACACAATGAGTATAACATAATTGTCTATAAAGATTTTAAAATGATGATTCAGAAGAGTGTGAATCAGGCTGTTAAATCAACAGTGGAAAATATATTGCCAGAAATATTACCTGATCTAATCAAGAAAGTAATGAGGCCCGTTCATTCTAAAATGGAGAAAATAACAGATCAGATCAAGACAGAAACAGAGGAAATTAAAAAAACAAATAACAGAAAACAAACAAGATATATTAAAAATATCAATAAATAATGATAAAATAAGTAAAAAAGTACAGGATTTAGACTATGAGATTCAAGAAATAAAGATTAAGAATGATAAAATGGAAGAAACATTAATCAGTCTAGAAATGGACAGGTCCTCATAGATATTAAGATGTCAAAATATCCTAGAATCTATAGAAAGAGATTATAGAAAGGAAGAGATTACGCAGAATTTGGTAGAACAATTAGCAGTAGGTACCAAAGAGAAAATAACAGCAGAAATTGAGTCAATATACAGAAGAAATTCTTCATATGCAAAAAGGCACAAGGTCCCACGGGAAGTGCATATAAAATTTTATAAAAAGGAAATGAAAGATAAAATACTTAGAGCTATAAATGAAAACAAAGTCACCATACAAGGTGCAGAGATAAGATTCCTGAAAGAACTACCTTGGAGAGTAAGGGGAAAAAGACAAAGCTACCTAACCCTGACCAATCTCCTGAGATTAAATGGAATCACATACAGATGGCTGATTCTGGAAGGAATTTTATTTAATCATTATAGTAAAAGGCATAGGATAGATTTAACCTTTAAGGTAGAAAATTTCTTAGAAAAATATGGAGAAGAACTAGGCTGGCAGAAGGAAGAAGAAGGAGAGAGGAAGGAGGATGCAGCTGAAGGGGAAGGACAAGACTAAGGGAAAAATAAAAGGGTCACTGCAAAAAAAGAAAGGAGAAGAGCCGGTATGACACCTTTTCAAATGTTAATGAGGTTCCAGTACAGAAGTAGGGAGAAGGATAACAAAACTAAAAATGGCTCAAACTAAAAAATTTAAAATTTTCTCTGTAAATGTAAATAGGCTTAATGGCCCACAGAAAAGAAGAAGAATATTTCAACAAATTTCCAAGATAAAATCAGATATAGTGTGTCTCCAGGAGACTCATATTAAAAAAATGATATAAAACATTTGCTCTTTAAAAAACTAGGAAAAGCTTTTATAGCCGCAGATACCAAAAAGAAAAGAGGCATTGTAACCTACGCAAAAGAATATTTACATCCTGAAATGTGTCAGAAGATGAAAGGATAATAGCCATTATAATAATGAGAAATGGAAAAGATTCATTAATTGTAAATATATATGCTCCAAATCAAAATCAAGAAGGCTTCTTTAAGGAATTACAGAAAGTGTTAATGCTAAAAGAATTTGAAAATGTATGTATTATAGGGCACTACAATGCAGTATTCGACTCAGAAATACACAGGAAAACTCAGAGAAAAACTAGAAAACTAGGAATGGTCCTTCCTAAAGTGTTCTTACAAACAGCAGAAGAATATAATTTAACAGATGCATGGAGAGTTAGAAACATAGAAAAGAAAGACTACATATATTACTCAACAAGACATAACTCATGGTCAAGGATATATATGGCATGGGTAACAACAAGAATGTTAAGTGAACCACTAGAAACTGAAATTTTATCAAACACATTCACTGACCACAACCCTTTATTACTATCCTTTAAAGAAATGCAGAAGAAAACTAGAGGAACAATTAATATAGGTCTGCGAAGAGACCAAGAATTTATTTTAAAAAAGGAGGAAATCCATTAATTCTTTAAAAGAAACATGCAGCCAGATATGCCAATAGAAATAACATGGGATGCGATCAAAGCATTCATAAGAGGATGGTTTATTAATCAAGATACTTGGGGGGGGAAACAGAAGAAGAAGAAATATGAAGACTTAACCAAACAAATTAAAACAGAAGACGATAAATTGAAAATCAACAATGATCCAGAAGAAGTAAAAATTAAACTGATACTACTACAACATAGAATTAATTTACTATTGATACAAGAAATTGTTAAAATATAGAGTATACCAAACAATATTGTTTTGAGAATGCAAACAAACCTACAAGATGGTTATTATATAAACTTAGAAAAGGAAGAGAAAAATGACAATAGTAGCATTAAGAGGTGAAGAAAAGTACACTCTATAAGATTTAAAAAACATAGTGGAAAATTTTTATGAAAACCTATATCAGCAAGAAACACAGAACAGCCAAGAAATAAAGGAATACTTATCAAAAAGAAACAAACGCAAATTTAATGACAATCAAAAAAATATTTTGAATGAACCTATTACAATCTATGATGTTGTAGAAGTGATCAAAAAACAAAAAACAGAGAAAACACTTGGTCCAGCTGAAATATATCAGAAATTTGAAGAACAGATAACCTTATCTTTAAAAGAACTGCTCCAAAATATAGGAAAAACAGGAAAACTACCAGATTCTTGGAATCAAACAATAATTACAACCAAATACAGAGAAGAATTAAATTAAAAATTATAGACCTATTGCTTTATTAAATGCAGATTATAAAATATTTACGAGTATCTTAGCAGCCAGAATGAAAAAAGTGTTATCCCAAACTATTCACCAAGACCAAACAGAATTTCTACCAAAAAGACAAATGAAAAACAATATAAAAACAATTATTAACGTCTTAGAATACTATGAGTTACACCCAGAGAAGCAGGTTGTGTTAATATTTTTAGATGCAGAAAAAGCCTTTGACAACCTTTCCTGGGAATTTTTGTTGCAAAAATTAGATCTATGGGACTGCGGTCTACCGTTTCTGACTATGATAAGAGCAATTTACAAAAAACAAATTACTAAGGTACGATAAATGGCGATATGACTCAAAACATAGAAATTCAAAAAGGATCAAGGCAGGGATGTCCACTGTCCCCATTACTGTTTATTTTTGCACTAGAAACATTGAATGATTCTGTGAGAGAAAATGAGCAGATAAAAGGCCTTAAAATAAGAGGCGAGGAATTCAAACTGCTAGCCTTTGCTGACAACCTTGTGTTCATATTAGAAAATCCCAAACCATCAATTAGCAACTTGATAGAAGTAGTTAAAGAATATGAAAAAGCAGCTGGTTTAAGAGTGTTTTTTTTTAACTGTCCCAAAGGACAAGATTTTATTAAATTTTTAACATAAAACAAAACAATACAAACAAGCAACACCCGCAACAATTAACACAAACGGGGGTAGCACAGACTCTTACTTAACATCTTAGTCTGTGCCTCAACAAAACATTGAATATTAGTTTTGCAAAAAGTGAGCATATCTCTTATCTTTTCAATTCTCTCTTATTGGGTACATAGTCGTATTTCCTCTTGTAAATGTCCCTAACTATACCAGTCTATCCCGTGTTACTATACCAGTTATAGAACCAAGCCCAAGTGTTCTGGAATGTGGAATCAGAAAGTCCATTCATCAAAAGTGCCAGCTTAACCATCTCCACTGCTTCTAGAATCTTGTTTATATATTCCTGCTTCGTAGGAGTCTGAGTGGTCTTCCAATATTTAGCATATAAGAGTCTTGCCGCTGAAGTTAAGTATACAATCAAATATCAGTCATCCCTATTAAAATCCTTCAGTAAAATGCTCAACAACAATTCCCTCTGGAATAAATGGTATAGCTGTACCTAAGATCTTTTGGATTATCTGGTGGATCCATATCCAGTATTTTTTACTTATTTCACCCCCCATCACATATGATGAAACGTGCCCGCCTTATTTTCACATTTCCAGCACTTATTTGAGCATTTACTATCATATTTCGCCAACCTTTCTGGTGTTACATACCATCTATAAAACATTTTATACAAATTCTCTTTAAAGGTTACAGCCTTTATACTTTTATTTTATACTTTTATACTTTATATTTTATACTTTTATACTTTATACTTATATTTTTCTTCCACAATTGCTCCCATTGCTCTAGATATATATTGTGGCCCAAATTTTGGGCCCATTGAATCATATTTCCCTTAACTGTCTCCTCTAGCATCCTCTTATCGAGTAGCAAGGTATAAGCTCTTTTTATTTTTTTTTTATTTCTTTTTAGAATGACTTTTTACAGCATTGGCCCAGGGTATTTGAATGTGGTTTTGAGCTGCATTTTTTCCTCCCAGTTGAGAAAATGTGGAGCGAATGCTAGATGCACATTGAATTCTGGGACTTGACAGTTTTTTCTTTGATATTCTATTGTGCTGGCTCCTATAGCTATAGCTGTTCTGCCAGCCAAAATTGCGCAGTTTAACCCCAGCTTACTAGCTGTAAGCCTTTCCAGTTCAGGGGCACAAGCTGGCTATCTACTGATCAGCTGAGCTGGCAGCATGTGGCCCTATATCAGCTGGGACAGCCTTGGTAGCAGACAACGAAGAAGTAATGACAGCATAATCCTAAAGCAAGTCTTAAAACTATTTACATTACAATCCTAAATGGAAGTCTATTTAAGTCAATGGGCTAATAAAGGTATAAATCTTTTTAGGACTATGTCAGGATGGCAGCTATAAGCTCTTTTTATAAATTTCTGCTCCGGGTGACCAAAACCTTCTCTATCTCAGTCAACTTTGTGTGAAAATCGATTTTCTTATCTTTTGCATATCTAGATTCTATTTGAGCTTTGTGTCCAAATATCTCCTTGGCTTGTCCTCATCATAAATATTTGTTAACGTAAATGCTTCTCAGGGAGCAATCAGTTTTGAAGTCCTTGTAAAGAATTGCTTATGTATCCCTTCCCAGATTTTCAACAAAGAAGCACATAGCCAATGCTGTTTAAAGTACTTATATGAAGAGGCCTTTCCATACCATAAGAACGCTTGCCACCCCATCATAAGATTGTGGCCTTCCAGTTTTAGTATCCTTCTATCCTCTAACATAATCCACTCCCTAATCCAGGCTATTGCTGCCGCTCTATAATATAATGTCCAATTTGGTATCTGAAGCCTCCCTTCTCTTTCAAGTCTTGCAGTGCCTTCAGTCTTATTCTAGGTCAATTTCCTTCCCAAATAAATTTTTGAAACTACTTGATCCAGATCTTTAAAGATTTTTTGGTTTTGTAGAATAGGGATTGTCTGAAATAAAAAATATCCATCTAGGGAGAATATTCATCTTCACCAATGCAATTCGCCTCATTAAAGATAGCTGCAAGTTTTTCCATCTCTCAAGCTCCTTATAGTTGTTCTCTTGAAGTGCACTACATTTGTTTGTCATCATGATTCCCAGATATTTTATTTTCTCCTGTATCTGGAAGCCTGAGATTTCTTGAATTTTGGCCTTCTGCTCCATTCCCATGTTTTTCATCAGTATCTTTGTTTTATTTATGTTTACTCTCAAACCTGCCACCTGGCCATAATCATAGCATACCTTCTTCAACTCAGATATCGAGGATAGCGGGTTCTCCAAGATAGATACTAAATCATCAGCAAATGCCAATAGCTTATACTGTTCTCTGCTCATCTTGAGGCCAGCAATCTGTTTTTCATTTCTAACTGCATCATTCAGAATTTCCAAAGCAAAAATAAATAACAGTGATGAAAGAGGGCAGCCTTGCCTCGTACCTTTTTGGATCTCAAAATTTTTTGTCCAGTCCCCATTAATCATAACTGAAGCATATTGCCCAGTGTAAGTAGCTCAAATCATATTGACGAATTCCGTTCCCACCTCTTCCATTCTCAATGCTTTCATTACAAAAAGCCAGCTCACATTATCAAAAGCTTTCTCTGCATCCAAGAATATCAAAGCCAATGATTTTTCTGGGTGAACTTCATAATATTTTATTACATCTATTATACCTCTTAGATTGTTCTTTATTTGTCTTTTAGGCAGAAATCCCACTTGGTCTTTATGAATTGTTTTAGATAATTTGTTTTTAATCTTTCAGCTAATATCGAGGCAAAAATAATCCACATTTAAAAGTGAAATTGGTCTATAGTTCCTGATTTCTTTTTCATCGGAAATTTGCTTATGTATTAGGGAAATTATTGCTTCTCTCCATGAATCTGGCATATCTCCATTCTCCATTATCATGTTACAAATCTCTTCTAGATGCGGAAGTAATCGTTCTTCAAATACCTGATAAAACTCTATTGGAAGTCCATCTGGTGCTTTACCCTTATTTTGCCATTGCAGAGCCTCTACCAGTTCCATCATCACAATAGGCTGGTTGAGTATTTTCCTTTGATCTTCTGTAAATTTCCTCGGTTGATGTGTTTCTAGATATTCCTTTATTTGTTCTATATTTATACCCATTTTCTTGTACAAATCTCTATAGAAGTCCTCTACTATCATTTTCATCTCTTGAGGTCTGTTTCAGTTTCATCTTGTTTATTTAAGGCTTGTATGAAGGATTTCTCCTTTTGATGTCTAATTTTATAGGCAAGCCATTTTGTAGGTTTATTTGCATTTTTGAAAAAAAATTGCTTAGCAAATGCCATTTAATTAGCTAGTTCATGTGTAAGTAAGCAATTCATCTTACGTTGTAAGAGCTTAAGCTCAGACATCATCCTCGATGAGTTTGGATTCTCCGTTAATCTCTCTTCTTGAAACTGAATATCTTTTTTGAGATCAATATATTCTTGTTTTCTCTGCTTGTTCAGTCGGGCAGATTCTTTTATCAATTGATCTCTGGCAAATGCTTTGAAGGCATCCCACAGCACTTTCAAAGGCATATTGGGTTGAATATTCTCTTTTAAAAAGTACGGGAGTATCTTCTTTCCATTTTTTGACCAGTTTGTCATTCCTCAAGAGAGATGTATTCAACGTCCATCTACTTTTGGGTCATGACTCCTGTAATTCTAGGGTAATGGGCTTGTGATCTGCATAGGTTCCAGCTTCGATCTCTGCCTCTAATAAGTCTTTGTTAGCCAAACTCAAAATCCAACACATATCCAGCATCAACCATGAGTCGTGTTGAGCCGAAAAATATGTGTGTTGTTGTTTCTTAGGATTTCTTACCCTCCAAGCATCCACCAGCCTCAGCTCTTCCATAAGCTGAAATAGCGTATCAGGAAATTCACTGCCACCTCTCTTTTTCCCCTGAGTGCTTGTTTTCCTGTCTTTCCTTTTATCAAAGTGTCGAGCTCCCCCTGGGCCCCGGGGACCTTTCCTCCAGTCGCCATGTTGTCAGGCGGTCCAAACAGGGCGCGGTACTGGGAGGCAGGAGGAGTCTCAGGGATAAGGAGACAGGGGGCCTCAGAATGACAGGGGGCGGGGTTGACTTCACCCCTCTTGCCCTGCTGTCTCGTGCCAGGGAAGCTGCCGGTTTGCTGGGCTCTCTCTCTCGCACACGCACGGCTCTCTTCTCCTTGACACGCGTCTCCTCCCCGGCCCCTCTGTCCCTCCTCCCTTATATCCTCCTCCCACTGCCCCAGTACCGCCCGTGCTTCTCCCCGGTTCCACCTCCCCCAGGCCCCGCCCCCCTTGATAAGGTAGGACGCCCTCCTCGCGTCAGGGGCGTGCGTTCTTGTGCCAGCGGTGGCCTTGCCGGCCCGAGGGCTGCGCCACCGGTGTCTCCGATCGTCTGGGGAGGATTGCTCGTCTCTGTCGCTTCCCAGGGCTCGCGCCGACGGGGCCTCGCTCGTCCTGACGTCCTCTCTGCCGTAGAGGGGCTGGGGCACGTCCCGGGTGACCTGCGTTGGCCTGGTTTCTTGGGTGAGTGCTCGGGTTGTGCCGTGGCGGGGGGGGCGCAGCCTGGCCCGGTCCGCCAGGTCTGGGACACACCCCCTCCCTTGCGCCCGCAGCTTCTGGTTCCTCCTCGAAGAGCCGGGACAGGTAATCGGCCACCTGATGGTCACGCCCCGCCTGGTGCCGAACTGAAAAGCGAAATGGGGACAGGGCTAAATACCACCGGAGGACTCGGGGGTTGGAGTCCTTCATACGTGACATCCACAACAGTGGGGCATGGTCCATCACTAGTTGGAAGGGGTTATTCACAAGGTAGTATTGTAAGGCGCCCACCGCCCACTTCATTGCCAGGGCTTCCTTTTCTACAGTGGAGTATTTATGCTCCGCCAGTTGGAGCTTCTGGCTGATGAAGAGAACAGGCCGTTCGGCTGCTCCTTCGCCCTGGGCTAACATCGCCCCCAGCCCTGTCCCGGATGCGTCGGTGTGGAGCACGAACGGTTTCGTGAAGTCGGGGTTTCGAAGCACGGGCCCCCGGGAGAGGCTGGTCCGCAAGGCTTCGAAGGCGGCCTCCTCGGCCGGGCCCCACGTAAGCCGATTTGGTCGGGCTTTCTGCAGCGCATCCGTGAGTGGAGAGGCTAGGGAGGCAAAGTTAGGAATAAACCGACTGTAATAGCCAACGAACCCTAAGAACCGGCGAAGCTGCTGCTTCGTGCTGGGACGAGGCTGGTGTTCGAGGGTAAGCACCTTGTTGGGCAATGGATGTATAACCCCTTTTCCCACCTGGTACCCCAGGTATTTGAGCTCCTGGAAGCCGAGCCGGCTTTTGGCAGGGTTGGCCGTTAGTCCCGCGCTATGGAGGGCCCGCAAAACCTGTCGTAGATGGGAGAGGTGGGTGCTCCAGTCAGGGCTACAGACGATTATGTCATCGAGGTATGCCTGCGCGAAGCTCCGGCAGTGCGCGAGTGCTCGGTCGACCAGCCGTTGAAATGTCACCGCCGCCCCATGGAGGCCGAAGGGCATCCTTTTAAACTGGAACAGGCCATCGGGGGTCACGAAGGCCGTCTTGTCTCGGTCCTGGGGGTGTACCGGCACCTGCCAGTACCCCTTTGTTAGATCAAGTGCAGACAAGTATCGGGCGGTGCCGAGCTGGTCAATCAGTAGGTCGGCCCACGGCATCGGATAAGCATCGAACCGGGCCAGCTTATTAACCTCCCGGTAGTCGACGCAGAACCGGGTACTGCCGTCTGGTTTCGGCACGAGCACCACCGGGCTCCGCCAGGCACTTCTTGATGGTTCAATGACGTCGAGCCGCAACATCGTCTCCACTTCTTGCCGGATGGTGGCTTGCAACTTCGGGGGTATTGGCCTCCAGGGGGTCCGGGCCACCTGTCCTGGGGACGTGGTGATGTGGTGAACAGCCATGGAGGTACACCCTGGCAAGGTGGAGAAAGTCCCAGGACAGTCTTGCAGCACCCGGTTTAGGTCTCGCCGTTGGGCCTCGGACAACCCTTCATCCAAAACAGGTCTGGGAGACCCCTTTGGCGGGTCCTGCCAGGGCGGGAAGCCCTCCGTCAGGTCCCCCGGAGTTGTAGCCAGCTGGGCTTCGTCGGTAGGGGTGTCGCGCTCCCTCCACTCCTTGAGGTCATTTACGTGCACCGTCTTCCGCTGGCGGGGCCCGTAGCCAATCTCGTACGTGAGTGGTCCCAGGACCCGTACCACCAGGAACGGGCCCTGCCATGGGTCGCCCCATCCGGGGTCCATCACAGAGCGGGACACGAGCACCCGGTCTCCCAAGCCAAAAGAGCGCATCTTCGCCCCCCGGTCGTACCTCTGTTTCTGCGTCTCTTGGGCCCGCTCCAGGTTACTTGCGGCTACGTGGCGGACCTCCTCCAGGCGTTCCCTTAGCTTCCTGACGTATTCGCAGGGGTCTCACTCTTCCTCGTTTACTGTCCCAGGGCGGCGTCCGTCCATCGCCTCCAGGATCCCGCGGGGCCGGCGCCCGTAGAGGAGTTCAAATGGTGAGAACCCGGTCGAGGACTGGGGCGTCTCCCTTAGTGCAAACAGGATGGGATCAATGTAGAGATCCCACTCTGTCGGCCGCTCATACGCCACCTTGCGTAACATGGTCTTTATCGTTTGGTTCAGCCTTTCGACGAGGCCATCCTTTTGGGGGTGGTGCACGGCCGTGAAGATCTGCCGAATCTGGAGTGACTGACAGACTTGCTTCATAAGTTGGGCGGTAAAAGGGGATCCGCGGTCAGTCAGTATCTCGTGTGGCAGCCCCACCAGAGAGAAATACCTCATGAGAGCCCGAGCTACCCCCGCACTCTTTAGGCTAGGAAGGGGGACGGCTTCTGGGAAGCGCGTAGCATAGTCCATGATTACCAGGAGGAAGCGGGCTCCCCTGGGGGTGCGGGGTAGGGGCCCGACAAAACCCATGGCCACCCTCTCAAAGGGGGTGCCGGGTATCGATAGCGGAGATAGAGGGGCCCGTGGATCCGCCCGCACATTCACCCGCTGGCAGATGGCACACGACCGGCAATACGTTTTTACGTCACGGGCGACCGTGGGCCAGAAGAAACGGGACAACACTCGGGACAAGGTATTCTTCACCCCCTGATGGCCGGCCCAGGGGTGATCATGGGCTGTCCGTAGGATTGCCGGTATGTAGCCATGGGGGGCTAAGAGCTGCCTGTAGGGCCCCATCCGTCCCTTCACCTCTCTGAACCATACACCCCCCTCTTGGACGATGTGCGGAAACCGCCCACCCAGCCGGGGCTCTATTACCTGCCCGTCTTGAACCGCTGTGCACCGCCGCAGCCCGTCCAGTGCCTCATCGCGGCCTTGGTTCTGGATGAACTGGGGGTCCCGGACCCAGCCGTCGTACGTTTCTTCGAGTCCCTCCTCGGTCACTCCGGGGTCGACCTCTTCATCCGCCGGGGTGACCAACTCTTCTCCTGGAAGTGCGCCAGTTCCCGGACCTTCGTCGGGAGGGCAGGCGGCTGCTAGGGCATCACTGAAGCGCGGCACATCCCGCCCCAACAGGACTGGAAACGGCAACCGGTCCACCCGGGCCAGGGGCACCTCCCACCGCTGCCCCAAGTAGAAAAGGGGCGCCACGACCACGGGACATCGTTCTTCATGCCCGTGGAAGCATACAACCGTGGCGGTGCAGAGGACAGGCAAGCCTGGGGGCAAGAGATGGGACCGCACCAGAGACAGCGAACTCCCACTGTCGACCAATGCCTGCAAGGCCTGGCCCCCTAGCGTCACTGGGAGTAACCAGGCGGGAGGCCGCCTTCCTACAGCCGAGGTCTGCAAGGTGCACTCGTGGCCGAGGTTGCACTCCATAAGCGGACAGTCCCTCCTGAAGTGGCCCCACTGGCCACAGGTGTAACAGGGCCCAGGGCCTCCCGCGGGGCACACTCCGGGGAGTGTGGTTGGCCTGCTCGTCTCTCCCCGTCCGCTTGTCTCACCCCGACCACTCTGGGTGGGCCCGGGTATGGTGGGAAGGGGCCACGGAGAGACGCTGGGACTTCCGCCCGTCCCGCCGCGGCCGAATGTAGGGCGCGCCCTTCCGGACCGGGGCAAGGCCAGACTTGTCAGAGGTTTGCTAGGGGGTTGACCCCCGTGTCCCGGGCGTGGAGCCTCCTCCTTTGGTCTGGCGTCCCGTCCTTCGGCGGCCTGGAAATTCTCCCAGAGTTCCTGGGCCTCCCGGAGCTTGGTCAGCTTCCAACAGGCCAGCCAGTGGCCCGTACGGGCGGGCACAATTTGCAGCAGCTGTTCAATGACTATCATCTCTACCACCCGCTTGCCATCTTCGGAGGCCGGCTGGAGCCAGCGGGTGGCGGCATCTTTCAGGGTCGCAATTACTGTCCGGGGGCGGGCCGGGTCCTGAATCCGGAAGGCACGGAACCGCCGGCGATGGGACTCGGGCGTAACTTCCAAGCGGTCGAGTATGGCGGCCTTCACCTTTGTGTAGTCACTCGCGTCCGCCCGCTCCAACGCCTTCACGGCGGCCTGAGCTTCCCCCGTCAGGTACGGGCCCAGGATGTAGGCCCACTGGTTTTCTGGCCACTGGGCGGCCTCGGCAGCTCTTTCAAAGGCCTCTAGGTAGGCTTCAATCTCGTCGTCTGGTCCCAGCTTGGTGAGCAGCGGCCAGGGGCTGCGTTGTGGTCCATCCCCACCCCCGGGCCCCGCCTGGGCTGGCCGGGTGAGCACTGCCTGTTGCAGCTCCCGCACCAAGGTCGCCTGTGCTGCGTGCTGCTGCTGGGCCATGTCTCGTAACAGCTGGCTCTGATGCTCGGCCAGCCATTGCCCAAACTGTGCAAAATCCATCTCAACAGAAGGCGGGTCGGGTTGCGTCAGTTGGGCTTTCACGGAGCCTTGACTACTGTCTGACTCACTTGACTCTCCCGAGGCACCTTCTGAGCTTGAGGACCCTTTCGGGACTCGCCCAGCCCTCTCTTTTGGGGGCAACCAGCTGGAGGGGGTAAGGAGGCGGGGAAGTGGCCTACCTAGCAGGTCTGTTGTGCCTGCATTCTCCACCACGTTGTCGAGCTTCCCTTGGGCCTCGGGGACCTTTCCTCCAGTCGCCATGTTGTCAGGCGGTCCAAACAGGGCGCGGTACTGGGAGGCAGGAGGAGTCTCAGGGATAAGGAGACAGGGGGCCTCAGAATGACAGGGGCGGGGTTGACTTCACCCCTCTTGCCCCGCTGTCCCGTGCCAGGGAAGCTGCCAGTTTGCTGGGCTCTCTCTCTCGCACACGCACGGCTCTCTTCTCCTTGACACGCGTCTCCTCCCCGGCCCCTCCGTCCCTCCTCCCTTATATCCTCCTCCCACTGCCCCAGTACCACCCATGCTTCTCCTCGGTTCCACCTCCCCCAGGCCCCGCCCCCTTGATAAGGTAGGACACCCTCCTCGTGTCAGGGGCATGCGTTCTTGTGCTGGCGGCGGCCGTGCCGGCCCGAGGGCTGCGCCACCGGTGTCTCCGATCGTCTGGGGAGGATTGCTCGTCTCTGTCGCTTCCCAGGGCTCGCGCCGACGGGGCCTCGCTCGTCCTGACATCCTCTCCACTGTAGAGGGGCTGGGGCACGTCCCGGGTGCCCTTCGTTGGCCTGGTTTCTCGGGTGAGTGCTCGGGTTGTGCCGTGGCGGGGGGGCACAGCCCGGCCCGGCCCGCCAGGTCCGGGACACAAAGACAGTGTTATAGTTGCCAATAATACAAATCTCCTGAAAGTCTTGGTGGGTAATAAGATTTTGTAGTTTGCCATAAAATTTCTCTTGGTCTTGAATCACAGCATAAATGTTGACAATAAGTATTTTTTTCATCTGCCTTTGTATTGCCACCATCAAGATTCTCCCATCCTGCGATGCATATATTAGTTCAGGCTGGAGATGTTCTTTCACAAACATAGCTACTCCCTTTTTCTTCTTCTCCTTGTCTAACGCTATATAAATTTTCCCTAGTCCTTTGACATTTAAGTGCTTTTCATCCCCTTTTTTGATATGCATCTCTTGAAGACATGTTACATCCAATTTCTGTTTTCTTAATTGATGAAATATTCTTCTTCTTTTCTGAGGTCCATTTAAGCCATTTACATTTGCCAATATAAATTTTATTCTTCCTTTAGCCATCCTGGTTTCAGTTCTGTTGTTCCTGTTTCTCCTTTTTCTGTTGTCTCGTGTTCACTGGCGATTTCCTTGTTCCATTTCCTCTGTGTATCTGTGGTTTCACCGTCGCTGCTGCTGCACCCTGTAAGTTTTCTCCTTCTTCCTCTCCCTCTTCCTGTTCCACTGAAAGTTCCTCCCCATAAGTCTTCAAAAAATCTGCTGCCTTGAAAATAGATGTTATTCTGAACCTTTTATCTTTAAAAGTAAAGATCAAACCTTCTGGTAAGAGCCATCTATAATTAATCATATTATTTCTCAGTAGTGCCTTCAAATTCGAATATTCTTTCCTCTTTCCTCTGACTCTCCAAGGGATTTCTTTCAACACATTAATTTCTGTTTCATTCATCATCAATGGCATGGCATTCACTTCTCTTAATACCTTGTCTCTGATCACCCTCTTGTAGAACCTAACTTGTACTTCTCTTGGCAATTGAAACTGTCTTGAGTAAGCTGAGTTCATTCTAAAGGTGACACCTATTTCCTGGATAATCTTCTCCACATCTTCCATATTTATGTGCTCCACCAGAAGTTTTGCCATCTTATTACCAAGGTCTTCGCCTTTTTCTTCTGGCACATTTTGAAATCTCAGAATAAATGCTGCCCTCTCAACTTGTAGTCTTATAACATCTTGCTCCAAGGTGTCCTGTCTTTCCTCTGATTCCTTGATCTTCGTCTCCATTTCCTTCATCTTAGTTTCTATCTTCTCCGTTATAGCATTTAGTTCAGTAATCTTATTGGTATTATCCATTATCTGTTTCTGAAGTGCATGCAAACACTGAGAAAATTCGTCAGTTATTTCTTTCATTGTGACCTTGATGAGATCAACTGCCATGGGAATGGAATTTCTAATTTCCTCCATCATTAGCTTCATTGGATCGACAGCCTCACTAATGGAACTCTGGATAGTCATCTGGACCAACGCCTGCATCTCCTGTTGTGCTGAACCTCCAGATTTGGCCGTGGCTGAAGTAGAAAGGCTAGGTGAAGCAGCTGGTACTTTACTTTTGCTTAGGTAGCTTGGCTAGACATCTTGAATAAATAAATCCCACTAACTATAATATTTCAGTTCTGGCAAAATGCCCACACTTTTTACCCCACTTTAGCTCCAAGGTATGGCTGTTTTCTTCTCTACTAATTTATTTTGGTACATTCACAATCCCCTGGCCCACTTCCCAGAACTTATTTACTTAAACCAGAGCAATTGTTCGGGAACACTCCAACAGCCTTGGCAAACTGCCCAGAATTTGTTTAGATTTCTCCAGGTGCTTATTTAGACTTCTCCAACTACCATATCTTAGAATCCCAAACCACAAATGCACCCAGCTTTCTCGTTCCTCCCAACCCCTTTTGACACACAGAAACCTGTAAGGTATGGCATTGTTTCTTTAAAAGTCACAAATTTTTAGCCCAGCACAAAACAGTGACCCCACACCCAGCCTTTAATAATGCCAAGTCCAGCAGACTTCACTTCCCTTACTAGTTCCTTGAAGATTTGTGAAAGGTTTCTCAAGAGTTCCAGTCCCTGTCCTTATTGAAGAAAAAATTAGGGTCATTGTAATAGATCCTTCATCAATTCCACCCTGCTCCTGTAGGGTTAACAATTGAGGTCGCTGCTAAGGGGCTCCAGATGCACCACCAACTCCACTCACCACCACTCACCTCCTCCACTCCGGCTTCCCCTTAACTCCACTTGTTTCTCTTTTTCCCACAGACCTCTGAGATTTGTACAGGGTATTTAATACTCCATACCCTGCCTCCAGTGGGGCAAAAATTCACAGAGGGGGTGTCTCCAAGCTCTCCCGACTCCACAAATCACCAAACAAAAGAACTGGCCATCTGCTTCATAAGATTAAACAGCACACACGGCTCCTCTCTTGCAGAGTATCACCCTATACTTGCAAGCAGCAATACCATTGATCCCAGCTCACACTTACTAGCCACTTACTTCTCGGGGGGAGGGGGAAACCACCCACCTTCACTTCTCCCTTTAAGGGCTAAAGTTTCTAGGATTCAATCTTTATATGCCCCAAACAAGAGTTTTACTCACAGGAGTGCTTCTCGGCAGCATTTTCTAACTCCCCCTCTCAATGCAGGACCAACAGCTTTGCCCATGTGAATGGGCTCCTCTTCAGGTCCAGTGTTGGGGGCGATCCCTGGTTCTCCCTGTGAGTAGCCAACTCACAGGGGTCTGGATCAAGCCCTTTGCTGCTCACTCACCCCTCCCCCAGGGTAGTGAGGGGTCTCTGATGAGTCAGGAGACCCTTTGAAGAACCTGGAAGTGGACGGTGCATTTGATGTGACCATTCCACCACACTGCCACCTGCTTCTCCCGCTGGTTTAAGAGTTAATTATAAAAAGGCAAAATTGATAACCAAAAATTGCTCAATGAGGTACTCAAGAAATATCAGTAATGGAAGTTGATTAAAAAATTAAATATTTAGGTATAATACTCTCCAATAGAAATAGCTCCTTAATAGAAGATAACTACAATAAATTATTAGGAGAAATAAAAAAAGATCTCAACAACTGGAAAGATATGCAGCTTTCTCTTATGGGAACAATCGCTACCATAAAAATGAACATTCTCCCAAGATTTTTGTTTCTAGCCCAAAATATACCAATATTAAAGAGAACACAATATTTTACAGAATTAGATAGACTCACCAGACAATTTATCTGGCATCCAAAAAAATCAAGAATAAAGTGGAAAACGTTACAGGACAAAAAAAGGAAGGGGTGAAATGATGATACCCAATTGGAAACTTTATTATCAAGCAGCTTCTTTAAGTTGGATTAAAGAATGGTTGACACTGGAAAATATAAGAGGTTTAAAATTGGAAAGACATTATCTGTGTATGGGGTGGCAAGCTTATAGTTGGTATGGTAAGGATAAAATTCATTCAAACTTTCAGCATCACATAATAAGAAGCACCTTGGTTAAAATCTGGAATGATATAAAAGAGAGATACTATAGAAAAATACCCAAATGGGTATCCCCACTAGAAGCATTTAAAAAACCCATGCTTGTTACCAGTTGCAATAGAGAAAGTTATGAATCACTATTAGATAAAAACAACAAATTAATAACAGAGAAAGATCTCTCTTTTCAGGATAATATTAAGTTGACTTGGTGGGAGTATCTTCAACTACAATCTAGATATAATGAGGATGTGATATGTGGATTTTATGAGACCAAGAACAATCTTGATAAGATATGGCTATCCTCCAATGACAAATTAATTCAAAAACTATATAAATTCTTATTAGAAGAATATATGCAGGATGAAATAATTAAAACAAACATGATTGTGTGGCTTCAGGATATAGGACACAACATTGAGATAGAAGATTGGTCAAAAAATTGGAAAGCATTAACATATATGAGGGCAACAGCCTATAAGGAAAATATCTATAAGATGTTCCATAGATGGTACTGGTCTCCAGATAAAATAGTGAGATGTCATTCCAACGTGTCTAGTGATTGCTGGAAGTGTAAAAAGAATGTGGGAACCTTTTTTCATATGTGGTGGAGGTGTAAAATGGTCCAAAAATATTGGCGGTTGATTCATAAAATAATCTTAGAAATAATGAATATAAATATAGTGTTAACACCTGAAATGTATTTGTTAAACATTATTCCAGAAGGATATCAACCCCACGATGTATATCTATTGACTTATATCTTAACATCTGCTAGAATTTTGTTTGCTAAATATTGGAAAATAGATAAGATACCCTCCAGAGAGGAGTTAGTATATAAGCTGATGGACTTGGTGGAAATGGATAGACTGACCATGCTAATGCAGAGTAAAGATGATGTTTTGTATTTAAAAAGATGGAAAAGAGTGTTTAAGTGGATAGAAAACAAAATGGAAAAGTAGACTCAAAATTTATGAAAGAACTTGTTATGAAGGGATGTGTAATGAAAAACTTATAAATAAACTTTATATATATAAAAGATATATTAGATGATGCAAGAGATTACATAGTAGGATCGTAGTTTCAGCAAGCTATACCTAGCAGTATAGACCACAATACCTAATAATTTTTCCAAGTAACTTCGCAAACCATTTAGTACAGAGCAACTCTATTACGTGCATAGAAAAACTCTCTTGAATAATTTAGTTTTGTATAGTTTGTTGAAAGCCATGAGAATAAGAGCCTTCCCGACATCCTCATGCAGGCCATTCCATAAGGTACAGGGCACAACAGAGAAGGCACATGTATGGGCAGTTGTAGATTTTGCCCTTTTGGAGGTTGGCACATTCAAGAGACCTTGCTCAGATGAGCAAAGCTGTCATGGCAGTGCATAGGAGAAGAGGCAGTCTTGCTATAGTAGTAGAAATAATGAGCAGAGGTAGGCAAACAGTGGGCCTACTTTATTGTTTCAGGATTTTTAAACTGAGTCACACGAAACTTAAAGACAGAAACAAAAAATGTACTACACATAGTTGACTCCTTTGAGTAAAGATAAATGTAATGCAAGCGGGTTTCTATCTATATTATTCAAATACTAAGGAGGTGAGGACAGAAGCTAAGTTTATATCTAGTGGGAAATAGAAGTGGGAATGAATTGGAAGAAAAAATGAAATCTGTATTTACAACCTGGCTAAAAAAATCCCTGGCTACATCAGCTGGTGGTGGCTGTTCTTGGTGCTGGGGGGGACAACAGTGGGAGGGCTTCTAGTGTCCTGGCCTCACTGCTGGACCTCCTGATGGCACCTGGTATTATTGGCCACTGTGTGACAGAGTGTTGGACTGGATGGGCCATTGGCCTGATCCAACATTGGCTTCTCTTATGTTCTTATGTTTTTGGGGCTTTTTTTTTACTAAATTATTATTGTCCCTAAGTACTTTAAGACTCTGTTCATATCCAGTACTTAAAATGTGGTTGAATTATGTACAAACTGCTCTTAGTGCAAGTTGACTTTTGCATTTTGAATGGAAGTTTTTGATCCTACCCATTATACAGTATTTATCTCATAATATTTGAAATATAAAGATCTGGGCACTTCTTTCATAACAAAAGAAAAAACAGAAAGAGCTAATTTTGTGCCAGAGCCCTGATATTTTTGGGATGGGTGGGGTGGATCCAGCAACAGCTTGCCTGCTAGGCGAACTAGGCATTTGCCTAGGGCGCACCAGCCCCCAGGGGAGCCAAATGGCATCCCACCCCCAAAAAATGCCCCCCCACCCTAACTGGGTGCCCGCCGCCACCACCACCACCTCCCCACTGCCACCACCAGTACAGAGTGCCCGGATAGGGCGCAGCTTGCCTGCCCTACCCCTACCCCCTCGGGGGGAGGAGGCGGGGGCAGCATGGTAGTGGCAAGCGAGGACTCCCCACCACCACTGCCAGTACAGAGCACCCAGCCGGGGTGCAGGAGGTGGCGGTGCAGCTCATCCACCCTCGCCCTCCGGGGGGAGGGAGGCAGGGGCGGAATGGCAGCAGCGGAATGGCAGCAGCCAGCGGGGACTCCCTGCTGCCGCCGCCAGTACAGAGCACCCAGGTGGGTCGCAGCTCGCTTGCGCTCCCCCTCCCCCCTCAGGGGGAGGAGGCGGGGGCAGCATGGCGGTATCTTCAGGCCCCACTTTCAGTTTGTGAAGACTTTTGTGATGTAACACATCACAGTTGTTGTTTTCCTTTTTACTTCTTTCACTGGGAGGTTGGCATCTGCGACTGCCTAGGGCGTAGAAGCATCTGGAGCCGGCCCTGGGTGGGTCTGAGATATGTACAAAGTCTTTGGACAGCCCATAGTGTTTTCCTCCCTACATCCCTAAGTGTAAGGCTGGTGAAAAGCAGTATATGCCAGTCCAACCAAATGGCTGGGGGGGAAACTGTATATTAGACAGAAACAATATGTGTAAAACTAAAGAGCTGTAGAACAACAAGAGGTTTTCTGAAAGAAGTTGATCTGTGGTTGTGTTTGACTAGAAGAGATTTGTGTTACCCATGGAGCCATTAAGTATTCTTCCCAGAACATAGGTATTCACAGTGGTAATTCTTTTAACAGGAATTCTCCTTATTCAGATAACAAGACTGAAAACTCATGGAGATATCAGCCAGTTGCTGAAAATGGAAGTTTTAAAAAGGTGGGAAACACCTGCTATAATGTGCATCTCATAAGTTTTCAGCTAGTTAACCCTTCCCTAAGACTTCACTACAACATGTCAATAGGATGATGTTGGGAAAGAAATTTACTTGTGCATTCATTGTTAGTGTTTTATCTTCCACCTTCTTCTGGGCACAGGAAGTCTGGGAGAAGCTTTCTTTCTCAGAAAATACAGGAGGTTCAACTGGGGTAAGGAAAACTATGGTTTCTTCACACAACAAATTATCTAGAGGTCCCATTTGTCAAAAACGTGGAGAACAAAGAACTTACAGTGTCAAAACGTTGGTGTACATCATATACCTCCAAGCTGTAGGTTGGATCTTGTGAAAGATGTCCATGGAAGGATGAGGTTTTTCTCCAGTTCCCATAATGGACCTTCAATTTTCCCTTCTGGCTGTTCTGGGCTATTTCTATATGAGTTATCTTCCCCAAGTTCCGTGCTTTGGGGAAGTGGTTTTTCTTCCTGCTTCCCCCTTTATGGTGGTGCATGAGGTCATGGCTACCAAGGTGGCCTAAGAGTACACTGCTGGCCGGGTGGCCAGCTCTTTCAGCACCCCCCCCATTCCTAACCTCTGTGTTTACTCCTTGGTAGTGGTGCCCCCCAAAAGACCCCTGGAGAGTACACCATCTATTGTATCCCAAGCCTGCATAGCAGAACCCCACTCCCAGCCAGGCCAGGCCAGTGACTGCTTGGCCAGTTGAGAAGTAAGGCACCAAGGCCTGCCCTTGGGAAGACCCATGCCACATCATACACCCCATCTTGCCTGCCTCCTACACCCATGGACCCAAAATAGAGCCCCAGATAGCTTCTAGTGTTTTAAAAATAATAAGCCCCTGGTGGAGGGGGGAATGGTTTTCATGAGGATAGAATCAGGGGAAAGGTTGCCACATGGGCCAGGAAACCTGAATTTTCCTGTCCACACAGCAGTCATCCAGGCTTTACTGCAATCTTTCCCAGACCCTCCTGCACGAATTCTGTTTGGTAAAATATTTTTCCTTCAACTGCTGTCAGCATAATTAAAGAATATGGCACTGGTACTCTCATGGCCAAATGCAACATCAAATCAGCTTTTGCCTGTACGTCCCCTTGCTTTTTGCCTGCTGGGCTTCAAATTGAATGGATCCTGGTACATGGACAAGGCCATGCCCCTGGGGTGCTCAGTGGCCTGTGTGGCCCATGTCAGTTTTGAGGCTTTCACTACTTTCTTGGAATGGGCCATGAAGGACAGAATGTGGAGTCCCCACATTGCTCGCTATTTATACCATTTCCTCTTTCTAGGCCCAGTAGGTAGTACCACTTGCACTGACTGTCTTGCAGCCTTTAATGCCTGGGCAGCTGAACTGGGTGTTCCATTGATGCAGGGGAAAAAACCAAGGGCTTGCCACCCGGTAGGTTTATTTGAGCATTAAGCTGGACTTTGTAACTAGACCTCTCATCTCACTGAGGACAAGTTCCTTGCCTTCTGGAATCTGATCATCCAGGTCATTTTCCACAGTAAGTGTACTCTTAGGGATCTGCACTCCCTCACCAGTCCAGTTTTCCTGTAGTTTTACCCATCTCACCAGAGCCACCACTGGGGTGTCCTCCCCATACCACCATACTAAATTTAATCAATGCATGAGGGAAGTTCTCAGATTTTGCTCTCCTTTTTAGCCAGCTTCAATGTTGTATCCTTGTGGCAGGAGCCTCTGGATCTGAGTTCAACCATTCAGGTCCAGTCAGAGCCTGTGCAGAGCACTGGGTTTTTGGGGCCTACATGGGGGTTGCTGGTACATGCCATTAAACTGGGCATTTTACGAGTTCTCACTCTCCTAGAATTCTTTGTCATCTGGCAGGAGCACTTCACAGGCAAAAAGGTTTGGTTTTGGTGTGGGTCATCAGCCAGCAAACATCACTCTCAGAACAGGTCATGCACTTGGTGTACAGATTTGTCTTGGCTTGTCTGTAAACATCACATTTTCAGCCAAGCATATCACAGGGGTCAATAACAGCATCATGAATGCCTTATCTCATCTTCAAGAAAAGAGATCCTGATTTTTGACTCCCAAAGCAATCTGCTGCCATGTCCTATTCCCAGAAGACCTCTGGGCTCTTGGGGGCAGTAATTAATGCAGCAGATATTCAGCTCAGTTACTCCTTCCACCCTGCACTCCTGCTCAGCAGCAACCTCTGACTTCTTAGCCTTTTCCACCAGGATTGGGGCTCCCGACACCTGGCCAATGTCAGACAGCATCTGGCATCAATCAGGAAGCAGGGCCACTGGAGCTTCCCTCTGCCCATATTCAGGTTATCAGCATATGGAAGTCATCTGCTTACAAGACATACATCTGTATCTGGGGGGGGTTTGCTACTGATCATCTCCTTTTATAGTTTTAGCATCTCAAGTTGGTCTGGATTTGCAGGAAAAACATTATTAGGGTTACCAGGTGCCTTCCTCCTGCCAGCGGAAGGATTGGGGGGTGTTCCAGGGGTGGGCGGGGACATCGCCAACATGCTGATGTCACTTATGGAAGTGATGCCATTGCATCAGCAATGGCAGGGTGATGCTCTACTTTTGGGGCAAAACTGTACGGTAAAAATGGCTACAACCCATAGTGTTTTGCCCCGAAGTAGAGTGTTGCCCCCAATATCACCAACACAATGATGTCATTCCTTTTGGGGGGCAGGGTTTCCCCCACCCCCACCTGGGAACTGGTAAGCCTAAGCATTGTCCACTGGGCAGGAATACATGCAGCCTCTACTGGTTGGGACAGGCACTTGGGCCTGGCAGAATCACTTGCATACAGGCCCATAGCCAAGTGGGGGCCACAGGGCGATGCCCCCTCCTGAATTTGCCCTGCTCCCTCCCTGCCCTTGACATTTTCTGACCCCAAAGGGTCTGCCCCTACCAGCTCATGCTCAGTGCAATAGGGCTGGGGGAAGGCTGCATGGGACCAACTTGGGGTAGGGCAGAGTCAAGGAAAATCAGGCTCCTCTCCACTGTGCTAAACTGCACCCTTAACAAAAAAAAATGCACCTCTATTTAAAAAGTTCTGGCTAATGGCCTGCTTGCACGTCACTTAGATAGGCATGAGGGGAATGCACAGGATTCAACATGAACTGTGGATTTGGCTGCAGCTGTAGCAGCTTGTATGGATACCAGCATTTGAATGGATCCATTTTAGGGGGCAACATGGCCTACATGCCTCATTTCCTCTGCATTTGAGAACCCCTTAAGGGATTTTGGGATAAGAGCTTGCAGGGGACAAGCCCATCTCATGGGCCACCAGGATGCCCTCACTCTCAAGTAGCAGGTGAAACCATATAGTGTCTTGTGCCCATGTAGAAGCCCATGTCCTACCATCCCATGTTATCCACCAGAAGGCAGGCTGGGGTGTTGTGTTTCATTGGCTAGCACAAAACCCTGGATGGGTTGGCTTTTTTTAATTCATCATGAAAACATAAGAAGAGCCCTGCTGGATCAGATCAGTGGTCTATCTGGTCCAGCATTCTGTTTCACACAGTGGCCAACCAGTCCCTCCGCTTGTTATTTTGCAAAGCTAAGCATCCCTCCTTTCCTTGTTTATATATTTTATCCCTACTTTATTATTCCTTATCTCCTTTTTCCACAAAGTCCAGGCTCCCTCTTTCTTCCCCTTCTGCCAGGATCATTTTGCAGCCTGTTCACCATTTCCTACAAAGCCAGAGGAATTGTACAGGGCAATCCTAGGAATGTTTAATTGAAAGGTATTCAATTAGGCTTACTCTGTGCATAAAGATTGCACCCCTATTGTGTATAACACTATGCATACTCAGTGAAGCTTTTGACAAATCTCCACAGGATTGCAGCATTACAGTACAAGGCTATATATATTGAATACTGTGGGATTTACTTCTGAGTAAACACATATAAAATTGAGTTGCAAGCCACTCCCTAAGCCCATGTTGGGTTGAGAAATGGCATACAAAGGCAAGAGGCCACTGTGATCCATTTTTTCCAGTGTTGCTTTTAGCTTCCCAATCTACCACTGTATGAAGAGGTCCCTTCTTCCTTAATCATAGCACTTTGGGTGTATTTTCAGGTGCAGTGGAAAGAAAGATATGGGAAGATATTTTCTGCAGAATCCAAGCCTGAATGTGGAATATATAACTTCTCAAAGGAATTAGGAACTCAGTGATCCAGCAAAAGATATGAATTTATAGCCTGCATATTACTTTGATAGAACATTTGTGACCACATAATCAGGTCCTTCAGGAGTTAAGTCTACAAGAATATTTTTTTAAAAAAATCACATGGCTTGGAAATTCCTCTCATTGTCTTTTCTTTCAAAGTATAAAATTAAGGCCACTACATATTTTTAAAACTAAAACATGCTTAATTAAGTTCACTGATATTCTATTTCAATTTATTCCTATATTCAGTTATTAAGTTATATACTCCACTATGTAATTTTTATACCCTTTGATCATTTTTTAAATTTTGAATGACTTAATGTTTATACAGCATTCAGCTATTTAAAAAAATCTCTGTTCCTTCACACATGGATTTCTCCAACACTGCAAATCCTTTCCCGGTTTTTTTGTTGTCCTATCTTCACTAGACATTATTCTGTCTTCAAAATATTATTCACTGGATTTGCAGACAGCATTTGACCTCTCGTTTCTGCGTTTCCCAAAAACTGACACCTGTACAGAGACAATATTCCTCTTAGAAAAACTAGGGTATCAATCAAAAGGAACAGTTCTTTTGGACAGTGGGGGAGGGGAATCACAACAAGAATGCTTTCCCTATTGCTTCAGTGTTATTAGATCACAAAATATTGAACTTTTAGCATGCAACAATTTTGCTTTCCTCTAATGTATTAATTTGTTCAAGAAAGCAAGACTGAAAGGATTAGATCACTGCATAAAATATTTGTCCAGGTGAGCCAGTTTCCTCAATGGAAATGAATGGAGGAAACCCTTATGGTGACAAAGACTGTCTGCATACTGGAGCTCCTATGCCCCTAAGAAATGATTGATATATCAGTGTGCGTCCACATTGGTGTAGTGGTTAGGTGTGCGGACTCTAATCTGGGAGAACCAGGTTTGATTCCCCACTCCTCCACCTGCACCTGCTGATGTGACCTTGGGTCAGTCACAAGCTCTAGCACAGCTGTTCCTGAAAGAGCAGTTTGTGTTAGAGGTCTCTCAGCCCCACCTACCTCACAGGGTGTCTGTTGTGGGAAGGGGAAGGGAAAGGAGTTTGTAAGCCGCTCTGAGACTCCAAGTGAAGGGTGGGGTATAAATCCAATCTCCTCTTCTTCTTCTTCTTCTTCTTCTTCTTCTTCTTCTTCTTCTTCTTCTTCTTCTTCTTCTTCTGATGAAACACCATTGACCACTACTCTTTGGGTGCAGTCCTCTAACCAGTTCCCTATCCACCAAACTGTCCTATAGTCCAGTCCACAGTCTTCCAGTTTGCCCATCAGAATGTCATGGGGAACCTTATCAAAAGCTTTACTGAAATCCAGGTGAATCAAATCAACAGAGTTCCCATGATCCGGTAAGCTTGTCACATGATCAAAGAAGGAAACTAGGTTGGTCTGACAAGATCTGTTGGGGACAAAACCATGCTGACTTCCCTGGATCACTAAGTGGTCCTTCAGATGCTTACAATCCCTTTAAAATCTGCTCTAATATCTTCCCAGCAACAGAAGTCAGACTGACCGGCCTGTAGTTTCCCAGGTCATCCTTCTTCCCTTTCTTAAAGATTGGAATAATATTTGCTCTTCTCCTATCTTGTAGCACATCCCCAATCCTCCCTTGAAAATGATATATAGAGGCTCTGCAAGTTCATTAGACAGTTCTTTGAGCACTCTTGGGTGCACACCATCTGGCCCAGGAGATTTGTATTCATCCAGTGCAGCCAGGTGCCTCTCCACAACCTCCCTGTCAATGTCATCTGGACACTCAGGCATCCTGTTATATCCTATACCATCTCTAGATGGGCTTGAGTTCTTCTGGGAGAAAACCGAGGCAAAAAAGTCATTACGCCTGTCTGTTTTTTCTCTGTCCTCTGCCAGAGTTTCTTCTTCTACATGCACACTATCTGAAATCATGGCTAACTTGAGCAATAAAAATAGTTACATGAGTCAGCAGATTCCAGAAGGGACACTATTATCTTCTCTTTAACCTCTGGTCCAATTCACATATATATGACTCTGTCACCACATGGTGGCATACATATATGAATGGTATGGTTGACATGGTCTTCATATCTCTTCAGATACAATTGTTTTAAGTACAATCAGTTCACACATTAATCCATGGTCTTCATGTTCAGTATCATCAATTAAAATAGGTACACATGTGACCCAGTTTACCATATGTCATTACAACCATTAGCTCTGTTCCAAAATACCAAAACATAAGGCAAGCCATGATTTCAGTATTATATAATTAACAAGTGGAGACCCACAAGAAACTTGCGGAATGGTTATCTCATTCATCACACCTTTGCTTCCTCTCCTCGCCCCCTACCTCTCTCACACTATTTCTCCCCTCTGCCCCCCTTTTCTTACTCTCTATTCCTCCTCCATGCATGTGACTTCCTCTCTCTTTCTGATCTGTCATCTTTCTCTTTGTTTTTCTGCCTCCCCATTTCATCATTCTTTCTTTCTCTTTCTGCCCCCCACCCCATCATTCTTTCTTTCTCTCTCCCAGCCTCCTGCCTGCTTTCTCCTCCACTCCACAGAGCAGCAGCAACAGTGGTGGCAGTGCTCTCAGCCACCCACCTGCTTCCTCTCCCCCCACAGCAGCAGTGACAGCACTCTGGGAATCACAATGGATCTCCCAGCTACAGAGATCAATTCACCTTAGGGCTGCCAGCTCCAGGTTGGGAAATTGCTGGAGATTTGAGGGTGGAGCCTTGGGACAGTGAGGCTTGGGGAGGCAAGCATCCTCAGCAGGGTATGATGCCATAGACTCAACCCTCCAAAACAGCCATTTTATCCAGGGGAACTGGTCTCTGTCATCTGGACAACAGTTGTAATTCTGGGTGATCTCCAGTCCTCATTAGGGGGCTGGCAATGGTGGTTTTTGTGGAGGAAATGGCTGGAGGGTGGAATCTATGGCATTACACCAGTCTGAAGTTCCTTCCCTCCTCAAATCCCACCCTCTCCAGGCTTCATCCTTCAAATGTCCAGGGATTTCCCAACCTGGAGTTGGCAAACCTATTTCCTTCCCACCCAACAGCCAACCTACCTTTACCTGCCTCTCTGTCTTCTGCTTTCCATCCCCACCCCCCAGCCTCTACCTAGGAAAATTACAGTCTTTCTCCACAGTAGGGACCAAAGCAGCTTTCATTATTCCCTCCTCCTTTTTATCTGCACAACAACCCTGTGAGGTTGGTTAGGCTGAAATATGTGATTGGTCCAAAAATCATGCAGTCAGCTTCCACTGCAAGATGGGGCTCTGAACCTGGGTCTTGCAGACCCTACTTTGAAGCTCTAACTGCCACACCTCACTGGCTTTCACAGGGTGGCTGCTGATGAATGGTATCAAGCAGCCGAGGCTAGGTGAGTAATGCAAATCAGGGGGGACCTAGCAACCCTAGACTACTGCCAGGCCTAGAGTTGCCAATCTCCAAATGGGAACTGGAGAGCCCCCAGAATTACAACTGGACTCTAAACAGCAGAGGTCTATCTCCCTGCAGAAAACGGCTGCTTTGGAGGGTGGACTCTGTGGCATTATACCAGCTGAGGCCTCTCCCTTCCCAAACCCAGCCCTCCTTAGAGTCCACCACAAAATCTCTAGAAATCCCGCAGCCTGGCACTCGCAACTCTTGTAAGGCCTGGCCCCAAGGCTCCCTTCCTCCCTCCCTGAAAGGCCAAAACAGGCCTAGAAAGGGTCCTTCCCCCACCCTTTTACTGACAAAGCCAGTTAGAACCCCCCCCCCGAACGTTCTAATATCTCACTGTTGATGCCTGAAGCAGATCCCTGCAGAGGACATTTCAAAAGGTTTTGGGGGGGATTCCACTGTCCCTGAAGGGATTTTTTTAGTTTTTGGATTTTTCTACAAACCCAGGAAGTCTACTGACTATGTAGGAAAAGCTGTTGGGGGAGAGTGAGCCCCCTGTTGGTGGAAATAGGTATCCACACACAAAAAAACCTCTGAAAAATAGTATAAGGATATAATAAATTATTATATGGTCAAGTGGTGCTTTCTATTGCTATGCATCACTATTTGTGATGGCAGAAAAGAAACAACACTTTTCTGCCAATGTTGCATCTGCACAGCAGAGCAGTTCGGGTGATCAGAGGCCTGTTGGCATCTGGCTTGTAGGAGGAGATCGACAGCTCAGTGGCATGTTGTGACTGTTTTGCTCAGCACTTTGCAGATATCTCTCACATCCATTCCAACTTGGACTGTATGTTAGCTGCGACAGGGTCAGATAGTGCCAGGGTACCAACTTGTCCAATTGTTTGGGATACTTTTCAATTTATTAAGCCAGAGGATGTGGACAGGTTCCTGCTGCTATGACCCTTGCCCTTCATGGTTACTTAAATCTTCTGGGGAAAGGAGCTGGCTGACTGGATTCAAGAGACAGGTAATGCTTCTTTCAGAGGGGGTGTTTTCCCAGCCTTTTAACAGGCTGTGGTGCATCCCCTGCTGTTATGACCCTTGCCCTTCCTGGTTACTTAAATCATCTGGGGAAAGGGGCTGGCTAACTGGGTTCAAGAGGTAGTTAATGATTCTTTAAGAAAGAGTGTGTTTGAACCCTGAACAGGTGCCTTTTGGTAGTTTTGGAGTGGATGTGGCTAAAAAACTGAAGCTTAATCCTGAAGATGGAAGAGTTACTGATGAATGGAAGGTCTAACCTGGGGGTTGTTTCCCTTGAAGGAAAAGGTCCGTAGTTTGGGAGTGCTCTTGAATGCAAGTGTACTTCTGGGTAAGCTGTGGCCAGGAGTGCCTTTTAACAACTTTGACTGGTTAGCCGGCTGTGGCCTTCCCTGGGTAGAAAAGGTCTTACCATTGTGGTGCAATGCTTCAGCCAAGATGTTGACTGGAGTGGGTTGTAGGGACCATATCACTCCAGTCTTGGCCCATCTACACTGGCTCCCAATTTGTTTCCAGAAACAATTCAAGGTGTTGATCTTAACCATAAAGTCCTTACAGTATGGGACTGCTTAACCAGTATGGTCATCTTCGGAGGCCCTTCTTTGGGTGCTCCAGCCTTCTGAGATTAGACAGGTGGCAACCTGGGAGAAGGCCTTGTCTGCTATTGCTCCAAAGCTCTGGAACTCTCTCCCCAGGGAGATTAATCTGTCCTCTTCTATTGCAGTCTCTTGCTAGCGGGCAAAGACTTTTTTGTTTCATCGGACATTCCCTCAGTGATCCTTCCTTCCTTCCTAAAAAATGTTTTGATTTCTGTTTTTAATTTCATACCCATATGTTATGTTTTTAATTTGTTTTTGTGTGTTTGGGGGGTTGATTTTAATTATTTTAAAATGTGATTTTCATCATGTATGTTTTAAAGTGTTGGCCACCTTGGCGGCTCTTGTGAGGGCAGAAAGGCAGGATGGACATTTTGTAAATAAATAAAATAAATCTAAATTTGTATATTGAGCCACAGAAAACTTTTTAGGAAAACCAGTGGTCTAAGATTGTTTATAATCATTTTGTCATTCTGTCTACAACTGAAAGGCTAAGAAAAATGTCATCCGTTGGGTTAAGGCTGTGCTGCAGTTAATAATTTTTAGAGATGGGTTTTAACTGTAATAAAAATGGAAACATGGGATTGGTACCATAAAACCCGTCAAATAAATGCAAAAAGGACATAAACCTGGAAAAATAGCTTTCATATAAAACCTTCCCACAAGATAAAATGCAGCTTTTGGATGGGGAAAAAAGTCATATCTCCTGCAACTTCCATAAATAATTCACTGCTAGCTTGTAAACAATAGAAGAGCACAGTATGAATGCCAAAGAGGGTCTTTATATGTCATAAAGCCACTCAAAAGTGCACTTGCTGCAGCAAAGCTGGCTGTGAGCTTTGATGTGCAGGAAAAGAAACTGCTAAGCTGAGGTCATCACTTAGTAGAAAACAATTTCCCTCATATGGAGAAGCAGACTTACTGCTGTGCTTCTGACACAGACAGATTGGATTTAAGAAACAAGCCTGCATAATATGGGCTTTCAGGGAGAAAGAAATCTTGTGCACACCTTATGAATGACCTGAAGTAGGCTCAAAATAAATGACTCTGCTCAGAATAGCTGCAGGAAATTGACATGACATTGGGGCAGGGTTGGCAGCCTGGCCTATTTACACTTTTCATATGCAACTGGCATGATTTACTTCCTCTTCCTTTAACTAAACTGCTTCTACAGGGGTGTTCGTGCTGCTCCATTTGTAAACTGTCAGGCTGCAGGGCTGAAGTAGATCTGGATTTTGTTCCCCATACTACCAGATTTAAGAGAATCAAACCTATTTTTGCTTCAAAGGGGGCAAAACAATCCAAAGACTGAAAAGATTCTGGGGCCAGGAGCTGTTCAGCCTTCTAAGTGGCTACTGTAAGGCAGATCTACACCAGAGACTTCAGCTAGTTTAATAATCATTCAGCCTCCACAGGGAATCCTGGGAATTTAAGGTCTGTAGAAGAAGCAAATGATCTCTAGGAGAGAATTCCCAGCACCCTCACCAAATTACATTTCTCATCCTTTAGCAGAATAATCATGACAGTTAAATGGATATAAAACTAATCTGAGTTTAAAAGTATATATCTGCTCAAAGTAAAAGAAGACCAAACCAAGGGGGAAGTACTATTCAAGATATCACTGGGGTGAAAACAATAAGCTTTACAGTGAAGATTGTATGAAAGAATGGGGAGGGCTGAGATTTAGGAGACCCTAGGTGATTAGATCATGCCAATCTGTGAAAGTGGGAAAAACAGTAAAGGCAGAAGGTTAGGTCAGTGCAGCTGTTTTCTATGACTTCCTCTGAGCATTAGCATCATTTATTTGAATTTGCATTTATTATCACATTTATAAACACAAGTCTCTCCTGTGCTTGTGACTATTGTTTTCCCAATGGCAAAAGAGCTTCCAGTGTAATTCTTGTTACACAGCAAGCTTTAAATGCAATTCAGAAGCCAGGATCTGTCTTTTACAAGCTCAAGGCTGAGAAGGAAGCAGTAAATGGTCAGTCGTTGAACCTTCCTTTTCAAAAAGAAAAGTATTACAACAGCAAATGTTGAAGCGACATTAAAAAGGAATGGCTAAAGTCTACAGGAATTAAGACTAATTGCAGCCAGTTGTGTACACTGCAGATTATCTATCAAATTATTGACCTTTATGCTTTGAACTATATAATTCAATATAAAAAGCTCTTATTTTTACAATCCTTTTACAGCTCACTGAAATTGCATTTTCTGTTACACAGAAGCGATGGGACTATGCATGCAGACCTCTGAATGATTACCAATGAGTAATGCAATAGTCTTTCTGTTAAAACAAAACAAACTAGAACTTTCTATGCCATCCAGGCACTGCCTGTAATTCCCTAGAGACAGGTAACAGGATCAGAATTAATAGTGCGTAGATGTCAGTGTGGCCTACAGGTATGCTACATGAGAGTACCCAGCACTGTACGAAAAAGCCTTGTGTATAAATCTCATACATTGGGTTGAGCTCCTGATACCTTGTAGAGGGTGGCTAGAATAATCCTGACCTTCAGAGGAGCCTTAACTTTTTCACTTGTTTCACAAAAGATTCCATTCTTATAAACACCAATGCCTGATACTTTATGCGGTATCACTGAAATACACATTTCAAGGGCTTTAACTAAGGATCAATGAGAAGGGGGTAAAAAAGAAGCCTGATAAAGGGCCAATATTCAAAACCTAGCATAAATTTATTATATACAAAAATACATGTGTTTATTAGAAAGACAGTTAAAAACATATAAGGGCACAATGAAAGCCTAATTACAAAGTGGAACTGACCTAAACACAAGGGCCAGTACAAGTGACCTACAGTGGTATTAAAAGAAACAGACTTCCTTTTGATGCTCTTCCTAGTAGTATTGTTCCAACGATATACTCTACTCCCTTCATAATCCCTGAGGTCCCTCTGGAATTTCTTGAATATTGGCCCTCTATCAGGCTTCTTTCTTATCCTTGTGGTTATTGATTCCAGTTATTGGGTCAAGTTTGTTTTCCCCTCCCGGTGTCTTACTATTATTGTTGGGGACAATAGCTGATATGGCCCAGATGAACAAATAGCCTCATTATTAGAACAACCTTCCTGTTTTAACATAAGCAGTTCTAATGAACGCAGTGCTTGGAATAAATCTGAAAATTTAAATTTTAGGGAAATGAAAAGTGATTTACATGTGGGTGTCTTGGGTGACTATTTAAGAAATAAAATCATGCCTAGGGGATTCTGAATAAATGTTCCACAGATCTAATGGCACTTCTAATAGAAACAGCCAATGCTGAGACTTTTAAATTGCAGCAAGAAACAGAAATTTTAAAATGGATATTAGCAAAACTTTAAGTGAACAGGTTCTTTCTGATAAGATGTCTCACCTTCATAGAAATATGGAAAATGAATTTAAGACAATTAAGGAAATTAAATTCAAGAAATCCCAGAGGGACCTCAGAGCTTATGAAGAGGGTAGAGCCTGTGATTGGAATAATAATACTAGGAAAAACTTCAAAAGGAAGTCTGGCCCTGGTCAAACGGGCCAGATAACACGAGGGGGAGGCATGGCTATTTGCGCCATCGCATTCTGATCTGCCATTAGGTGAGCAGATGAAAAGGCAGCACACTGGGGCTTCCTCCGTCAGCGCGTGCAGCAACCTGGGGGAATAGTTGCACACCGGCGTGATCACACCACAGGAGTCCATAGGCAGCCCGTGGCATTTGCCAGTAGGTTGATGCAGGTTCCTTTTAAATGAGCATCTTCGGCGGCACGCCATGGGTTAGCCATGGGTACACTACGCCTCCCAGATGTTCCGGTGTGATCGCACCTGGAAAATCCACTGGACTATCATGCCTTGCACGGGGCAAATGCTCCATGTGACCAGGGCCTCTGTTTCTTTTAATACCACTATAGGTCACTTGTACTGGCCCTTGTGTTCAGGCCACTTGCACTTTGTAACAAGGCTTTCATTGTGCCCTTATATGCTTTTAACTGTCTTTCTAATAAATATTTTTTTTGTATATAATAAGTTTACCCTAGGTTTTTAATACTGGCCCTTTATCAGGCTTCTTTCTTACCCTTGTGGTTCCTGATTCCAGTTATTGAGTCAAGTTTGTTTTCCCCTCCCTGTGTCTTACTATCAATGAGCAGGAGCCCTGAGATATACTGATCAGTGGTTGGCTGAAGGGGTGGGTGAGACAGAATAAAAGGCAGGCAACCAACTTGGTTATACAGCTAGTTGAAGTTTGCTACTGGTGACAGCAGCTAAAATAGGTACTGACAACAGAAAAAGAGCTGTCTGAAGATTCAAATGTGTGATCTGGCAGCAGGACTGAGAAGAGGACAGAGGCTGGAGGAAGAGGAACCTGAGCAGGTAGCAGAGGAAGCAGTTCAGTCTACCAGAAGCAGCACCTTGCCCAGAGCTTAACCAGGGATAAATCACTAGCTTCAGAAACTTCATTGTCTTCAGCATCCAGAACAACCAAAGAAGAATTTGACCAGAAAGAAAACTCTAGAACAATGCAAGGAGGGCTCTGCAGGTGCTAATTTGGTATGGAAGCTCAGTTAAAAAAACTGGGCAGTCTGATTTTAACCAGGTGAGAGAATAGGTTCAAGGAATGCCAGTTAGTGTCAGATTATTATTAGATACATGAAGGCTGCAGTCACACACACTAAATAATCCACTTTCAATCCACTTTCCAACTGGATTTTGCCAGTTCACACAATAACATTCATTTGGAAAGTGCACTTAAAATGGATTGAAAGTGGATTATTTAGTGTGTGTGACTGCAGCCTAACTATAAATAAATCAGCAAAGTATACCTACATTACAATTGTCCATATAATCAGGGCTCTTTTCGTAGCATTTTTGCATATTGAGCGACACACCCCTAATGTAGCCAATCCTCCAAGAGCTTACAGTAGCCCCTGTAAGAAGAGCTCTGTAAGCTCTTGGAGGATTGGCTACATTAGGGGTGTGACGCCTAATATGCAAAGGAGTTCCTGCTACAAAAAAATTATACTTCAATAATTTAATTCCTTAATAAAACCTTTTTCTGTCTTTTTTGTGGTTATTTCATGTTCTCAGTGTTCATCTGATGCTTAATAAATACCAAGTGGTATCTGGTGGTAAATGGTGGTAGCAGGATGTAAAGATAAATAATAAAAAGGCTGATATCTAAAATACATAACAGCGCCCCCAAAAAAGTCACTTGGCACTGTATGATTTAAAAGAGCCTAATATACATGAGAAATGCTTGAATAAGCAGTAGAAGGGCAGAGACCCTGGACCTGCTGGCAGTGTTCCCTGAAGTAGGGACATGATACTTCAGGGAACTGGATAGAATCCTCCAGGGGATTGCAGTGTCCAGACTAGGAGGGTCTGAAACAGCCTCCCCTTGCAGACCTGGCCATCCACCAACAGCTCGCAGGAGACTGCAGACAGCCAATCATCTGCAGCCCCAGAGGAAGAGTTCCAGCTCAGCCTGGAGCCAGAGCAAGACAAGGAGCAAGTGCCAGAAGTGCTGGTCCCAGGTAAGTGGGGAGTACTCAGCACAGGTCCCTGCCCACCCAGGAGCTGTGACACCCAAACCCCATGACAAAGCCCCAATGTGTGGGCACTGGTGGTGGGGGCGGAGTCCATGAAGTGCTTCAGGAACCCTTCCACAGTGTGCTACACCAGCCACAGAGGACCCACAAGTGCATGGGTCCCTGAGCATGGCCAACCCATGGCATGGCCACCCTGCCCCGGGCATGTCCCCCATCGCAGAGGTCCCCCCCCCCAACACTCATATGGTGTATGCATGGGTGTAGTAGTTTGGTGTAGTGGTTAAGTGTGCGGACTCTAATCTGGGAGAAATGGATTTGATTCCCCATTCCTCCACTTGCACCTGCTGATGTGACCTCGGGTCAGTCACAAGCTCTGGCACAGCTGTTCTAGAAACAGCAGTTTTTGTTAGAGTTCTCTTAGCCCCACCTACCTCACAGCCAGGGTCATCTAGGCCAACCCCCTGGACAATGCAGGAAACCCACAAATACCTTCCCCACATACCCACAGTGACTACTGTTCCACACACAGAAGATGACAAAAAAAAAAACCAGGATCCCCGGCCAAAGTGGCCTGGAGAAAAATTGCTTCCTGACCCCAAAATGGTGATCGGCATTTCCCTGGACCTGTAAGAAAGGGCCACGAGAACTAAGCACTGAGGCAACCCTCCCTGCCCTCCCTTCTCGTGATCTACCTCAGTTCACACAGTAAGCAATGCTGTCAGATGGCCACCTAGCCTCTGCCTGAAAACCTCCAAAGAAGGAAGGTATTCTGCCTGCTAAGCTGTTATTCAGAGGACACACTGCATACCAGCACATGAGGCTGCCCTCTACTGAATCAGACCCAGGATCCATCGAAGTTGGTATTGTCTACTCAGACCAGCAGTGGCTCTCCAGGGTCTCAGGCTGAGGTCTTCCACATCACCTACCGCTTGATCCTGTCCACCAGAGATGCTGGGGATGGAACCTGGGACCTTCGGCATGGCGAGCAGAGGCTGCACCAGTGAGCCACAGCCCCTCCCCTCCAATAATGAAGGACAGTTTGGGGGAGCTGGGTTCTCAAAAGGGACAAAGTTATTCCTCTTGTAGAAAGTGGCATCGAGTCACAGCTGACTTCTGGCAACCCCATGGGGTTTTGAAGGCAGGGGATGCTCAGAGACGGTTTGCCATTGCCTTTCTCAAGTACTCAAAGGATTTGTCATATAGAGGATGGTGTGGAGCTGGGTTCCCTCTAAGCCAAGTTAGTGTGCGCTAGCCCCCCGCCCTCACGTTTTAGCCCCCTGCCCCCACATTTTTTGTCTTATCTCAGGAAGTATGGCTCCAGAGCAACCTGGTTCATGCAGCAGCCACAGGGCTCACTCACAGCTGTAATACTAGTCACTCACGAAGTAGATTTTTTGCTCACAAGACTCTGCAGCTTAGAGGGAACATTGCTCACAGGGTGTCTGCTGTGGGGAGGGGAGGGGAAGGGAAGGGAAAGGAGTTTGTAAGCCGCTCTGAGACTCCAAGCAAAGGGCGGGGTCGAAATCCAATCTCTTCTTATCCTTTCTCTGCTACACACCTCTGCTGGCCAAGAGGGCGTGGGGAGGTGAACACTCTGTTCGGGCGGTGGCAAAACCTGGCATGTAGGTGCCCTGCTCCCCATCAGGCAGACAGAATGGTTGCCCACAGAGGTGATGGTGGCCACAGCAGGGTGGGCCCCATGGCCCACCCAGGCATGCTTCTGCAACCTTCCTCCTCTCCCCCGCATGTAGACACTCTAGAGCTCCCACAAGAGGAGAGAAAGGACCCTGATGAAGATGACGAGACCATGGTGGAGAAGGAGCCTCAGCCAGGTAAGGAAAGTGACCTTGGCCACATCAGGAGTCAGTGGCTAGCTCACATGGGAATCATGGTGATCCCAGCATATGCTGGCCCCTCTGAACCCCACCCATGTGGATTCAGCCCAGTGAGGTCATCCAAGGATGACTCCCACAGGTGCCCCAGAGCAGAGTCAGTGCTGCCAACTCATTGCCATGTTCCCAGTCGACTCCGCACCCCACCCTGCCCCAGACCGTCCCCACCAGGTGATGGCATGAGGCCTGGAAAGGGCCCCCAGTGCACCAGGGACTGACTCAGTGTTCCCCCCTCCCTGTCCTCACCATAGGGCCCTCGGGGAGAGCTGGGAAGTGAGTGCAGACTGGATTTCCCATGATGGTCCCAATCTTCAAGGGCCTCAAAGAACACGGCCTTCTCTCTTATAAATTTCGCTCTGCACTGGATTGCTGAGCGAGGGTAGCCTGCCTGGTTGAGCATCTCCACGACCCTGCCAAAGAGGCCCAGGGTCTGTAAATGGGTGCTGGCCATGACCCTCTGGCCACCTTCAAGGTCATGCAGGGCCCTAAGGAGGAGCTCCACCTCATCTTCCATCCAATAGACCCCAAGCCGCAGAGGCTCCATTTCCCAGGTCGCAGAGAGGCATTTGGCCAGGGAGGCACCCATGCACATGTGCAATTGGCCCGAGATGTGACATTGAGGCCTACTGGCATTTGTGCAGTCTAGAGGGAGTATTGTCTATGAGGTTGGTGGGGCTAACAAGGCACTAAAAGGTCAAATAAAAGATACTGGGGGGCAATGTGGCTATCTGCTCACAAGGAAAGTAGGAGGCAGAACAGAGGATGTAAATGGTCCTGGTCACATATTACAGTGAATGCATGCACAGCTCTTTGGAGAACTGCCCTGGAGGTCTCTGAAGCCATCCTTCCTGAGCTCAGACAGCAATGTGTGAGCTGGAGGCTGAGAGGCAACACTGCTCTTCAGAGACAGCTGACATCTAGCAAGTATTTTGGGTAGTACAGGAGACATAAGACACACACCCCCCCCAGAGGTAAATATAGGTTGCTGTATTATCTCTGGAGAAACAGGTCATACAGGTTTTCTCCATTGCCTCAAATTCCTGCAAGACAAAAGAAAAGGATGTGCACCTCACTTCAGTTGTAACATCTTGCAGTGAGACCTTGCTAAAGGCTGTAATACACCACAGGTCTGATCCAGCAGGGCTCTTCTGATGTTTGGGTTTCTTTTTTAATTTGTCATATGTATGAGTGTGTGTGCCCCTGGAAGTTATGGTGACCTCTGGTGACTGACCCCTACTGGGGACCTGGAGGATATTCAGAGAGGTGGCTGAATAAAACCTGCCTCCGCCTCCCAACTGCTGGTATCCCAAGGAGGTCTCCCATCCAAGTATTTAGTGTGCCATCTCCCACAGACACAGCTTGGGCAGCTTCTATAGGCAGAGATGCTCTGCAAGGTTATCTCCCAGAGAGTATGTCCAGCTTTTTTTCACAGGCAGGAGAAGAGAGTTCTGTTCCTTCGGGCTTCTCAGAATTAAGACATGAGGCTTCTGAGATGTTTGGTGGGGAACAGATGTGCCCAGAGAGTTGTACATGGCATACAGACTTGTTCCCCATCTGTTGGCATTTTCAAGATGGATCCTGAAATGCATTTATGTTTGGAAATTGGTGGGTGGCCGGGGTGGCAGGAGGTGTCCTTGCCTAGCCTGCAGAAAAAGCTGGGGCTGGCCCTGGGGGCAGGGGTGGTCCATGGGCGCCAGGGCCAGCTCTTTCTTCCCAGCCCTTGACCTCAGGAATTGAATGTGCTAGTCCATGTCACTCTGCATGTGTTGTTCATTGCTGTAGGTGGGAGATTTTGGCAAGGATGTTACCTGGGATCTACCCCACAGGGTAGAAGGGAACCCTTTGAAGCTGCCCTTTGCAACAGTACTCTGGAGATCAGCTGTCAATGCAGCCTTTTGCCAAGCCTACCTATGAGTCAGGGTAGCCTTAGGAGCCTGATTCCTGGATTTCTACACACCACCCAAAGGGAGCAGCCCATTACCCAAAGACCTTGTGTTATGTTCTAATTGTGAAACTAAGCCTATTCTTTTCCATTCTGAGCTTAATTCAGAGAATGGATCGTAAGCTGTAACATTTCTATTGGTCGTTCCTATGGAACTGTATAAAGTAACCAATCACCGTTGTAAATATGTTTGTGGAGGGAACAGACTTCATTGGTTCTTAACTCTGTAATGCTATTGGTTATTAAGTTATCTATAGACGTGGCTTTGACAGCTCAGATTATTTAATAAGGGAGCTGTGCTCCACTTGTTGTTGTTATTGTCTGATCGTCTTGTTGCCGTTACAAATAAAGGTGAATCACTTTGCTGAAATCACTGCCTATCTTGAGTTGCATACTTAACACCTTGAGGCCTGAGACAGTCTCAACTGATTGCTGCTTGACAAGGTGACAATGGACTGTGCTAAAAGGAAGGGTGGGATAGCCCTCCGGAAACAAAGGGAAACTCTTGCAGGGCCACTGGAAATCATGGGAGCCAGGAATGGCCACTGACTCACATGGCCTCCATTGAACTCCAGTCCAGCTCGGGGAGAGCTGGGAAGTGAGTGCAGACTGGATTTCCCATGATGGTCTCTGGGCCCACATAGACTAATCTGAGGCTGGAAGGAGGGCCCAACTTTTGAACAACAGCCCGTAGGAGCGACAGCAGTGTTCTCCGACTGGGACGAGAGGCCCCAGAGTGGACTGACAGCCCCTGGGAGTGGCAGCACTGCTCTGTGACTACAATGACAGACCCCAGAGTGGAAGCTGATCTGCATTCCACTAGCCACCCATGCCCACTGACCCCCAGTGGAACCTGGCAGGCAGGCCACTGGATATCCCATTGATGGGCCAGACTACTGGTGTGGATGGGCACCCCCCACTCCACCCAGCCAGGGAACTGGCGCCAAATGGACTGGCCCATGCAGCCAGGTGGCAGGGTGGGGACTGAGAGATTCATACACAGACAGCCACAGTGGCTCGTTTTCTTTATTGAATCCATAACATTGATGGGTGCTGGGCCACTGGTTGCGGGTGGGGAAACCATGGCAGTTGGCAGGGAATGTGACGTGACGTGTCTGAGAGGCCACAGACCACCTCTGGTGACATGTCATCATCGTCGCTGCCTCAGCAGCCAAATGGCTATCACCTCCCACACCGCACTCCGTGCTGGTGGCCTAGCCCCTGGCGTCTGGGCCAGCACCTCATCCGCGTTATGCCTGATGATGGCATGGCCCTGCTCCTCGCAGATATTGTGGAGAATCACACAGGCTGACATCACCAAGGTGTAGTTTGCCTCCTGGATGTCAAGCTTCAGTGCCAGGCGACATCAGCATGCCTTCAGATGGCCAAAGGTACACTCCATGACATTCCTGGCACGTGCATGTGCCCTATTGAAAATAGCCTGTCGGCGATTCAGGGCACCCTTGTACGGGGTGACCAGCCATCTTCTGGATGGGTATGCGGCATCACCGAGGATGGGGGGGGACCAGAACACCCTCTCTGACAAATGTGGGGTTCCCGAGGATGAACACCCCCACATCCATGGCCCTGCAGAGGTGTGACTGCCTGAACTCATGGGCATCATGGTCCTGGCCACTGTGGCCCACACAGATGTCGGTGAATCTGCTCCAATGGTTGATAGTCCCCTGGAGGATGATAGAGTAGAACTGATTCCAGTTGAAGCAGGCACGCGTCTGGCCAGGTGGTGGCTTGATGGAGATGTGGCAGCCATCCACACCCCCGATGCACTGGGGGAAGCCTAGTGCCACAAACCCATCCATGGCCTGTGGGGCACAGAGACTTCAGGTTAGGACAGAAGGTTTCTGCTCCCCCCCCAGTAGGTCCACAGGCCCTGCTTCCCACCCTGGACCACTGACATACTGATGGCACACAGGGACACTCTGCGGGGGCGCGGTGTGTGGCAAAACGGGGACCTGCCCTCAGCCCTGGGAGACTGCGGTGCCATTGTATGGCTTGCAAGCCTGTTTCTGCCTTCCCACCCTGCCTGGTGGACTATGTCCCTCTGTTACACACCGCCACCACTCCCGAATTAACACTGCCTTCCTAAAGGGACAGTGAGACCCCTCTGGCTGACCCCCCAACCTTGGGAAGTTGCCCTACAGTCTTTAGGTGCCCCCTGGAGAGTTGGCAACCCCTCTGATTTGGGCCCGTTTGGGTTCCATGGCATCCCTCTGCCCCTGGTAATGTGCTCAGCAGGGAGGACTACATGGTCACGGTGCACCAGGCTTCCTTAACTGCAGAAGGAAGATGTTCTTCAACTACTTCCAGGCTAGGTATGGGATTCTATGCAAGCATTTTCAGAGGGAAGGGGAGAGGGGGAGAGAGTGGATTCATATTTTGCCCTTCACTCGGAGTCTCGGAGTGGCTGACAGACTCCTTTCCCTTCCCCTCCGCACAACAGACACCCTGTGAGGTAGGTGGGCCTGACAGAACTCTGACAGAAGCTGCTCTTCATTAAGGACAGCTATGCCAGAGCTCAAGACTGACCCAGGGTCACATCAGCAGCTGCAACTGAAGGAGTGGGGATTCAGAGCCTGGTCTCCCAGATTAGAGTCCGCACAGTTAACCACTACACCAGGCTGGCTCTCTTTCAACACAGCAGGGCACAGACTATAAGCAGGATTTAAAACGCAGCTCCTCTGCCCCCCCACACACTGCCTCCATCTGTGAAGGTTGTGGTCCTCAGGATGGGACTGGCTTTCCCCCTCCTGCTGCTGTGGAGAATCCCAGCCCTCTTCAGGAACCAAACCCTTTATTTGCCTCATTGCACCCTTGAGGTGTGTCCCTATTTTCCTGCTCTTTTCCCTGAAGCTTCTGGGAAGTACAGGCAGGGAGGCATGGCAGCTCCAGTGTTCCCTATGGAGTAGCTCCCCCTCCTAAGGAAGGAATACCAGGCTGGCATCCATTTAAGCATACTCTGCTGCCTCTGCTGGGCAGCCATTTCGTTTTGGGGGGTATCACCATAGGGCCTGTGGACATGTGCCCCTGGGGGGAGACTCACCCTCCCTGGTGGACCAAGGCAGACCATCCTGCTCAGCAACTTCAGGTCCATGGCCATGCACACCTCCACCATGATTCCATTGATGGTGGACTTGCCAACTCCGAACTGGCTGCTGACCTCCCTATAGCAATTCTTGCCCACAAGCCACCATAGGGTTATAGCCATGCGCTCCTCCGCTGAGATGGCACGCCTCATAGGTGTGTCTGTGTGACCAATCTGGCAGCAGAGGCAGTTGACTAGCCAGTAAAAAGGGGCCCTTGTCACCCTGAAGTTCTTCAGCCACTGCTCGTCCCCCCACACTAGGCAGACGAAGGTCTCCCACCACTTGGTGGGGCGAGGGTATACCCACCAGTGACATGGTGCGCCCTCTTCACCCAATCTTAGTACCCCAGCCATGTCAAGGGACTCTCTGGCCAGGTATTCCCTGATTCTGGCTGTTCTGTGAGCCCTGTAGCACCGCTGGATGAGCTCTCTCCAAGCTCGGATGCTGCAGACCCTGGCCTGGTAGCACTGCAGCATTGCAATGCAGAACCTGATGCCCAGGAGGAGGACTGCACAAGCTGTGCCTTCGGCATCCGTGCTGATTGACCTCCTAGCCTCGCTCTGGCACTAGAAAGGTGCAGGTGATTGCCTTTAAGAGGGGGTAGTGATGTGGCCGCATCCGCGTTGCACGGGCTCCTGCCCTATGCACGCATGGGTGTGTGGGTGCATGGGCGCCTATGTGCCCATATGCACATAGCCGATTTGCCAGGAAAAAGCCACTTACAGCCGTGCCTCCAGGCCAGCAGTCTGAACGCTCCTGCGTGCCTTCTCCCAATATGCTCCCACATCAGTCGGCCCCCGTGCGACTGGGAAAACCCGGTTTGTTCCGCGGCTTTTTTGCCACGACTGGCTCCCGCTGCAAACCGCCAGTCTGAACTCAGCCATTTATACTTTGCTTCTATGGAAGTCACAGTCTTGGGTGAAAGCTACTCCATATCGTTGCTATGGAAATATAAATGAAGTGAAAGAATGAGAGGGTATAGTGCTTGAGTTCTTGCCTGATTCCCTTAATGTGGATGAGTGAGAGTAGGCACGGGAGTGCTTAGAATTTATTTGATGGCTTCTGGTTATCTATTTTGCTGGTATAACTCACTGTGAATTAGTATGCCATGAGGAGGGAATTTATGCACAAAGATAAAACAAAATCATTAAGAGGAATATGAACATTGGTCAGCGATAGGTGTACTAGGTCAGTAACTAGTGACTTTAAAATGTGAGTTTTTTTGGCTCAATCTATAAAACTGTCTGTTCTAACTGAAATGTGTACAAGTACACACATATCCTAAGGGGCAAAATGCCATTACACATCATCCATGGACTTATAGCAGAAGGTAAATGGTAGGATTTGCCTTGTCAGAAGACTCTTGAAGCTCAGACCTTTAAACCATTATTTATAGTATGAGGCTTCCTCTGCTATGGAAACTAATCCCAAATTTAGAATTCAGCAAGCATCAGAATCTTAGACCTCTGTTCTCGCTATGGTTGCTGCTGTTTCTGTGGTTGCTCCCAAGATGTTCTGGGTATATGTAAAAAGCTCTGGTCATTTGGTTTGACTTCCTTGCATGTTGACAATGCATGGTTCCATTGCTTGCTTCATTTTAAAACATGCCTGGAAGCTGAACCATGCAGAGAAAGGTAAGTATAACTGGAACAGCTTGGGAATGGCACAGCTGAAACTCTGGTTCTTGTCAGCTAAATGAGACATCTTAATTCCTAAATGAGAATGGTTGCATAGCTAGTACTTGTTTTCACATTCTCAGAACAGGTCGCTCCTTTTAACTTGCAACATAGGCTCAGAACAAAATTTGTTTTACTCATCTCCCTGAGACTGTGGCCTCACACAGCCAGAAGAAGGAAATAATTTCAGTTCTTTCAAGCTTTCTTTAATGATTACAAATGAGTAATTGCATTTGTGAATATTATTTAAAACCCTGTGTATTATTTGTAATAACAATCTGAAAATGGAACAAGCATCTCTTTCGAAAATGGGAAGTGGAGGAATTTCCCTGACCCAAGTTGGCGCATAGCTCACTCATAAGTCCCACATTAAAAATAATGTAAAAACCCACAGGGACAAAAATGGTCTAGTTGCCTTAGTAAATAACACAAATGGTAGATCAGATGCTCTGGACAAGAAGAAGATCAAATCATACAAATTGATTTTAAAGGATTTATATATTTGATGTTTCATCCTCTACTAACTCCATGGAGTTCAGTCGCATCCCATTTTATTGGCATACCATATGTGCTTCATGCCATTTTATCAGCACAACAGGTGAGGTTAATTAGGCTGAGATAATGCAAGTAACTGGACAGGGGCCACACAATGAGCTTTACCTCAGAGTGGGTCTTCTTCCTAGACTGACTACACCACAATGGTTCTTATAGAGTCTGTCTTCACTGCTCAGCCTTGATGAAAAGGGAGGGCAGTGATGGCCCACAGTGGAAGTGAGTGTCATAAAAATCTAGGGGGGGAGCAAAACATGGTGTTTGTTTACAGTGGAAACCGTTCCACCTATCTGTACTATCTGAAGCACCATTTGAAACCCTGTTTCAATTACTATTTAAATTATTTACAGTGCTATCCTTAGCATTGTTACACCCTTCTAAACCCACAGACTTCCGTGAATTTAGAAGGGTGTAACTCTGCTTAGAATGTGTTTATTAATTTATCAAACATTTCTCATAGCCTTTGGAATTGAAATTCTAAGATTTTGCCACTTTCCTCAGATTGCAGTTGTATTGCAAAGCCCAAAGAACACATCCAGTGACAGCCAAGAAGGACATGGTATTTCAACCCTGTGTCAGACCCTCTGAGGTCAGCCAGGAGCTTTCAAATCGAGGTCCACCAGACACCTGACTTAGTGCAAGCACAGCAGAAGACCTCTACAAGATCAAAGCTGACCAGACAATGATACTACAAAAACCAAAGAATCCCTGAAAAAGATTATGAGAAAGAGATCAGAAGACAAAGAAGACACTGTAGGACTGTTAGGAAAGAGGTCAGGCAATACAGCTCTTCAAACTGACCACAGGTCTAGAATGAGAATTACTGGTATACTCAACTTCGTTTCAAAAGACGTAATCCAGAATTTTGCTTTTAAAAACTAGATCCCTTCCTTTATATATTAGTTCAAATTTGCAATAAGAAATGCCATGTAAGATTTTTCAGTACATATTTGGGTTTAATTTAGTTCAAAAAGAAGATATAATGGTTTAATATCTAGGATGGTCTCATACTAGCAAGCTTCATAACAAGGATTTATTTTTGCATTTATTCATCAGACAGATAATAAGTGCATCCTTTTTTTTCTTGTCAAGAGCATTCAGCACAGGAAAGGACAAGGCATTACAGAAGATTATTTTACATTCATTTTAATAATGTAGTTTAAATAAAGATGTAAAACTCTTTATATAACTCTGCATGCATCCAGCCATCCCTGAAGGTTATCGAGCCAACAGCTGTAGCTTCAAGGACATTCTGCTTAGTACCTTAAGAGTCTTCATTGTTGTGTTCCCTATAATACCACTGCATGCTCTACTTCACTTCACATGTTTATCTTTCTGGATTCCCTCCAAGGCTTTTTGAACTAATGTGGTTCAAAAATTGCATGTTGAATTTAAGCCTTGAAGACCTGGGTTGAAGTCAAAGCTTAGTTATCGACTTTTCTTTGAACTTTGGACAAGTCACATATCCTGCCTCACATCCCCAATCCATAAAATGACAATACAACTGATGTTCCCCACAAGTACAACATAAGGATTGTTTCATAATCCACACATCTGAGGTGCTATATAATTAGGGGCAGTTCTAAACATAGTTTATTTTCCTTATGTAACTATCCCAGCATCATTTAAAGCCAGCATGGTGTATTATTTAGAGTTTGAACTCCCAAATCTGCTTTACAAGCTTGCTGGGTGACTTTGTGCCATTCACATGCACTCAACCTAACCTATCTCACAGAGCTGTTGTGAGGATAAAATGGAGAAGCAGACAAATTGTAAGGTACGTTTGGGTCATCATTAAAGAGAAAAGTGAAGTATAAGTGAGGTAAATAAATAAATGGTATGTTTATTTCCTTTTGATCTTATCCCTACAAAGTGGAATATTCATGCTATTGGGGGGATTACATAGGGACAAATCACTGTGCTTCAGTGATTTTCCCTTAATCTTATGTGGACAGAGCCAATGATGTGAATCTTGGTCACACAATTGTCATCTCATTATGAGGAAGGATGCTAGTCAGGTGGGAAAGTCCACTCAATCAGACCTGCTCATGTGGTTTCTTTACTTACAACACTTTCCAAAGCTGTAGGACTCTGTTATGTACATCTCATGCCACAAGGCGTATAAGTGAAAGGGGTCTTTGTCATATTTGCACATAAAAAAGCAGTCTGGTTATAAGAAATCCCTAATTATCCTCCTGATAAACCTAAAGTTGGACCAGGCCATTGTGAATATCAGATTTCTTAATGTCAGTATGGTTAATGCTCCTGCTGTGATTTTGCTCATCTATTGCGTTTACTCAGGGATAATATCCTACTTGACAGCCTAGTATTATTAAAGTACCAAACAAAATAAAAGACCACTGACCTGTCCTTTCAAGGATAAAAAGAAATCCTACTGAAATGATATGCTGGGAAACAGCTTATCAAAAGTGTAAAAATAGGTCAGACACTTAAAGCACTAGTCACCAGAATTTAATCATCAGTATAGGCTGTTGGAAAAGATTCACTTAGGAAATCACCATGAGTGGTAAGTCTTACAACATTTATGAATTGCATGACCACAGCTGATTAAGATTCTGTTATGGTATAATTCATAACTTATATAAAAAAAGAGAGAGCGAAAGAGCCATACTCCACAATTATCCTGGTTTTAATGTGGATTCAAGGCCAACCTAAATATCAGGACACCAGATCCATGTGTTTAAATTATAATCCACCCCAGTCATTAAAAAACAGAAGGATCTAATTTAAAGACAAAAAAGAATAAATGTTTTCTTGTTTATATATTTTTTCATTTACTACTAGATATATGATTACATACTAAGGGTTTATCTCTTGCATCTGATGAAGCAAAGGTTGTGCCACAGTATACCTGGCAGTCTTTAAGGCAACACAAACTCCAGGGTTTCTTCTTGTTTTTCCTGGGAATAGAAACGGAAGTATCTGATGTACCCACACCTTCTTTAAGTATACTTTGTAAGAGATGTTATAGTATGAATTTAAGATTATAGAAATCCTTTTAAAAGTAAATGATGAATGTGACATGCTTGTGATCACCTACATGCTATATTAGGTTAGAGTATCATGATGGGAAGAGAAACATACTGCAATATATTAAACTGAACATATATCTTATTCTGTCACTGCAGCCTGTGTGAATTGCTCCATTTATTGCATACAGTGAAAAAAGTTGTACAATTAAAAGGTTTCTAACTACCTAGTTGGTTACATAGCAGTTAAGTTCCAAGGTCATTTGCATTCTGTATTCAGAACAAGGGACAGCTGAAGAGACAGACATTAGGTAGAGATTATCAAGTGTCTAATGGGTCAAATAAAAAGAATTCTAAACATTTATATTGTGGAACAGACTACCTCGGGAGGTGGTGGATGCTCCTTTGCTGGACGTTTTCAAGTGGAGACTGGATGACCATCTTTTGAGTATGTTGTAGGTATGTAGGTATGTAGGGCTATCTTTTGGCTATGCTCCTGCAGAGAGCAGTGGATTGGACTAGATGACCTGCAAGGTCCCTTCTAACTCTAGCATTCTTTGATTCTATGATCTCTTGCCATTTCTAATACTGTATGTCAATGTTTTTCTAAAGACTAGTAAAAAAAAATTCATAGAGAAAGGTAAAGGTTTCACAATGGGACCTGGAAGGGTACCCACAATACAGCCCTACTAGGCTGCAACCCTTGTGGTTGCTTTAGAATGGAGGGCCTCCTTTGCATTTATGGAAGGAGGAAGAGACTGGCTGGACAATTGCCACCCATACTGGTATTGAAGGGGAGTGTCAGAAAATGATGTCTTTGATGTTTCTCACTGCATCCATTGTGTTATGTTTCTACCCCGCTTTGCGCTTGCGTAGCTATGCAGCCTGAAACGTGGGAGCTTCTTCCCTGCCGCTTTTCCTTATCACGGTGGCCTTGAATGTAGGCTTTGGACTATTCTTGTTTCGCTGAGAATTTTCCAGTCCTGGGAAGGCAAGGGGAGGGGGGAGTAGTCTCCAGCTTATGAAGTATTTCTCCCGCCGGGAGTTCCCGCGCGAGTGCTCAAGTTTTATTCGCTAGGCGCTTCATTGCATCACACTATAAGTTAGCCGGCTCTGCTTCGCTTCCCATTCCTGACAATGACCTCCTACTGTGGGTTTTAGCAAGTTAATCCTAATAAACCTTTCTTTGTGCAAGAATGACTGGATCTACTTGATTTTACACCTGACAGAAATTGTCAGGAATCTACATCTTTCCCTCACCGTCGACGACCGCCATCCACCACGATGAGCGGGGCGGGAAAGGGAGCCCCGGGCGCAGTCCCGTTGATTACCACCTCGGGAGCCGCCGGGACAGTTCCAACCATCACTACGGCGGGAGCCACAGGTGTCGTTCCAGTGACTACTGCATTGGGAGCCACGGCTCCCGTTACCTCTGTGGCTGCTCCAGTGGTTACCATTCCGACTACCACCGTGGTTCCTGTGACGACAACTACAGTGGTGCCGACACCAACTGCCTATTCAGCAGCCGTGTTGGCTACCCCACCATCGATTGGCACAATTGGAGCCACGTACGCACTCCCGATCTACAGCCCGGCCAGGCTGATACCAAGTCAGGGTGGTGCGGTTCCACGAACCTATGTGCCAGGAGTCCCAACACCCTGGGATAAAGGGGTGACATTTCGCAGATCGCGCGATTGGACTAAGAACCTGCTGGACACTACCCAGACCACTTGGACTATGCCGGGAAGCCAGAGCCGTGACAGCCTCCTGGATCCCAGAGGTAGTTTTGGTCTTCCCCAAGGGCGGGTGTCCCGGGGATCTCCCAGAACGGGGTCCAGCCAGGACACTGATGCCCGCATGGATTCTATCCAGGAGGATACCCGACGGCTGGTAAGGGATATGAGTAAACTAATGCAGTCCCTACCCCAGATGATGGACCAAGCTATTAGAGCCCATCCGCTGACACAACCCAGACCTGCCCCTGCACCGGCTCCAGCCCCGGCGCCACCGTTGGTGCCGGGACGGCCACCTCCTCCTCCTCCGGGCCCGGGGCCGGGCCAACCAGCGGCCCCAGGGCCAGGGCCAGGCCAACCCGCGCCACCAGGGCCAGGGCCGGGCCAGCCAGCACCAGCCCCACCTCCAGTAGTAGCCCCAGTACCGGGAGCAGGGCCAGGGCCACCAGGACCTGTCCAGCCGCCAGTTGTGCCTCCACCTCAGCCTCCGGCTCCAGCACCCCTCATGCAGCCGGTACCGATCATGGCGCCGGCCCCCCGGTAATCCGCCCCAAAGACATGCTTGAGATCACTTTTGATGGAGATCCAGAGACTGTGTCCTTTTTCATATTACAAGTTGGAAAATTTGTACAAAGATGGGGCTATGTATTCCCAGATGAAGAACAGCAGGTGGAGTTTATTGCATCCAGGTTCCGGGGGAGTGCTACTAGCTGGTATGTAGCCCTTCATGATCTGGAGGCGGAGGAGCTGGGGAATGTGGATGACTTCATGTGGGCTTTGAGAAACCGTTTTGAAGATCCGGGGCGGCCCAAAAAGCTGAAGCCTTCCTCCGCACTTTCAGACAAGGCAAACTCTCAGTGCGGGAGTACTCCAGGGAGTTTCAAAGGCATGCTGTAAAAATTCGAGACTGGACTGATGCGGTCTTGGCCCAACAATATAGAATGGGACTGGCAGTTGACGTCCGCAATAATGTTCTCAGCTCTCAACAACCTCGTACCCTCCAGGGGTGGATGGAGGAAGCCGAGAAGGCCGAAAGTCGCTTGCAAATGATGAAGCTGGATCTATCCTTGGGTAACAATCGTCCAAGTGTTGCGGCGGGCCAGGCCAGACCCAAACCAACTTCCACCCCAAGTGGCTTGAGGGACCAGCGTATGCGACAGGGGCTCTGCCTGCGATGTGGGGAGAAAGGGCATTTCGCCGCTGCCTGCCCGAAAGGGGATCCCAATAGAGCTCTACCACAAGAAGAGCCTAGAAGGTGGGCAACCTCTACCCCGAGAAAAGGTACCGCCAAACCGCGCAACACACGGGCTCTGTTTGCTAGCCCTGACCAAGTGGATACCTTGATGCTAGAGGAGGAGAGTGAGATGCAGGGAAATGAGATGGTCCTGTTGGTGAACGGCGCTACACAGCAGGACCCAACACCAGAGGCGCCTAAAATGGTGAGCAACTACCCCTCTCTCTTCTTTGTGACTGTTTTGGTGATGAACCCAGCAATGATGACTCACATTCGGGTCCGGGCTCTCATTGACTCAGGGTGCGGGAGGGATCTCATAAACCCTTCTATGGTTATGGGGTTGGAGGCAGCTGTGGTTCACCTGAAAGACCCAATAACTTTTACACAAATGGATGGGTCTCCAATGAAAAAGCCATGCCAATTTGAGACTGTTCCTTTAAGAATAGGCATTGGTGACCACTGGGAGCTACGCTCATTCGTAATAGCTCCGCAAGCCCAATTTCCTTTGGTATTGGGTAGCCCCTGGTTACATGGACATAACCCGTATATTTTATGGGAAGAAGGGGAGGTACAGTTTATCTCCCCAAAATGTACAGATCACAACTGGGACCCCGGGTGGGGAAATCCCCCATGCAATGAACCTCCACGAGCTTGTTTGGCAACGGAGGAACTTAACCGCATCCCTGAGGATTACCAATATATAACCCGGGTGTTTGAGGAGGAGGAAGCAGATGAATTGCCCCCCATCGTAACTCCGACTGTGCAATTGAGATCCTTCCGGGTCAAAAGTTACCAAAAGGGAAAATTTATGCCATGAGTCCAAGTGAAAAGGAGGAACTTCGCCGATTTATTGATAAAAATCTGGCCCGTGGATTCATTCGGCCAGCATCATCCCCTTTTGCAGCACCTGTCTTATTTTGTAAAAAAAAGGATGGGGGGCTCAGACTCTGCACGGATTACCGGGGACTTAACGCAGTGTCTGCTACCAATGCCTACCCGATGCCCCTCATCAAAGACCTACTGGCTGAGGTGGCGAAAGGGAAAGTGTTCTCTAAACTGGACTTAAGAGATGCCTATTTTCGGGTTCGTATTAGAGAGGGGGATGAATACAAGACTGCATTTAATACCCCGCTGGGGCAATTTGAATACCGGGTAATGCCATTCGGGTTACAAGGGGCACCAGGGGTCTTCATGAACTTAATCAATGAAGTGTTACACCCCTATTTATTCAAAGGAGTGGTTGTTTATTTAGATGATATCTTGGTCTATACCCCAGATCAAGAATCCCACACTACCCTTATGCGGAAGGTATTGGAAAAGCTTTTAGAACACAAACTGTTTGTTAAGCTGTCAAAATGTGAATTTCACCAAGAGAGCATTGACTTTTTGGGATACCGCATATCCTCCGCGGGGTTGGAGATGGACCCAAAAAGGTCCAGGACGTTTTGAGATGGGAACCCCCAAAACCAGGCGCCAGCTCCAAAGTTTTCTCGGCTTCGCCAACTTTTACCGTCAATTCCTGCCACACTTCGCCCAAGTAGCCCTTCCCCTCACGGAACTTTTAAAAACCAAGGGGAGGGGATCTAAGGCTTCGGTCCCAGGAGCCCCGTTGGACTGGACTCCGCAGTGTCAGCAAGCGTTTGAACAACTTAAAAGATTGTTCACGTCTGAGCCCATACTAGCCCACCCTGATGAAACAAAGAAATTCGTAGTGCAAGTAGACGCATCAGACACTGCTATGGGTGGGGTGATTTTGCAAGAGAATGCTCAAAAGCAACTACAACCCCTGGCTTATGTGTCGAGAAAATTTAATGACACAGAAAGATTCTGGCCCATTTGGGATAAGGAAGCGGCGTCTATCCGTTTAGCCTTGATCACATGGAGACATTGGTTAGAGGGGTCCCGAATACCTTTTGAAATCTGGACTGATCATAAAAATCTTGAGGTATTGCGAAAACCCCGGAATCTAAATGCCAAACAGTTCCGGTGGGCTGAGTTTTTCTCCAAATTTCAGTTTACCCTGCACCACTTCCCAGGGAAAGCCAACCATTTAGCGGACGCTCTCTCTCGCCTTCCTCAGCATTTTTCTAAGAGGGTCGAAGTTCGGGAATCTATGTTCACCCCGGAACAATTAGTTGGTGCAGTTGTAACCCGTAAAGCTAAACAGGCACCTATAAGTCACATCCAGACATTGAATTGGGAAAAGCAGTTTTTATCTGACATCACCCCACCAGAGACGAGTGAGTTACAAGCCAGGGATGATGTAAAGTGTGATCCTAATGGCTGCTGGTACAAGGGAAATAAAATGTTTGTTCCAGAAGCTACCCGAGCCCAGGTTTTGCGCACAGTTCATGATTCAAAAGCTGCGGGACACTTTGGATATGTAAAATCCTTAAGGCTTCTGCAACGGAGCTTCTGGTGGCCCAGAATGAAGCAAGAGTTGTCTCGTTATATACAGTCCTGCCCAACGTGTAATCGTTGTAAAGCCAGACCAGGAAAACCTCCAGGCCTCCTACAACCACTACCCACCCCGAGCAGACCCTGGGAAGTAATCTCTATGGATTTTATCACTGATCTTCCCCCCTCTAAACATATGACTGTTATTTGGGTGGTAGTGGACCTATTCTCTAAGCAAGCCCACTTCATACCGTTCCCCAGTATGCCAACAGCAAAAGGCCTGGCCAAAGCATTCATTCAACACATTGCCAAATTGCATGCATTGCCCCTCAAGATCGTTTCCGACAGGGGGTTCCATTTGTTTCCAAATTTTGGTCTGAGCTAATGACTCTAATGGGTATTGAACGTGCGCTTAGTACTGCCTATCACCCTGAGACTGATGGTCAGACGGAGAGAGTGAACCAGACGTTAGAACAATATCTAAGGTGTTTTTCTAATTATCAACAAGACAATTGGGTAGATTTGTTGCCATTGGCGGAGTTTGCTTACAACAATTCATGGCATGCTTCCACGAAAATGTCACCATTCAAAGCTGCCATGGGCTATGACAGCCCCCTCTTCCTTTCTTAAAACCTGGGGAGACTGGTGGGAAAGCCTCGACATGGTGTCAAACTCTCCGTGACTCCTGGCCCCTAATTATCGAGACTTTGAATGAGGCCAAGGCACAATATAAAAAACAAGCAGATAAGAAACGGGCCGGGGGATGGAACTTACAACCGGGAGACTCTGTCTATCTCTCGACTAAGAATCTAAGACTAGCGCAACAATCCAGAAAATTGGCGTGGAAATATATTGGTCCTTTCCGAGTGCTAAGATGTGTGAATCAAGTAACTGTACAACTAGACTTGCCTAAGTCTCTTAAAGCAATACATCCAATTTTCCATTACAGCCTTCTCAAGCCGGCCTTTCCCCCAACTAAAGAGCATCCTGAGACGTTGGATCCTCCCCCCTCTGATGGTTGACGGTGAAGAGCACTATGAGATCGCTGATGTTTTGGACTCTAAGATACTTCGTGGACAACTTATGTACCTGGTGCAATGGGTACACTTTGGGCCCCAATACAGGGAATGGGTGAAAGTTTCTGATATCAATGCACCTGATCACCTTAGAAACTTTCACGCTCGATACCCTGATAAACCTGGGGGCCCCTATTCGCTCCTTCCTGAGTGGTGGGTGGGTGGAGTTTTGGGAGGGGCAGAATGTCAGAAAATGATGTCTTTGATGTTTCTCACTGCATCCATTGTGTTATGTTTCTACCCCGCTTTGCGCTTGCGTAGCTATGCAGCCTGAAACGTGGGAGCTTCTTCCCTGCCGCTTTTCCTTATCACGGTGGCCTTGAATGTAGGCTTTGGACTATTCTTGTTTCGCTGAGAATTTTCCAGTCCTGGGAAGGCAAGGGGAGGGGGGAGTAGTCTCCCGCTTATGAAGTATTTCTCCCGCCGGGAGTTCCCGCGCGAGTGCTCAAGTTTTATTCGCTAGGCGCTTCATTGCATCACACTATAAGTTAGCCGGCTCTGCTTTGCTCCCCATTCCTGACAATGACCTCCTACTGTGGGTTTTAGCAAGTTAATCCTAATAAACCTTTCTTTGTGCAAGAATGACTGGATCTACTTGATTTTACACCTGACAGGGAGGGGGTGGAACTTATGGTTTAGCTGCTCTGCATGCCCTTTAACAGGCAGCCTTCTCATTTTAATCAGCCTGCCCACCCTCCCGTCTACAATGTGAGCTTTTGCTGGTCACCATTTGGGGGGCCAGGTAGGAGTTTTTTGCCCTCTTTCAGATTGGCATGGAAAGGGGGTGTTTTTGCCTACCTCACACTGTATGATGCAAGTAGGTAATTAGCTTCAGGTTGGTGCCATTAATTAGGTTTCCTGCAGGAATCTGGCTGATTTTAATAGGGTGGTAAGTACCAACAGACAGATTACCTCCGCCCTTGATCGGGGAGTGGGTGCATTTAGCAGGAACCATCCATTGGCAGGAGTCTCAGAAAGGAATGCAAATGGCCTGGACTTCCGGTCGGAGAAAATGGCGAATTGACACACTTTGCGAGTTGTGCAGAGTGTACTGCGGCATCTGACGACAGTCTGGGCTCTATCTGGCCCAGCGCAGCACTCTCCAGGCGGGGAGTGGCAAGCAAGCAGCGAAGCCTGAGGGGGGTTGAGATCGGTGTGGATAAGCTTCGGAGGAAGCTTGTTTACACTTTGATCTCCCTCCGTGAAGAGGGCAGTTGCAAATCAACTCTACAGATGCCAGCCGGGCTGAGAATTCAGCATAAATTCGCCATCTACCGATCTCTTTATCATCTGATTAACATCGTTTACAGAAGAAGCACCGCGAAACCCCGAGACTACAAGCAAGGTAACAAACAAACGATTAAGCGCTTACCGGTTTAAAGGAGACTGTGATATTGAAACGTATGGATAAGCGTTGAAACCTCTAAGGAACTATTTCGCTTGAATTAAAAGTAAAAAGAAAGCTTTCCGTTAGAGAAAAAGGCTGAAAAGAGACTTTGTTTTGCATTCCTGTGGTCAGCCAAGTCTAAACGCTACGTAGTAGAAACGAAACTAACTGTGACTCTGTGATACAGGAAGTGGGCTAGAGTGGAGGCTTTTAGAGGCTGCTGTGTTTGAAGCGGAGGGACATTTTATTGTGTGACACCACCTTTACTGGAAGTTGGATTACAGAGACGGACAGGTGAGCAGGAAGTTTGAAAGGAGCCTACTCTAGCCAAAAAAACCATAGAGAAATTGCGCCCGACATTTTGGGGAGGACTAAAATTTAAAATGTTATTTTCAAGCCGAAAAAGCGCTTAAACAAGTTCTAAAGGTGGCGATTTGGCTTGAAGATTGCTAATATAAAGTCTGATTAACATTGAAGTGGCCTCCAAGACGGATTTGAGAACAAGACCTAGAGCTGCTTCATCACCCAGTCCAAGAATGACTGCAAAGGAAAAAAAGAGTGGCAAGCAGCTATAGAAGCGATGGAGAAACGGATGACGGAGAATCTTGGAAAACAAATAGAATCACAGTTGCAACAACAATTGGAGCAAATAGAGCAAGTGCAAATCCAAGTACAGAAAAAAAATATGGAAGAATTGAAAGAACTGGTACTTGCAGAAGTGTCAGGGATTAAAAAAGATACAGAAGAACTTAAAAAGGAAGTCAAAAGTCTGGTGACAAAATCTGAAGATATGGAACAAAAGGTTAAAAAAACCTTGTCAGAGAATGCAAGGTTGGAGACCATGATGGATTACAGGGCTACTCAGAATCACTTGAGATTGAGAGGGATAGAAGAGGAGGAAGATCAAGATCTACGGGCCCTAGTAATTAAGACATTGACAACTTACATAGGGGAAGATGAAGGAGATTTGGATGCAGACTTTGACTTGATTTACAGAGTAAATTCAGCTTATGCCAAAAGAAAGCAATTACCCAGAGATGTAATTGTTCAATTTGTGACAACAAAGATGAAGGAAGACGTTTTCAAGAAACAATTTTCACAACCGTTGGAAATTAATGGAAAGAAAATAATAATCTTGAGAGAAATTCCGAGATCAATTCTACAAGATAGAAAGAAATTCAAGAAATTGACAGACAGGCTAAAAGAAATGAATATTAGGTTCAGATGGGAGATTCCATATGGACTTACATTCATGTACAACTCGGTGAGATCAACTCTTAAATCTGAAGGAGATTTATATAGATTCAAAGCGAACAATCTGGACGATTTTAAAGATATTTAATTTAACACCATTATGGATTACAAATTTTTATCTTGGAACGTAAATGGATTAAATTCACCAGGTAAAAGAAGACTGGTGAATCATTGGCTGGAAAAACAAAAATGTAATATAATTTGTTTACAAGAAACACACATAAGAAAACAAGACGACAAATATCTGACTAATAAAAAATTGGGAGAAGAATTTCATTCTTCAGCAGTTAACAAGAAAAAAGGAACAGTGATTTATATTTCAAAAGATTTGGATCCTAAGCAAATTTTTTCCGACAAAGAAGGAAGGTATGTTGGCGTGGAAATCTGTATGGATAGAAAAAAGACATTGCTTGTTAATATATATGCACCCAATGGTGCAAAAGAGACCTTTTTCAATGATTTGACTAAAGAGTTGGAATGTTTAAATTATGACCAAATTGTTCTTGCGGGAGACTTTAATGGTACAGTGAACAACACATTGGATAGAAAGTCCAAAGCAAGTGGAGAGACAGTTGGAAAGTTACCAAAAAATTTCTTTCAATTGATGAAGCAAGAAAAATTAGAAGATGTTTGGAGGAAGTGGAATCCTAAGACTAAGGATTACACGTTTTATTCGAATAGACATAATTCTTTTCTCGAATTGACATGATTTGGATGTCAGAGGAGATGGCGCAAAAAACTTATAAAATACAAATTCTACCGAAAACTAACTCTGATCATAATCCCCTACTTTGGATATCTAAAGCAAAACCTAAACAGCTATTCTGGAGAATTAATGAAGATTTACTGGATCAAAAACAAATTAATGAAATCTTAAAAAAGGAAACGAAAAGTTTTTTTGAACTGAATTTGAATAAAGGCACGGACATACAAGTTGTATGGGATACATACAAAGCAGTAATCAGAGGCATGCTTATCTCTCTGAACTCCAAAGATAAAAAGCAAAAGATTCAGCAACAGAAAGATCTTCATGAAAAAATTCGACAAAAAGAAAAGGAACTAAAAAAAAGACCAGGGAAGAAGAAAATTATTAAAGAGATCCACTTCCTGCAAGATCAGCTGAATGTTCTTTTAAACAGAGAATTATATTGGAACTTAAAAAAATTACAGCAAAAAGCATTTGAGGGTGCAAATAAACCAGGAAAGTTTTTGGCATGGCAATTGAAAAATAGAAAAGATAGGAACTTTATATCCAAGATTGTTGAAGATGGAAAGGAGGTGATGAGCCTGAATGGTATAAAAAGAGCTTTTTTTAAATACTACGCCAAACTATTTCAAAAGAAAGGAATTGACCAACAGAGAATCAAGAAATACTTGGAGACGATTGAAGTTCCAGAGCTGGGAAAACAAATTAAAGAACTATTAAATGGTTTAGTAACGAAAGAAGAAGTGACAATGGCGATAGAAGATGCAAAGTTGGGCAAAGCTCCAGGACCAGATGGCTTTACAGCAAAATTTTATAAGAAATTTAAAGAGGAGCTAACCCCTATTTTAGTACTTCTGTCAAATGAGATAAGACAGACCAAGCGGATCCCAGATTCATGGAAGGAAGCAAATATTTCATTGATACCTAAAGAAGGTTTGGATTTGACTCAAGTAAAGAACTATAGACCAATATCGCTATTAAATAATGACTACAAATTATTTGCAAAAATAATTTCAGAGAGATTGAAAAAATATTTGAAAGATACGATAGCGGAAGAACAAGCGGGATTTTTACCAAATAGACAAATTAGAGATAATCTAAGAGTGGTGATAGACGCAATTGAATATTATGACAAGCATCCTGAAAAAGAAGTTGGATTCCTCTTCTTAGATGCGGAAAAAGCTTTTGATAATTTAAATTGGGAGTTTATGCTGCAAGTTATCGAAAAAATGAATATTGGACAGTCCTTTTTAAACATGATTGTGGCAATATATTCAGAACAAAAAGCGGCTTTGAATATAAACAAAGAAAAGACGGACTTCTTCCGAGTCCAAAAGGGAACACGTCAAGGCTGCCCGTTATCCCCGTTGTTGTTTATTTGGATATTGGAAATATTACTGACAGCGATAAGAAAAGATGACAGTATTGAAGGACTTACAGTGAAAGGTTTCGCCTATAAGTATAGGGCATTTGCAGATGATGTAATGTTTATGATTCAAGACCCAATTGAGAAAATACCACAATTGATGGAAAAAATTGAAGAATTTGGTTCAGTTGCGGGATTTTATGTTAATAAAAATAAAACTAAAGTGATGTGCAAAAATATGACGAAACAAAGACAGACAGAACTTCAAGAGAAAATACAATGTGAAGTAGTCACAAAGACTAAATATCTTGGAATTGATTTAACTATGAAAAATATTGACTTGTTTAAAAACAATTATGAAAAGGTGTGGCATAAGATTCAGCAAGATATGAAGAAATGGGATACTTTGAATTTATCATTGATGGGAAGAATCGCGACTGTAAAAATGAATATCTTGCCGCGTTTGATGTTTTTGTTTCAGACTATTCCAATACTAAAACAAAGGAAAATACTGGATTCGTGGCAGAAAGAATTATCCAAATTTGTATGGGCAGGAAGAAAGCCAAGGATTAAAATGAAAATTTTATGTGATGCAAGAGAGAGAGGAGGCTTACAACTACCAAATTTAAGACTGTATTATGATGCCGTCTGTTTAACATGGTTGCAACAGTGGATTAATTTGGAGAATAAGAAGTTATTGGCTCTTGAAGGACATGATAATAAATTCGGATGGCATGCATATTTATGGTATGGAAAAGTAAAAATGGATAAATTTTTTAAACACCACTTTGTAAGACAATCACTGTTCGAGACATGGACGAGATATAGAAAATTCTTCTCAGAAGAAAGACCACTTTGGATTGTACCAGCTGAAGTGATTAATCCATATTCAAGAAACCAAGGACTAGACTGGCTACCTTATAAAAATCTTTTAAAATCTGAAGGGAAAAATTTTGTGTTAAAAGACAGATTTGATGTTGAATTTGAATATGATTGGTTGAAGTATAGACAGATTTATGATTTATTTAAGACCGATAAAAGAGAACATGGTTTTAGAGAAAAGAATATTGAAATTGAAACTATATGGCTTGAGAAAGATAAAAAAATGATTTCTAAACTGTACAAGGTGTTATTGAAATGGTATACTGAGGATGAAGTTGTAAAGGAGCAAATGATAAAATGGGCAGTAAATGTTAATAATGAGATATTAATGACATCTTGGGAATACTTGTGGAAAAAATCAATGAAAATTTCAACGTGTGTAAATGTTAAAGAGAATTGTTATAAAATGATGTATAGATGGTATATGACGCCTAAAAAAATTGCTATTATAAATGAAAGTATGTCCAACAAATGTTGGAAATGTAAAAAACATGAGGGGTCTTTTTACCATATGTGGTGGACATGTGATAAAGCAGTAAAGTATTGGACAGAGATCCACAATGAGATACAAAAAATTTTGAATTGTACTTTTAAGAAAGACCCACAGATGTTATTGTTAGGTCTTAAAATGGAAGAAATAAATGTAGCCAAGAGAACATTACTATGGTACTTGACTACAGCAGCAAGACTGACTTTTGCTCAATGTTGGAAACAAGATAAAGTACCTGAAACATGGGAATGGATTAAAAAGACGTTGTTCTTAGCAGAAATGGATAAATTAACAAGAAAATTAAACAACGAAGAAGATGAAACTTTTTTTGAAGACTGGAAAGACTTTCAAAAATACTTGTTGAAAAATTGGGACATTAAGCGTGGTTTGGTTTGTTTTGATAGTTATTAAGTGGAAAATGAAATAGAATTAGATTTCTGAATTGTTACCGTTTGATAGAGAAAATAAGTTTAGAAATAATTGTAACAGAATAAGAGAGATATTAATGGGGTTGGAGCGGTGCGGGAAGTCTTGTTCGGGGGGGGGAGGAAAATTAGAGAAATGGGTATGTAGGTTGATTGAAAATGTTTGAACATGTGATATATCCAATAATAAATTGTATTTACCAAAAAAAAGGAATGCAAATGGCCTGCGATACCCCCTGGCAACAGCCTCAGTGGCTCACCCACTTATGTCCAGAAAAGGGACAGGGGTGTATCCCGGAAAAGTCCTTAGACTTACTCAGTGATTCAGCTCTAAGACTTTATTTAGCAAGAACAAGAAAACTTTTGCCGGCTCACAGGCTGGCTTATATTCCCAAAGAAAACCCACACCCCAACACGCACAACACCCATGATTGGCCTATATACACTGATTGCATTATCTCCTTGGATCCCAGTTCCCTGATTGGAAGGGAGCTAGGATCCGATCTTCCATTGTCCTCAGGAATGAAGCTCCTGCACTTCACCCAACCACATGTCAGACCAGCTGGAACTGGTACAAGCACATGGCTGGCATGGACCCACGTTCTGTGATGGGTACATTACATCCCTCCCCCTTGATCCAAAAGGCACCTGCAGACGTAGTCCTTTAAATAGGCCAGGGGCGTTTTTTCCCTCATAGAGTGGCGTGTTGCAGGGGCTGTTGGTGAAGCCGGCGCTGATGCTCTCGGCGGAGAGCTGTCCAGGGCTGGTGGAGCTGGGCTCGTTCGAGGTAGTCAGGAACCCCGGAGATGAGTTGACGAGTGCTGCAGCGGTGGTCTCCATTGGGCTGGTGAACATTTGGGGAGGCTGTTGCTCCAGGACCTCACTGACTTTGGACTCCTCAGGGTCATCTGGTTCCCAAGGCAGCACGTGTCGATGGAGTTGGTTGATGTTTTGGTGGAGCACGGTTCCATTTTCACAGGAGACCTTGTATGAACGGGGGCCCTTAACACTTACCACCCGTGCCAGGATCCAATGTGGACCTTTGGTGTATTCCGCGCATAGACGGGATCTTCTGGGAAGAACCCTTGGGCAGCTTCCTGGTCCTTCGTGCCCAGCTCATGCTCTGAGGCCTGGTCCGAGTATAGCCGGTCCATGCGTGTCATGAGGTGGTGACCCAAGAGTAGTTCAGCCGGACTTCATCCCATTGTGGTTGCGGAGCGATGCATTGCCCAAAGAGGAAGTAGGCCAGTTTGTAGTCCCAGTCCAGGGAGTTGAGCCAGCAAAGTGCATCCTTGGTTGTTCAGACCATCCGTTCTGCTTAGCCGTTAGTGGCAGGGTGGAACGGAGTGGAACACGCATGCCAGATCCCATAATAGGTAGTAAAGTCCTGGAACTCCCCGGATGTGAAAGTGGTGCCATTGTCCGTTACCAGGGTGTCTGGGAGTCCTTGAGCACTGAAGATCCACCACATGGCCTTGATGGTAGATCTCAAGGAAGTGGATGGCACTGGAATGACCTCTAACCATTTGCTGCAAGAGTCAACCAGAATAAAAAATAGTTGCCCCTGGAATGGCCCTGTGAAGTCCAGGCGGAGCTGAGACCAGGGGAGGTGGGAGGACTCCCAGGCTCTCTCTGGAGCCTGCAGTGGGTTGGGGTGAGAGACTTGACAGGGCTGACATCTTTTTACCTTGTCCTCAATGTCCCGATCAAGGCTCAGCCACCAGACGTAGCTCCTCACTAGCACCTTCATCCTTACGACCCCTAGGTGATGCTTGTGCAGAGCCTCTAAGATGCGCTGTTGGAGCAGGGTAGGAATCACAACCTGACCTCCCCACATCAAACACCCTTTGTAAGTCGACAGTTCATTTTTCCTAGTGACAAACAGAGTAAACACGGGGCCCTCCTTGGCCATAGGCCACCCACTCCCTACCCACTCCAAGACACGGCAGAGGACCTTATCCTGGACCAAGAGGTGGGCCACCTCCCTCATGTGGACCAGGTGGTCAGGAAGCATTTCTAAGAGGGTGACCGTGTGTGCGGGTGCCAGGTTGGGGTCTGTGATGGGCAGAGGCAGGCAGCTGAGGGCATCCGCATGGCCCATGGCTTTCCTGGGGTGATGGATAAGGGCATAAGAGTAACCTGCCAGAAAGACAGACCATCTCAGGACCCAGGGAGAAACCATCTGTGGTGTCTGACGGTCGGGGGCGAGGAGATCCAGGAGGGGCTTGTGGTCAGTCACCACCATGAAGGACCAGCCATAGAGACAGTGGTGAAATTTTTTCACACCAGCCACTATCGCTAATGCCTCCTTGTCTATCTGCGTGTAGTTGCGCTCCACAGAAGACAGGGTCCTTGAATAGTATGCAACCGGGAGCTCCCAGCCATCTGGCAACCGGTAGCCCAAAACCACCCCGACCCCCTAGGGGGAGGCATTGCACGCAAGGACCACAAGAAGGGATTTTGTAAAATGGTGCAGAACAGAATTAGAAATCAGTAAGTCCTTGACTTACTGCGTTAGCCCCCATACCCAAGGTGCATCTTTGTCCAGAAGATGATGGAGCACTTCTGCCACAGCAGCCTTTAAGGGCAGAAAGGCATGATAAAAATTGAGCAGGCCTAGGAAAGCCTGCAGTTCCACCTTGGACGAGGGGGGGCATGTGCAATTGCCCTAACTTTATCGCCTGTGGGGTGAATCCCCTGTGCGTCCACCGCAAACCCCAGGAATTTGATGCTGGGCACCCCAAGGAGGCATTTTTCCTTCTTTACTTTGAGGCTGGCAGCATTGAACCTCTGGACTACCCTCTGGAGCTGGTCTGCGAAGGAGGTGGAGTCCAGCGCTGCGATGATCACATCGTCTAAAAAATGTTGTACTCCTGGGATGCCTTTGAGGAGGGAATCCATGAATGACTGGAAAATTCTGGGAGCCACACAAACCCCAAACTGTTGCCTAGTTACTCTAAACACCCCTTTGTGCATTGCGATGGTTTGTGCCTCGGCGGTGGCCGCGTCCACCAGCAGCTGCTGGTAAGCTTGTACCAAATCCAGCTTATTGAAGATCTTGGCCCCCGCTAGGGAGGTTAGGATGTGGCTCACCACTGGGACCAGGTAAGCATGGTCCTGTAAGGCCTTGTTTAGAGTGCACTTATAATTGGCACATATTCTTACGTCACCATTCGGTTTAACTGGTGTGACAATGGGGGTCTCCCAGCTCATGGACACGACCGGATCCAGCACCCCTTGCTCGATAAGGCAATCAAACTCTGCCTCTATTTTGGCCCTCATCGCAATGGGGGGGACTCGTGCCTTGATGCAAATGGGGCACACGTTTGGATCAAGGTCCAGGGAAATGGAGGGCCAAGTGTACCTCCCCAGAGTCCCATCAAACACCTTGGGAAATTCCCCACAAACGGCCTCAAAGTCCGCCATTTGGATCTGGTTAATCCCCATTATCTTGAGGCCCAGGAGCTTAAACTAAGACAGTCCCACAAACTGGTGAGGTGCCCCTCCACCACCAACAGGTCCAGCATTCCTGAGAACCCCTTAAACTGGACCCTGAATTTGCCCCAGCCTCAAACTGCCACTGGTTTCTTATTAAAGTCCCACAACGTGAGACCCTGTGGCTTGTGCAACTGGGGTCCCCCTTCGGGCATAGGGAATGGAGGGTTTCTGCTGAGATGATAGAAAAATACGAGCCTGAGTCAATTTCCATCAGACAGGGGGACCCCTCTATCAGGACAGTCACATGCACCTTGTCCGGGCCATCAGGGGGCAAGTTACATACCGTTTGTTGGTGGTGGGCTGAAACAGTGTGGAGATCCACTGAGTCGAGCTGTGCCATGGTCTTCTGGCATTGTCCCTTGGAGCGGCAGACCTTCACCAGGTGCCCAGCCTTGTTGCATGTTCTACATGCATGACATCTTGAAATTGGCAAGTCTGGTGCTTGTGAGCATCACCACAGCTGGTGCAGGCTGCGGGTTGCAGTGCTTTGGCCGAGGACAACTCTTTTCCCCATTGAGAGCACTGGGACGGGCATCAGTTGACCTGGAAGGACCTCTTCATTGCTGGAGACATCGGATCCTGTGGCCACTTGGACAAGGTGGACAGCCCTGGCGTGGCGGATGGCATGCGACTTCTCGTAGTCCACTGCTTCCCAGATCGCCTTCTCCAAGTTGAGATCATCCTGGCCGACAAGTTTTCGCCATCGCTTGGACTCCCTGAGACCTACCAAGAATTGGTTCAAGAGGGCTTCCACTAGGTTCAAGAAAGCACATCTGGTTGCTGCCTGGCATAGCCCCACTAAGAACTCAGAGGACGACTCGTCTAGCCCCTGGACCCTTGCAAAGAAGTCCATTCTTTCTGCAAACTTGGTGGGTTTAGGGGCCAAGTGGTCTGTGAATGCCTTTACCAGATCATCATATGTTGCTGCCGTGTCTTTGGTTTGCTGGGGTGCCACCAGGTCCTTCAGCAAGAAGTGAACCTTGATTCTGCAGTACCATAGGAGGTGAGCCTTCTTCATCCCCGGATCTGTGATGTCGTTGATTGTGAAGTGGTTCTCGAGAGTTTCAAGCCAAGTCTCCCATTGGGTGGGTTGAGAGATGTCGAACTTGGGGAAACTCTCGTTACCTGAGGTCATCTTAGCAGCACATGAAGGAGGAAACGGTCGCTTGGGTGCAGTGGCGGCAGCAGGATGTGGTGACGCGATGCTGTGTTCAGAGTCAGTGGCATTGTTCATGGTGTCTGGAGTGGTGCAGTGAGCCATTACCGGAGAAGTGGGGCATGAAGTGGAGCGGTGTGCTGGGATCTCGGTGCTCCTGAGGCTCGATGCGAGGCTCAGGTCTTCTTCAGGGTCGTTGTTCATGGGAGATAGAATCCCATCCTCATTGCCAGTGAAAAGTCTGTAGACTTAGTCAGTGATTCAGCTCTAAGACTTTATTTAGCAAGAACAAGAAAACTTTTGCCGGCTCACAGGCCGGCTTATATTCCCAAAGAAAACCCACACCCCAACACACACAACACCCATGATTGGCCTATATACACTGATTGCATTAGCTCCTTGGATTCCAGTTCCCTGATTGGAAGGGAGTTAGGATCTGACCTTCCATTGTCCTCAGGAACGAAGCTCCTGCACTTCGCCCAGCCATGTGTCGGACTGGCTGAAATCGGTATGAGCACATGGCTGGCCTGGACCCATATTCTGCGATGGGTACATTACAATCCCTTTGCCTAGGCTCATGTTTTAGTTGGCCCTTTCAAAGTCACAGTTCATCATTTAAAGTTAAAATTTAATAAAGCTGCCCTTTGTTTATACCAACACACCTGTGTTGAGTCTCTTTATTCCAACTATGGGGGCAATACCACCTAAATTTCTAACACTGGCAACATTTGGGCTTTATTTATTTTACTTATATCCCACCCTCCCTGCCAAGGCTTTAGGCTACCTGGAAGTCACATCTCTTCTAGAAGCTCTTCTGTTAATCCCAGATATGAATGGGAGCTGCTAGTGGTTAGCAGTAACAATAAGAAGATAAAGATATATAAAGTTACCTTATAACAGTATATTACACTGATTGGCAGCAACTTTACAAGGTCTCAACCAGAGTACAGTCTTATAGGACCTATTATCTGAAATCCTTTGATTGGAAAGGTCACAGATGGAACATGTGACTTTTGTGCATGTCACCCAACTATGCATTTTTCCAATGAGCCATGTGGCCTACCCATAAAGCACTCCAAACATGTGCATTGCTCTAACCTATGGTATTCCACTTCATGACACTAATAGGTTCTCCTAGCTTCATTGCACAGCAAGAAATCTAGAAACAGAACTAGAAGGTTTCATTTCCTTTGGATGGAAAGGGCATTGGAAACTTATTGAAATATTGTAATCTGTTCACTTATTGAAAATAAAAGGACTGCTAAATAAAAGGCAATGTAACTAGTAATCCTACTTCTAATTTCTGAAAACCAGGGCTATTTTTGGGCAGGAACGCACAGGAGTGGAGTTCTGGCTGGCTCCTGAGTTGGCCATGCCCAGCAGGAATTCATTAGCATAATATGCCACGCCCAACAGCAGAAACTCACTAGGATTAGCTACATTAGGGGTGTGTGGCCTAACATGCAAAGGAGTTCCTGCTATAAAAAAGCCCTGGGTTCTGACAACAAACAAGGTAAACAGAATAAGAAGCAAAAGGTGGGTGTGGCTGGATGACCAGGCTTCTGGTAACATGGGGGTGTGGCCTAATGTGGTAATGAGCTGTGCTGTCAGAGGTGTGGCCTAATATGCTAATGTAGTTCCTGCTGGGCTTTTTCTACAAAAAAAGCCCTGCTGAAAACTAACTTCACCTTTCATGTAGTTCCATTTAGACTACTCCCGCTAGAATCTCTCAGCTTTCTGGCTGTGTCCAAAGATGGCTTCAAATTTTCTCTACCTTCTAAAGGCGGTGGGAAGAGATTTACAGTCATCAAGGAACATTAATGTTTTTTTGTTAAGTCTCTGCATTACCCGGTGATAGGTCCATCTACAGTAACCATGACAGCCAAACTAGTAACAATATACATAGCATAGTTTACAATTCTGAATTCCTTCCCTGTTCTATCATACAGACTAATCTGCTCTGACCAGTGAGAATTTTCCCAAACCTCCCACAGTGTAGGACTAGTATCTTGATTACAGCTGCTCTTTCTCATGTTCTGTAGTGACTGTTAGTACATTTTTAATGTCAGAATCTCCACAAAAACATCTGAGACCACTTGCCCTGAAAGAATTTATATGTTTTATATGGTGAGTGGCCTCATTTTGCAAAGTCATGGTAATATATAATGGAAAAAGTACAGAAGATTACAAAACAATCTAATCAAGAGCAATAATGAATATTTCAACAGGCCAACATTTCAGAGTTTTAATTAAAATTACTAGTGCTATTGATATTGTAATGACTTTGGGTAACATAGAGACAAGTCATCACAGACTTCCCAAATGGACTTCATTATACATGCAATTAATTATAGATATTGCTCCTGAAACTACCCTGGGATCTCCAAGATTTAAAGCAAGTGCTCCAGCATTTAACGACAGAAGGTAGCTCAGCTAGCAACACCAGCAGATTAACTGTTATTATCCTTAACCCAGATACTGTATCTCCAGGCTGAGGCTCAAATCATTTCTGGCAGCTTCAGTCTGCACCTATTTCCTTCAATAACACCACTGCTTCTTTTGTAGTCTATGAAAGCTTCTTTTAAAACTAAAACAAAAATTGCAATTATATTCATATAAAATGCTACCTAGCAATTGCTTCTTTTGAGCATCTTGCTGAGCTAGAAGGCAAAGGAAAGTTTAATCAAAGTGCACTGCCATACTTTACTCTCACCGCGTCCCTCCACTTCTCCCAGACCACTCTGATAATCCCTCATGACACACAGTAAGTAAGCTTTCTGACAAAGATTATTATTTGCACTCTTTTAAACATAAGTGGATAAGAGAAGCAAGGGCTTCTTTTAGAAGACGAAAGTACTGTTTGGAACCTGCCATTTTTAAGATAGCCCCCACTTGCACTTCGACACTACTGCTATCTGTAAGCCTCAATGCATATTTTAAAGGAAGAGTTGATGTGGCCCTAAAGGAAATGAAATCATTATTTGGAGACCAAATCAAATACTGAAGCACTTTCACTTTTAATAGATTCCCCTCTGGCTCCCACAAGTCACAGCTAAAGGAAGTTAAAGCTATTGTCAAAGCCTTCCTGCTTATATACATTCGTGAGCTGCTGCCACTCTGGGATCAAACTTATTTTAGAAAAGATGAAGGAGCAAGACTTCAGCTTTCATATAACCTTTCCTCCCTTTTCCCAGGTGAAGTTAAATTTCCTATGCTTTGATTGCATCCTTCTTCCATTCTAATGGATCTCCTACCACTTTGCAAACTATACTTGCTGAACCTGGTAAGTACCCCATCCCCTGCTTGTTGCCAAGAGGGACCTGGCAACTTTTTGCTCATACCAGCATTTCTTTGGTAACTTAGAGTCCTCCAGATCATTGGATCATCTGTTTATTTACTCTAGATTCTATGGAGGTGAGACCTATATAAAGGAATACTGGAAGCAGCTCTCTGAGACTTCAAAAGTCTGTCCCAGGCGTATGACCTGAGGTCTTTTCAACTGGAGATATGGCAGACTGAAATTTAGCCACTTATGTGTACCATATGCATTTAACTACTGAGATATGGTCTTAGGATATAATACCAAATCCATGGTCCTTCATTTAAGAGACGCACATGACATAATCATCTGAAGCAACTCCTATCTATAACTAGGAAAGTGGCAGCCCACTGATTCCTAGGAAAATACCAATTCTTGTTTTGTTAACTACCACCAACAAATCTCCATCTGTAAAGATGTAGTGACTTTTGAGACAAAATGAGTGATCCAAAATTAATGTTCTTTATACTTTCTACAGCTATTTTTATCTCTAAGGAATACAGCTGTGATATTTAACAGGATGTCAAGAGCCACATAATGAATGGCATACAAACATATCATTTAGATATATGCCTTAAATAACACCACCATTTATCTGCTTTAAAGATTTTTTACTCAGATTCCCAGCATAGTTCCTGAAGTGCCTTACAAAATATAATGTTATTATAAAAGTACAAATATTTATTATGGTGTACACATTAGTAAAAGATAAAGCAGGTTAAAAGAAATGATCCCAAATATTCACCTGCCTAGTGGTACATGCTCCCCATTGAGATCAGGGCCCTGCGGGATTTATTTCAATTCCACAGAGCCTGGAAGAGGGAGCTGTTCCACCAGGCCTTTGGCTGAGGCAACAGACCTCCATATATGGCCTCCCTGAGGTGGTTGTCACTCTGTTAACAACTGCTGGCTATTGCCAGGAACCTCCCACAACCAGGGATTTTTGTTGTTGTTGTTATTAGCTATGACCACCATTTTAATATTTATGAAGATGTTTTAAATTTTAATGCTATTTTATTAACAAAATTTTTATATAAATGATGTTGTTACCCACCCTCAGCCCACTTCTGGGAAGGGTGGGCTATAAATGTGAAATAAAATAAATATCAGACTCTTAAAACTTTTTACAAACAGAGCTGAAAGTTTTATATATACAATTGATGGGTTTATCTTATGACCAGTAGACTTTAGAGACATATATTCAGACACATTGGATATTTGTTACCAGAACAATTTGGAGACCATGTGCAGTTACCATGAGAGATTATCCATGGCCTACTATGTAAACTTTTAGCAATTGCTCATCAGATGAGAAAGCAACACCTGGCTCTAAAGAAAATCTTTGTTCATATATTTATTTCTGGATGTGCGTTGTTTTACAGTGGTAATATTGACCACTGAGGAAGGCCCTAAGGGACTGAAACACATATGGTCATAATATATATCCATGAATTGTATATGTAAAACTTTCAGCTCTGTGTGAAGAAAAATAAGAGTCTGATATCTGGATAATTTCTTTTAACTTATTTTATCTTTTACTAATGTGTACACCATAATAAATATTTTATTAGCTTGACCCTCATATATCACAGCCATATCTTGGGTTGAGTTCTTCCCTCCCCCTTTTTTTCTCAGCCTTACAAAATATATACAGAGTCAGAGCTCACTTCTTCAGATACATTAAATATATACATGACAGTGACTGTTTGTGCAATCTACTTTCTGTAACAAGTATCTCACACCCATTTTGTATGAATGGATTACTCCTTTGATTAGAGCTTGTTTTACTCTGGCCTCTCTTCGTAACATCCCCCCTGTGTTTCCAACTGCAGCTTGGGAAAGTGTTAGAAATTTGGGGGTGGAGCCTGGGGGTGGAGTTTGGGCCTTAACCTCATAAGGAGATATAATGCCATAGAGTCCACCCTCCAAAGCTACCACTTCCTCCTGAAGAACTGATCTTTGTAGTCTGGGGATCAGCTGCAATTGTGGGATAACACAAAGTTTCACCTGAAGTTGGTAACACTATGTTGTATATTAAAAATCAGCCCCAATCATTGTACATTTCATGTATCTAAAGAAATGAGCTCTGACTCATGGAGGCTTATGCTGAAATGAATTGTGAGTTTCTTAGGTGCTAGTTCAACCCTGTGTAATTTTCCTCCAACAAACTTACATGGCTAACTCTTTGGATTTGTCACCAGTCAATTGTATACCCTAGTTTACCATATCACAAAAATGTCCTAAAGATAAAATATATACATGAATGTACCTATGTGGACAAAAGTTACAGCCATCTCTCACCTAGGTACTCATTAGCTTCCTCTCTTAGTTGCTATTACAGTTCATGGCCCCCTTAGATAGTTCGTCAGAAGAGATGCAGAGTCCATTAAAGATTATAATTATTCCACAACTATTTTCTATACTCCTGGGCTGCTTCCATGTTTCAGCCACCTCACTGGTGTATTTATTTCATGTTTCTACATGACAAAATCCTGAATTTGTGCACGGATCATAAACAGTCCATTCTTTCCACACAAAAATCTGCTCAATTTTAACTCTGTAAAAAAGGTATTTTAAAAAAAAACTTTTTGTAAAGGTATTGTATTAGTTCTACACAGCTCTGCATTACCCATGCTTCTCAAAATTTTAAAAAATTAAAACAGGGTTGGTAGAGAATCCTGAAGGTGACATGTAAACTGGGGGGTGGGTTCAATGCCCATCAGGTATGTAGTGGGAAGAAAATGGATTACCTTGGGCTGTCTGGAATCTCTGTTGCAAGGGAGATTTCACAGAGAATCACATTAGCAACCTGGCTACCATGGAAAATCACCACATTGTGGAAGCAGCCCTGAATGACTTTTCACATAACTATGAGTAAGGGTAAAAAGGACAGTGAGAACATTAGGGATGTGGAGTCTGCAAGCTCACCAATTTAATGCTGAAGTAAACTTGCTTATTCAGTAAAGATGAAAATTTGTATGTTTTTCGGTACCAAAAAATAGCTTTCAAGAAATGTATGTGAAAGAGCTCAAAATGGATGTTGTCAACACCTTTTTTTGAAGTGTCTCTGACAGACAGCACTACAGAAGTAGTCAAGTCATTGCTCAATCACATTAACTGCCATAAGCTCATGGGGGCTGTTGAACAGAGAATTTAGAGAGAGTTGGTGACTTACGAGGCACACTTTAAGGAACATTGTTTATGCTATTAAGCATTTGAGGTTTATGTCGACAGATGACTGAAGCAGAACTCATATGAAACCTGGAAAGAAAATCAAGTGATACACTGCAGAGTGCTTAGTGTAAGCATTTTTATAGCTAGTGGGATTTAATGGCACTCACTTGAAAATACTTCCATTAAAATGAGATTGTGCCATGCTCATTGAAGCCCCAATGTACTTGCAATTAAGGCATTTTCAGCACTACTATGGTGCTGAGGACCCATGGGGATTCACTTGAAGAAAAGACTCCATTATTAAAGGTCAATCTTTCTGTTATCAAAAATATATAAAATGGCACTTGCAAAACACTCAAAATGTTTCCTTTCCTGTCTGTAAATTATTTTCTTAAGCCACAAAAATCCTAGCATGTTTAATTACCCTTTCTGGCAATTCCTTTGACTTATTCTTCTCCTCTTCCTCTATCATTGTTCCCCTGTGATATTCTAAGCAGAATAATAGATGGAAGATGAGATGACTGAGCTATTCACAGTCCATACTATTTGATAGGTAAAGCTCTTTTCATATAAATGAACACTATAATGTGAGTTCAGTATTCCCAAACAAAGACATTCTCTCATACCAAAGTTTGCACAGGAACCCTGAAACCATGAAGAGGCAGGCCAGGATTCAGGAGTGTTTCAGGTACAAACCACCTGACACGCTTGTGATGTGTTAGCTGTTAGCTTGTGTTGGAAAGAAAGGAGTTCCCATTATGCATTGTAGTCAGAGTATGCCCAATACAGAGAATCAAGTCTGGGTTAAGATATTCAAGACCAATTCACAACTGGAGGTTACAATAGTATGGAACATGTAAGTTAATTACATTAGCCACTTAGGAAAAGTACTATTATTATAAAATATTGTTATTCACTTGTATAGTGCAAGCATCACAGTAGGTTTCTTAGTTAATTCTTATTAGTTAATTCTTCATTTATATTTTTACCTTGCTATACTTTCACCTTGCATCCCAAACCTAAATGGGCTTAAGGCATAAGAAAGCCAGTGTGGAGTAATGGTTAGAATGTCCCAGGTTCAAATCTCCCCTGCCATGGAAGCCCACTGGATGACCTTAGGCCAGTCACATACTCTCAGAGTATTGTTGTGAGGATAAAATGGAAAATGATGTAAGCCACTTTGTGTCCCCATTGTAGAGAAAGGCAGGATGTAACTGAAGTAAATCTTTCTATATTAATAATTGAGTTTTTGTGTGACTCTTTCCTGAACATTCCACATGCTCCCCCAGCATTTGGCTCCCTGATCTGTCACTCAGAGGGTGTCCTTAGATACTGGCTGCGTTGCCTGAGTCCCGCCCAGCCGCCACTCAAGAGTACTCACGTGCTATTGGCCGGGTGCTGGGTTTGCTCCTCTTTCCCACCCACTCCTTCAGCCACTGTGCCCTGTCAGAATTTCTGGCAAACAACTTTCTCTCTTGATGAAGACGCTTATCTCCTATGTGGGACTAATTTTTGCCTCAGTACATGTAGGTAGGTGTAACGAAATGGCAGTTACCTGTGTCTGTGAGATGGCTGCTGTCTGTGTGTTTAAAATGTTCCCCCATAAGGCTTAATTGAGCTGTAGTTCCAGAGAGGGGCCTGCAGGGGTATCACTCATTGGGTTGAATGGGGCTTCCTCATCTGCTGGCCTACAGTTTTCAGCTGCCCCAAGGCCAAAAAGTGTGGGGGAAAGAGGGGCTTGTCCCAAGGTTGGGGCAGCATCAATATAGACTCCAGCTAGTCCATAAGCCAGAGACGTGGGGAACCCTGGGAGGCAGTAGAAATTCAACCACTCCACAGTTGGCTGGACTGGGGAATGAATGGAACTTTCCCTACTCTGTTGGGCAGAAGAGAGAGGCTGAAGCAGGGCCACAGGCCAGTCCAAGGAGAGATCCTATCCTGAGCCCACAACCTCCAGAAGTAGAGAGTACTGTGTATAGGGAAAGAGGATTGTGTTTAACCCCTGTTGATTTATGCCCTGTTGATTCATGGTGTGTGCTTACTCCTACAGTTTTGCCTTATTCATTTAGTGCTTGTGTGCTCCATTATTGTGTAAATAGTTAAATAAATTCTTTTATTTGCGTTAATAATCTGTTTTGTGCTCTGACCACATAGTCTCCCCTGCTCTGCACAATACCAAAGGGAGAGGGTAGCCCAGGGAAGCAAGGAAAGGCCAGAACCTTGGGTTGCCAACTTTCCAGGGATCTCCCAAAGATTGGAGATTCCATCTCCAAATAGGGAGATTCGGACAGAGGGGTCTCACTGTCCCTCTAAAAAGGCAGTGACAATTCAGTGAGTGGTGATAGCGAATTTAAGGAGTGAGATACCCCCACGGGATGAAGGTGGGAGGTGATCAGCTGAGTTGTAAACTGGAGTCCGTTTTGCCACAATAGGCAACCAAGCTTGGTTCAGACAAAGAAAGGAAACCCTTTGCAGGCCTTTGTGAGGAACTCATTGGGGCCAGTCCTGAGTCTAGGGTTGCCAACTCCAGGTAGGGAGATTCCCGGAGATTTTCTGGTAGAGTCTATGGAAGCCAGGGTTTGGGGAGGGGAGAGGCCTCAGCTGAACAGAATGCCATACAACCCACCTTCCAAAGCAGTTATTTTCTTGAGGGGGGAGATCTGTTGTCTGGAGTTCAGTTGTGATACCTGATGATCTTCAGGTTCCATCTGGAGGTTGGCTACCTTGGGCATCATAGTCAGTGCTTCAGAGCAGGGTCTGCTAGATCCAGGTTCTTGCTGTAGAAGCTCAGTGGGTGATTCTGAACCACTCACAGACTTTCAGCCTAACCTACCTCACAGGGTTGTTGTGCAAGTCAAATGGGGGAGAGCAGAATGATGTAAGCTGCTTTGGTCCCCATTGCAGAGAAAGACTACTTTTCCTCCTGGGAAACCATTGTTGCCAATCTCCAGGTGATGGCTGGAGATAACTCAGAATAACCACTGCTCTCCAGATGGCAGACATCAGTTCCCCTGGAGAACATGGTGGACTCTGTGTCCTTATACCCTGCTGAGATGCCCCCCCCATGACAGCCACTGTGACGTGGAGGTCAGGGTTTCAGAGCACCATAGAGGCTGCAGGTGGGGGGGGGGAGATTGAAAGCTGAAATCAGAGGCAGATAATGGCAGGTTGATGCTTGAATGGGAAGGAGATAGGGTTGCCAACTCCAGGTGGGAAATTACTAGAGATTTGAGGGATGGAACCTGGAGAGGGTGAGGTTTGAGGAGAGGTGGGACCTCAGACAGGTACAATGTCATAGACTCCACCCTCCCAACCAGCCATTCCCTCCTAGGGAACCACTGTTGCTAATCTCCAGGTGAAGGGTGGAGATCATTCAGAATTACCACTGATCTCCAGGAGGGAGGGTAGAAGTCAGCTGCAGTCAAGAGGGGCAGATAATGGTAGGTTGATGGTTAGCTGGGAAGGAGATGGGGTTGTCAACTCCAGGTTGGGAAATTCCTGGGGATTTGAGGGGTGGAGCCTGGAGAGGGTGGGGTTTGAGGAGGGTGGGACCTCAGGTACAATGCCATAGCCACCCTCCAAACCAGCCATTTCCTCCTGGGTAACAATTGTTGCCAATCTCCAGGTGAGGGCTAGAGATCACTCAAAATTACAGCTGCTCTTCAGGTAGCAGAGATCAGTTCCTCTGGAGGAAATGGTGGACTCTGTGTCATTATACCCTGTTGAGGTCACCACAGCAAATTGATGCTGAGTTTCCAAGGCCTTGGCACTCTCCCAGAGCCTCTTTCTTGAGCTCATTGTATTTATTTCCATAACGGGCCTTATTCCTAGTAAAATACATAAAGGCAAGAAAGATAACTTTTTTCCAGATTGATTTCTGTATTATGGTTGTGGCCAGGTGTATGACAAAAAATCTGATATTTTAGAAGAGTTTCAGCAGAGGACCCCTATTTCTCACTGAGGTGCTAAATCTGTAACTGAGTTGCACCACCCTGATATTGGTCATGTATCTAAACCAAGGGTCCTCAAACTTTTTAAACAGGGGGCCAGTTCACTGTCCCTCAGACCGTTGGAGGGCCGCCGCGTTCGCCCCTCCCCCCACCAGCCTGCTCGCCCCGCTGCCACGTTCGCTCCCTCCCAGGGGTCTTTTCGTAGAAAAACAGCTGCAGGAGCTCATTAGCATATGGTATGCTAATGAGCTATTAGGCTATTAGCATATGCCACGCCTCCTGACATCACCGGAAGTGATGTCAGAAGGGGAAGCAAAAGGGGGGAGGCATCTTCAAAAGCCTCTCCTTCCCTTCCCCAGCTGGTCTGGGTGGGGGAGCTAAGAGAGAAGGGGTTTGAAGTTTAAACTCCTTCTCACTAGAGTTGGGCCACAGAAGGAGGAAAGAGGGAAGGAAAGAGAGAGAGTAGAAAGAAGGAAAGAGGGAAAGGAAGAGAAGGAAAGGGGAGGGAAAGAAAGAGAGGGAAGAAGGAGGGAAATATGGAAAGGAGGAAAAAAGAGAAGAGAAGAATGTGGGAAAGAAAGAAAGAGAGAAGAGAAGAAGGAGGGAAAGAGGAAAAAGAGAGAAGGAAAGGAGGGAATGAAAGAAATTTGGCGGCAATTCGGCCCCATTATATCCTATGGGCCATTGATATCAATGGTGAAAACATAGGATATATTCTGGCAGCTGGAAGGGAGGGGTTTGAGGGAGAGGCACCAAACTCACAGGGTAGCTGGTGGAACCTCTCCCCAAGATACCCACCAAGTTTCAAGAACATTGTATCAAGGGGTCCAATTCTATGGGTCCCTAAACAGGTTGCCCCTATTCCCTCCATTGTTCCCTATGGTGGGAAAAAAATAACTTTTTTTCCCACCATAGAGAACAATGGAGGGAATAGGGGCAACCTGTTTGGGGGCCCATAGAATTGGACCCCTGATCCAATGTTCTTGAAACGTGGTGGGTATCTTGGGGAGAGGCTCCATCAGCTGCCCTGTGCGTTTGGAGCCTCTCCCTCAAACCCCTCCCTCCAGCCCCCAGAATATACCCTATGTTTTCACCATTGACTTCAATGGCCCATAGGATATAATGGAGCTGAAATTGACATTCCGCTGCCTGAAAGAGTCCCCCGGACGCCGGCTGGGGGCGGGGCCAGGCTCCTGAGCTCCCGGAGCTGCGCTCCTGTGCGCTCCCCAAAAGACCCCTGCTCCCCCCCACCAGCCTGCTCGCCCCGCCACCGCGTTCGCCCCCTCCCCCACGACCAGCCTGCTCGCCCCTTCCTCCTCCTCAGCTCCTGGGCGCTCTTGCCACCCAGGGCTGCTGGAGGAAGAAAGAGGCGGGGGGAGCGGCAAAACACTCGGCGGGCCGCATAAATGTCCTCCGCGGGCCACATGCGGCCCGCGGGCCGTAGTTTGAGGACCCCTGATCTAAACAGTCCTCTAGATTTTAAAAAATTCATCTACATAGAAGACTAGATGTCAGGAAGATGTTAGCTTTCAAGTGAGGTAACTATTTTGTTTGGAAGAGGTTTCAATCATTGGTATAGCCCAGCCAGAACATAACCAGAATAAGGCCAAAATCTAGCTATTTGTCGGTTTACTGTTGTTGCCATTACCAAATTATTTAAATAAAGCAAATTGTTGAACTATATCACCAGTTTGCTGAGGTGGCAAATGTTTTCCGCCAGTATCTATTGCTTCAGCCAGCTAACACTGCTCAGCTGAAAATTCTGGAGAGTTTCAAAAAGATGAATTTTCCAAACAGCGTGACTCAACCCATTTCTTCCAGACTAGCTGACAGCCTAATCCCATTACTTTCAAGGGAACTGAATTGGTGACATTCACTCAATAATAATAAAAAATAGAATGGGGGAGCAGAAAACAAGAACTAAAACACAGAGCACTTTTTCGTACAGTGAGTATGGAGCATGCTGAAGTGTGAGAGAGTTAATGGAACAATTTGTAGTATAAGAATAATATAAGCAATGTAAGGATTGGGTAAAACCAAAGCTACAATGTAATGAATTGGGCTTTTACTGTGCTTTCTGTGGGAGAACTTATTGACCATTGTCTGCACTTGCGTTATACAAGTCATAGGACTACTGAAAAAAAACTGCATTCTTGTTCTCTGGTGAGTTCTCCATGCTGAAACATTCCAAATGGCTTGAAGTATACATGGCTACCATCTCTTGGAGACCATAATGGTATTTATCCTTGCCATAAGCCTTTGTAAACATTGACTGCTCACCCTCGTGATGCTATCTTCAGTGGCATCCCCCTAATCAGTTTAAAGTTCACTCTTGTTTTTAAGGGGAAGAGCACCATGAATCTACATCTTCTCATTAATGTGTAATGTAAAGAATACATAATGTGACAACACTATATCAGTGTATCTACTTTTTATTAGCATGCCTACTCTACTTTATTGCTGTCACTTGGAAGGGAATGTGAGTGTGACAGCAACCACCTTTCCCCCTCATAGCTCTTAAAAAAAAGGCCAAAGAGATTTACTTTTTAAGAAAAGCCATGGTTTCAGAGATCATGGCAGTAGATTGTTAGAACATTAGTACACAACTTGGCTGCAGTCACACACACTAAATAATCCACTTTCAATCCACTTTCAATGTACTTTCCAACTAGATTTTGCCAATTCACACAGTAAGAATCCAGTTGGAAAGTGTACTGAAACTGGATTGAAAGCGGATTATTTAGTGTGTGTGACCGCAATTGACAGCAATTACCTTTTTTTAAAAAAAAATGTCCTCATAAAGCTCTCCAGTGACATGACAGTAAAAATAGTGGCCACAGCTTCAGTAATAGCCAACTGCACCTGTATTGCACTCTTAAGAAGGAATACAATGAAGCAACCTGCCAAAGAGCAAATCAAATGGGTCAATAAGGAGTGAAACCAGTCATTGAGAAATTGACCTACTTTTCCCAACCAGTGAACAACACATGAGCCAAACCCCTATTCAATCATCCCTAACTGGAATATGGCATTTAGAATATTTAGCCTCCACTTCTTTTGCCTTTCATACTAAACAGCACACTGATCTCCACAGTTCCCTTGGCTATACACTCTTTTTTGGTCCTGATAACATCACTTAGCTTCTCCTGCCTTGATTCCCCAGCCAAATTTATAATTTGTTTTCTTATCATTTGTTTTTCCTCATAAAGGTACACTTGAGCAGACACAGTATTCAAACAGGAAACATTTCATAGCATATCAGCAGCATAATCACTAGCTACTAGAGAAAGGTTTACACAAAGCATGTAGAAGACAGTTTTTAACCTACTCTATTTAAAATTAATCAGGAATATTCCTTCTAGCTAGGAAAAAACTGTTCCTAATATTTGATCACATATTCAAGGCAATATTAACATACTGACCACAAGAACTGATATCCCAATGTATACCCAGACCATTATTTCTGTTCACCATGGGCATGATCCACTTGAAATCAAACACATCTAAATACCATGGGTTCAACAGGCCCATTATATGTTTATCTCTGCTGCTTAATTGACTAGAACTTAAAAGGATTTCATTTTTGCAGGACCATGTCCTATTTTTCCATTGCTGGAATTTTAAAAATGATAAACAATAAACAGCACTTAAACACACTATTCCTGCAAATGAAGGTAGTTTGATTTCATGGAGGAGTCCCAGGGACAGAAGGGGATTTTTTTCCTAAGACAGAAGTTCTCAAGGTTAGTAGAAAGGGACCTGAAATGTCCCCAGTCTTGGATGGGGACATACTCTCTTTGAAAAGACATTCTCACAGCTTGGGAGAGCTACTTGACAGAGCAGTCACTTTAGAAATTCAGATAGCTGTGGTGACTTGAAGTGCTTTTGTCCAGCTTTGGCTGTTGTGTCAGCTAATCCTGCTCCTGGTCCAGTCAGTTCTAGCCACACTGATCCATGCCTTGGTTACATCTAGACTGGACCACTGCAATGTGCTTGAACTCAAGAGAGTTCAAAAGCTGCAGCTAGTGCAGAACACTGCAGCTAGACTAGTGGTTGGAGCCAACTATGAGGAGCATATAACCCTGATACCAGGGGGTCATTTCATAGAAAAAGATGTGCAGGAGCTCATTAGCATAATTCATTAGCATAACTTATTTGCATATGCCACAACCCCTGACATCACTGGAAGTATATCAGAAGGCAACACCCACCGCTCAGGCTCCACTGTTTTGGATTGCTAGCTATGGGGAGAGTGTGTAGATCTGCCCTCGCAGAGGAGGGAGAGCTTGTACCTGAATAAACCTTGGTCTTAAAGGTGCCACTGGACTCTTTTGGGTGGCCAGCAAGTGCAGGAAAGAGTGTGGCTGTTTGTGGGTCACAGAGGGCGGTGTGGAGGACGTGTATGGCCTTGAGCAGGTAGGGGGCCAGGGCAGTGGTGGGGCAGAGGCGCAGGAGGAGGCCAAGTAGGCACAGGAGGCCAGGACGGAGCTTCTTGCAGGCCTCGCGGGAGTCACCAGGGCCCGCCTTGCAGAGGCACCTTGCCAGGGCCAGCACGAGGACGGGCAGAGCCTGGGCAGGCTGGGTGCCATGGCCCACACAGTGGCAGAGCAGCTTGAGGGCCAGCTCGTGGCAGTGCTCTGCTGGGTCAGCCAGCGGGCTGGGAAAGGTGAGAGGGACTGCTGGAAGCAGGGGGTGGGGCTTGCTGCATGTACCCACTCCCTGGGCTCCTTACTGCTGGAGCGTCACTCCCGTGCGCTCCTGCAGGAAATGAGCCCTGCCTGATACTACAGCAATTCCATCAGGCCTGTAGCTACAGTGGAGCATCTTGGGGCCAAGCCCCCCAACTTACCACCCAGGCCTCCAGACTTCCCACCCAGCTGGTTTATTTTTTGCATGTGCCACAGCCATGCTGTGCCATTGCCCTGCCCACCAGCAGTGTACCTCTGGCTGGCTGCGGACAAGGCACACCACAGGGCACATCGGATCCCTACTCCAGCCCTCTCTCTTTCATCACTTTTTAAAAATTTTTACTCTCTCATCGCTCCTGACACAGTGTCCCCCAGCTTATTTAAATATCCCTGGAGTAAAAATCCTGGCTATGGCCCTGAATTACACTGGCTACTGACCTATTCCTGAGCCCAATTCAAAGTATTGCTTTTGACCTTTAAAACCCTACATGGCTTGGGCTGAGGACATCTGCAGGACTATCTTCTGGAAGACACCCTCCTAACTGTCCCATCAATCAAAGAAACTTGCTTGGTGTGTAGACAAGAGATGGCCTTTTCAGTGATGTCCCCCTGATTATGGCACAGCCTCCACAGGGAGGTGCACCTAGCCCCCTCACTTCTGTGTTTGGAGGCAGTTGAAGAGAGTTTTGTTTAGGACTGCATTTGGTTAAGTTTATTAGCAGTCCTGAACCATGATTATAAATATTAGGTTTTATTTTTAATGCATTTCATTGCATGTATTTCATGTATGTTATAAGCTGCCTTAAGCTATCTAAGGAAGAATGGGGACTGATAAATAGTTTAAATAACTAAATACCAACCCCCTCCACTGCAGACGACTTACTCTCCCCTCGTTCTATTTCTGGATATTGCCTGTCTACTAGGAGCAGCATGAAAGAAAGTCTGAAGAGGCAGGAGGCAAAGAAATCATGCTTCACTGACAGAAATCCTTTCCATCTGTGGAAATCACCAGTTGGACCAAGCCATTATTTTTTTGTCTTTTTCTAGTTACTGGTACTACTATATTCATCAATGCATGTTTGAAAAGTTTGTTGAGATAAAACATAGATAAAAGTACACGGACACATAATGTGTATGTACTTTCACCTATGCTGAAAATGCCAATGAGTTTTTAGCACTGGTTTAATTAAAAGTATTCCTACCCATAAACAGATGTCATCAGAAATGTCCATAATAAAAATGCATGTGGTTATTATACACATAAAACTTATATGTGCCCTGTGAATGCCATCCTTTCCACTTGAATATAACTTCAGTGCCTTTACATTTTTTTTTACATTGGCGACATCTGGAACAGTGTCAATGTCATCTCTCTTTTCATTTTAAAACTGTTATCATTTTGCAATAAACAGAACTTACAAGGCACTTTTCCTGAAAAGGATATTGTATCTTACAATTTGTGACCTTGCATGCATACCCAGTTTTCTTGGTTCCACGTTTTTCTCGGAACAAATGCTTCTCTCATAATTGTATTTCAAGGACTTCTTTTGCCAGAGTTGTCAATAACTCCATCTGTCACTGTCAAGCATGCTAATTTCTGTACAAGTCCAGCTATTGTTCTCTCCCACAGCCTACGGGGACTCTCACTTGCTCATATAAAATACACGCAGAGGTTCAACATGTAGGGGCATCCGCTACTGGCTCATTACTTAGCATCTCCTGGTGTTTCTACCACACAACACAGGGAATGATTTGACCCTAGCAAATATATTTGTCAGGGGTGGAAGAGTTCAAATATTACTCTGTTTGAAAGAAATACATCTGCAGAGTGATGTGAATATCTATTCCACCAATACTGACAGAGTTGATCCAGCAACAAAAAAAATCACCAATCCAGAAACCTTTTAAAATTGCAAGCTAATCTGAGGCTACTATCTGACCTGACACCAGCATGAGTTAGGAATGCCCTATAATTCTCAAGTCTTAGAATTATGACTAGAGATGTTGATTTGTAATCTGCATGCATAGATTGTTAATAAATACAGAAATTAGAAAATGTTAGCTCTAGTTTGTTTGTTTGTTTCTTCAGTACTTCATGTGAGTCCTTTCTTCTTAAATTATTCACTAGAGTAGGATCCTGGATAATTAGGAAAAAGAATCTACACAGAATTATTCCCCAATTTAGATGACTGTTTCCCTCTCTACTGTATCTGTAGCATCCTTTGAAAATAATCGGAGTTTTAATTAAACTAGTTATGACAGTGGGATAGCTTCCCCCTATAGAAACACAGAACACAAGTTCTAGTAGGACAATACCTATGGTCCATTGAAAGTCACGATAGTGAATATGGTAAAAATCAGTTTACATATATAGCAAGGTGATGTTCTTATATTGTTTTCACAAATGACACTTTAAAAAGATTTGGCAATGTTTTATGTTTGCAGTTCAAATGAAAACCCTATACTGGCTAGAATGTACATTCAATTACACATTCTTTCTCTTCTGCTTTCTGTACTGCATTAACAACATTCACAACTAGCATATTCTAGGTTCATATGAATTCATGAAGTCACTTCATATTGAGATAGACCATAGGTATCTCAAAATCAGGACTGTCTACTCTGGTTGGCAACAGGACCACTTGGATCAACCCCTCCAGAGATGCAAGCAGGATTGTAGCCAGGAATTTCTAACTGGGGGGGGCATTTTAATTCCTTGAGGGGCACTGGGGCACTGGCTAATTCAGTTAAAAGTAATTTAATTACTGGCTTCTCAGCCCTCCACTTGGCCATCAACTTTGCCTGCCTTGAGCTTTGAAATCTTGTGCCTGCATGGTCACCTTCCCCCAATGTAGAAAAGACGGTCTGGAGGTTGCTGCCAGGATGAGGGCAGCAGGGGTGCGGAGGGAAAGAACCGGCTTCGTCTGGCTTGGGAAGGGAGGAGTTGGCTGGTAGCTGTGTGGACTAGGCTGGGAGGGGGCTTGGACAGACTTTTAAGTTCCATTTTTTATAAGAGTTTTCCTTTACTCGTGAACTCTATTTTTTTTTTTGCGCCTTTTACGTTAGCTCTCCCTGTAATGTGATCTTATGCAGTCAGTGTGCATTCCTTCTCTTCATTAGGTGACAGGATTCTTTTTTTAAAAAATGCAGTCTCCTTTCGCTGAGAACATTTGCTCAGACAGTGGAGTCACTGTAAATTCAGGCACTCCAGAAGAGTGGAGCAGGGGTGTGCCTGTTTTGCATCAGTGCAAGCATTGCATGGACAGGCTTTTCCTTATTATTTAACATAATAAAGGAAAGCCTAGAAGCTTGTCAGAAAAGCAGATCCTCCAGGTGGGATCTATTTAGACTCCCAGCTACTCTGTGCAACTCTGTGCAAGGCTGCTGTTGGTTTCTAGCAGCACCGGATAGCCACGCACCCACCCCTAGTTAACAGACAATTGTGACTGGCTTGGCGGGGCTACTTGCATGCTGAGAAAAACGTGGGTGGGGTTTGCACACGCTCTCTCCTGGGAGAAGGAAATCGGAATGCTCCTGATATATATGTGTTTCAATTAATGTTTTTCAAAATGATGTATATGTGAGGGAAGATCTGCAAAGTGCTCCCTCTGTTCCAGCTTCCGAGTGTCCTAGAGCAGCATTCTGCAGTGGTCCTTAAAGCTCCTGGGTAGGTTGACGTGCACATGACTAAGCTACAATTCTGACCCCATAGGCTGCAGAGTAAAGCCATGGACTCCACTGCGGGGGGTGGGGGGAGGGAGCGAAGAGCAGCGTGAGGGTTGCCGTGACCCCTGGCGACAGCAGCAAGTACAAGAAATAAGTTGGGGACCTGGCCAGGGTGGTAAGTTGGGGGGCCCTGGCAGATAGTTGGGGAGCTGGGCCCCGAAATGCCCCATGGTAGCTACGGGCCTGGATGCAAGATGTGGCACGTATCCCCTTTGCATTCCAGTTCCATACAAAGATGATGCTTTGTATATAATAGGCCCGCAAAGGGAATACTTGTAAACCCTCTTCTGTTACTCCCATGTCATGTACTGAAGAGGCTGTGCAACTTGATAACTGTATCTTACTGCTTCACTGAGCAAAGTTTGATGCCTTCTTCCAGCCTAATGAGCCTTCCTCCAAGTTAATTGGCTCTTCCATTGGTAAAGATGACTCCTTAAGCTGAAGAAAGATCCAGTTGGAGACATGCCATGCTGTGGGAAATAGTTTCTATGAGCCTTTAGAAATGGGCTTTCTAGCCACAGGAATAAAGCACCAGTTTTTGCTTCCATTTATTAGATTTGTATGTTGATTTTCTTCATAGTGATATTTCAAGATACTGCTTTGTCACCCACAGTGCCACTGATTTCAGTCGATTTTAAAGGGTGTAATTCTGCTTAGGAATGCATTATCTGTGAGCTTCATAACTGAGTATGGATTTGAACCATTCCCCAAGTCAAACATTCCATCCACCATCTTTTGCCTATACTTTCTGTGACTGGCCTCTAGACAAAGCATTCCAATTATTTGTGCTATCTTTCTTGGCTTCATTTAATACTTGTTCATTGCTCACCCTGGGAAGTCACATAAAACTAAGGAAATGACTACTTGGCCTAAGTATTAGTAAACATTGCTTTTTATACATACCACTGTACAAAACAAGCATACAATACAACTGTAGCTTACACTAATCAAGGGGAAATCATGTGTTAAAAATCTAAATGTTGATTCTCAGACTAACTTCACAACTTGTGTTTATACTTTTGGAAAAGGCATTTTTATTTAATTTCAGAAAACTTTAATTAGAGCTATCTCATCTCTTAGAAGAAACCCTAACCCATACCACACATTTGATCATTTTTGTTTTTCTTTCCTGCATTTTTCCATTTCTCAAATTATGGTCACTACATTGTTTTTTAAACTGAAAAGTTACAGTTGGAAAAGCATGCCTTTTGTGGTCCACTTAAAATTTAATAAGTTACATAACTTTGCTATAAAGAGAGCTGGACAGTGTCCATTCAATAGCATTCTCCAGCCACCATCCCGTGATTCCAGGCTTATTTCTTTGGAATGTACATGTCCCAAGCCGCTGTTAGTGGTGGTGTTAGGAAGGTTCAGGGGAGCATGAAACAAGACAGCTAAATTGTTGCAACTCACAATTCACTTGTACAACTTCCCAGAAGGATGAAGTCTCTGAACAGTTTGTCTGAAACTGGGATCTGTATATGAACATGGTATGAGACATACATACAGCAGAAGCATTTTCCTATTTTAGAGAGCTTAGTAGATGTCATAAAATGTGAAAGCTGACTGATACCAGAATTTGAGATTTCAACATGCAGCCCACGTTCACATGGAAACAAATGTATGTTCTGGTCTTGTTCATAGATATCCCAATGACTAGCTCTCTCCCCCGCCCCCCAGTAGGCCAGAAATAAAAAGTGGAATAATGCTGCATATTAGTTGGCATGCTAACATTTATCATGTTGGACTTTATGAAAAAATCCTGAATTTTGTGAAAGGCAGGCCTACCAATGATGCAGGATGCAATAAGAAGTGTTTTGGAAGTCTGTAAGATAATTCCTCATATTTGTAGGGGTTTAATGGGGATCTCTGCCAATCATGCAGACCTCCTTATCCCTACCGGAAAATAGCAGGAGGATCAAAACAACTCCTCATTCTCCAAACTCCAAAAACTGGCAGAAGGAAAGGGGTGAGCAAAAAGCTGGCCAATTCTGCAAGTGTAAATGACTGAAAGGAATCCTTCCAGGGGAACTGGGCTGTGGCGATATCCATTCTCCATGCCCAAATCTTACTCTCCAATAGGGTTGCCAGCCTCCAGGTGAGGCCTAGAGATCTCCCAGAATTTCATCTGATCCCTAGCCTACAGAGATCAGTTCTCCTAGAGAAAACTGCTACTTTGAAAGGTGGAATTTATGACATTTAACTTGCTGAGGTCCCTTCCCTCCCCAAAACCTGCCCTCCCCAGGTTCCAAAATCCTTAGGAATTTCCCAAACTCGCATTGGCAATCCTACTCCAAGGACTCTTTGGCAAAGAGATAAACTGCCCCTTTTACCATTTAAATAGTGGAGGGGGGTCTTGAATTTGGGTTAAGTGCTCCTCATGGAGCATATTCTCCAAGCCAAATTCTTCAGCACCACTGAGATCCTTTTAGCACAAAGAAGACTGATTGAAGTATTATGAAAACTTATCACAATCATTTTAGGCAGTGGGTTGAACTACCTCTTTGCCATTTCAGATTATTGCTTTCCACCAAACCACAAAACATGATGAGGCAGTGCTGAATGTTACATCAAACAGAATAACAACAATGTCTACTGAAAATAGTCCCTTTTAATTTAAAAGTTTCTACTCACAGCCAGTTCAAGTGCAGCCTATTTGTGGACATGTGTAGACACAATACAGGAAATGGGGGGAAGTGTTATAGGCCAGAGAAGGAGAGAGTGGTGCTTAAGTGGGAGGGGGTAATTAGAGAAGCAGAAAGGAAGGGGGCATGGGTTGCTGGCAGAACATGAGGCAGGGAAGTGAGGAGTGAAGTTGCTGGAACAGGGGAGGAATACAAGAGGAACAGAGGACATAGGGGAAGAACTAGGCCATGAGTGAAGAAGGAGAGAGACAGATAGTCAAGAGTCAAAATGGCAAGAAAACCATCTGGCAAGAAATAAGCCAAAGTCACAATGGGATGGAGAGCTGTCCTTTTAAAATTCATGCCTTTTTCTGCCACTGGCCGAAACCAAAGTTTTGGAATACTTGTGTTTGTTTGTTTGTTTGTTTGTTTGTTTGTTTGTTTGTTTGTTTGTATCTGGACATTCCCTTGGCTCAAGACAGTTTACTCAGAATAATTAAAACATTACTGATAAAATAAAAACCCAAAGTACCCCCTTTAAAAGCCTGCTGTTCATATCCTATTAAAAGCCGTGACGAACAGCACACTCTGAGGCTGCTAATGAGGCAGGAGATGAATTTATTCTGGTCATTAAGGTGTTGATTAAGTTACCAGGCAGGTCTGTATTGTATGGGATGCTCTTGAGGGTAATGAGATGAAATGTTATCATCCCAGAAGCACTTGTTGAATTTGATGTGAGTATGAGGAGATCCCACAAAATCACAAGGCAAGCCCTTTTGACAGTTTTTCACTGAGACCTGGCTGTTTTATAATGAAATGGAATTTTAATGTCCTTAATTCTATCATGATTCTCTGGATGCAGTCTCCTTGTACCCCAAACCGAGGAGTGGAGGGGCATTTGAGGGCAACCGGTAAGAAATTGGGACAAATGACACAGGTGTACAGGATTGATATTTAAAGCTGAGGTAACATGTCTGGTAGTAGAGACATAGGATGCAAGTTCCAACAAGGTTTATTACAAAACTATTAATTTACAAAAGAGTTGCCGCAGAGCTCAAAAACTGGTCTAGGTCCAGGCAGTTGATGTTCTTTCTTGTGCTGTTTGTTTTCTGCTTTCGAAGGGTCACTTTGTATGAGGTGTTTTTTTTTTTTTTTTCCATGTTGAGGTTCATTGCTAAGTCAAACTAAGATTTTTATCCAGAGTTTGATTTGTATGTTCTATGAAAGGTTCTCTACTGAATTGAGGCTCACTATTGCACAATGGAGTATTGACTGAATGGTGTATGTGGAAAGACTGCCACTTACTGGTTTGTCAATAATGTCACTTTGATTCAACAGGAAGAAGACTAAATCAACAACAGAGTACATTGCCCCTAAGCCTGACTTTTATTCAAAGCCTCTTAATTTCAGGAACACTCTGCAAAACATTTCAAGTATATCCTAAAAATGTCAATTTATAGTATTTGCCTTTTTCACATAGTAGGATTCATGCAATCACTAATGAGCCAAGAGGGCAGCAGTCTAAGAATGTGAACCGTTAAGCACCACCACATTCTTTTCAAAGGGGGTGGCAAAGAAGATTTCTTTTCCATGTTTGACCATACATTATTTTGCATTTTACTAACAGTCTCTGAAATTACAGTCTATAAGCACACTGTCTCATGTACTGACTAGATATGTGTAGTACTCAATGGCCTGTGCTCTTCAGCTCCTGTACTATTGGCTCATTAACCATGAATTCCATAGTATACCATTAGTTTGATGATGACTATGAGATCAAGATTGCTGAAAAGAGAAGCCTGCTACATCCAAGCTTGTGCATAAACCCAGCACATGACAGGCACATTGACAAGAGTGCCCACAACAATCACAATTCTAAGAGGAGGAAAAAATTAATGCTACAGTTCTATGCCCACTTACCTGAGAGAAACATAGTACAGTTATTGAACATAGCAGGACTTAGTAGTAAAGACTAGGCTGCGTGTACAGTGTTTGGGGATAACCAAGCAAAATAAAACAGTTTTGCACATTAGAACATAAGAAGAGCCATGCAGGATCAGGCCAAAGACCCATCTAATCTAACTTTCTGTTCACACAGTGTTACCCTAAGTGGTTGTGAAGGTCTCCTGAGTTTGTTGGGGAATTAGCCAGGAAGCCCAATCAATGTGAGAGGTGGTAATCAAGCAGGATCTCCACCTATGTTTATGGAGATTTTCCCCTCAGTAGAATTCCCAAAATGAACTAGGCCATGATTAATGAAATGGTTTTTATTAAAGAGAATTAAAGAATAAAATCAAAACTTATTAACTGAAGAGCACTCTATGAACACACATACAAGTTCAGAAAATAAATGTGGTGGCTTTATAGAGACAAAAAAGGGAACTTATTCTATGGAGACTATACTTACCTATCCAAGGAACAAAGATCCAAGAAGGACAAGTGAAACGAACCAACATCTCATTCCAGGCAGGGTACCCAACCTTTGAATTGGGGGTATAAGTTAGTGGACATACAGATACATGTACATATCACTGAACAAAGTGTGTCTGGTTATACCCCTTGGAGCATTATGTAATTGCTCCTAAAACAACGCTGTGATGGTATGAATGACACAATGTTGTCTGAACAAGGAAGCTTCATAACATTCCCAGGAATTGCAAGTGCAACGTAACATTTACATGAAATGTCCTTTGTGTTTGGTGACCTTCGATTGCCAGGACAAGACAATTATCACAGAAAGGATTATGGGATTAAAATGGTTTTTACTAGGTTTTTACTTAAGATGGCCAGGTAGGGAAAGGTCAGACAAGGTAGGGAATTGGTTAGATTTACTGCCCTTTTCTGAGAAATCAGTCTTTGACACTGATGGATTTAAAGAGGGAAGAGAACTACCAAAAACCAGACCTTTGCACCTTTAGGATCAGTTTTTCAGACAGGCCTCTGGTCAATATTCGATGGCACATGTTCCATGTGACTGTAGGACCTATTTTGATCTCTTATTTGCAGACCAAGGAAGAGTCTTGAATGAGTGACCCTGTGAGATACTAAGAGGGGAAGGTTACTTGTGTCACCTGTTTATAGGTATCAAAGCTCATCCTTCCAAGAGAGGAAGGGTCCAGGCCTAACAACAGTAGCCAGCCAACTGCCTCTAGCAATCCTACTAGCACGGTGACAGCAACAGCATACTCCCACCCATACTCCCCAGCAACTAATAAAAGGGACATGCTGCCTCTTCTACTGGAGGGAGCAGACATCCACCATGACTAGTAGCCATTGATAGCCCCATCCTCCATGAATTTGTCCACTCCCCTTTTAAAGCCTTCCAAGTCAGTGACCATTACCACACTCTGCGGCAGCAACTTTCACAATTTAACTATGCACTGCGTGAAGAAGTACTTCCTTTAGTCTGTCCTGAACCCACTTTTCAGCAACAATGAATGACCTTGGGTTATTGGTGGACAGTTTTCAATTAATAATAATGAGAAAGAGGTATTGAAAAGGAAAATGGCTTCATATATTGTTATGATGCTACTTAACTTGATAAACTTATGAGATGCTATGTCATAGACAATGTTGAGTTTTCCGGCCCAAAAGTATTTCTAACTTGTACACCACTCAGGAGGCAGCAGGACATCATAACTGACTTCCATATTCAGCAGATGCTCACCAGATTCAATGTTTTTCCTTAATTGCCTCACTATTGGATGCAGCAAAGTCTACACAGGCATCCTCACAAGCACAGTTCCCTTCACCTGCCCATTTCTGCCCTTCAAACCTTAGGGGGCTGAGCTGTGCCTTGGGACAGTTCCACCACACTCGTCCCAGTTTGATAGCCTTATGTTGCCCCAGGCTCTAGCTGCTCCGTAAGGTTTCCCTTTCTTCCATCTTTGCACCTCCTCAGCTTATAGTCTTTTTTTAAAAAAAATTATTGGTTTTCTACAGAAAAAAGAAAGACAAAAACTACAAGTGCAAAGACACTAACACAGAACAACAAGAAGCATGTACTCAAGATGTCTACTTAAATTTTACACATTTAGAGTCATTCTTTTATGCACCTAAACCGTTTTAACAAATTGCAATATGTAAAGATTGTGTTTTATTGATTATCTTGTACAACTTTGGAGGTATTTCTCGATCCATTTATATAATCTTGACCAGGTTTTCTTGAAAATTTCTTTTTTTTAATCTTGTAATTGTAAAGTTAATTTGTCCATTTCTGCTGTTTCGAGTAATTTATGAATTATTTCTTCCTTTGATGGAACTTCTTTTTTCTCCAGTATTTTGCATACAAAATCCTAGCCATAGTTATAACATGTATAATCATATAAGCATCTAGTTTTTTAAAACTCTCTGGTATAATGTTTAATAAAAACAATTCTGGAACAAATGGTACAATTGTTTCTAACGTTCTTTGCAATATCTCATGTAACTAAATCCAATATTTTTTATGTTACAAGACCACCACATATGAAAAAAGAAATCAGTATTTTGCTTACATTTCCAACATACATTTGACATACTTGAATAAAATTTTGCTAAATTCTCTGGTGTTATATGCCATCTATAAAACATTTTATATATATTTTTTCTTTATATGGTATAGCTTTTGTATATTTTATATTAGTTTTCCATACCTTAGTCCATTGATCTAGATGTATGTTATGACCTATGTTTTGTGCCCATCTAATCATTGAAGATTTTACTATTTCATCTTGCATTTTCATGTCTAATAACAAAGTATAAAATGTCTTTATAAATTTTTCATCTATATGCAATAAAGTTTTATCCAATTCTATAGGTTTTTCATAAAAAACAGTTTGTTTGTCCTTAGCATATCTAGAATCAAGTTGTGCTTTTTCCCACCAATTCAAACAAGTGCCCTGTCTTTTGAGAATATCTTGTGGATTTAGATTATTTTTCTTGTCTAAAAGATCTTCATATCTCCATAATTGATCTTTAGTAAATAAGGTGGGATTTATAAAGGCTTCCAATGGTGAGACCCATTTGGGTATTTTTGTGTAGAACATATTTTTAACCTCTTCCCAAATTTTCAGCAGTGCTGCTCTTAAAGTATATTTTTTGAAATATTTATGTATATTGCTTTTTTCATACCAAACAAAAGAGTGCCAACCTAGTTTCAAGTCATGTTCTTCTAGCTTTAACTGTCTTGGGTTAGCCAGCTTACATTCTTGACTCCATCCCCCTTCTGATATTGCACTTTATATCCCTGGGACTGTGCCCATACTGGTCAAGCCCAGCACCACCCCTCCCTTCTCAGAGACTTGTTGCTCTCTTAACCCCTTCCTTGCCTCATCCACTCCAGTTGAGTTTGCATAGGGCTGCTACTGTCTTCTTCTGAGGTGTCCTGCCCTATCCTGGATTACTGTAACTTGCTATGCATAGGCTTACCCTTGAATCTGATCCAGAAACTCCAGTTGACTATGACGTCTGTGTAGGTATGCATTCACCTGATGTTACGCCAATTGCACTGGCTACCAACTGAGTACCGGATCTGTTTCAAGGTGTTGGTATTAACCTTTAAAGCCTTGTGCGGACTGGGATTGACATATTTAAGGAACCATTTCTCAGCTGACCAGCAACCAAAATTTTGAGGGGTAGAGCATGGAGAGGGTGAGGTTTGAGGAGGGGTGGGATCTAAGACAGGTACAATGCCATAGACTCCGCCCTCCAAACCAGCCATTTCCTCCTGGGTAACAATTGTTGCCAATCTCCAGGTGAGGGCTAGAAATCACTCAAAATTACAACTGCTCTTCAGGTAGCAGAGATCAGTTCCTCTGGAGAAAATGGTGGACTCTGTGTCATTATACCCTGCTGAGGTCACCACAGCACATTGACGCTGAGTGCCCAAGGCCTTGGCACTCTCCCAGAGCCTCTGTCTAGAGTTCATTGTATTTATTTCCACAATGGGACTTATTCCTAGTACTTAAATATGTTTCCATTCCAGGTAAGGGCTCTTCAGGCAGAGAAACAGACTTCCATGTAACATATCCTTAGCTGGTCGGGCAGTCACACATGAACAAGTGCTGCTGGTACATTGTTCTATGACTGTCTCAGGAAATAAAGTTGATTGGCTTTTGGGGAGTGGGTGCATGGTGCCATAGTCAGTACTCCACATTCTTTTTTCCCATCCAAACATTGACCAGTGAATTTTCAGGGTTTGTTTTTGTTTTAAGGGATGTTCATGTGAGATGCTGATTCTAAGTCGCACTGCTCTGTCTGTCGGTGTAATCCTAAATAGACTTGCACTTTGGCTTAAAATTGTGTTATAAGAGATTGATGATGTACCAGCAAGTCCTTGTTTCATGCCTCTAAATTTATTGAGTGGCTTTGGGCAACACTCTGTCCACTATACTAACTTAACTGACAAACATGTTGCAAGAGTTAGATATGTCTGAACACTCTGAAATACTATACAATTCTAAATACCATCACCTACTGTAGGAGGGAACAAGCTTTTTAAAAAATACCTACACCAGCTCATACTCTCTACCAGGGATGGGCATGGATCAGAAAAAGACCAGTGCCTGCCATGAAGCAGGTGCTGGTATTTGCCTGTCCCCCCTTCTACTTGGATGAAACACGAGGGGGAGCCAGCCAATCAGGGCTCAGCACAGAAGTGCTAGCCAATCAAGGGTGAGCTTGCCAGCCAGGTCTGGCAGCAGCCACCCTCCAAGGGCAGATCAGCCCAGCACAAGCTCAGGAGAGGATGGAGCTTCGTGGATGGGGAAGAGCACATTGCCACAAGGAGAGAACTCACTGGCTGGTCACTAGGAGTAGCATGAGTCTGCTTCAGCAGGCAAGGTTTGGAGGACTCCGGCCTGGGAAGGGATGCAGGGAGGCACCAGGTGGGTTGGGGATGGTTGGGCCCTTCACCACCCTGAGCCACGGCCTTCTGGCTACATGCTCTCCACAACAGAGAGTGCTCACCTGAGCTAATCACTCCCCTTCGGTCAGCCAGGGTACATGGCATTGGGCAGCTGGCAGGCTCCCCCACCCACTGCTTTCATCTGTGAGCAGGCTAGGGACATTTGGAGGCAGGGCCCTTAATTTTGCCTCATCTTCCTTTGGGCACCGGCAGTGGGGCCAGCCCAGCCCAGCTACCACCAGCAGTCAGGAATTGCCTTCCTTGGGGGCATTCAACTGTGCAGCCCACTCCTGCACCATCTGAGGGGGTTTCCCGGCTGTGCCCCCTTTTTTCTCCAACATCTTCCCTCTTTGGCTTCCAGGTCTTTCATGGTCCACCTTGCTAGGAATGGTTACTCACCCAGTGGGCTGTTTGTTGGCTCTGTGAAGGAGACTCGTGAGCATTCAGCAGGAACTGGGATTCAAGGCTATCAGAGGAAATATGGGGCCAAGGGCCTTCTGCCTTATAGGGCAGCAACGAGGCTTTCTCTCCACCAGGGGTCTGATTCAGTGTAGGTGAGAGCTGGGGCCATATCCCTCAGGGTCCCACGGAGGTTCATTCCCACCAGTGGATCTAAGTAATCCAGTACTATTAAAATAGGTGAGCAAGTTGCCCCCCTAGCACTAGAGCATCAGTTGCCACAGAGACCAAGAGTTCCTTCTTATCTATAGCCACTAGCTACCAGGGTTAATCCATGTGTTAATCACTGTTTGGGTGAAGAAGTACTTCCTTTCATCTGTTCTAACTTCTTATAGCAAACAAGCACCTCCCAAGACAGTTCACTTTCCCTGAGATGCTCTGGGAGAGTCTGACTGTGGGGTTCTGCCTGCTTGCCATCCTTAAGTGCTGCTGGCTGGGTTTCCCCATTAGAAACAATGGACGTAATGGGGGTAACCTGTTTGGGTGCCCATAGAATTGGGCCCACTGGTCCAATTGCTTTGGGACATGGGGGTTATGTGGGGAGAGGCTCCCAAAGCTACCCTGAAAATTTGAAGCCCCTCCCTCAGCCCCCTCCCCCCCAAGCCACTAACAGCACCGTGGGGGAAAAGTAACTTTTTCCCCACCATAGAAAACAATGGAGGGGATGGGGGCAACCTTTTTGGGGCCCTGTAGAATTGGACTCCCTGCTCCAATGTTCTTGAAACTTGGTGGGTAGCTTGGAGAGAGGCTCTAGCAGCTACCTTGCAAGTTTGGAGCCTCTCCCTCAAACCCCTTCCCCCCCAGCCCCCGGAATATACCCTATGTTTTCACCATTGACTTCAATGGCCCACAGGGTATAATGGGGCTGAAATTGACATTCAGTCAGCGTGTACTGCTGAAATTGACATGCAGGAGTCTTTCTGAGGGCTGAAATTGATTCTGCCCGATTAGGCCAAATCCAAATCAGGAAGAATTTATTTTTTTGGACACCCCCACAGGTGACCCAGCAAAAGGAGGGGTGAGTTCTCCAGTCCCATGAGAACTAGTTCCACCATCAGGGCTCCACTGGCTTCAGCTACCAGGGTGCCCTCTGGATTAGGGGGATTGGTTCAGGGGCCCACAGCTTTTTCCCTTTTCTTGAAGATGAGGACAACATTTGCCTGCCTCCAAACTTCTGGCATTTCACCTGTTCTCCAAGAATTCTCAAAAATAATGGACAGAGGCTCAGAAATTACATCCATGAGTTCTTTAAGCATGGATGCAGTTCATCTGGCCCCAAGGACATGGGTTCATTTAAAGAAACTGGTTATTTATGTATTACCCCTATGCTAATCCTAGGCTGCAACTCCCTTCCCTCTTCATGTATTGTTTTTGCTATGTTGAGTACCATTTCCCTGGCAACAGAACACTGAGGAAAAGTAGGAATTCAGCAGTTCTGCCCTCTCTTTATCACCAGTTACAATTTCACTTTCCTGTCCCCACAATGAGCCTACCATGCCCTCGCTCTTTTTCTTACTTTGAACATAAGAACCCTTTTTTGTTGTTTTTAGCATCTCTCACCAGCCTAAGCTCATACTGAGCCTTAGCTTTTCTATTCAAGTTGCTGTGGACCTCCCTGGGATGGCCCTCTACCTGCCCTCCCAAGTTGTGTGTGGATTGGCATTGGGGGAGGGGGGAAAGATCCTATGGTCGAATATGTAAAAAGGGAAGGAATACATCAAATCCCCCCCCCCAATCTAGAGGCATCAAAGTCACTGCGGACCTCCCTGGGATGGCCCTCTACCTGCCTTCCAAGTTGTGTGCAGATTGGCATTGGAAGAAGTAGAAAGTCCTATGGTCCAATGTGCAAAAGGGGAAGGAGTCTGTCAAACCCCACCCCCCAAAAACTACAGGCATCAAAGTCATTTCCCAGGCTGCAGAAGAGCTGTAGAACATCCTTCCTGGTTGCCTTAATTATTAATGCCTCCGCGCAAGATTGTCTGGCCGATGGACCAAACAGACTGCCTAGGAAAATTCAGAGTCCTTGGGCACTCCATTAAAAACCGCAAACACCTGGACTGGGAAAATGGACCACAACATCCACACACGTACCCCTGGGCCATGATGAAATTAGATCCATGGTCTAGTCCATACCAATCCCTAGTCTCTTCCAAGAATCCTCACTGCTTATATATGTTGTAAATGTGGGTTCTTTACTGCAATGTGAATATATTAGAGGGAAGTAAGCAGAAGGGATTTCAAAAGAGAATTAAGGAAAGTGACATAACTATTAAAAATATTTCTCATATAAAAATGGAGGGGAATTGATGCAGAGAAAATGATTAAGGAGTCCACACACAGAATCAGAAAGTGCTTTTGAAAATGCTGAAGGGCACAATTGCATACTGATGACCTCTGTGTAGACTCAGCAAATATTTGTAACATCACGAAAGCATGAAACATGGTTTTCTTTATTGGACAGAAAACACAATTTATTGAGCTACCTTACACACCACAAGTGAAGCTTACACATAAAATTCAAATATTTATCTTGCTACCTATGCTATAGCTTTCTGTGACACTAACGGAAAGCCTCTGTTTGAAAGTTAATCCTTTTCCTTTTTCCTCCCTCTTTTCTTAAAATTGTACCTAATAAGCTGCAGCAAAATAGCTTGCAAACCAAAGCTTATGCATAGTAATAGTGACCTCCAGTGGCAAGAGCTAGGAAATGAAAGATTTTCACCAAGGATATTGTCATGGAATCAGGACAGTAACAAATTCCAAGGGAACAAGCACATAAAAACAAACAAAAAACAAATTGAATAAAATGTTGTTGGTCATAAAAGTGCCACTGGACACAAACTTTGTTCTGCTGCTTCAGACCAACACAGCTTCACCAACTGAATTCAAATTCCAAGGGCTGTGGCAGCAAAAACTATGGAGATATGCAGCACTTCAAGGACTGGCATTTTCATTATGCAATAACTTTTCTTGGGTCAGGCAGTGTAGAAAGTGAGGCCAACAGGAATTCTGATATGACTCAATAAACAGCTCGTTAAAGAAAAACAACAACAAAAAAGTTTTTGCACCTTAAAGATTAGCAAATGTGCAAAGCAATCATATGCATGTTTATTCAGAATTACATCCCACAATGTTGAGTTCAAATTACTTCCAGGTAAGGGTGCCAAAAAAATTGCAACCCTATTGTAGTATAAGTTTTTCTGAGCCAGAGACTTATAAGAACAGATAAAACAAAATCCAATCAAAAAAGTAAATGATCCGCTCAGAGTGTGTGTGGAGCTCTTCCAATTGCTGATGAATTCGTAATACAAAATATGCTTACATTTTGCAGTGAGCTCCCCACTCCCAACCCTGATGAAGTCCAACTCAGTATTGTCATGCTGGTCTCCTTCTAAAATACTTTTGCTGAATCTGAATGTCCAAGGAGTTTGAAATGCCCCTCCCAAAAAAATCTGGTGGATTCTGAGCACTTCTGAGTATGATTTGTTCTTATTGTAGAAACAGACCAGTGTGCTCTAAGCAAATGGAAAAGAACACTGATGGGTATGTTGGCATATATCTTGTCAAAGGGTACACTAGTGAATGAGCCTTTGCTAATATGGCTGATGCTGCTGAATCTTGTGAAAGTTGATGCAACTCTGTTTTGGTTCCCACCAATCATCATCAATATCCATCTAGAATTTGTCATTAGGAAAGAAATTGTCCCTCTTTTAAGATATTGCTTAGCCAGCTCATCATCTGGCTGCATCTTTTACTACTTTGTCTGGAACTTCCAGGAAATTAAACAATCATGGGTTTGTATCCAACCATCCATGCATGGAAGACAGGTAGCATTTTCACTTGTTCCCTTCCATTTGAGCAGTTCCTTTTGATCCTTGGAAAGATAATTCTTAGAGTCACAGGACCCACACAGAGAAATAGTTGTGTAGGTTCAGGGGCCAGAGTAAAGAGGGACAAAACCATTTGCTGCAATCAGCAGAGTTATTCTCATCTCATTTTCACCCCCCCTCCACTTGTCTCCACCATCTCACCTTGTTCGGGCAACTCTACCCTGACTCAGAACTGTAGATAATACACTGTACCTTGCTTTTCTTAACATAATTTAGGAAAGACTCCTAGACCACGAGTTTCAAAAACTATTTCCTTCCCAACCTTTCACCTGCTCAGCTGCCAATTTAGGTATCAACAAAAGACAAGAGTCGATAACCCATTACTTCTCTAACTTAGACTCTCCATTCCAGTGTAGAATCTTTATGCTGGCCAGGCTTTGTGCTTGTGAGCTGAGAACACCAGATTCCTTACCCCATATTATTTTAGAATGTCCTCTCTTTACTTCCCAATGTAGACAGCTTTTATTAAACCATTTTCAACAAAATGACCTTTCCAATAAACAACTACTGACTGAGTTCTTAAATGACCTTAATCCCCAAAGCACTTCTTGTGTTGCCAGATTGTTGGTCAAGATTTTTAAGATTAAGCTTAACCTAACCTAATTGCTTATCGTTCCTTTATTCCCTCCCTGTTATTCTCCTACTCCTATTAATTCTTTAATTTTATTTTATTCTTCAGCAGGATACCTGATTTATTCTGGTAATAGATGTGTAATTGACTTTTAAATAATTTTTTGTTTTATTTTATTGATATTTTACTGGAGTATTGTATTTCCTTTTGATGTAGTTACTTATATTGCCATGCCATTAAAAGGTATTTGATTGATTGATTGATAATACACTGTACCTTGCTCTTTTTAACATATTCACCTTAAAAGATGTTCAGAGGAGGCACTGTCAACATCTTCAACCACCCCCCATACACATACAAGAGTAAGTCCATGGATGAGTCCTTCAGAGCTGAAGGAGAGCTCCCTACTCTAGGTCTTATGTAACCCATAAACTGAAAAATTGAATTGAATTGAATAAAATTGAAGAAGAAGAAGAAGAAGAAGAGGAGAAGGAGGAGAAGATTGGATTTATACCTCACCCTTCACTCAGAGTGACTTACAAACTCCTTTCCCTCCCCTTCCCCACAACAAACACCCTGTGAGGCAGTGAGCTCTGACAACTATGGCTTCCCCAAGGTCATCCAGCAGCTGCAAGTGGAGGAGTGGGAAAATCAAACCCGGTCTCCCAGTCTGCGCACTTAACCACTACACCAAACTGTGTTTGTTCACTGCTCTCTATGTCTTGTATTGAACTTCCCAGATGTATTTAAAATGAAGCAACACATAAGTCAACTGAACATATTGAAGACTGAATCATCTTGAACACTTAGTATTGTAAATGATTGTTTTTATGTTGTTTTAATTTGTTTTATGTATTGGCATGTTCCCATTTGTGAACCGCCCTGAGCCCGCTCGCGGGGTGGACAGGCTATAAATCGAAAGAATAAATAAATAAATAAATAAATACAAACATAAGAAAAGCTGTGCTGGATCAGGCCAATGGCTCATCCAGTCCAATACTCTGTGTCAGTGGCCAAAACCCAGGTATTATCAGAAGGTCCACCAGTGGGGCCAGAACTCCAGAAGCCCTCCCACTGTTGCCCACTAAGGAGCAAGAATAGAAAGCATCACTGCCCCAGATATAGTGCTACATCTATACCTTGTGGCTAATAGCCATTGATGAACCTCTGCTCCATATGTTTATCCAATCCCCTCTTGAAGCTGTCTATGTCTGTAGCTGCCACCACTTCTTGTGGCAGTAAATTCCACGTTAATTACTTTTTGGGTGAAGAACTACTTCCTTTTATCTATTCTAAACCTACTGTTCATCAATTTAATTGAGTGCCCATGAGTTCATATATTGTGAGAAAGGGGGAAAAGTGTTTTTTTCTCTGCCTTCTCTATTCCATGCATAATTTTGTAAACCTCTGTCATGTCACCCTTCAGTCATCATTACTCCAAGCTAAAGAGCCCTAACCTCTTTAACCTTCCTTCATAGGGAAAGTGTTCCATCACCTTAATCAGAGGTCATTTCCTACCAGAACACACTGGAACAGCGCTCCGGCAGTAAGGAGCTCAGGGGCGCCCCCTCACCACCTTTCCTGGCCCACCTGCCCAGGTGGATGGGACAGGGCAGGCCTGCAGAGCCTCCCCCCCTACCACCTAGGGGGATTTAAATGCCTTTCTTTCCCTTCCCCCTTCCCCTTCCCCCCGCCCTTAATAATTTTAGTTGCCCTTTTTTGCATTTTTTACAGTGCTATAATATCTTTTTTGAGGTGTGGTGACCAGAACCATACATAGTATTCTAAATGAGGCTTCACCATCGATTTATACTGGGGCATTATGATACTGGCTGATTTGTTTTCCATCCCCTTCCTAATAATACCCAGCATAGGCTTTTTTTCTTGTAGTCACACACTGAGTCAACATTTTCAGTGAGTTATCTCACATGACTCCAAGACCTCTCTCCTGGTCAGTTACGACTATTTTGGACCCATAAACATGTATTTATAGTTGGGATTTTTGGCTCCAAAGTGCATTGCTTTGTACTTGCCCATGTTGAGCCTCATTTGCCATGTTGATGCCCACTTGTCCAGCCTTGACAGATCCCTCTGGAGCACCTCACAGCCCTCCCTGATTTTCAACACCCTGAACAACTTTGTATAATCCACAAATTCAGCCACTTCACTGCTTACTCCCAAATCCAAATAATTAAGGAAAAAGTTAAAAAGCAACTGACCTGGTACCAAGCCATGTGGTACCTTACTGCTTACCACTTTCCACTGTGAAAATGGTCCATTTATACTCACTCTTCAGAGCTACTTGAAAACCAGTAGTAATTAAGAACAGCAGGACTCTGATCTGGAGAACTGGGTTTGATTCCCCACTCTTCCACATGAAGCTAGCTGGGTGACCTTGGGTCAGTCATAGCTCCCTCAAAGCTCTCTCAGCCCCACCTACCTCACAGGGTGTCTGTTGTGGAGAGATGAAGGGAAGGTAACTGTAAGCAGCTCTGAGGCTCCTTTGGATAGTGAAGAGTGGGGTATAAAACTAACTGTTCGTCTTCTTCATCTCTCTGTTTTCTGTTAATTAACCAGCTTTTAATTCACAAAACTTGTCCTCCTATCCCAGGACTGCTGAATTTACTTAGGAGCCTTTGATGAGGAACTTTATCAAAAACTTTCTGGAAGTCTAGACAAACAACATCTATTGGGTCACTCTTGTCCACATGTTTATTCATCCCCTCAAAGAACTCTAAAAGATAGTAAGACAAGAACTTCCCTTACAGAATCCATGCTGATTCTTCCTCAGTAGCTTTTGTTCATCAACGTGCCAACTAATTCTATCTTTAATAACAGATTCCATCAATTTACCCAGTATTGACATTAAAGTGACCAGCCTGTAATTTCCTGGATCTCCTCTGGAACCTTTTTTAAAGATGGGGGTTACATTAGCTACTTTCCAGTCCTCAGGAATGAAGATAGATTTTAGTGATAGATAGCATATTTTTGTCAGGAAATCTGAATCTATTAACTGAATCTATTAAAATCTCCATCCAGCACCTCAGTATGGACAAACTCAAAACAGTTTCTGTCCAGCGGCCAGTGTAGGACTATAATCCAACAAAATCTTATTTGGGTCCTTTCAGAAACCAGCTAGACATATGCTATCACACACTGGGTAAATGGGAGAGTAATCACTGCATATGCTATGAACTAAAAAGGGAAACAAACTTAACCCTGGAAACTAGGATCAAGAACCTAAAAAGGTAAGTCAAACTGAGTAGAAGGTTAACAATTAAAACAATGTATAAATAATATGTAAAAAATACATGTATTTATTTGTAAAGAATAAAAAAACATATAGGGGCCCAATCATGTAAAAATTCCAGAAACAAAGATACACAAGGACCAATGGACTTGATCTGATGCATTTCGGCCTGTTAGGACCTTCTTCAGAGGTCAAACACAATGAGGATATTTTTCTCCAAGCCTGTTGGCAACCTTGCCACAGCTGAATTGTTTGGGGGGGGAACCTGTTAAAGGTCTAATAAGAGAGGAGGAAATACCAGAGCTTAGCACCACCATTTTGAAGGTGGCACTATGCTCTGCCCCTTCCATGGATTGGCTCTGTATGCAAAGCTTTCACACAGAGGTTTCACCTGCAGCCAGCATAGCATTTTCCTTTTAAGTTGAAGCAAAAGAGGTTTTTCCTTGCTCCAACTTAAAATTGAAAGCTCCAGAAGCCCCATGAGTCATGCTCAGAAACTGCACAGCTTTGTGTGGAAACTGCCCAAAAAAGTAGGGGCATACTGTATTCTGTCTGAGGGCAAATACCCCATCTGGAAGCAGCCCAAGAGTAAAAAGTAGAACACAAAATACAGAAATGAAAATACAGTTTTAAATAAGTTGCTGTGAATAAGCCAGCTGTCAAGAACCAGTGTCAGAATGCTGTGATCAAGTGGCTGAGAGAGAAACCAGATAAGACAGAAGTGATTCTGACAGGAAGTACCACTGCTTTAAATGTGATTCTGTTCTCTTACCATTGATGGTGTGCAACTCTCCCTGAAAGACTCAACAGCTTGCTGGATCCTGATCTTCTGTTGGAGAAAGAGATGTCTGTGATTAAGAAAAATGCTTTTCCAAGATGTGTTAATTAGTAACATGGTTCCCTATTTGCAGATGTCTGGTCTGGCAACATTGATCCATGCTTCAGTAACCTCAAGGCTGAATTACTATAACACATTCTAGGTGGGGATGCCCTTGAAGATGATTTAGAAGCTGCAGCTGGTGCAAAATGCAAATGCTCATCTGTTAGCCAATAGCCATGTCATTCCTATTCTGAGGACCCTTCACTGACTGCTGAATAGATTCCTGGTCCAATTCAAGTTGTTGGCACTCACCTTTAAAGCTTTTCATGACTTGGGGGCCCACATACCTAAAGGACTGCCTCCTCCTGCATGTCACTGTCCTGCAGCTCCACTCTTACCGCCAAGCTCTATTCTATTGTCTAAGGCACTCCAGGCTCAATTTTTTTCCAGTGGCTGCTCCATGTCTCTGGGACAGAATAACTTAAAGTTCACAAAATGTTAGCACAACTAAATATGTTGCTAGTTGCTAGATATCAACACAGATATCGAAATATGTTGCTAGTCATAATGGAACTGGTATTCAAATGATACATTTACTTTTGTTTACCACAACATTTCTGTTTTCTGCTTCAACATTTATTTCTTCCTGCCTTTCACACAAATGCTAAGGTAGCAAAGGCTGCAGCAATCTGTAGTACTCTGTGGTACTGGGCATGTTCACAATTTTGCTTTAGGAAACTGACCATGCAATTCTATGCTAGATTACTGTAAACCTATTGAAATGAAAAGGCTTAGATTAGAGTAACTACACTGGACTGCACAGTAAGGCATTTATACTTTCTGTTCATAAATATGCCAAATAGTGCAATTCATATGCCAAAGTATAAATGATGCATTTTAATTTTTTACAGCAGTAAATGATTTCATAAGAAAGAGACTATTGGATATATTTCTATTTTTTTCTCAAAATTTCATTTTTTTCCCTAAAGGGGGAGATTTCTACCATAACTTGATAAATTCTAATTTTACATCACTGCATATAACCTACAGCTAGTCAGACAGACAACCTTTACTGGCATATCAGAGATAAGTACATTAAAATTTAGGAATACATCAAAAATGAGGCTGTCATACAAACAAACAAATAGCAAGGGAAAAAAAACTGATCAATTTATAGTTTCCCTGAATTGAATTGCAGATTGAAGAAAACAGGCAACATTAAAAGTTATAGAAGAGTTTTGCCCCAAGAGTAGCAACTGGACTTTGACACTCTCAGGGAGACTGTGCCAAGTAAAAAGAAGGGAGTCCAGAAATTTACCCTGGGTCTTAGTATAAAATGGGCAATTTAAAAGAACATGGGAAACAGATTCGATGGCACCCTGACTACAAGGACACTGTCTAAGTTCACAAGGGGTTTTATGGCATCTTCCAAAGAAGAGGCCGCTGGCAATACGTTAAATCTGGCTAACATAAATGCCCTTTTTTGATGGGGGTCAGTTAAAGAGCAAAAATAAGTAGCTGGGCCACCCAGTGAAATTGGAAAACAAGTTTTCCTAGCTCCCTCAGTCAGGCACTGAAATTGAATATCTAAAAGCCTGTGTTTGTATAAAATATTGTGGAGGCAGATGATAAATAAAGTGAATAAAGGTATTTCTAAGGACCTAAATTTTTTTGGACTAATTTCAGCCAATTAGGTTCACAATGATGTGTCAGCATTAAAAAGATAAAAGAATTCAGGTTAGGATTAAACAGAAGGTGCAACCAAAATTTGATGGTCAAAAGCCAGGCCTGAGTTTCCAGAGACATCTGACTGGTTTTGAGACACATTATGGCATTTGGGACACAATTAGGAAGTCCAAGGATTTTCTGCAAAAAAAAAAAAAAAAAAGGATTGTAAACCCTCTGCTGATTGGTTAATTGCACTTATCCAAATGGGAGCGCCATATAGGAATTGTGAACTAGATTTTGTGTTGAAGACTTTTAATGCCATTGGGACCTATCTATTGCCTCTCATGTAGAAAAAGCGGGTGATGGCCTCAGTACTATTTCTTGCTAGAGTTGTAGCACATTTGCAATGAGTAGCCCAGCTCCCATTGTAGTAGAAATTGATCCCTAAGTATTTTAATTATTTTACTCAATGGGATTTCCCTGAATTGTCCATGAGGACTATTTCCAGGATTTGGAAAAGACTAAGATCTTTGTTTTCCCATAATTCAAAGTTAACCTGCTGTTATTACAGTAGGTCAAACACTGGTGTAGAAGACACCTCAGACCGATACATGAACATGAGAGTAAGATGGCATCATCTGCTTATATAAAAACTCTAATATGACGTTGGCCAATTTTAGGGACATGTCCGTCAATTTCAGACAATGATGGAACCAGGTCATTTAAAAACAAATTAAAGAGTGATGGAGCAAGGATGCAGCCCTGCTTTATGCCTTTATGGATCAGAATTTTAGGCTTGATAATTTCTAGTTTTACATCACTGATTATAACCTAAAGCTAGTCATGTTGCAAATCTGGCTGCAAACACTTTCAACTATCATACTTACCTTGTTTATAGAAAATGATCAGATGTGAGCCAATCACGCTTTCTGTTTGGTTCTTGCCAAGCAGGCACAAAAGCTTGCCAAAGCAATTTGCATCAGGTTGTCACAAAACTACATAAGTGCAAAGATGCTGCCAATTCAAGCTAATCAGTAGCCATTAGTGCCACAAAGGATGACTTAGACAAAGTAAGGCTTACGTGCGGGTCCATGGCCTATTGAGGAGAGAATGTGTGGAAGAAAACACAGCACAACAAAACATTTTGGGGGAAAGAAAAATGGCCACAGGTTTAGGGGTGTTATGTCTGCTGACTGCCACTAGGCGCCAGCAACCTTTCCCAGAGCTTGATTCTCAGAGACAATAAGGACTAGGATCCTGAAACCTCAAGAGGTCACCAATAGGAACCTTGGCAGGAAGTTTAAACCCATCAATGGGACCTGTGGGTGGTCCACGGGGACTGAATATAGTTGGCCATCTGGCCGGTATTCTCTGTTCTGTTGTGTGTGCTAGTAAACTATGAGCTAACAATCACGCTGTGTCCTGGTTCTTCATGCGTCGAACCCACTACACAACAATGGTGACAAGGATGGGATTCCGCTGAGCTGGCCGGGCTGCTGGGGTGCCAGAGGAAGACCAGGAACTGCCACTGCTCCAACCAATGAGCACTGAAGGTGTACAAGCTGCTTCCCCGCCACAACCACACAGCACAATGGCAGTCACTCCGGGAACCGGACTAGTCCCACCATTCAACCTGACCAAGCCTCATCACTGATAAGCCTGGGTCGAGGGACTCAAGTCCATGCTGATCTTTTATGAGGTCACCAGCGAGGAAAGAAAAAGAGGTCTCCTCATCGGCTCCTACGGTCCCACCATGGTTGAGCTAGCTCACAACCTGTTTTCCCCAACCAACCTGGTCAATGCCTCATTCAAGGACATAATTGAGAAGCTCCAGGCCCACTTTGTTCCCCGGCCATCAGAGATTACGTGCCACATGGCTTTCTACTCCCGCGAACAGCAACCGCAGGAGTTGGTTACCGCATACCTGGCTGAGCTCCGCCGACTCATCTCAGACTGCGCCCCTCTACCCTTACCCTGACAGACTTTCAGAGGAACCGTATTCCAATAAAGGGTGTGGGGAGTTTCTGTGTCCAGTACAAGGGGTTTGATGGCCACTTGGACTTAATTGAGGTCGCGGGGGACCTGGTCAACCTCTTTGGCCATGCGTGTGTTGGTATGTAAGCTTCAGCACTCAGATCATGATGATCTAAGTGACAGCTGGAGAGCTGCACTAAACCAGGTTGAGCCAGTGTGGGCATGGGCTGATGCAACCTGGGCTGATGTAACCATGAGTCAGCACTGATGTGATTGGCTGACCAATGTATATATGTCATTGCTCTGTATAGTATTTTCCCCTTCTGATGGTGGTGTATGGCAGAGCATTTTGTTGGAGAGCTGTGTAAACTTGTAAATAAATTTCCTGTATATAGTAACCACTGGACTGTCTCAGTGTGGTTGACTATTGGAAAACCTCTGGATGCTGGTGAGTGCTAGTGTGACTGAGTGTGCTGGCTCAAGCGTTCCTGACGCACTGCACAACAGCGTGGTTTGCCCCTTTGGAAATATCAATAGAAGGAGTACAGCTCTGCGCCTCACAGGACTTCTGCGATGAGTTCCCATCTGTTTTCAACAGTACCCTGGGTCGTTATACAGGCCCCCCGGTGTCGCTATAACTCGACCCAAATGTGGCCCCCATCTGCATGCATTCCAGGACAGTTCTGTTCACATTGTGACCAAAAATTGAAATGGAACTGGACTGTCTCATGGGACAGGTAGTCCTGGAACTGGTCTCCCACGCGGCATGGGAGACCACCATCGTCACCCCAGTTAAGCTTAACAGATACATCCGCATCTGCGTGGATTACAAGTGCACATTGAACAACGCACTGCAGGACCATGCATACCCAGTCCCAGTTGTTAGCAACGTGCTTGTTTCCCTGGCAGGGGCAAAGATTTTTGGGAAACTGGACCTCGCCCAGGCCTACCAACAGTTCCTGGCCGATGAGGCAAACACTGTGCAAACTATTGTCACACATAGAGGGGCTTTTAAGGTGAAAAGACTACTTTGGGGTGAGCGTGGCCCCAGGCCCTTTCCAACAATTCATGGACTCTCTGTTGAAAGGGATCCCGGGCATCACGCCATTTTTCAACGATGTGCTGATTGCTGCAGCAACACCTGCTAAATTTGCCACCCGGTTGCACACTGTCCTCCTCTGTTTCCATGAGGCGGGCCTAAAAGTGAGGTGGGAGAAGTGCCTTCTAGGGGTTCCGTCCATGGACTTTTGGGGCTTCACGGTCAATGTGGATGGCCTCCATCCAGCTCGGGACAAGATAAAGGCCATCGTTGAGGTGCCCCTGCCCACATCCAAGGCAGAACTCCAGGCGTTCCTGGGTCTATTGAACTTCTACCATGTCTTCCTCCCCCACAAGGTGGTGGTAGCGTAGTCCTTGCATCGCCTCCTGGACAAGCACACCCCTTGGTCATGGGCCCCCCACCAGGCTACCGCCTTCAAGGGGGTCAAAGCACTGCTGATTTCTAAAAAAGTTTTGGTGCATTTTGTTGAGTCCCTGCCAGTGGTTCTGGTCTGCAACACATCCCCCTATGGCATCAGCATGGTGTTCACCCACCAGCTCCTGGACGGCCAGGAGATGCCCGTCACCTACTACTCCAGGACACTGTCTGCGGCGGAGCAGAACTATGCCCAGATTGACTGGGAGGACCTGGCAATAGTGGCCGGGGTAAAAAAAATTCATGACTTTACATATGGCTGGCCCTTCACCATTGTCACAGATCATTACCCCCTCCTTGGCCTCTTCACCTCTGATCACCGGACTCCGCAGGTCCTTTCCCCACAGGTCCTGCGGTGGTCCATTTTCTTGTCTGGCCACTCCTACACCCTGCTGCATCACGCCCTTAGCAGCCTGCCCTTGCCATCTGTACAGGCTGACCCAGTTCCAGCCCAACATGTTCTGCAAGTAGAGGACCTTCCCGATTCACCTCTCCAGGTGGTGGACATCACCCGCCGCTCAGCCAGAGACCCCATTATCTCCCGAGTTCTGGGCTGGGTGGTGGGGGGTGGTTTGCGGCAGCCGAAGAGCCCGAGTTCATGGCTTTTGCCACCCACAGAAATGAGTTGTCTGTGTACAAGGGCTGTCTATCGTGGGGAGACAGCATGGTTGTCCTCAGCGTACTATATCACAGGGTCCTGCAAGCTCTACATGAGGCCCATCCTATCATTGTCCAGATGAAGGCCCTGGCCCACAGCTACATATGGTGGCCAGGGATAGATGCAGAGGTGGAGGCTTGGGTAAAGCACTGCCAGACATGCCAGGCCATCAGGCCCAATCCACCGAGTGCACCCAACGAGCGCACCCACCGAGCGCAATCCACCGAGCGCACCTGGGAATCCACCCAGAAACCATGGTCAAGGCTCCACGTGGATTTTGCTGGGCCATTCCACGGGCTATTGTTTTTAGTAATGGTGGTCTCTTATTTGAAATGGATGGAAATCAGCCCAGTCTCTGCCACCTCCTCTAAAGCCACTATCCGAGCGCTCCGCAAAATCTTCACCTCCCATGGGTTGCCGGACACCATCATAATAGACAATGGGACGGCATTCTCCTCAGAGGAATTCCAGGAGTTCCTCTGCAGCAATCTGATTGGGCACATACGGTCCGCCCCATTTCACCCCACTACCAATGGCCAGGCGGAACAGATGGTGTGCACCACCAAGGAGGCCCTCAGCCAGGTGATGGAGGGGGGACTGGGAATTCCATCTGGCTCACTTCCTCCTGGCACAACAGACCACCCCGAACCTGGTTAGTGGACACTGCCCTGCGGAACTCCTCATGGGTCGGCAGGCTGCGATCCTCTTGGACAGCCTGCACCCGGACAGGGCCCCAGAGTCACATAACCTGTGCAAGCAAAGGGCGCCACCACGGGGATTCTTCCAAGATGACCCTGTCTTCATCAGGAACTATGGCAAGGGCCCCAAATGGATTGCTGGTCAGGTCATCCACCCCATGGGCCCTGTGTCCTATGAGATCTTGACAGACTGCGGACAGGTCCTGTGGAAGCATGTCGACCAGCTCTGCATGTGCATACTCCTGGCTCCGGCAGAGGTCCTGGCCCTGAGGGACACCGAGGGGATGCTGCTGGACATTCCAGAATGAGAAACTCCCAACAGGCCATGGCCACCCCTCATGACAGAGCACCTGCCTCCACCCTGGAACCAGATGAGGCTCTGCTGCCTCCCCCTCCTAGTACTCCAGGCATGGGGCAGGACAAACCTCCTGACATTCCAGTTCCAACTCCAAGGCACTCCACATGAGAGTGCCGGTCTCCAACCTACCTAAAGGACTATGTCACATAGGTTGGGGTTGAACTACGGGGTGAGGGGTGTCATGTCTGCTGACCACCACTAGGCACCAGCAACCTTTACTGGAGCTTGTCTCTCAGAGACAATAGGGACTAGGATCCTGAAACCTCAAGAGGTCACCAATAGGAACCTTGGCAGGAAGTTTAAACCCACCAATGGGACCTGTGAGTGGTCCATGGGGACTGTATATAGTTGGTCATCTAGCCAGTATTCTCTGTTCTGTTGTGTGTGCTAGTAAACTATGAGCTAACAGTCACACTGTGTCCTAGTTCTTCATGCGTTGAACCCACTACACAACAATGGGGAACAAACCAAGGTACAATGATGCAGCATGGGGATGGATCCAGCATTGAACAACCTCACTATTGTCTGATGAAACTCATCCTTCTCAACTGCCTGCTGGGGGTGGAACCAAGGAGTGGCAATGTTGTGGGGACCATGTGGGTGCCAGCTACTGAGAGGTTCACTTGCCCCCTGGTGGTGAAGCTGGATGACAGCTCCCAAGCTGGGCAAGCTGGTAATGGCTCCACCCCAAGACCCCTTATAGGAGTCCCCAAAGAGAAGAGGTGGGTATTCAGGTCACACACCCCGAAATGGATCCATCCTGATGCCCAAACCACCAAAGCTGTGACAAATCAAGGCACAAACAATAATACAAAACATTCCCTGATCAGAAGATGGAGAGTGGATGGGTGGGAGGGTGGGAGGGTGGGAGAGCTAAAGATCCACAAAACAAGAAGAGGCACATGGCCACAATGGTTTAAATGCCCATGATGAGCCCACCAAAATGTCCACATCACTGTTGCTCTCAGAACAGCTCTTACCTCTGAAGCAATGATGTGGCAGAGTGTCCCAGAAATGCCATCTGGCACAAACCTACAGCACAGCCAGCCAGCACATGTGTCTGCAGCAGCAGATGGATCTCTTCCTTGCTTCTCTCCCAAGCCACAAAAATCGGCATCCAGGATGTCAGGCTCACATGCTTATACAAATACCGAAGGGTAGGATTTTATTGCAACACAGCATGCTTTGATGACTGACTTATATGATTTGTGAGTGATCTATTTAAAGAATTGCCCACTGAGCTGAACAGTTATACAGCCTGATGAAGGGGTAGTAGAATTCAATTGAGCACAAGCACAAGTACTGTACAAGGAGCACATTGAAACAACCTCCTGAACACCCAGAAACAGACTGATAAACTGTCAAACTGTCAAAAAAGCAGTCTGTTTGCAACTGGCAAACAGGAAGGATGCAAGCTGAACTGGTGGGTGCTGTAGCATTCCTAAATACAGCCACAAAACCACTTTCCTATCATAGGTGGAAAATGTAGGCAAGCAGCCCCTATGCTTAAGTGAAATTCCATGTAGAATTACTGGAGTCTAAGTCCATTGATCTCAGCGGGTTTAGGTAAAGGTAAAGGTTCCCTTGCTCGAAAGCCAGTTGAATTCGACTCTAGGGTTGTGGTGCTCATCTCTGTTTCAAAGCCAAAGAGCCAGCACTGTCCGAAGAAATTTCCATGGCCATGTGGCCGGCATGACTAAACACCAAGGCACACAGAATGCTATTACCTTCCCACTGAAGTGGCACCTATTTATCTACTCACAATTTCTTGCTTTTGAACTGCTAGGTTGGCAGGAGCGAGTTCACACAGGAATAATTCTGCATAGGATTTTACTATAAATCTCCCAAACACTATTGCTGTACAAACTGAGCTGAAATGAAATTGGCATTTAAAAAAAATTCCTGAACTCATTTTTTACTTGCAGCTTTGTCCTCACCATGACACATAGATGAAATTCTGAACTTTTGTATTAGAAGTGAGATATGAAGGCAGAGAGGATATTCTGTGAATAGGTATATAAATGAACTGAATGTTGTATATGCGTCTGTGTGTGAATGAGTCAATGAATAAGTTGACTGCTGAGTGTATGTAAATATAAAATCTTCTGAGCAACCTTTATGGATCTCCACCTGTACATACAGGCAGGCTGTAAAATGAAGAAAGCCAAACATTCAACACCACTGGCTTTTAAATATCAATTCATTACTGCTTTGAATATAAAATACTGATCTCAGATATCAGATGTTCAATAGGCTATTGACATCAATATTGAGAGAGGAAGTCTTTGTGGAGGCTTTAGGAAAGCATATGGTTTAACTCTATATTTCACCTCCAACTCTTTCAGTGAGATTTGAGATCTAAATGCCAATGCAGCATTCTTGTTGGACCACAGAAGCATTTTAAAATAAACAATCTTGCAAACACACCTTAATGCTAAATATTTTTTAAAATACACTGCTATGTGAAAGTGCTAAAAGGGTTAAATATGCCAGTTCAATGAACATCGCCTATATTGGCCATGACTGTTAAGCACTGGCCAGCCTGACTTTACTGGATTTTATTTTAAGGATACAAATTCCATTTTGTGAAAGAAGAAACACTATAATTCCCACCAAACAGAAGTGTTACGTTGCATTCCCTTGATTTAATTCAATCAGTCACACATAGCGAATGGCTTCTCACAGCTTTTCCCTTGCTAGAAAGCACTGGTATATTGCTTTTAGTTTCTCTTTTTCCCTTCCCCTTGGATTTTCAATTTTACAATTAAACGAGTTTGTTCTGGGGTAGAAATGCCAGTACACGGCTGTGGTGAATTGCATTCACGAATTGCAAAGCTCTAATTGTCCTAGGCCCTGAAGGCAAGTAGGTCTGTACAGGTTACCCAAATGTAATTATTTTCAATGTTTTAAATACGTGAGGCCACTTTTTTCTCTTTCTTTTCATGTGATGCTTACACAGAAGATGCATCATCTAGCTTGAACTGCTCCAGGTCATGGAGAGTATAGAGGCTGTGTGGACCATGACATTTGGACTCGAAAATTACCTGCACAAAGGACTTTAATATTGAGCCCTTTTTGTTATTGCATCCAAGCCAAGCAGTAAAGATTAGGTAAAGTGATCCCACATGTTGCTGCTTGGTGTGCAATGGTTCTAAACTTGCTTTGAACGGGCCTGTCATTATAGATTTTGGCTAAAAGTTATGTACTTGGTGGGAGTCAGGGTTTATGACAAAAAACGTTAATGTTTATTCTGAATCAATCTGTAACCCAGGCCTAGGAACCAATGTCTCAGTGCAGAGGCTTTTAGAAGTCTATCTAAGGGGAGCGAGAACAAGCAATTGTACACAGTAAGTACTTACTTTTCAAATAATGAATATTTCACATACAGCACTATATCTGCAGGTATTGTCACCCACTTCTCACTGAATCTCATTGAAATTAATAGGACTATTCACTGACAGTGCTTATCATGAGGAACCACTACAGAAGTCCATGAAAATGCAATTGCATAGGTGAACAAGAAGAGCTTCTTGAATTCTTATAAATGTTCTACCCGAAACATAACAAGTGTCATTTTATGAAATGGCTAACAAAATAGTTTTCAAAAATGTTGTTACCAAGCATAAACTCTGGAACTGGTGTCTTCACACATGGAGAGACTCATTGTTCTATAACAAAAACACTAGGACTGAAATGCACATTCATCTGTATATTTCATTATGCACTAATTTATAGTGTGGATCTGGAATTAATTTTCCCTGTTGAAACTCTAATTTTTTCATGTAGCCTTTGTATTTCTTTCCATTATTACAGCTTAGACGTAACATGGTCTATGAACAGTGTAGTTCAATAAGTATTGTTCCAATACAAAGCAAACCATTTTCTATCTAGTACATTGTTATTCCATCCACTCTCCAGGGAGCTCAGGGCACAGTACATGGCTCTTGCATTCCCATTTTAGCCTCACAACAACCTTTTGAGCTCAGCTAGTTGAGCTTGCAACTGCCCCAAGGCCATCCATTGAGCTTCATGGTAGTATGTGGATCTGAACTTGGCCCAGATCCTAGTCCATCAGTTTAACTACTGCATTAAACTGGTTTCCTAAACAAACTTCATGGAATACACACCTTTCACATAATTTCAAATTGATCGGGTAACTGTCATACATGCTAATCACCACATTACTTGCATGCTGTTTCCTGCACAAAAGTACCTTTCACTGTAGCAATTTTCACATTCAAAGTAATTCTAGGTACATTGATGATTTCCAGCTAAGATTTGTCTCTCAATTTAAGCCTAGGGAGGGAAAGTAATTAAATAAGCTCATATTGTCTACTATGTTGAGATACTATTTGATTTAACCAATTACTAGATTTATCCGTTTTTTAAAAAAATCTTTAAATTGCTGGCTGTGATCAAAACAGCCTGATTTCTTGCACCTCCAGGATGCAAGATGTATTATTGTTCTTCTAAATGTGTAGGTTCAGCAAAAATGTCCACAGTGAGTTGAATCTGAAATTTTAAAGGACCATATGTTGGTACCTGTGGCAGCTGCCATTTGGATATGGCATGAAACACACACAGGGGCATCAAGACTCACCAGACCTCTAGTAGCAAAGTGAGTGTGCTGGGGGAAGACCCTGCCTCCCCTGACACAGCTCTGTTTCCAGTAATGTTCCAGTATATTCCAACATTTCTGTACACCACAGCAGGATTAAGTTCAATGCTAGAAAATTCAGGGCAATGTTAGTTTTAGAAACATCTATATAAAGCAGAAAACTGTACTATGGACATTTTAAGAACATAAGAGAAGCCAATGTTGGATCAGGCCAATGGCCCATCCAGTCCAACACTCTGTCACACAGTGGCCAAAAATACCAGATGCCATCAGGAGGTCAACCAGTGAAGCCAGGACACTAGAAGCCCTCCCACTGTTGCCCCCCCCCAGCACCAAGAATACAGAGCATCACTTGCCCCAGACTGAGAGTTCCTATCTATATTTACATGTGGAACATTAATTAGGATTTGAGTGAATTGGGAATTAATATCTAGGCAGGCATTTTTGAAAGAAAAGCAAGTTTTTGAAAGAAAATACAGTTTAAGCTGGCAAGGTAGACAGAAGGAAAAGCTATGACAGATAACTGTAATGTGGGGAGGGGAGCAGACTTGACCCAACCACTTAGACCAAAGCTTGTTCTTCATATGCCGGACAAGTGGTAAATGAAATTAAAAGGCTAAACAATGCTCTAGTTCTCAAATACCAATTTGAAATTGTGACCACAAACTGCAGTATCTTCTACATTTCTATTCCATTATCATGTTCATTGCTGGGGTACATGACTATCAAAGGAAAGAAGAACATTACCAAATTGAACTAATTTAGGGTCAGATTTAGGATCATATGTCCAAAGCAACATCCTGAAACCTGACAGGCCTAGTAGTAGTAAAGTTAGTTTCATCCTGTATAATATGCTACTTAAAATACAAGCACAAAATGCATGCACGATCCCTAAACTCAACTATGAAATTTGGTGAAATTTGTTTAAACTATGTTGCCCACTGCAACAGGAATGGATTGGGTCCAGTCTGCCAAGGATTTCATAGGAACTCATAAGGAAGTTCACATGTGCATGAAGGGCCCAGCAGGTAGGGAATGCTTTTTGAAAGGAGTAAATGGTGCAAACCATCTTGAAGGAGATAGTTGTGGAACCCATTCTGAAGAAATTCTCCTTCAATCCTGACAATTTCAGATGACAGCAAATATGCCCTTCCTGAACTGTGCAATTCCAGCTGTCTTGGATCAGACAGATTATCTAGGTCCATTTCAATTTGGCTTCTAACCCAATACTGAAAATGATTTGCCTGCCATGCTGGGAGAAATATAGGGGGGATTTATTTTTACATGGTTGATTCATCATATACCAACATGCTAAGCATTGAATCACATTTGAGGAACTTTTTTCAATATATTCTAACGTAAAAGGTGTATTTTAAAGTTCCAAACAAATTGGACAATTGTTGCCATGTTGATCACAAAGATAGAGAAACTCAACAGATACCACCTTTAATTACACAAGTTTTCTTTGCTGAATGAGGCTGCACATTTCACAATATATAGGCTTTTTGAAGAGCTAATACAAATTATTTCCATAATGAGTTTTCCTACTTTACTTTTCACAGGTATAAAATACATCAAAATATTACAAATATTAATTACAATACTAGATGTGAGAGGAAACAGAAACTCCAAAAAGCTGTTTTTATTTTCATGTGATACCACTGACTAATATGACTCATTTCTTTAAAGACTAACAACATTTATGGTAAGGTATGAGCTTACGTGAGTGACTGCTCACTTCTACAGATACAGCTAGAATGTGAGTCCATCTGTCCTATATATTGGAAAGTGAAGTGATTTCAGATTTCAAAAGACAGTAGAAGGTAAATGACAATAGCAGGTGTGATTGGATTAGGTGTAATATGCAGAGAGCTAGTAGGCATGGAGAAATCAACATTGGTAATGAGACAGAAAACCTAGGTCTCGAATCACTCCTGGGGTATACATTGTCTTGAGCTGTGTTATCAGTTGCAATTCAGCAGTCTGTTTCTTTCTTTCTTTCTTTTGCCCCCTGAAGGGGATTTTTTTAATTGCTTTTTCTATAAACTACAACGAAAAAAAGGGGAGAGAACTACAAACTAATGGTGAAACTAAAGAAAACCCACTAAAAACTCAAGAGATGGTGGTCATACATAATGCTTATAGAATCAGGTTATTAGCTCAAAGTTACAGTTAAAGTTCATTGAATATGTTCATTTAATAGTCTATTTAAACTGAAAAATACAAAAATTGAAAACTCCCCTATGTCTGCCTTCATAAAGAGCAAAGTAAGAAATAGTTATACAAAATAAAAAACTTTAAGACATTCCAGAGTGCAATAACTACTCATTTTTTCTGTCCTTTTTCTTTCTCAAGTGATAGCTTGTTTTGGGGGCTGCCACCCCCAATGCTGAGTCTGAGTTCTCGTCAGAAGATGTCAGTGCTCCCTCTTCATCACTTTCTTTGGTGCTGTTGTCTTCCTCCTCTTCTTCTCCTTTTGCCGGATGACTATGAAGATGCAAAAACTCATGTGCTTTTTCAACAGAGTCAATTTTTTTCTTTTTTGTCCATAAATTTGAAGATTATACCTTCAGGGACAGTCCATCTGTAGGTGACATTGTTTTTCTGTAAAAATAGAACCAAGTCCCTATATTTCCTTCTTTTCCTTCTTATTTCAAACGGAATATCCTTCAACACTTTTATTTCTTTGTCCTTGATTTTCAAAGTAGCTCCATTTGTTGCATTAAGTATTTGATCCCTCACTTGTTTTCTGGAGAATCTCACCATAACTTCCCTGGGCAGATTATTTTTTCTTATGAATTCTGAATACGACCTAAAGATCATATCAATTTCACTTTGTAATATATCCGTTTTAACATCTGCAATTGGGCCCAAAGCATCACACATAATCTGCTTCATATCCTCTCCCTTCTCTTCCGGGACACCTTGAAATCTTAGGACATAGCTTGCCCTTTCCATTTGCAGCTGTAACAAATGGGATTCATTGGTTTGTCTCTTTTTCTCCATCGTCTACAGTTGTTTTTGAAGCTTCTTACTATTGACATCTACCTCTTTAAGCTCATGCTCCATTTTTTCTGGGTTTTTTACTGTCTCATTCAATTGAGTTTGCTGTGCATCGAACTTATGGTGTAATGCCATGACTTGTTCCAGTAGGCGTCACAACACTTCAGTCAGCATCCTTTGAAGCTTTGTTGTTGAGTCCTGTCTAGGGACAGAACTCACTGGGCTGGCATTTCCAGCCAGCAGCTTAGGTTTAATTTGTTAATCTTTCTCGTCCCTCCATGGAGGCACCACATTGAGAAATTGTTTACTTTTTACAAAAGTTATCACAGTCTCTAGAACTTTTTGCAAAGCCTGGTAAGTTCTTACAAGTTCTTTATTTTAGTCCATCTTGCTTCTATAGACCCCCCCCCCTTAAGTCCGTGGTTGAAAATACGCTTGTTTTCTTTTATTGGGGGAGAGTTCCTTCCCCCCCTTGCTTTTTTAGGGGGTTTTTCAGCTAGATCTTTGGTGTTTCTCGCTTTCACTTAGACTCACATTTCAATGATGTAGCCACTTTCATCCGCTTTTAGCTCATATGCTCGGCCACCAAATGCTTGTCCCGGTGTGCATTCTTAGTTCCTTTCATAGATGCTCCACTGTGGGACCTTCGGGGCATGGAAGAGCCCCCCTTCACTGGCTAGTCACTGGAGGAAGAGCTCTCCTAGTGCCCCATGGCTGGGAGCCCAACACAAGGGTTCTGGGGGTGGTGCGTACAATCGCACCCCTCCCAGCTGCAGGTGCTGGTGGGAAACCACCGCCACCATAGCAGGAGATTAGGAAACTGCTGCCACCATAGCAGGAGATTGGGAAACTGCCACCACCATAGCAGATGCCAAAATCGGAACCAGCAGTCTGTTTCTAATCTCCCTTTGAATTCCTTTGTAAGATAACTACTGCTTTTAGGTCAGCAACTGAATGTCCTGGAAGTTTAAAATGCTTCCCCACTGGATTTGAATGTTGTGATTTCTGAAGTCAGACTTATGTCCATTAATTTTTTGTTGAAGGGACTTGCCTGTTTGTCCAATGTAAAGAGTGGAAGGGCATTGCTGACACACAATGGCATAAATCACATTAGAGGATGAGCAGTAGTATGAACCTGAGATGATATGGCTGATGTTGCTGGGTCCACTGATGGTATTGCAGCAGCACTAAGCTGGATAAGAGAATGGTTATTACTGGAAAATACAAGGTGTTTAGTATTAGAAGGACATGATCTTTGTATGGGGTGGCATGCCTATATTTGGTATGGGAAGGATAAAACCCATACAAATTTCCAGTGGCATACACTAAGGGGAGCATTAATTAAAGTATGGAACAACATGAAAGAATGTTTTTACAAAAAAACTCTCTTGTGGGTATCTCCGTTAGAGGCATTTATAAAACCCTCACTTATAACAAAAGAAAATAGAGAAAGTTATGAAGTATTATTAGATAAAAGGAAGAATTTAAAATCTGAAGAGTCTCTCATTTCTCAACACAATATTAAATTATCATGGTGGAAAAATATTCAATTAAGATCTAGGTATAACAAGGATGTAGTCTGTGGATTTGAGGATGTTAAAAATGAGCTAGATAAAACATGGTTATCATTGAGTGACAAACCGATATAGAAAATGTATAGATTTTTATTAGAGGAACTCATGCAGGACGAATTAGTGAAACCGTCAACCATCTCATGGATGTAGGACATAAATCACACTATAGATTTAGAGGATTGGTCCAAAGTTTGGAAAAAATTGAAATACCTGAGGCAGTACCATACAAAGAGAATATTTATAAAATGCATCATAGATGGTACTGGTCTCATGATAAAATTCCCAAATGTCAGGAGAACATTTCAAACAAGTACTGGAAATGTAAAATGAATGTTGGCACCTTCTACTACATGTGGTGGAGGTGCAAAAAAGTTCAGAGATACTGGCAGATGGTACAAAATACAATTTGGGAAATTCTGACCATGAACGTTGAATTAGAACCAGAAATTTATCTGTTAAATACAATCCCGGATGGCCTACAACTCCATTATGTATATATATTGCTGTATATTTTAACAACTGCTAGAATTTTGTTAGCAAAGTATTGGAAAACAGAAAAAGTACCTGCTCAAGAGGATATAGTGATCAAATTAATGGAAGCTGTAGAAATGGATAGATTACATGTGTTTGGATAGATTGCATGGAATAGATGATAGTGTATTTTAAAAAAGATGGTTAAGAGTGTATAAATGGTTGAAAATCAATGTATAGAGGACTCAAATGCTGGAAATTTGACTTTGGTATGGTATATGTACTTAAAGGAAAAATTCAATAAATATATTCTTTTTTAAAAAAAAATTAATAGTATGAATGCCAAGATTCAGAAGACCTTAAAGCTATTGTTATGCCAATAAAGGTTATTGGAAATAGGAAATTGAATTGATTCAGAAGATTTGTGATAACAAATGTCAACTTTGCAAGTCAAAGGATGAAACTCTCAACCACATGGTCAATGCCTGCAGTAAAATTGCTCAAACTGACTATAGAGAACATCACAACAGAGCTGCAGTTACATTGCACTGGAATCTTTGCAAGAAGTATGGCTTACCATCAGCCAGAAATTCGTGGGAACATAAGCCAGATAAGATCATGGAGAATGATGAAACAAGGATTGCCTCCATAGTTGGAATAAAGAGAGTTGCACAGGTGTTTTGGTATAAATAAAGGGCAGCTTTATTAAATTTAACTTTATGTGAATGTACTCTAATTTGGCAAAGGCCAACTAAAACAAAAGATGAGGCAAAGGATACACCCCAGTCCATTTCCTGGGCAGAAATGGGCAAGCCATCAAGCCCCTAGTGCAAGCCAATGATAGCATGGCCATTGCTAGGCAGCAAGACATGTGAGTAACTCTCTGAAAGGAATCCAGCCACTTCAAGTACAATGTGGCTGTGAAGAAAGTGCAGTGCACTGTGGCTGTGAAGAAAGCTAATGCAATTTTAGGATGCATTAACAGAAGCATTGTGTCCAGATCACGGGAGGTGATAGTTCCACTCTATTCTGCTATGGTCAGGCCTCACCTGGAGTACTGTATCCAGTTTTGGGCACCACACTTTAGGAAGAATGTTGACAAGCTCGAGCGTGTCCAGAAGAGAGCAACTAGGATGGTGAGAGGGTTTGAATCCAAGCCTTATGAAGAAAGGCTGAAAGAGTTGGGTATGTTTAGCCTGGGAAAGAGAAGATTTAGAGGGGACATGACTGCAGTCTTCAAGTATTTGAAGGGCTGTCATGTAAAAGATGGAGCAGATCTATTCTCTCTTGCTCTGGATTGCAAGACTAAATCTAATGGGTGGAAATTACAAGGGAGTCGATACCGGCTAGATATCAGGAGAAACTTCCTAACTGTAAGAGTGGTTGAGCAGTGGAATAGTCTGCTTTGGGAGGTGGTAGATGCTTCTTCCCTGGACGTTTTCAAGCGGAGGCTGGATGACCATCTTTTGGGTATGTTGTAGGTATGTAGGGCTATCTTTTAGCTATGCTCCTACAGAGTACAGGGGGTTGGACTAGATGACCTGCAAGATCCCTTCCAACTCTAACATTCTATGATTCTAAGTCACCAGGACTTGAGGGGAGGCCCAATCCAAGGGACATCACAGGCCATTTGCATTCCCCTCTGAGGCTCGGGCTAACAGATGATTCCTGCCAAACATGCCCAACCCCCCAATCAAGGGGGGGGTCTGCCTGCTGGTGCTCACCACCCTAACCAAATCAGCCAGATTCCTGCCACAACAAGGATCAAGCCTCTGCTTAGGCCCTTGTCCCCATGCACTGGCTGATAATATTCCTAAACCCTTGCCACAGTTCATCCAGGAAAATCCTTTTCTCAAATTTGGATAAATAAACTCCATCATGTTGTCAAAGGCTTTCATGGCCGGAGTTCATTAACTGCTGTAGATTTTCCAGGTTGTCTGGCCATGGTCTTGGCATTGTAGGACCTGATGTTGCCACGACCATGGCCAGACAACCCGGAAAATCTACAGCAGCTAATGAACTCCATCATTCCCGTACAGATGAGGAAATTCCACAGCTATTCCTGGGTGTTGGATATAAAACCCCAACCCAAATGCATAGACTCCTTCAGCTCACAGTTAGCCTTCCATTGAGCCTGCTCAATACCATGTGGGTCCCAAGCTCCTCTCCATGACCTCCACAGAAGGATGGCAGACCACACCAAATGCACTCCCAGCCAGCATGCCATGATCTCACTCATGTTCACCTGTGCTTAGAGAACCAGGGCTTTGTCCTTGACCAAACCCAGGTCATTACCACCACCCCTGTGAATGATCAGAATGTCCGGCGGAGGTCCTCTCCTTCCTGAAAACAATGGGGCATCAGCCCAGACCATCAGAGGCCATGCCTGCCTTGCCACCCCACCATGGTATGATCATTAAGACCCATCTGTGAACCCAACCCTGTGTGTTCCAAATGGTGGGCCACCCAGAAGATCATACTGTGGCCAGTGATCAAAATCCTCAGCCTCTGACATGGAACCAGGGGACCTAAAAGAACTGAAATAACAACAAACAGTCAGTTAAATAGAGAACAAGATGAATTTACAGGGAAACCAGAGGCCTGACTGAAAAGCAGAAGAATGCCACCTCCCAACCTTTTGAATTGCTGGGCCAGGGTAAAGGCATAGCCACAGCTGTGGAGGCCGCACCAATCTGAAAGGAATGGGTACCAAATTGGGTGCTGGACAACCCAAGCTTGCCCAAAGCCCTAGATGTCATCGCCTAAAACTGGTATTTCATCAAGAGAGACTTGCCCACATAAATGAATAAGGGGCCATCCCCTTCACCACAGGATCCCATGTAATGCTGAAGGGCCTGCACAGGTCATATGTCCTTTTCCATACAAGGGCCAAGAGAGATCTCAGCTCCCTTGCCCTTTTGGTCTGTCTTAGACTGCCTAGCCTTAATAAGCATCTGGTCCTCCACAAACTCAATGTCACCCAGCTGAAGGGCTTTACTAGAAGCATTAGAGCATGATTGCTGCACAAGTTCACTGAAGTGCAGGGCACCAAAAATTGTAGTCAAAGTGGCTGTGTGAAATAAGGCAATTTCGTAAACTGAGTGGCAGACCTGACTTAAAGTACTGTAGAGGCCCTTCAGGATCACAGGTGATATGGGTTGTCAGTCATCATGATGAGACCCAATCTCCTGGGACCAGCCATCTAACATTTTGCAAAGATGGAAATCAGTGGTAAACTCAGCCAAGCCATGTGCTTTGCTGCTAGAAGCTAAAGCAGCTAGTTCACCCCTGATGGACTTAATTGCTAAACCTTTGCCTTTCAACATCAGATGGTCCACAGGGATATGCCAACAGGGATAGGCCAAGAACTCCAAAGCCCTAGCTGTACCCTGAAAGCCTCAAACTGATGAACCATACACGCTTTCTGAGTATGGGGTGCTATCACTAAGTCAATTGCCTTGTGAGTCTTAACCCCCCAAGCTGCCACAGTTCCAGGGGCATCGTCATCAGATGTAAATCTGCCTCCAGGGCCAGCTGACAGAATCTCTCCATCTGCTTATGAAATAGAGTGTCAGCCACCCCATTACTAACCCCTGGGACATGCCTGGCAAGAAACAAAATATTCAACTGGAGGCAACACAGAGTGAAAGATCGCACCAGGCCCATGACCCTAACCCATCTAGAAGTAAGTGAATTAATAACCTGAACTATGGCTATGTTGTCACACCAGAAGTGCACTGTACCATTGGCCATCTGGTCACCCCAGTCCCATAGCACTACCAAAAGTGTGTGCGTGAAAGCTCTATGAGAGAGGAAAAAGGTGTGTGAAGCCAAGTGCTGGCCAGGTGAGGAAAAGTACAAGGAACCAACATTCACTTCTTCCAGTATTTCTTCTGACATTGGGAGTTTGCTTTTTTTCTGGTGCTCAGGCTTAATGAAAGCCAGGTTGGTCTCCCAGAAGACAGCAATCTTTCTGAGTGGTTTGTCTGAAGAGACAGTGGAATTGTTAAGTATGAGACTCGACAAAGGATTCAGCTTCAAGTGATTTCAGCTTTATTAAACAGCAACTGTAAGTCAGGAACACACAACAACAAGGGGAGCACAGCTCCTTCTTTTAAACTCTCCCGGCTGTCAAAGCCACACCCATTACAAGTTAAAGACCAATCAGAATACAGGGATAAAGGCCAATCAGGACCGTTCCCTCTTTGCAACAATATCACTCAATGATTGGGTAATTACACAGGTTTCGCAGAAACCGACCAATAGCAATGCGACATCTGAAGAGCCACATTCAGACTCAAGCTTAACATGTGAATAGATAGGAGCGATTCACATTCAGTACATAACAAATTCCTCCCACCTAAGATGGAGCATTACCCTGCCAAATATAATCTTTCAGGTGGGGGGGGGGGCAACTTAGCTTCGGTTCGACCGGCGCAGCAGTCTCTGCTCCGTTGGACTTGGAGTGGCACACTCTTCTGGAGACCCCTTCAACTTCTCTCGCAGGAGAAGGAGGAACACAAACAGGGATCTCAGGCTCTGGAGTTGGGGTCTGCCCTGACTCCGGTTCCCTTTCAGCAGCACTCACCTCCTCAGCGGGAGGCCCCTCCTGCTTGGGGATCAGCTCAGGTTCGGGCACCGACTTGGCGCTGGAGTCTGCCCAACGCTCCCTGAGCTGGTCTATGTGGCGGCAAATCTCCCGTCCGCTGGGAAGCTGGCCCACATGCAGCCTGGACCCTGCAACTTTGGTGACTATGGCCGGTAGCCACCGATGACCTTCCCTGTAGTTCCGGGCAAAGACCTTGTCCCCACACTGGAACACTCTCCCCTGTGCTGGTTCCTCAGACCATTGCTTGGACTGGTCCAAGTCAGGGTGCAAACGGTCGAGGAGGGTAGATAGCTTTCGGCCCACCAAGAGTTCAGCTGGACTCCGCCCAATAGCCTTCCCTGGACAGTGCTCCAGCTTGAAATCGTATGCCGACAGAAAAACCGCCCACCTTAGCATCCGGGGCAATAGAATGTTCAGTGTCGGCCGGTCTGGCAAGAAGATGCCCAGGAGAGGTTTGTGATCAGTCACAAGGAGGAACTGCTGCCCATAAACAAAGTCATGGAATTTCTTTATTCCTGTGATTAGGGCGAGGCCCTCCTTGTCGATCTGGGCATAGTTCTTTTCTGCCTTAGTGAGGGATCGGGAATAAAATGTGATCGGTGCCTCAGATCCGTCCAGCATCAGGTGGCTGAGAATGGTACCCACCCCATAAGGAGACGTGTCAGCTGCAAGCACCAGCAGTTTGTTTTCATCGAAGTGCGTCAGGACCGCACTCGATGAGAAAAGTTCCTTCACTGAAGTGAATGCACGCCTCTGCCGCTCACCCCACTCCCATTTAGCATTCTTGTGGAGCAAAGTGTGCAGAGGTTCAGCGACCGATGCCTTGCGTGGCTGAAAGGCACCATAAAAGTTGAGTATTCCCAAGAAGGACTGGAAGTCTTTCTTGGACTGGGGTAGAGGTGCGTTTTGGATTGCCGCCACCTTGTCGGGTGTGGGGTGGACCCCAATCTGCATCTATGAGGAACCCCAAGAACTAAACTCTTTTTACCCCGACAACACATTTCGAACGCTTAACCCACAGCCCAGCATTTTTAAAACGACTCAACACTGCTCTTAAGCGAGCCATCAGTTCACAATCATCTGTGCCCACAATTAAAACATCGTCAAAATAGGGCACCGGGTAGCCCACACAGGAGCCCCTCCATTAGCCCTTGAAAAATTCCCGGGGTGACATTTACTCCAAATTGTAATTGTTTTACCCTGAAAGCCCCTTTATGGGTAACAATTGTTTGGGCTTCAGCAGTTGCATCGTCCATCGGCAACTGCTGGTAAGCCTGAGCCAGGTCAAGCTTGGCAAAGACTTTTCCCCCTCCCAGTGACACCAGTACGTGGCTGATTACCGGCACCAGATAGGAATGCTGCTGCAGAGCTTTGTTAGCTGTACATTTGTAGTCTGCGCATATTCGTATAGACCCGTCGGCCTTGACAGGCATCACAATTGGAGTCTCCCACTTCCCGTAGGGTACCGGTTCAAGAACACCCTGACTGACCAATTTATCTAACTCTGACTCAATTTTTGCTTTGAGCACGAGCGGGACCTTCCTATACTTCAGTCGTATCGGATGAACTGAAGGGTCCAAATCAAAAGAAACTGGGGGGCCGGTGTACGTGCCGAGCCCCTCCCCAAAGACTTCAGGAAACTCACTATACAATGAGTCCTGTTTATTTACACAAATTTTGTTGATACCAGTGATAGCGATCCCCAATGCCTCAAACCAGTCGAGGCCCAACAGGCTAACCTGCTCACCCTCTGCCACCAGGAGAGACAGCTCAGCCTTATGGTCTTTGAACTCGATATGGACTGCTTCACCTTGGGAACGAGCATTGCCACGTCTCTGTAGAGATGACAGTGACGGACGATCTGGAGTCCACCTCCATGACGCAGGGAACGCCGTCCAGATGAACCGTCGCATAGATTTTCTTGCTGGGCTTGCCTTCGGTGGCCAGGATCATTGATGGGCAGCAGCAGGAGTCAGTCTGATGACAGCCAGATGCCTTGTCGTCGTTTCAAACACGAACCCTGGGGTCTACACATTGTGAAGACAGTGGAGATCTTTTGGTGGCACGACAGACTCGGGCCAGATGACCCCGCTTGCCACAGGAGTGGCAGATCAGCTCCTTGGCCCAACAGAGGTCTCTGTCATGCTTGCCTCTGCAGCCGGTACAGGAACGCACTACTGGAGTCTTCGGTCTGGTCCGTGGTGGGCATGTTTCCCTGGTTTTGCATACGCCATCAGCCTCGCCGTCGGACTCACTGGTGGACTGCTGCTGGACTGCAGGCTCTTTACTTGCCGATGGCGGTCGTTGTTGCACCTCTCGGGTCGATTTGTCAACGGCCTCAGCGGCAACGGCCTCAGCGTAGGCCACAGCATACGTAAGCTCGGAACGGGCGAACAGGCACTGCTGGAGGTGCTCGTCCTGAAGGCCGCACACCAGTCGGTTGAGGAGGGCCTCTTCCAGGTCGGTGAAACCGCAAGGCCAGGCCGCCTTCCGCAAGGCGGTGACGAATTCAGCTATCAATTCAGCTGGGCGCTGGCACTGCTTGTAAAAAGCATGCCTGCAGGCTATCTTTGACGGCTGCGGCGTGAAATGGCCCTTGAGCTTCGCTGTGATATCAGCCCATGTAGCTGTGGTAAGCTCGGTGGGCGCAACTAGGGACTGAGCGATGTCAAAGATGGCCTTGCCACAGAAGCTCAGTAGTGTCGCCTTCTTCCTCACCTCGTCCATGATCTGGTTTGCCTGGAGGTGAAACTCAAACCGTGCCAGGTAAGAATCCCAGTCCTCCGTTGCCGGGTTGAACGCCTCGAACGCCGGATTTACGGCCATCTGGGCTGACGGTGCTGCCACTACTGCTCATGGAGCCTCAGCCGATTCGACCGGGTGTGTGTCCTCATCCGCCATTGCTGTCTCGGTTCAGCGGGGTTGCCTACCTGCTCTAGTATCCCATCCTCATCGCCAATTGTTAAGTATGAGACTCAACAAAGGATTCAGCTTCAAGTGATTTCAGCTTTATTAAACAGCAACTGTAAGTCAGGAACACACAACAACAAGGGGAGCACAGCTCCTTCTTTTAAACTCTCCCGGGCTGTCAAAGCCACACCCATTACAAGTTAAAGACCAATCAGAATACAGGGATAAAGGCCAATCAGGACCGTTCCCTCTTTGCAACAATATCACTCAGTGATTGGGTAATTACACAGGTTTCGCAGAAACCGACCAATAGCAATGCAACATCTGAAGAGCCACATTCAGACTCAAGCTTAACATGTGAATAGATAGGAGCGATTCACATTCAATACATAACAGGAATGAGCATGTCAATCACTCCAAATACCTTGGCGGTAATGATCAGACCTGATTGGAGAGGGATTGGGCTCAAAGTACCTGAAGAAGGATCACTACACACACACACTTGATCTTGGCCAAAAGGCCGAGATGCAATTGAGGAAGGATCTGTTTTCTCTTAAGGGGACTTTGCTGAAGTCTCCAGCATGAGTGGAGTCCAGATTGGCATCCAGCTCCAGCAGAGTCTGTGTGGTGATTGCCCCAATGGAGCCTATATTCCAAAGCAAGTGCATTCTTGACATACCACATACTGCACATGCAAATGTATATACCTAAGGAATGTAGAGAGGGCAGGGTTCTTGGTCCATTTCCTGCACCCCCAGTGCCTAATCTGAAGGTTTCCCCTTTAGGGATGGTGCCCAAGAAGGCTCCAGGCAAGTACCATCTGATCACTAGTCATTCCCTCGAGGCAGTTCAGTCAATAATGCCATCCCTGCACCCGAAAGTACCCAGATAGGCAGGAACTGTCTGACCAGTCTCTTGTTTCTTCCAAGGAGCAAAGGGGGGGGGGTGCTCCATTCTAAAGCAACTGCAATGGTTGCAGCCTGGTTGAGCCATATTATTTGGGACTTTGGATTACAAACAGACACACACCTGGAGTATAACACCCTTAACTTCACAATTACAGGAAAAAAAATAAGAAATAGGGTTTAGATCATTGACACTGCAATCTCAGGAGACAGCAGAATAGAAAAGAAAGAGCAAGAAAAGATTATGAAATACCAAGACCTCTGAACAGAGTTAGAGCATTTTTGGGAGAAGGTTACCATCATGCCAGTTGTCACTGGAGCCCTTGGAGCAGTTCCTAGAAGTCTTAAGAAATACTGGGACATTCTGGGCATTGAGCAAATAACTCCAGCTCAGCTCCAGAAGACAGTGTTGCTTAGAATAGCAAAAATTCTGTGAAGATATATCTGCAGTTCCCAAGAACTTGGCTAGATCTCAAATTGCAGAACACCATCTATCATTCAAATATCTGACTGTAAGAATTCATAATAATAATAACAAAGTTATTAATTCTGAAACTACTGCCAATCAATTTATAAAGTTCTACCATTATAAAAGGAGACGGTCTCCATCTTTGTACAGAAAATAGCTCTGAGCAAGAAAACTATTGGTATACCTAGCACACAAAAAAACAACTCGAGTAATTGTGGGCATACAAAGGGTATTTATTGTTTGGACTCCAACTGAGTGACAATGAAGGACTTGAGGAAACCAATGTATGATTTCTATAGCCTTGATCAGACAATGGGAAAATCCAGACTAGGGATAACTTTTTCCCCACCATAGAGAACAATGGAGGGGATGGGGGCAACCTGTTTGGGGGGGGGTGTAGAATTGGACCCCCTGGTCCAATGTTCTTGAAACTTGGTGGGCATCTTGGGGAGATGCTCCAGCAGCTACCATGGGAGTTTGGAGCCTCTCCCTCAAATCTGCTCCCCTCTAGCCCCCAGAATATGCCCTATGTTTTCACCATTGACTTCAATGGCCCATAGGATATAATGGGGCTGAATTGCCACTGAATTTTGGTGGCAAGCCGATTCAGATCAGAGAATCTGAATCGTCCCTCAGCAGCCCTAAATGGGCCTGAATGGGCCATTTTCGGGGGTGCATTCGATTCAGTTGAACCTAATGCACATCCCTAATCCAGACTCAGCTCAGCACCAAATTCTCTATTTGATAGGCTTTTCTTTCTACCCTGTAACTAATCTTTAATGCCACCTGAACCTAGTGTTACATAAGCACAAGTACTTGGAAACACAAGGTGGTCAATGTTAAGCACTTCTAATGTCCACTGATTTCAGAACGGAAGACTTAATAATATCCCATAGCTCCACCACTGAAATCAATGGGGTATTAAAGTGCTTAATGTTGTAGCTAATCCCATTCATATCTCATAGCCCTTTCACATTGGACATAACCCATGCTTACGAGGGTGGAAATCATTAACTAATTAATTAGATTTATATCCCACTTCTCCATTGCCATGTTGAAGACAGCAAACAAGATCAACATTGCATAAAACAATTACAACAAATCAATATACAATTATAGCTCACATAAGATTAATCATAAATCAAATTATTCTAGATGGAATCATTTTAGATTTGGTTTGGGCTGCTAGCAGACATCATTCTTCCATAGCATCAATGAAGACAAACAAGGTAGCATACTTAGTCCCCCTGCTGGTAGAACTAGAGTTTCTTCATATTCAAACTGGACATTATTCAGAAACAAACGAAGACTCAGATGTGTGGGAAAGACTGCCAGCTGTAATTTTTTTAATTGCAGTATCCCATTTGTTTCAGTTTGGGAAGACTTTTGAAAAAGAGGTGATATAAGTGGCCAGTGAATAGATCTTTTAAAAAATGGATCTCTCTTTTCCATTTAATTCTCTGTGGTCTCTAGATACACACTGAAAGTTTAATGCAGGCAACAGTTCTCCTCTAGGGACAGATTTTGACCTTGCAGTTCAGAACTGAAATTCTCTGCTTGCTTCTGCTCTGAAAAGCAAAGGATGCTTCAAGTATCCTGCCTCAAGACCCAACTGCTGCCATTCTTTGTAACCATCAATCTTCATTAATCTATGCAAAGAAATTAGCCGTTCCTGTAGGGCTGTCTTTTTTCTTCTTCTTGCAAAGTGTAACATAATCCCTGACTAGTCATATATGTTTTTGGAATGTTCACTGCTAGTGTTTAAAAAGAAAGAATGGCAATGTAAGTACTGAATCAGCATTAAGATTCACATGACCAATTTATTTTCTTGTCAAATAAGCTCTTTAATAGTTTGCATTTTGTATGGTTGACTGTTTCAATAAAATCAATTTAATTAACTATCAAGATCTGATGGAACTCACTTAGGTACTGTCATTCATTTCAACTGAACAATAATTTCCATCAAAGACAACATGCCAGCCATTTTAATGAGATATTTCAACCTTAGCAGGGTTTCATGTTAATGATCAAAAATAAATATCTCGGGGTTTCTATCAAACTAAGATTACTAACCACTTCTCATTAATATTGTGATAGACTGTCACTACTTATTCACCAAACACTCAGCACTTCGAAGAAATCCTAAAGTGATTATGCAAATTCCCAGACAGAGGAAAAAAATGGCCAATAAGATTAGCCTTAATTTGTTCTTCACTACCTAAGACCTTTATTGCTCTAGTACCACAAAAAGAAACAGAGAATGCTGCTGTTGACCCCTTATTATAAAGAGCTAGGCACAGGGACAGGCTTTACTGTGGGCTGGTTGGGACTGAGATCCCCTGATGTTGCCACACTGAGAGTGGTAAAATGGAAGGAGATGTGGGGCTGGCTGTAGAGGGGGCTTTGCCTCTTTCCAAAGCTGTAGCAGAGAGGGCAAAAGCTTATGTGAGCTTTTCCTAATGGCTGTTGTAGAAGCACATACTGAAGAATTCTGTATAGTTTTCAATAGTTTGGCTCAGATTAGAGTTGTTGTTGTTGTTCAGTCACACAGTCGAGTCCAATTCTTCATGAACCCATGGACAGATCACGCGAGGCCCTTCTGTCCTCTGTCGTCCTCCAGAGTTTGCTCAACTTCATGTTTGTTGCATCGAAGACACTGTTTCTCCCAGCATTAGAGTCTTCTCCAGTGAATGTTCCCTTCTCATTTGGTGTGCAAAGTATGTGAGCTTCAGCTTCAGTATCTGGCCTTCAAGGGAACAGTCAGGGTTGATTTCTTTTAGGAATGACTGATTTGATCTCCTTGCAGTCCAAGGGACTCTCAAGAGTCTTCTCCAGCACCATAATTTGAAAGCATCTATTCTTCGACACTCAGCCTTCCTTATGGTACAACTCTCACAGATGGACATTACTACTGGGCAGGCCCGTAGCCAGGATTTTTTAAATTGGGGGGGGTTAGATAAGTCAGGGGGCATCCTGCACCCCTCCTCAAGGGAGCACCACAAATGAAATAAAAAATTGGAAGTCACGGGGCCTGGGCTGGATGGGAAGTGTGGGGGGGGGGCTTGGCAGTAAGTTGGGGGGCTGGCCCCAAGGTGCCCCACTGTAGCTATAGGTCTGCTACTGGGAACACCATTGCTTTGACCATACAGACTTTTGTTGGCAGGGTGATGTCTCCCCATTTAGAAACTGTATGTCAGTGAGTTCTTGGCGGCTTCACAGAAGGATTAGTTTCATTCAGAGTCTTGCTTGGCAGATGTTGTGCTGAATAAAAGGGATTTTACAATACATATAAGATAATCTAAAACTGACCTGAAATGCATTGGAAAATTTCTGATTCTGCTTGGCCTGATACAGGTATCTGGCCTGGTTAAAGCATCCCAGAAGTATATTAAGTTAAGGGGTAAGGATGTGAGTCCCCCTGTTACCCAAATCAGCCCTGTGTTAGGCCCATGACATGAAGAGAATCCCCTACATATGAAAGCCTAGTACACAAGTTCCAGGGCAAAAGGAATCTTTTTAGTCTGTTGTATATAGGGTTCCTAGTCTGGCACAATAAATCTCTGAGAGGAGAAAGATGGAAGAGAGACAAGCACTTAATCATCAAGTAACTTTATTGTCCTCTCCAGGCTTAAGGTTGCCAGGTTCCAACAGTGTGCTGGCAGGGGTAGAAGGGAACTTTCTGGGAGTGGGGAGGAACACTTTGACATGCCAATGTCACCAGGAAGTGACATAGGCACATCAGGAACACCAAACAGTTACAGTCTGGTTTTTGAGAAAAACTCTATAGTAGAATTAGCTACAAATCATAGAGTTTTGCCCAAGAACCAGAGCATGACCACCTGACATTCCCTACACTTCTGGGTTACATATGCATGTCGTGGTTATTTCCAGCTTCTCAGAGGTAAGAGGGGGTAATTTGGCAGGGGAGTGGTGGAGGGAGGGGCTGAATGTGGGAGATCCCCACCCAGACCAAGGGATCTGACAACCCTATCCAAGCTACAGAAAATAAAAGGGGGAATTGAGATGAAAACGAAAGACAAGAAGACTAGATTATTCTATTGCAATAGAAACAGAAGGTTATGCATGACAATCCAATAAAATCATTCATGCTTGTAGTGTCCTAGTACATAGTTGTTATGTATCATATATACATAAGTGGTCTGAGCTTGAATCTCACCCCTATCTAAGCCTGGTATTAAAAACAGCAAAACTCTGATTGGCTACTGTATGTAGTAGACCAATCAGGATACTAGAAAGGTTCTGGAGGGAAATGAACTTACTGGTTGTTATGTTACTGTTCTGATTGGTTCTTAATGCAACAAGGGGTGTGGTTATGCCAGTCTGGATAGTTTAAAAGAGGGCCTGTTGTTCTCCTGTTTTTATTTGTTCCTATCTTGTTAATAAAGCTGAATCACTTATTTAGAGCTGCTGCCTTAAGTCTCATACTTAACAATAATAGTGTTACCTTTAGCTAAATGCTCTGTTCCCATGTTGCAAGTTGTGTTTTCTCCCACGTGGCCAGTGCACAGCAGACCAGCCCAGAGAGAAGAGATAGGTGAGTGATTAACCCAAAGGGACCAGAAGGTACACTTGGGCAAGCAAGAAAGGAATTCTGGGTATGAAGGAAGAAGACCCTGACCAAGAAGCGGATGCAGTGGGAAAGATCATTTGGCAGTAGGGCAGCCTGGCTAAGAGTGGGAAATGAAAAAACTAAGGAATGGGGAAGGGGTAGGAAGACATGGAAGGTTAGATTTGAGATCAAAATTAAAATATGGGAAAGAAAAACATATTCTGCCTGTCTTGAAGAGGATGCAGCAAGGTTTCATTCTTGTGGTGCTGGAAAAAGGTTCTGGAAGGGAACCATCTACAAAGATAGAGGACTAAGGGTACCCTTCTTATGTATCTGGATTACCTGGGCTCCTGTTGGGAAGCCCTACAGTTGGCCAAATCCATTGCAGAACTAGGATCCATGTAGCCTTCCCAACTCAGATTTACCTCACTCACACAGAACCAGAGATGTAAAATTTCTGAAAATTTTGAAGCTTGGAAAAAAACCCAGCTTTTTCCTGGGAAAAAATGGAAATTTTTGGAAAAATTGAAGAAATGCTACATTAGCACTTCTTTTTCTTTTCCAGATTGAAAGTCATTCTGTTACTTTAGGAACATAAAATATGACTATGGACAATTTTACTTGGCATGAAATTATCACAACTAGCATATTAAAAATATAGTTTATCCAAACAATTATTACAAACAGAATTTATTTTTTTATAATATTTATTTGTAATTGTAACAAATGGAGCAGCAATCTCCTGAACTGTTTACTAGAGACTCAAGGTGCTGACTGAGACCACTTCCACAGTAGTGAAATTTCCCACATTGATGTTTTTTAAACTGCGCATTATGTGAAATTTTCCGCAGTAGGTTTTTCCTCACCAGGTGCAAACCAAAAGTTTTCTCCTTCTTACCCCACTTCTTTTTTTTTTTTGTAAAACTCTCCTAAAGAGGAGAGAATTTTATTGCTTTTTATATAGAAAGCAGGAGGGTATACAGTGGAACCAAGAAAAGAGGTGAGTGAAGTCACTATTAGTATATTAATCTTTTTGTTAGTATTAGTAAAGTTCTTGGCTTCAACCGTGGTTGACCGATCTTCTTTTCAGCTTACTGTGAGTCCAAAACAAACCTTTTAATTAGATTAGTAAAGTCTTTTGGGGTTAATTATTAGTATACTCCATCTTTGTGCCCCGCGAACAAATGTTCATAGTTTAAACTGTCTTCCTTTCAAGTCTCTCAAGTTGTATGATGGGCCCTTCTTTGCTCTTCCATCTTCTGATTCTTCGTCTCCTTCCTCTGGGCTGCTGTCTTCTTCGCTACTTAACAATGTCCATTTGGCGAGTTCTGCATCTTCCTCTGAACTGGCGTACCTCTTCAGAAAATCTTGAGCTTTGAAGACGGAGTCAATCTTCTCTCTTTTATCCTTAAATTTAAAGACCAATCCTTCGGGGATCCACCATTTGTAGCTAATTTGATACTTTTGCAAAAACAAGGTCAGTCCTTTATATGCTTTCCTTTTCATACGAATTTCATATGGAACATCTTTTAGGATCCTTATATTCTGCTCACCAATCTTCAAGGGCATTGTTGAAGTCACTCAAAGAATTTGATCTCTAATACGTTGCTTAGTGAACTTGACAACCACTTCTGCTGGCAAATTATTTTTCTTTGTAAAGTTGAAATAGGCTCTATAGACCAAATCCATTTCTTCGCTTAATTTTTGCACTTCTTTGCCAGTTATTGGTGCCAAGGCATTCGCCAAAATACATCTGAGATCTTTTTCTTCTTCCTTTATGCCCTGAAAGCGGAGAGTCAAGTTTCATTTTTCCATCTGAAGCATTAGTATTTTTTTCCCTGCATCTCTTGATGTTTTTCTATTTTGCTGACCTTTTTCTTAATTTTTTTGGTGTCCTCCGTTGAGATCAGACATTTCTTTGCGATCTCCTCCATCTTCTTAGCTGTATCTGTTAACTGCTTCTGTTGGTTGTTGAGCACACTATCCATGTTGCACAAAGTTTCGCTGATTTTTTGCATTTGATCCAGCAGAGGGCGCAGCATCTCGCTTTTCTGTTGATTGACAGCTGGCTCCGAGGTGAGGATACCAGAACCGGAAGTTCCTCCCAGCTTCTTTGCCGGCTTGTCTGGGACCTTCTTTTTCCCTGACATTTTTATTGTTTACTTTTAAAAAGTTCGTGCCATGCAACTCAGGAGACAAACTATTTTCTTCTCCAAAAAGGCCCCAAAAGGTAGCTTCGCTAATCCGCTTTTTCACTCTGCCCCCTTTCTCTTCTCTTTTATGTGTTCCGTCTTCTCAAGGGGGGGGATCCCTCCCTCCTCCCATGCACTTATACGATTGGGGGGGAGCCCATTTAAACCGTTTTCAAACAGATCTTCCACTCACGGTTTGCTGCCGATTCTTTCTTTTTTAATCCATCTTCCGCTGCTTCACTCCAGGAAGTTGGTGGCATTGCTGAGTCCCATCAGGGCACTACACAGCGGGGCCACTGGGGCTGGGGGAAAGCTTTGATTTCCCGATTGTCAGGCCAGCAAAGAGGCTACTCCCCAAGAGTGCCCCTTGGTTCGGAGCCTTTAACTAAGGCTCACTAGGGTCTCCACTTGTGCGGAGACCCCCCCCCGACCATGCGTGGGCTGGTCGTCTTCGGGAGTGTCCCGAGAGCATGACCGCCATTCGCTCCACCGAAACCGAAAGTCCCTTACCCCTCATTTTTGGAATCCACAATTTTATCGAGTTCTGAAAACATGGGGTAAGAAGGAGAAAACTTTGGGTTTGTGCCTGGTGAGGAAAATCTACTGTGGAAAACTTCATATAACATGCAGTTTTAAAAACATCAATGCAGGGAATTTCACTACTGCAGAAATGGTCTGAGACAGAATTCTGCTCTGGGGAATGGCCGCAAGGAAGAGAGGAAGAACAAGACTTAAAGAAGGGTGAGTTAAAGAAAGGGGAGTTTTAAGAAAAAGAGCAATGACAATTCCAAATCTCATGAGAGCAGAGGAGTTTATTTATTCTTAATCTGCTGGGTTGGGTAGGGTATGTTGGTAATCTTGATACAGAAAGTGAGAGTAGAGGACTTAGGCAGAGCTCCCAAAAACTAATGAGAATGTAAGGCAATGGACAAATGTTTCTGTGTGATGAGGAAACATCCCAGAGTCGAGAAGGAGAAGAAGGAGAAGCAGCTGAGTTGGCAGGCCTTGAACAAGCAGAGATGAAGAGACTACCACCACACTTTGGTTGGTAGAGCAGCAATAGTTAAAGGACCTAGGACAAAAGAATATTTTAAAAATTGTCCAGGAATTTGGGGTAATACCAGGATGAGCTTTTATGGAATTCCTAACTTTGATTTGGAAGGGGCTTCCCATAAAGGCAACAAAACATGCTTGTATCCAAGCAGGGGAATATCCTGGTCGGACAAAAAGGCTGGCAGGGTGAAGGCTTCTGCCCATATCTGAGGCAGACTGCTAGGGGACATTCAGGCAAGGCCAATAAAAGTAATCAAGATCACCTGGTGGCTTGATAGTAATTAGACAATGCACTCAGGAGGATTTGCATTTGCTGATGAAATTACAGTGATAAACCGAGGTGGGTGCCTATCTTTGCAAGTCCTTGTGGCAATAGGCAGACATGCAGATGTCCCATCAGTCGGTCAGTCTCCTGCTTCAGGTATTAGCCAGTCATTACCATAACTTAAGGACAGTCTTGACCTTACCTCCTCCAAAGTGAGGCATTGCTAATTCCTAAAATGACTGCCATAGTGAATTTAGACAAGATGGAGTCAAAAACAGGAAGGGAGGGAAAAACAAACCTGATCCAAAAACTGGAATCAAGAATCAAAAGAGTGAGAAGAAAGTCTAATGAAGGGCCAATATTAAAAACCTAGTTGAAACTTATAATATACAAAAATGCATATATTTATTAGAAAGACAGTTAAAAACATACATAAGGGCCCAATGAAAGCCTCATAAAAAGTAAAGCCTAAACACAAGGGCCAATACACTTGACCTGACACGTTTCTGCCCTATTGGGTCCTCTTCAGAGGTCAAACAATACTGAGGAATACATAACTTAAATACATATTGTAATAAGATAACCAATAAGTGAATATTGAACCAGGAAAAGGAAGATTAAGCAGCAAGATCTAAAGACACATGACAAAGATGTTTGTGAGGCCTCAAAAGGTGAAAGTCATGTGTCTGGTGCCTAATGCACAGTTGCTGAATTAGAACATCTTCCAATTTAGGTCCAAACAGCACCTGTGTGGCATCTCTTGTTAAGGGTCTCATATAGCAGTTGTTATGAAAGATTCCTCTGCCTGAGACCTTAGAAAGCCACTGTCAGTCAGAGTAGATGTACCAATGGTCTGATTGCGCTGTGTATAAAAGGTTGCAGGTTCAGTCCCTGTCATATCTTGCTTAAAGGAATTTCAAAGAGCAAAGCTGGGGCACAGTGCTGCCTAAGACCTTATACATAGTGCAGATCTAGTCTAGACAGTATTGGGATAGATAATTTAATGAAGCAGACTCCTGATTCAGATGATTTTTATGGTATCACAATATACAGACTGGAATGCTCAGTATTTCTATGTTATTTTTTTTTTCTGAAAGAAGCTAAACATTAGCAAAATCTGTTAAGATACAGAATTTTTAAACTGATCATGGCTTCCCATAAAATTTTAAATGCAAAGTGTGGGAAGTGGTCAGAGAGATAATTAAAGCATGGAAGCATGCAAGAGGATTATGCTTCAAAAGTCTTTATATTAAAATAGCAGTAATTAGTTTGACGAAAATCCCATAATAGGTTTTCTGCACTTTGCAGGAAATCGAACTGCAGACAGATAGAACAAATTACTTCACACTGGGTAATTAGCAAGCTATTACAAAGTTCTGCTCATATTCTGCCTTTACTGCAGATATCATATCCAATTTTTGAAGAACTTTACATTCCAGAACATCTCAGAAGTCTAAAAAACCTATTGCTTCCATTAACCAATAACTGCACCACTCAAAGCCAGTTATAACTGTTCACAGAAACCTAATGAACAATGGCACATGTATATGTTGTGGGGGGCAATAATATTGTATTATAACAATTATCGGCATACATTATTTATTTTTTTTCAGTCTTCCTTACCTCTGAACATTCCAAAGAGATAAAATTTCAAAACAAGTTTAAGAAATACTGTCTGAATTTTTATTGGGAAGAGCCTTCTCCCAAAGAATGTTCAGCATACCAATTAACCATTTCTTCCCAAGACCTGCTCTTTGCATGCCTACCTGCAGAGGTGAAGTCAGTGGTGACCAGAGACAGGGCTTTTTCAATAACGACACCTCATCTTTGGAATGCCCTTCTCTTTGGGCCTCACCTGGCCCCTACCTTACTCCCCTTTCAGCATCAGGCCAAATCATTTATTTACCCAGGCTTCCAACTGATATTTTTAATCTTTTATCTTTATTATAAATGATATCTGTATTATAAATTTATTATATTATATGATATCTTTTTATATTTTTATTATAAAAGGTATCTTTTATCTTTATTATAAAAGAGCTGACAGCTCTCTTATGGATGTAATTTATGCTGCTTAATTATATTTCTATGGCTTGTTTTAATGTTGATAATTTCATGTTTTTAAAAATAATGTTATTGTATTTATTTGTATTTTGTGTGCCACCTGAAGAATATTTATTAAGTTATAGAGTGTATGTTTTGTCTGAGCAAGGCCTTGGATTCAAATACTATATTTCACAAAGGCATTTTTATAGAACAGTTATCGTGGGTCTGAATATCCAACACAATACAGTGGACAGGCTAACTTACCAAAAAGATAAATTGATAAATATTATGGGGAAATGCAGAGATATTTGTACATTTGACACGATGCTTCAGAATTCTATTTCAAATTTAAAAGGACCATAAACGCCTCTGAAATATATGTAAGAAAAAATAGGCAAGTAATAATGTCTATTATCAGAAAGGATGATGATCTTTCTCTGTTCCTATATAATTTTTTTAGTGAAGACCAACAATGGAGAATTCTTTTGAAATAGCTTAGACAAGAAACTAATAATATCTGAACAAGTTCAGGAACTGTAAAAGAATTTAAAGAAAAGGTCATACTACAGATCAATTGCAATGTTGTTGATAGAAGAAAATTCAGTTGGAAAAGCATTTCTTCAGTCTTGTAGTTTATGAAGAACCGTAGAGGCCTACAATTGAATTGAATCCTCCTACAGTTCCCATTGGGGCTACCAAACAGTACTGTTAATCACTGTTACAGTTAATAAAGTAGAATAAAAACCATAAAACACATAATGCAAGATTCTGTAGAACCTAGGGCACTGGATACCTGAACTAACATAAAGCATTGTACTGCTTACAGTCAGGTGACTAACTGCTGTTTCATATGGGAATGACATTGCATCTGTCTTATGATTTGTTTCCAGGCTCAATGCAAAGGGCTGGTTCTGACTTTTAAGTATCTATGTATCTCTTTGCTCTCCCATGGATATCCAAATCAGCTTACAGTACAAAAGTACATTTTAAACAAACAAACAAACAAACTGGAGGAGAAGAAAAAACCCAAATGGCCTGGGATTAGGTTACACAACCATTTATTCCCATGTAGTAGGCTTGCCATTTGCCAATCTAAGGGGGTGGGAGAGACCTGCCCTTGGACCTAGTCCCCCAACCTTAAGAAACCGAAGGGTGGGAGAAAAAATGTCCAGGAAACAGCCTCAACTGAGACACTCTAGGACTTTGCCTATGATTCTGTGGTCTTTACCATAGATTAGAGGAAATTCTGAGAGCATCACTCAAAAGTGATGTCATGTCTTTCACAAATTCTACCCTTCCCAGAAGCTGCCCTCGAAGTGTCCCAGCATTTTCTGAGGCAGTGCTCCCAACCCTTCTGTGTATTCCTGCCCATCACCTAAGATCATATTTTAGCCTCCACTTTACCTGCAACAACTAACTGATGTTATTAAGCACTAGCACAACCAAAGGCTGTTTCCAGTGGTACCTCTCCCATGGAATGGCTTCACATTTGGTACTTGTCTGGCACCAGATCTGTTGAATTGCAAGTGACCATGAAAACTTGTTTGCTCATTCTCTGGTTTATTTGTCAGTTTGTAATTAATTGACCAGTTTGTCTTGTTCAGTTTGTTCTTTGCTTTGCTGCAGTGCTGGTGTAGTAGTTAGAGTGTCAGACTAGGATCTAGACAACCCAAATTCAACGCCTCACTCTACCTTGAAGCTTGCTGAGTAGTGTTCCCAAACTCCAGGTGGGTCCTTGAGTTCTCTCAGAATTGCAACTGATCTGCAGATTATAGAAGTGAAGTCAGATTTCCTGGAAGGAAAGTGGCAGCTTCAGAAGGTGGACTCTATGGGATCATATCCTCACTGAACTCCCTACCCTCCTCAGATCCACCCCTCCCCAGGCACCACCCCCAAATCTCCAGAAATTTCCAAGCCAGAGTTGGCAATCCTATTGCTAGGTGACCTCAGTCCAGTTGTTCTCTCTCAGCTTAACGTACATCATAAGGCTGTTGTTGGTGAGGATAAAATGGAGGAGCAGAAAATGATGCATGCTGCTTTGAATTCCTTGGAGGAAAGATGAATTGAATAATGTACTGTGTTTCTCCTCTCTTCCTGATGTTCTGCTATAATATTTTTTAAAAATAATTGGACCAATTGATTTATTTGTTTTGCACTTAACTGACTGTCTCTACTTCTCCAGGACAGCCACCTTGGCCTCAAGGGAGCAAACTCATTCCCTAAGAACCAGGAGTTCCTTGCACTAGGCTTCTGTCCAGTGGGCAAATAGTCATACATGTGACACTCCGTGCAAAACCTCCATGCAAAGCCCCCAAGCCCCTGCTGACATTCTGGTTTCATAATTGCTTTCAATATAATAATTACATATAACCTCCCTTTTAAAACCCTTTGTGTTTATGTGGTTCTCCTTACCTTACTGGGAACCCAAGAAAACTAGGGTCCTGGCTTTCTGGCTCTTCCTGGGCTTCTTATAGAGTCCCTAGGCTAAAAGCCACAGGCCAAGAACCCTTCAGTTCCTGTCAGAGGCTTGTGCCTCTGGCGAGGTGCTGCCTTAAATAGAAGCCTCCCCCAGCAGAGGGCGTGGCCAGCAGCTATTCAAATTCACCCAGGCACTCAATTACAGTCAATGACCCTTTCTCACCCTAACTCAAGCAGTCAGGACTCTGCAACAACTCACAACTCACCCACACACTCCCAAACAGTCCTCCTCACAGTCCCCTAAGCTAAATTACCTCAACTGAAAGCAAATAAAAAACACTCACCCTTCTAGCAGCTCTATCTCCTGCTGCAATATATCTCATAAAAAAGCTGTTTTCCTTTGAATATAATTAATGTCATATGAAAACTAAAACTTTAAAGAGATATGAAAGTATGGAAAGCTGAGGATTCAGATTTCGTTAATAATATGTGACTATGAAATGAAATCATTGCCCCCCCAGTTGGAATAACGAGACGGACAACAGAATGGAATTAAACAAGGGCCACTTTATTAACTATTTAACAGAACATTGCAGCGATAACAACTAAGCAAGCATGGAACAGACAAGGCAGGCGTCACTTCCCTGACCAACCCCCTTGCCCTTAAAGGGCAGGTCACCCAGCTCCAGCCGTGAGCCATTTACTCTCTGGCTCGTGACCAGCAGCCCAGCAACTGGTTGCCTTCTAGGAGCGCCTACCCCTGAAGCCTTTCAACTTGCAGGGAGGAGCCCGCCATAAAAGGTTCCCAGTGGAGGTGATCACCATTCCCCACCCTGGACCCTGAAATCCGAAGGCAGTTCCTGGTGACCGCCTGTTCCCAAACGGGATATGCCGAAAGGTGCTCACCAGTTCCGTTTCTTGCTTGCATAAACCTGCCAAGTGACCAGACTAATTAAGCACACCCACAATAATTCCCTTAAAACCACTGCCCACAGTGCAAGGTAGGCAAAAACACCACTACCATGGTCGCCAATATGGGTAGAAGTGAAAAATTCCTACCTGGCCCCTTCAAAATGACGACCAGCCAAAGCCTGCACTGATAACAGGGTGGGAGGGTGGGCGAGCACGCGGAGCAACTGACATCGGGCAGGAGCGGAGCCTGGCCCTTTGAAGCGGCCGGCTCCGCCCCCAGCCATGTCGGGATGCTGCGTCCCGCTCTGTTGCCGCCTCCACCCCAACAGAGCGGCAAAAAAGCCCCCGCCCACCAGCAGCGTTGCCGGGTGGGCGGGAACTCCGTTGCCCCCCCAGTTGGAATAACGAGACGGACAACAGAATGGAATTAAACAAGGGCCACTTTATTAACTATTTAACAGAACATTGCAGCAATAACCACTAAGCAAGCATGGAACAGACAAGGCAGGCGTCACTTCCCTGACCAACCCCCTTGCCCTTAAAGGGCGGGTCACCCAGCTCCAGCCGTGAGCCATTTACTCTCTGGCTCGTGACCAGCAGCCCAGCAACTGGTTGCCTTCTAGGAGCGCCTACCCCTGAAGCCTTTCAACTAGATCTAATGTCTCCATTTATAATAATTTGCACATATTGTTTTTTATAAATTGCTCTGACCATAGTTTGAAAGTTTGCTCCACAATCCCAAATGTCCAATTTATGTAGAAGAAATTCCCAAGATAGTCAAAAGCTTTTTCAGCATCCGGAAACATTAGTGCTAGTTGATTTTCTGGGTACATCTCATAATATTCTATCACATTAATAATGGTTCTAATATTATCTTTCATATGTCTTTTCGGGAGAAAACCTGTCTGGTCTTGGTGAATAGTTTGCACCAAAACTTTTTTCAATCTGGCCACTAAAATGCTGGCAAATATTTTATAATCCACATTTAATAACGATATAGGTCTATAGTTTTGGATTCGATTCCCCTCTATGTTCGGTTTGGGTATTAATGTAATAAATGCCTGGTTCCAGGAGTCTGGAAGTTTGCCCAGTTTACTTATATCTTGTAAAACGTCTTTTAATGGTAGAATTATCTGGTCTTCAAATACCTGATAAATTTCTATCGACAGACCATCTGGACCAGGAGTCTTCTTTTTCTTTTATTTCTTGATCACTTCTATAATTTCACAAATCATAATTGGGTTATTCAGGATTTGTTTCTGGTTTTCATTAAACTTAAGTTTGTTTTTCTTTAACAAATATTCTTTAATTTGATTTGTACTCTCCTCCTTTTGCTGGTATAAATTTTTGTAAAAATTTTCAACAATATTTTCTAATTCTTGGATTTTATATTTTTCTTCATCTTTTTCATTTTTAAGGGCTATGATTGTCTTTTTCTCTCTTTCTTTTCTGATTCAATATGCTAGCCATCTTGATGGTTTATTAGCATTTTCAAAATAATATAGTTCGGCATTGTTGTTGTTCAGTCGCACAGTCGAGTCCGACTCTTCGCGACCCCATGGACCAGATTACGCCAGGCCCTCCTGTCTTCCGCTGTCCGCTGAAGTTTGCTCAATTTCATGTTCGTTGCATCGATGACACTGTCTAACCATCTCATTCTTTGCCGTCCCCTTCTTCTTTGACCTTCAATCTTTCCCAGCATCAGGGTCTTCTCCAGTGAATGCTCCCTTCTCATTTGGTGGCCAAAGTATTTGAGCTTCAGCTTCAGGATCTGGCCTTCCAGGGAACAGTCAGGGTTGATTTCTTTTAGGATTGACTGATTTGATCTCCTTGCAGTCCAAGGGACTCTCAAGAGTCTTCTCCAGCACCATAGTTCAAAAGAATCTATTCTTCGGTGCTCGGCCTTCCTTATAGTCCAACTCTCACAGCCATACATTACTACGGGGAATACCATTGCTTTGACCATACGGACTTTTGTTGGCAAGGTGATGTCTCTGCTTTTTATCATGCTGTTTAGGTTTGCCATCGCTTTCCTCCCAAGGAGCAGGCGTCTTTTAATTTCATGGCTGCAGTCACCATCTGCAGTGATCTGGGATCCTAGGAACGTGAAGTCTGTCACTACTTCTACGACTTCCCCTTCTATTTGCCAAGGAGTGATGGGGCCAGATGCCATGATCTTAGTTTTTTTGATGTTGAGCTTCAAGCCCACTTTTGCACTCTCCTCTTTCACCCTGAGCAAGAGGATCTTTAGATCCTCTTCACTTTCTGCCATCAGAGTGGTATCGTCTGCATATCTGAGGTTATTGATCTTTTCCCCAGCAATCTTAACTCCAGCTTGTGATTCATCCAGGCCAGCATTTCGCATGATGTACTCTGCATATAAATTAAATAAGCAAGGTGACAATATACATCCTTGTCGTACTCCTTTTCCTATGCTAAACCAATCAGTTGTTCCATATCCGGTTCTAACTGTTGCTTCTTGACCCTTATACAGGTTTCTCAGGAGACATATGAGGTGGTCTGGTACTCCCAACTCTTTAAGAACCTGCCATAATTTATTGTGATCCACACAATCAAAGGCTTTAGCATAGTCAATGAAGCAGAAGTAGATGTTTTTCTGGTATTCTCTTGCTTTCTCCATAATCCAGCGAATGTTGGCAATTTGATCTCTAGTTCCTCTACCTCTTCGAAATCCAGCTTGTACTTCTGGCAGTTCTCTATCCACGTACTGTTGGAGCCTAGCTTGTAGGATTTTGAGCATGACCTTGCTAGCGTGTGAAATGAGTGTAATTGTGCGATAGTTTGAACATTCCTTGACGTTGCCCTTCTTTGGGATTGGAATGTAAACTGACCTTTTCCAATCCTGTGGCCACTGTTGTGTTTTCCAAATTTGTTGGCAAATTGAGTGCAGCACTTTAACAGCATCTTCTTTTAAGACTTTGAATAACTCAGCTGGGATACCATCACCTCCACTAGCTTTGTTGTTAGTAATGCTTTCTAAGGCCCATTTAACTTTGCTTTCCAGGATGTCTGGCTCAAGGTCAGTGATTATACCATTGTGGTTGTCAAGGACATCGAGGTCCTTCTTGTATAGTTCTTCTGTGTATTCTTGCCATCTTTTCCTAATCTCTTCTGCTTCTGTTAGGTCCCTACCGTTTTTGTCCTTTATCATGGCCAGCTTTGCATGGAACGTTCCCTTGATTTCTCCAATTTTCTTGAAGAGATCTCTAGTCCTTCCCAATCTATTGTTTTCCTCTATTACTTTGCATTGTTCATTCAGGAAAGCCTCCTTATCTCTCCTTGCTGTTCTCTGGAAATCTGCATTCAGTTGGGCAAATCTTTCCTTTTCCCCATTGCATTTAGCTTTCCTTCTTTCCTCTGCTATGTGTAAAGCCTCATCAGACAGCCACTTTGCTTTTTTGCATTTCTTTTTCTTTGGGATGGCGGTGAGTGCTGCCTCCTTTACAATGTCACGGACCTCTGTCCATAGTTCTTCAGGCACTCTGTCTATCAAATCTAGTCCCTTAAACCTATTCTTCACCTCTACTGTATATTCATCGGGGATGCGATCTAGGTCAAATCTGAATGGCCGAGTGGTTTTCCCAACTTTCTTCAATTTAAGTGAATTTTGCAATGAGTAGCTCATGATCTGAGCCACAGTCAGCTCCAGGTCTTGTTTTTACTGACTGGATAGAGCTTCTCCATCTTTGACTGCAAATTATATAGTCAATCTGATTTCGGTGTTGCCCATCTGGTGATGTCCATGTGTAGAGACGCCTCTTAGGTTGTTGGAAAAGGCTGTTTGCTATGACCAGCGTGTTCTCTTGACAAAACTCTGTTAGCCTTTGCCCTGCTTCATTTTGTTCTCCAAGGCCAAACTTGTCTGTTATTCCGGTTACCTTTTGATTTCCTACTTTAGCATTCCAGTCCCCTATGATGATGAGGACATCATTTTTTGGTGTTAGTTCTACGAGCTGTTGTAGGTCTTCGTAGAACTGGTCCACTTCAGCCTCTTCTGCAGCAGTGGTTGGGGCATAGACTTGGATTACTGTGATGTTGAATGGTTTGCCTTGGATTCGGACCGAGATCATTCTGTCATTTTTGAGATTGTATCCCAATACTGCCTTTCTCACTCTCTTGTTGACTATAAAGGCCACACCATTTTTTCTATGGGATTCCTGGCCACAGTAGTAGATATAATGGTCTTCTGAGTTAAATTCGCCCATTCCTGTCCACTTTAGTTCACTGATTCCCAAGATGTCGATGTTCATTCTTGCCATCTCATTTTTGACCACGTCAAGCTTACCTTGATTCATAGATCTTACATTCCAGGTTCCTATGCAGTATTGTTCTTTGCAGCATCGAACTTTCCTTTCACCGTCAGACACATCCACAACTGAGCGTCCTTTCGGCTTTGGCCCAGCCGCTTCACTCTTTCTGGGGTTACTCGTACTTGCCCTCTGCTCTTCCTCAGTAGCATATTGGACACCTTCCGACCTGAGGGGCTCATCTTCCGGCGTCATATCTTTTAGCCTTTTGTTACTGTCCATGGGGTTTTCTTGGCAAAGATACTGGAGTGGGTTGCCATTTCCTTCTCCAGGGGATCACGCTTGGTCTGAGTTCTCTGCTGTGGCCTGTCCGTCCTGGGTGGCCCTCCACGGCATAGCCCACAGCCTCATCGAACCACGCAAGCCCCCTCGCCATGACAAGGCAGTGATCCATGAGGGAGTAGTTCGGCATATTCTATCTTTTTAGCTAATTCCTGTGTCAAAATTAAGTTCATTTTGTGTTGTAATAATTTCAATTTGTTTTTTATTTCTTCATCATTTATGTTAAGTTTAATTTTTTCTTCTTCTGTTTTTATTTGTTTACTTAATTGTTCGTATGCTTTCTTTTTCTGTTTCTTTTTCCATGCATCTTGATTAATTAGCCATCCTCTGATATTTTTTTTTAAACATCTTTTTATTTCAACAGGCTTTCACACATATAATCTTCCCACTACCGTGATACAAGATTTTTTTTCCCCACCCCACCCCTCCCCTCAGTCCCTCCCCCTGCTCTTCTTTCTTCATTGCTTCAGCCACGGGCACAGAATCCGAAGTTTCCAGTAGGCATCCTTCATGGCTTTGTCCTCCTTGATGCAATCGAAATACGATGACCATTTCTTCATTATTTGCGTCTTCTTTTCCTCCCAGGTGTTCTCTTCTGTTGTCAGGGTCACTATATCTGATTGAATATATTCAAATAGATAGTTATTCCAATTCTCCGTTGTCCACTTATTCTTATCTTTCCATCCTAATGCTATGACCGCCTTTCCAGCTAGTATCATTGCCTTAATTACCTCTTGATATGTACTTTCTAGTATCTCGATCTTTAAGGTTCCTAATGTCATTAAATTAACATCTATAGGTATTGATGCACCTGTCCTATCCTTTATTCTGGCTAATATTTCCTTCCAAAACTCCTGGACTTTGGCACATTCCCACCACATGTGTGAGTACCACCCTTTGGCTTGATTGCAGTGCCAGCAGTTCGAACTCATTCCTGATATCATATTGGCTAGCTGGGCTGGCGTCCGGTACCATTTGGTAAAGTACTTCAGCTCCATTTCTCTAAATTTATCGAACTTAATCTTTTAGACCCCCACCATTAATTTTTTTAAGGTTATTTCTGAGGTCAGTTCCTCTCTAGCCCATCTCACTTGAGTACTTTTAATTATTGACTCCTCATTAGTTGTCATTATTTTATATATCTTACCCGCTAGACCCTTACTTGTCTTCCTCTTTTCTTTGTACAAGATTTCTGCGACTTCTTCTGAGTCCCCCTCCCTCTTTTGCCTCTTCTTTTTTATTGCATTATATAGATCGGTCGCCTTCAACCAATACTATTTCCCTACTGTCTCAATTATTGTTTGTAATGGCTTAAGCCGGCCACCTTCTTCATACATATCTCTTATTCTAGCGAACCCTTTTTCTTGGAGTAGTTTCCACCAATGGGGATCGTCGGGTTCCCCATATACAGTTTCCACTGGTGCCCACTCAGAGAGCTTGCTCAACCAGATTGGTTGCCATTTCTCCCATATTTTCAACGCTGTTCTCCTAGGTCCCACAGCTCTGCCGTATTCCTTCTTCAAATTTCTTGTAAATATACCCAGCCTCCCAGCTAATTCGTTTAATTCATTTTCCAATCTAACCCATTTCTGCTCTATATCTTCTCCTATCTCTATCATTGACTTGACATTAAAAGCTTCATAGTAATCTGTTAGATTGGGTACACCCCACCCCATTACATTTTGTGGGTTATAAATAAACTTCTTTTGCATTCTGGGATTTTTACTTCTGAAGATCCATTCCCTAATTATTCCATTCCATTTCTCTAACTGTTGTATATTTAATGCCATCTTCTGATATATGCCTTAAACGTATCCCATATTATATGTGTAGAAATGTCCAGTTGTAAATTCCTTTTAAAGAATTCTTATTTTTCAATTTTAGTTTACTTTATAAATTTTTGGTCCCTAAGCAGACCAGTATTCATTACCCATCTCGCATTACCAATGTGATTAGCATCAGATTGTGGTCCACAAAAGTACTAAGCAGGATTTCAGCTTCTATTAACTCAGCTAGCAATCTTACAGATATCCAGGCCATATCGATTCTTGACCAGGAGTTATGTCTTGCCGAATAGAATGTATAATCTTTCTTATTGATATTCCTGGCTCTCCACACATCTATCAAGCTGTATTCTTCAGCAATTTGGAAAAAAAGTTTTTGTCAGGACCACTCTTGATTTTTTAGTATTTTTTTGATTTTTACTATCCATTTCTTTATCAAAGACAGCGTTATAGTCCCCTATAATACAAAGGTTTCTACAATTTTTTATTGTTAATATTTTTCTTACTTCTTTCAAAAAAATATCCTGGTTTTGGTTCGGAGCGTATATGTTTATAATTAGAGATTCTACTCCTTGTCTAGTTACTGTGATGGCCACCATTCATCCATCATTTGATGTATAGATTAGTTCCGAATGTAGCTATTCCTTAGCATAAATTACTACACCTCTTTTTTTTTTATCTGAAGCTGCAAAGGAATACCTAATTTATTGCTTACTAAGTATTTTATATCATCTTTTTTAATATGCATTTCTTGTAAACACACCATGTCAACTCATAATTTTGCAATTTGGTGAAAAGTTCTCCTTTTTTGAGGACTATTCAGTCCATTTACATTTATAGAAAGAATTTGATTTTTTTTAGTTTATTCCATTTTTGTTTTTGTTGTCTCTAGCTCTATTTCTATTTTGGAATATAGTTAAGATCTGAGAAGGGATATTTGGTCTTTTCTTATCTTTTTTTTATGGAAGCTTTTTTGTCTTTCTCTGTTTCTTGGCCTGACTTGTCCTTGTCTGGATCTGTCTCCTCTTCTCTTTCCTCCTCCTCATCTTTCTGCCATCCTAAATCTTCTCTGTGTCTCTCAAGAAAGTTTTCAACTTTAAAGACTGAGTCAATCCTTTGCCTTCTACCCCCATATTCAAATAACACCCCTTCTGGTATTAACCATCTGTACTGAATATCATTAGCTCTTAAGAGTTCTGTCAAAATATAATAACATTGTCGTTTTTCCCTCATTCTCCAGGGAAATTCTTTTAAGAATCTGACTTCTGCCTCTTTTATAATGACTTTGTATTGATTTGCTTCTCTGAGTATTTCATCTTTTATTTCCTTTTTATAAAATTTTATGTGCACTTCTCTTGGGATCTTATGTTTTCTCTCATATGAAGAATTCCTTCTATAAACTGACTCTATTTCTGATGTTATCTCTTCTTTAGTCCCTACCTCCAATTGATCTGCTAAACTCTGGGCCAGTTCCTCTTTTATATTCTTTTCCACATTTTCTGGTATGTTTTGACACCTTAATATAAAAGCAACTTTATCCATTTCTAAAGAAATTATTGATTCTTCCATTTTATCCCCTTTTGTTTTCAATTCTTGAATCTCTTGATCTAATTCTCTCATTTCTTTTTTGTAGTATCATTACTGGCTGATATTTTTAATATTTCTTGTTTATTTTCTATAATTTGCTTCTTTTCTTCAGTTTCAGTCCTAATTTGGTTTGACGTGTCTCCCATTTTTAGTCATATAGGCTCAATTTGTCTCTTAATTCAGAGAGATTATTTTCAACTGTTGATTTCATTACCTGAGCCACACTCTCTTGTATTAATGCTTTCAGGCCATGGATAATTAAATTAATTATTTTAATCATTTAGAGTTCTTTTGACTTCCCCCTTTATGTTTATTAATTGTATTGTATATTATGTTTCCACATATTTGTTTGATTCTCTTAGTGATTTTCTTATTTTGCCTTCTATTTAAGTTAGTGCTACTTTAAGATTTAACTTTAATTCTATTAACACACATAAACTTTTATAAAGTCCATTCTAGCAAATTAGTTCTCTCCTCCTCTATCTATCTCTGTATTCTCCTTCCCACATCTACTTCTTCCTGAGTCATCCTTCTCTGCTGTCTACTATCTGTTGTCTGCTGTCTTTTGTCTGTTGTCTATTATCTGTTGTCTGCTGGCTTCTGCAACATTCCGTTCCTCTCCTCCACCGCCCCCTCTGCTGTGCCTGAAGTCTCCCATCACTGCTGCCCGTCTGGAACCCGATGTTGGCTCCTGTCCTCCACCACCACCTTTCTCCACAGTCTCCACAATACTACATCATCAAAACTCTGCGTCAGCAGTTTCTCATTGCAGCCTGAATTTTAAAGTAGTATGCCAAAAAGAAGAAACAACAAAGATAGAAAAATTATGTGCAGTACCTATTATCTGCTTTTTGTCACTTTCCAGCCCTGTTGAGTCTGTCACCTTAAGGGAAGCTCCACTGTTCTTCAATGAGAAAAAATAAAGGGTGTTTCACTCCCCCTCATGCCACCGCTTCCTTCCCTCCCTTCAGGAATCCACCTACGGTAATTTAAGCTAATAATAACTTAAAATAAAAAAGAGGGGGAAAGTTTTGAGTTGCACTTAGCTTCAGCCAGTTGAGATATCTTTGTTCAGACTCCTATGGTTCTTGAGGCTCCTCTGGTGTTCAGTGTGACTAGGTCTCATCAGGGCTCCTACTAACTCCCTGCTTCAGAGCTAGTCTAACAGGCTGGGGAGGGGAGTGCCACCCCACCCCACCTAAGACAAAACACTCCTTTCCCTGACTCTCTCTACAAGAGGGCACTTGGAGGTGTTGGAGTTAACCTAGGGAGTTAGAGGTATAGCTGAGTGTGCGGAGCATGCAGCACACACCGCTGTCGATGAGCCCAGAACCAGATCCCTGCAAGTTTGGGGGAAGGCAGAATTTAAAGGGCAGGTAGAGGAGCATCCAGACAAAGTCCCCTGAAACTTTGATTCTCTAGCTTGCACAGGATCCATTCTATACACCCCTGCACCTGTCAAAATGACTGCCTGTCATTTCCCCAGAAAGCAATTTCCTAGGGTCAGCTTCTGGGGGGGGGGGTGTAACTCAGACCCCATAAATCCAATCCTCACCAAACTTGGATGACAGATAGTCAGACAGAGTTGTGAGTTTGGTGTCTCTAGCATGTTGCACAGCCATTCTAGTGAACCACACACCTCACAAACTAAACAAGTTAATTTGGCCCCTAAAAGTTTGTGATGGTTCTTGGTTTGCAAATCACACATGCCACAAACTGAACTGCATCTTCCCAGTTCATGCCCATCCCTATACTTAACCATCTGGGGAAAGGGTCACGGTCTACCCCCTTTTAAAAGCCATTTAAGTTTACAGCATTCTGTAACACTGGATTTGCACTACGTGATTTTGTCTCTATTCTGTTTAATTAGATAACCCTGCCAGAGGAATGACTTACATGGGGGCACAACAGCCCACACAGGGCAACCACCCACAACAGCCCAGCATACCTGTTCTTCTGGCCAAGTCCTTCAACCTAATGTCCCATCAATCAAAGAGAGGCGAAGAAAGAGGATTTGCACCAGCATGCCCCTGCCTCATGCTTGTTAGCAAGTGGAGCAGCAGGGGGGTGGGGCAGCAATACTAGGGTAAGGGCAGCTGTGCAAAATAGCTCTCTGTCTGAGGTAGGATTGGCTGATCAAGGCAAGGAAGCGGGCAGTCACCCTTCCTCTTCTGTGCTTTTTGGCACATAGAGCAGCAGGTGCCATCACCAGCCAGTGTTAAGTAAGAGCAGCTGCATATTGAGTGAATGAGTAAATAAGCAGCTCCCCTTCCTCATCACAGCATGGAGCTGCAGGCACCTTCCAATAGTAACAAAGGTTGAGAGCAAGCTTGTGCATCCCTTCCAGCACAGGGCCTGAAGACAAGATGCACAAAATGGTCCCAGTCCAGCTGTACACTTGCAGATCACTGGGCTGCTGAGATCCAGCTATCATCCAACATGAAGTCTTGTCATATGTTACAGAAGTGATTATGTATGGGATCATATTGATCCTATCACTTGGTATTAGGGATGGGGAAAGGAGGACTTCCAGAAGTTTCTCCTTAGAGCATGTTCCCATACTTCTGGGTCTTCTGGCTGCGTGTACAATATTGGCATGGCATCTCATTTTCAACTCCTTGAAGTTTAGGGCAGGTTCAATCACAGAGATGCATTAAGGCACAAAATGTAAAGTGCAGTTTTGAGTATGGCTAATACCTACTTGCATAATTGCAAGATTCATCCCCACCCCCGCAGCATATGGAAATAGAAGATACCTATTAGGAAATGAAGTGTAGTGTTCTGTGTGCCCTTGGGGCTAAAAATAACATTCATGCATTTTCAAAGTGACCTAACCTAGTAACATCTTAGCCACTACTGCTGCAATGTACATAAAATAATTTACAACTTTTACAGTGAAAATATGCTACAAGTACAGCATATAATGCAGATCTTATATGGTTCCCATCAATGGGATTCATTACAAACTATTCCTCTCTCCCCTTGGGCCGGCTCCAGAACTACCTACTACTGGAACAATTTATGATGTTGTATTAGCACTATTATCAGGAGTACCACAACAACACCTCAGACTATTTGCCATGAAGCTAAGAAAGCAAACAAATTATCAGTCTTTCTGCCACTCTGCTCAGAAAAACCATAAATTAGACCAACAAAGTCTGAAATGCTAATAAGAAAAAGAAATCATTGCAAGAATCAAATGGTTGTTTTAGAATCATAAGGTATGCTGAGTGCACTTTATCCTGCAACAAATCAATGCACAGTACTGTGGTAATTCAGATTATGTACAGCACAAATTCATATACTGGTATTTGGGCACAATGCTCAAGAACTCCATACAATTTATTTTATTTATTTATTTAGAACAAATTTTAACTCACCATGCTTGGGGGCTTGCTAAATAAACCTCCAATATGTAAGAATCCAAAAGAAAGCATAGTATATATACATATGGGTAAAAACTTTGGGGGGTGGCGTGGCTTGACCCTCCCCAGTTTCCCAAGATGACAATCCCCACACTGGCCTGCTAACTAATGCTCCTGCTTTCTTCTCACTTGGGATACCCCAGAGCACACCAGATATGATCAGAACAGTGGTACACTTTGTTTTCTTCTTCTGCCCAGGCCTCACTGGCAGTGTTGCTTAAATTTTCCCAGGTGGGCTCTGCGTCATCACTGCACAGAGCCCGACAAATTCAAGGTGACCAATCAGCTGTCCCCACCCAGCTAACATGGAGCCAGCCAACATGGTTGCCCCAGGCTCCCACTTCTGCTGGCCATTAGCCCAGTGGGGGGGGGAGAAGACATCCTCCAGTCCTCTTCTGCCCACGCAGCAATCCAGCCTTTTCAGGTTAGTCTCAGCCATGTTTCTGTCTACTTGTGACTCACTACTCATACCCTGCCACAAATTTTGTTAGTCTTTAAGGTACTACTGGACTCTTGCTCTTTCCTACTGTTGCAGTAATCTATGATTGCTGATGCCTTTAGGAAATAGTTTGGTTTTGGTTCCCCATTTGTATTTTAAGTAAATCATGGCCGCAGACTCAACACTGAGCTGTTTTGCAGCCACTGGGCTTGGCTTCTAGGACAAAAAGAATCACATAACTCTCCCTTCGCTTCCCTCCTGGGTTTACATTTGGCCATTGTGAGGCCTGAGGCAGGCATAGCCAGGCTGATTTGTTTTGTGGGCTTTCCCTGGGTTATTTAAAGCTCCTGCCTTGTGCTTGGCCATGCTGCTTTTTCTGGGCACCCCTCTCTCCCTGTGTTTTAACTGTAATGTGTGTTTTCTTTTCTCTGTTAATTTATGACACAGTTCTGGTGGTTTTATACATAGGGCTGGATCCATGTGGGGATAGGCTGGCCTTACCAATTTGAGGACCTCCTTAAGGGGTCTTTGGAGTTGAGCTCTGATAGCAGTGTACCCAGATCAGGGGTGGTTGCATGGCTCCACTCCCAGGTGGCAAGGGCTCCATCCAGACAGAGGCTTATGCCTCACATGGAACCATTTGCTTGCCTTGCCTGGTTTCCTAACAGGTGGGTTGGGGATGGTTTTCATCGGCCAACAAGCGGGTCACCCAACCTCTGGATCCATGCCGTATGTGACACCAATGCTCCCATATGCTGTAATCAATAAAGCTGTGGCCTGTTTTATACCCAACATGTCTCCGGTGTTTTTTGCTTATTCTCTGTTTCATATCCTTTCTCTCCCTGGTGCCCTCCCCTGCACTTAGGACTGCAAATGCTTTTTGATTATTTAGAATCTAACTCTGTCCTTGATTTTGCTGACCATATGATGCTAAACTGGGTTTCTATCTAGCAGTTGATTAGAGAATTATTCAAAAACTTGCTTATTATTATTGCTGCTTGTGTTTGTCTGTCAGGACAGAGTTCTTCTTGCTTCTACCAAGGAGACTGTTAAGCTACTGCAAAACAACTTTGAAGAATTCTGGTCAAAAGCCACCACAACAGCAGAAGACTGTTTACTACTTGAAGACAACCACTGTGAAGGAAAGATCACATATAAGAAGTGTGGCACAAGTATCTATTATATGGTGAGTACACGAGCTGGTATGGAGCTTCTGCTTATAAATGTCTCTTGTTCACAGCAAAGTAAACTCTCATACTATAGCTCATACATGTACAGCTACAATGCTTATTCGGTGAATGTAATGACCAGGGAAATACTACTTCATATCCCCTCAGTGACTTTGGGTAAATATGGTGGCAGTAGCATATTCTGAATTACCATTCCTCTACTATCATCTAGCAGAAGTCCAGTTCCATTTTGTTTTCCTCACACCTATAGGTGCACAAATTCTTTTGATAGCTATATTGCATCGATTTTCCTGACCTGGGGGGGAGGCAGAGAAGTCCCTTCAGGACACACTTTCTAAAATTCTCTGAATAAATCTAACATATCTTAACTGTCCTATTACTTTTATATTTGGAAAACGTAATTCAGAGCCATAGTAATTTTATATGTGCAATTACATATGCAATATCATTAAACAGACAGTTCCAACATTTCAGATGCTTAAGGCATCAAGACACATTCATTGGCTACTGGCTGATTTCATTTTCACTACAGTATCTAATTCCACACAAAACACAACTTCAGCATTTTAGGTAACCTAAAGATAGTTTAACCATTATTGGAATGAGCTGGGCTGTTGCATATGATTCAGTTCAGCATAAATTCCTATGATGAATGTTTAGATGTATCCATTATTTTGTGCAAATACAAGTATACAGTATGCTGCTTATCAAGCTAGATGCACTAGTTGCAGTGTGGAGGCATGGACACATGATGTTGGCCATCCTCATGATATGTATGTATGTATATATGTGTGTGTCTGTGTATATATATGTGTGTGTGTGTGTGTGTGTGTATACACACACACACACACACACAAAAGTTCCCTCACCATAAAATCAATTCCCATGTCAAACCTCTGGACCTAGAAGCACGAAATTTGGGGAGAGCACTTCTACCATGATGTAGATGCTCACTAAGATGGGATTTTTAGAAATTCGACCCCTAAGGGGGTCAAAGGGAGTAAAATGTGCTCCCCCCATTGCTTCCTATGTGGCTGCCAGGCTGCTGCCTCCTTGCATCCCCCACTCTCAGATTGGTTAACTGCAGAGCTCAGTGTTCTGAGGTAAAAAAAGAAACAGTTACAGGAGACTGCAGAGAGCTAATGACAGTTGAGGAAATCAGGAATGGCCAACCACCTGTGAGGTGCAGCAATGCTGCTGGCCCAGCCTTGCTGATGGCTTCAAACATGCTCCCCCAACTTCCTACACCTGACAGGTGGCTGTCTGTCAGGTGTAGCAGTCGGTGCAGGTGCTTAAAGCCATCAGGGAGCCTGCCCCAGCAGTAATGTCATAGCGATCCTGCTGGCCCAGCCTCCAAAATGGCTTGCAATACCCCTCACCCCGCACCCCTGCACTGGACAGGCAGCTACCTATCAGGTATAGGAGAGGAGGTGGGATGCTTACAGCTGTCGGGGAGGTTTGCTCAGCAGGATTGCCTTAGCACTGCCTCTGGCCCAGCCTCCTCAATGCCCTTAAACATACTCTGCCCCAACACCAGACAGGTGGGTGTCTGTCAGGGTAGGAGCAGTGCCAGAGTACTTTAATCCATAAGGGAAGCTGCCTAAGCAGAAACACTTTAGCAGTGCTGCTGGGCCAGCCTCCCCAATGGCTTTAGGCACATTCCCACCCACCCTTCCTCCACCTGACTGGCTATTGTCTGTCAGGTGAATGGGCAGAGCATTGAATGCCATTGGGGAAGCTGCCCAAGCAGTGTTGCCTTAGTAGTCCTGCTGGTCCAGCCTCCCCAATGACTTCAGACATGCTACCCCTCCTACACCTGATAGAAAACTGCCTGTCAAGGGTTGGAAGGGGCATGGAGGACTTAAAGCCATCAGGGAGGCTTGCTCAGCAGGATTGCCTTAGTGCTGCTGCTGGCCCAGCCACTCTGATGCCTTTAAATACAATCCTCCCCCTTACATCAGACAGGTGGGTGTTTGTCAGAGCTACTATGTTCTTTTCCATTAGAATTACTACAACAAATTTCAAACTTCACATCATCATTATTAAAACTGGATTTACAGAACTTAAATACCATAGCAAAACATGAGCATCAGGCAAGTCTAATATATAGGGAATGGAGAATGCATATTCAGACTACTATTTTGGTGGTATCATTACAGCAATGAAAATGTGCTTCAGCTGTAAGGGCCAAACTAAAAAATACATATAAAATCTAATCATGGATCTCCTGACATTTCTATTACAAGAAGTAGAAGCTACATATGGAAAGGGGCACATTGGACTGGGTCTGTGTCACAGTAGAGAAATTACACATTCTTGCCTCCCATGCCACTTTCCCAATCATACCTGTCCCCTCCTAAAGAATCAACCCCAAACTCATCTGGGGTCTTGTTTGTGGGACTGTGGGGGACTAAAATGGAGGCAACACTTCTGGGGTGATGGAAAAGGTGGCCAATGGCCAGGGAGGCGGCTGTGGCTGCACAGCCTTTCTGCTTCTTCTCCCCCCCCGAGCCTAGCCAATCAGGCATGACCTGATGTGGCTGGGGGGGCATGGCTGGTGGACCTTGTAGAGGGAGTTTTACCTCAGGTCCACCTGCCAGGTATAAATATGGCCCTGCCATGTCACCTGGCCACTCAAACTCATGGCTTCAATGTGGAAGGACCTTGAAAGAAAGAAGAAAGTAGCAACAGTGAGGCAGAGAGGCTGCTGCAAAGGAGCAGCAGTGGAGAAGCAGCAGCAGAAGTGGTGGTGAACAGCAGCTAATGGTGAAGATGGTAGCAGAGTGGCAGCATGGTTCCAGTTCCATGGCTTGATGACAGTGGCTCCAGCAGGCAACTTCAATGTGTTCAACAGCACCAAGCAAATGAGGCTCCCAGGTGTCAACTGACACTGGTTGTCATGGGGGGACACCTTACAGGGAAACCAACTATTTGCCTTTGGCTTCATCAAGGGGGAAGGACATGGGGGTGGTTGAGCTCACCCTGCACAGGTAGTTCATCTGAGGCCTTGTGGACAGCAAAAATCCTTCATCAAGGTGCATATATTTGGGTTCAGCACTTCATCTCCCCTTTTTTCTTTCTTCCTTTACTTAATTAACTTGGGAGGGGGCTTGAGCAAATAATTATATATATTTATAAAGCTAGTACATGTGGGGGAAGACTAGCTATCCCTCCTTGCTTTTTCCGTCAGCTGGATTGCCTGAGTAAGCGCACAGATCACACACACATCCCGGATCAGTTCAGGCCTCTGCCCCTCTGGAGCTGGGAGAGGCTCCATCCTAGTGAATTCACAGCAGCCCTTGGGGTCTCACAGGGGTAGTCTTGCTGGGCACTATGCACAAGGCACTATACATAATCCACTGAAAAAAAATCAGTTTTCTTCTGCTGGAGAGGCCTGGGGGCAAAGAGCTTCACACTGCCCCCCCCCACACACACACACACAAGGCTGGAGTGTAAGCACAAAGACTTCTGGGACCTTTCTGGCACCTGAAAAGTGAAGGGAAGCAGATCAGACAGCAAGCCCAGCACCAAGCCAGACTGACAAGAGACAATTCCGCATCTGGCATTTGCTCCACATTTTCTCAACACTGAGGAAAAGGTGCAGTTCAAAACCACATCCAAATACCCTAGGGCAATGCTGTACTGACTGCAAAGTCACCCCTGAATGGCCATAAATCTGTGCAGAAGGTACCATAAAACCTGATGATCAAAGAAAGTGAAAGTGGCATGCAAAGCAGAGGAGAATTTCTGTTCCAAGGTGGGTTTGGTAAAACAGAGGGAAAAGGCAATGCAGAATCACTCAGGGTCAACCGAAAGGTCAGCTTTACCCTACAAGGTTTGTTGCAAGCCCTAGAATGTTTTACTGAATGGGTGGAGTAGCTTGGCTCCCTCCAACAGGCCCCCAGTGTCGAGTTCAAGACTGAATCCTGATGGTCTCCAGGGCAATTGTATACAAATAACCAGACTGTCATTTATGTCATTTTCTGTCAAAATAAGGATTTATTATATAGCCAACATTTCTAAAATCATGCAGCAAGAAAACAAGAAAGCTAGCTCAACTAACATTTCTTGGGGTTGCATTAGATGGCACCAACCTTAATTTCAAGACTCAAAGGCCAAAGCTTAAATGTTCTCTATGTTGCTAGCAATTGGAATTCAAATAGGTCATAGTTCATATCTTTAGTTCATCGACATCCCTGATAGCTTTCTTTCTTTCAGGGCCTTAGCTCAACTATAGCTTTTGTCCAAGCAACCTCAGGTGATGATGACATCCAATCAGAACATGTTCTCAGGAGAAGCTTCTAGAAAATTAGGCTCCCATGAGAAGCTAATCACTCCACCTTAACCTCTGGCCTTGAAGATGATAAGGCCAAGAGACCAATTAGTAGCACTTGCAAGATGAAGAAGACCCATTTCTATTCACATTAACCCTTGAGGGGGAGGCCAAGGTGCTTTGCCTCACACCCAGTCTAGCAGTGGATGTGAGCTCTGTCCACAGCAGACACCAGCCCACTGGGGGACAGGCAAGGGCCGAGGCTCCAGCCCAGGGGACAAGACAGGCAAGCTCCCCATCCACTGATTCCTGCTGCTATAGCAGCCAAGACAGGGCTTCTCAAAAAATAAAAAGGCTGAACTGGCCAGAACCAGCCATGGCTCAGCAACAGTGAGGACTCCTCAGAGAAGGAGGGGCCCTGTCTAGCCAGCCCACAGTCAACAGAAGCTGACCAGCAGGGAAATGAGGTACAGGCATTCCCTGGCTTGCAGCCAAGAGTTGGTTCAAAATCACCTCCACCCTCCAGCTTTAATTCAGGAGGTGAAGGTCAGCCACCCACCCCCAGTTCTCTGGGATTGCCTGCACCCTTGGAATGCCACAGAAAAAGGCTGAGAATGAATTTACAGACTTGGCAGCACAGTGCATGCCTCACTGCTCACCACCAGCTGCCTGCTGATAGTGAAAATGAATATTCGCCGGATTGTTCCTGAGAAGCTGGCTACACACAGGACGTCTTGGCATGTGGCTATAAAGTCTCCTGAGAGAAGTTTTTGGGCATAAATGCAATGTGTTCAGCAGACACCGAACCTGCCAACACTGCCTTGATTGATTTCTGGAAGCCTGACCTCCGACCAAACAGCTCTTGGCTTCTGAAACCTCCTCTGGCCTTGTTATTCTTGAAATAAGAGAGACGCTTAACCTGACACTGGAAACCAGCAAGCCAGCCAGAACACCAGGACCGTAGCCTTGGGGGGGTTTTTGAGGCTGCCCCCCCATGAATGACCCCAGCCCTCCCCAAGAAGATGCCAGATTCCCGACCTCTCTGTCGGCAAAGATACATACCTGTCTGCATCCTCAGCTCTCCTTCTTCCTCTCCTTTCCTGGCATACAGAAGGCTCCTGAGTCTCTAGGAATGGAGAGGGAGAAGGAGAGACTGCCTACTGGCCAATCACTTCCTGGTGATGGCTTGTCTTGCAAGAAGCAGTGCTCTTCATTGGAAAGAATCTAGTAGGATTAATTTACTTTAATATTATTTTCCCCTCTTTTTGTCCCTACCAAATGCAAATGTGCTTTCTATCCTCTGCCATCTACCCTGGCTGGAGCAGTGGGGGAAATAAACAGAGGCTCAGCATGTTATGTTCATTCTGTAAAGGGGCAGCTTAGGGAAGGAGGATCGGCCAGCCCAGAAATGCTGGAGGAGAAGTAAAGAACTTTTCCTTCTTTTTCGTCCATTCCACAGTCCCCTCCAGTCTCTCCAGTCCCCTCCTCCCAGCTATGCACAAGAAGAAAGCTTCCATGTCTTGCTGATGTGCTCCTCTCCCATAGAGTAAGTGCAATGACACTCCCCTGCTGTTTTTTTTTAACAAAATTGCAACTGGTAGAGGAGGGGGAGGGAGGGTGGGAATCTCACTTCACCTTCCCCTGGATTTGTTCAATCTGCTTTTGGAAGCTGCAAAGAGGAGAGGGGGGAAAATCTGTATCTATCTCCAGAACTTTTTTTGTAGAAAAAGCCAAGCAGGAACTCATTAGCATAATAGGCCACACCCAGCAGCAGAAACTCATTAGCCTATTAGGCCACACCCTGACAGCACAACTCATTAGCCTATTAGGCCACACCCAAATGTTACCAGAAGTGTGGTCATCCAGCCACACCCACCTTTTGCTTCTTATTTGGTTTACCTTACTTGTTGTCAAAACCCAGGGCTTTTTTTATAGCAGGAACTCCTTTGCATGTTAGGCCACACACTCCTAATGTAGCCAGTCCTAATGAATTTCTGCTGCTGGGTGTGGCCTATTATGCTAATGAGTTCCTGCTGGGCATGGTCAACTCGGGAGCCAGCCAGAACTCCGTACCTGCCCCAAAATAGCCCTGTCTATCTCTATACATTCCTGGATAAGACTCCTAGAATCCAGGGACTGAGAATGGATGGATTTGGCACTCTCTCCCCACACAAAAGTGCTAGTGTGTGTCATTTTTTGAAGTGGTAGCAGGGAGGAAGAGAAGGACTTCAGGCTTTTTGCAAAAAAAAGAGCAAAACATTTAGGAAAAAAACACAACTTCTCTGCAACTTCAGCCATGACATTAGGGAAACTAAAAATAAATTGGGTGGTTTAATGCACTCCATCCCTCCTCCTTTCCTCTGCCTCCTCCCTCCTGCAAGCCTGCTTGCCTTCAACAAAGACATTATTGGCACTCTCCTTCTTCTACTCTTTTGTACTCCTCCCCTCCCCAGGGAGGGAACCTGAGGCAGGGCAACCATGCTTGCCGGCTATCACAGAGACATGCTGTTTTCTTATTATTTATTTATTTATTTATTTATTTAATGAAATAAATACATAATGATCTTTTTACCAACACTGTACTCATTCCCCTCCCCCCAGTTAAAATGTTCTGGCTATGGGGCTGCAGAACACTAAGGGAAAGAAGGTGCACTACTCAGACAGCAAGGGATTTTCAAGTGAGTCTTCCTCTGGTGGGGATTATTGGCAGGCTGCTGCCCACATTCTAGGCCTACCAGCTTGAGTGCTCAGGCTGCCCTAGGGAGACAGGGATGGGCTCCAAGACAGTTTGGGCATTTCAACGAGCCTTGGGACACCCCCCCCAACTTTTGATGAGGACCTCTCCCCAGAATCCACCTGCCCTATAAAATTAGGGAGATGTAACTATTTGTGGATCTGCAGTCCACCTGGTGATCAGGTGGTCCAAAATGGACCAGAAGGATTGGGGTGATCAACTGCAACTACACACAGCATTGGCTCCATTCCCTTGCCTAGTACAGGCTTTTGGCCTTTCTGGTCATCAGGACATGCCGTCAGGGTCTCCTCTTCATACCTGAGGATGAATCACCACTCACTGGGTATCATTTCACCAGTATCCTTAGGGCTGGTTTGGCAGCATTTGGTTCCCCCACACAGCAGGGAGTTTGGAGCTCACACATTCAGAAAGGCAGCCTCCGCCACTGCTGGGCTGGGGCTTTCCCCATGCAGGCTATTGGCATGTGGAGGTCAGCTGCCTACAAGACATATATACAGAAACATCTGGAGGCTGCCTTTTTAAAAATAATATTTATTGTTTATATTTTTACACACAGCAACAAATGGCAACAAGAAATATAACAAAACAAAAACATGTAATATCCAACATATAGAAAATGCCAGCATAGAGAGGAAGGGAGGGAGGGAAAGGGAGTGAAGAGGGGTAGGGGAGCTTCCATCCAATTGGCTATAATATAACATAAATTTGTTATATTAAATCCATTCTTCAGTGATAATATCTTCCAACTATTACATTACTTGTGTCAAACTTTCAAATAAGTGTCTCCACCCAATTAAAGAACATTTTTAAAAGAGCTGTATTCTGGAAATTCCATTACATAAATTATGAAACTATTCCAAATTATTTATTTATTTAGATTTTAAATCACCCTCCCTTGCCAAGTCAGAGCTCAGGGGATGTACAACATAATAAATTCATAATTCATAATTGAAACCATTTAAAAACAATAAATAACACATTAATTAACCAAATAATGACACTAAAAAAAATTCAGTAGTGCCACTGCCTCACGGGAAGGCAGGGTGTGTCAGGGAGTGGGAGTGCCAGAAGGATGTAACCATCGCTATCCTCAACCAAACACCTGGAGGAACATCTCTGCCTTACAGGCCATGTGGAACTGCCTCAGGTCCTTCAGAGCCCAGAGTTCCCTCAGGTTAAAACCAGGGTGGAGAACAACCTGGCTCTGGTAGAGAACAGCTGGATATCCCATGGGCTGGGGACCACCAATAGATTTTTATCTACTGAGTGTAATGTTCTTCTGGAGGTATACCAGGAGAGGCAGTCCTGAAGACAAGTGGGTCCTGGACCATTAAGAGCCTTAAAGGTCAACACCAAAACCTTGAACTTGATCCAGTACTCCACCAGAAGCCAGTGCAGCTTATTGTAAAGTCATCTTTCTTTTTTCCTCCCTAAATCATCTAATCTTCTTTATTAATTTTTCAAGGGCCTCTATATTTCTTAATTTAGTACACTTCCTATACAAGGAGATCTCTTTAGCACGCTTTCAACACAGGGTAATAAGCATTCTAGCTGTGACTAAAAGAAAATTAATAAGTGTTTTTGTTTACATTGAGATTTTTTCATTGGCAAATAAATTTAGCAGGGATAATTCAACAGTAGGTTTTATTTGTTCCCGGTTATCTCTGTAAACACTGCTTTCCAAAAATTTGCTACAACTGGACAGGACCACCACATATGTCAAAATGTCCCTAATTCACCACAACCTCTCCAGCAATTTTTATTCTTTATTTTCATTAAATGGGCTATCCCAACTGTGGTCAAATACCACCTTTCAGACACCTTTAATGCATGTTCTTGTAAATTGCTTGAAATTGATTTATAAGGGAATCATTTAAATATTTCTTTCCAGTCCTTGTCATTAAATTTAGTATTCAGTTCTATTTTCCCAATTTTTTTTAACTGTCTGAACTGGAATTTGTGCGTGATTTAATAATATCCTATATATTTTAGTAATTAATTTCCCCTCCTCCTTATCTATATTTCAAATTAATTCTTCAAATTCTTTAACTTCCTTTTTTTGGAGGAAATTTAAAGTTTGATATTTCAACAGCCATTTGGTCCCTGCTGAAATCTTTCCTTCAGTCCAGAATTGACTACTATTATTTAATAGTGTCATTTTAAAGTTATTTAAGAAAAGAGTCTCTGCACCATGAACCATAATTTTTAACTGAAACAAATTTTGGGTGTTACAAAATGGGGGTCAATGGGGAAATTCCTGGGTACAGTATCCTTTTCCATTTCCTCCATACCAGAGTAGGGCCATGGAGTGTTGATAGCAAATTCAACTTTACTTTTTTACACAAAGCATTATCAAATGATGAGATATTCTCATGTATCTTTAAATTTAAATGTCTCTAACTCTAGCCAACTTTCTTCCTTAGAGGAGGTTAAACAAGGTATTAAATGTCTCAATTGATATGCATCACAGTATAAAGAAATATTTGGAATGCCCAGTCTCACCACTGTGCTCCAGTACTGGACTCAGAGACGCACACCAGGACAAGCGTGTGGAAGTCGAGTGTACTACATGACTGATGGCAAGATCTACTAGATCTATATTGAAAGTGAGTGCTGGTTGAAATGAGCACCAGAGACTCTGGCAAAAGTCCCCCCTAAAGCAAGTGAGGGAAGGTGGGAACGTAAATGGGCTTTAAGCACAATAACGTAAATGGGCTTTAAGCTTGAGGGGGGACAGATTTGAAAGCAGAATGAGACTTTAGTAAGGACTTTCCAAGAGACTTATAAGTGATTTGCAGACTTCAGAGGCTTTTAGTAATTTCCTTTAAAAGTAAACATCCTCAAAGATGTCACTGAAAAGGATGGAGAAAAATAAGCAAACAAAACCTAAGCCTCCTTCAGGAAGTGCTAGTCCAACAACTGCGGTCATGAGACCGGACGTAACCATAGACTTCTCTAAGATGCTAACAGATGCTTTGTGACTCCTGCTGGAGCAAATGACAACACTTAAGCAAAACTTTGCTGCACAGCAACTACAGTTAAAGAAGACTATGAAAAAAAACAGAGCAACATGCGGAGAACCTTAAGGTAGTAGATGCCGATACCAAAAAGCTTAAAAAGCAAATGCAGGAGATGAAAAAGAAGAGAAATTCTGACAAAGCCCAGCTCTTACAGCTTCAAATGAAAAAATCAAGCTTTATTCTGAGATTTCAAGGAGTTTCTGAGAATAAAGGGGAGAATCTCAAAAAGGCTATGAGCGATGCTCTGGGACCGGTTGCAGATTTGAAAGCAGGTGTTCTTCAAAATGAGATGGATGTCATCTATAGGTCATATTCCGAATATATAAAGAAAAATAATCTGCCTGGAGATCTTAAAGGCAACAAATGGAACTGTTCTTGAAACTGATGGCAAGAAGATGAGAGTTTTGAAAGATATTCCCTTTGAGATAAGGAAAAAAGGAAAAAATACAAAAGAAAAACATAACCTACAAATGGATTGTACCTGAAGGCTTACTCTTTAAATTTAATGAAAAGAGGGAAAAGATTGACTCTGTTATGAAAGCACAGGAATTCTTGCATCAACAACTTGGACCAACAGGAGAAGATGACAAGGAGAGCAGCAAGGGAAGTGATGATGGAGCACCTACTGGAGAAGACTCAGAACATGGGGTGGCCTCCCCCAAGGAAGGATATCATTTGAGGGAATGAAGGGAAAGAAGAGGCAAATGAGTTGCCAACTGTTTCTGAAGCCTATTTTTCTTTTTATACTTAAAGGCTCTTTGGGATTGTTCTTTACTAAATCAGATTAACTGAATTTAAAGTATTTAAGTGGTTTTCATGATCATTTTTAATGTAACAAATTACTTTTTTTACCGTCTAAAGCTTTTTATTGTAATCATTATATGACCACCACCTCTTGGGTTTTTAGTTATCTTTACTTTCTCCTGTAGTTTATAGTTCCCCTTCCTTTTTTTCTTGTAGTTTTGGGAAATATTTTTTTTTTTTTAAAAAAAGAAAAGAAATATTTGGAATGCCCCACTCTCCTTCTCAAATAAGGTGATACCTTAGAAGTTTTGCTGTTCTTTGGTTCTTAGAATTAAAAATAAATTGATCTAATTTAGTTGCCAATCATTCAAAATCTTATCTGAAATATGAAGAGGTAACACATAGAACAGAAAAGATAATTTGTGAAGAACAAACATTTTGTTCCTCTTTTCAGCGCAGCGATTATGGTCACTCTCCCCAATACTCAGGGGAGCAATTTGCACACCAGCAGCACGGAGGGAAGCCACTGACGCGGTTTCCCCATGGAGCTCCAAGCCATAGGGCTTTTGAGGAGTAGCCTCTTCAACAGTGTAATGCCAGAGAATTGAGGCACCCCTCTGCCCTGACGGTCCTGCCACTGTGTGGCCTTCGGGCACAAGCTGGGCTGACAGGAACAAGTGCTGGAGATCAAGCGGAATTGTGAGAATGTAAACACAGTTGAACGGAACCAACAGTGAATGTGAGTCAGATGTAACCAAACTTTGAAATAAGCAGAAAAAAACCCTACCCCCTCCTATCTTCAAGGCAAGAGAAAGGAGGGACACCTCAAACTTGTGTGAACAGATAAACAGAAAGGGGGGGGGCAAATAAGCAATTGGCTTGTTTTGAGAGACTTACCAGAGCGGATTTAGTCCGGAAGCGATTTTCAGAGGTGGTGAAATAGCGGGTGGCTTAAGTAAACAATACACCATGTTGGCAGGCGGGGGGGAAGGAAAAAAAGTGAAACCAATGGGTGGCCAGAGTCCAAGGCTGGAAGAGGGAGTGGATGTCATGAAACTCCTAGTGGATACCATCAAGCCTGTGATGGAACAACTCGCTGGTATTAACCAGCAGTTGGTCACACTAAATCAAAACTTTGCATCACAGCAACTCCAGTTGGCAGAAACAGCCAAAAAGACGGAGCAAATGGTGGAAGTTGTGAAGGAGATGTACGCCACAAATAAGAATATGAAGAAAAAGATGGGAGAGTTAGTGAATAAGCAGAACTACCAGGAAACTTGTTTGCTGCAATTACAAATGGAAAAAGCTAACATGGTTCTTAGATTCCAGGGAGTTCCTGAATCAGCTAAAGAGGACCTGAAGAAAATACTCAGTGAAATTATCGCGCCAGCAACAGGCTTCAAAGCGGAAGAAATTACACATGATATAGAAACAGCATATAGGGTGTATTCTAATTACACCAAAAAAAAAATAGCCTGCCTGGGGAACTAATGGTCAGATTCTCAAGAAGACAGACCAGAGATGCAATCTTAAAAGCAACATCAGCAACTCCACTGAAACTGGGAAATACAACTATCAAGACTTTAAAAGACATTCCATTTGAAATTCGTCAAAAAAGAAAGAACTATAAGGACTTAAGTCTTTTTCTCCAAACCAATCAAATTCCATACAGGTGGGTGGTGCCTGAATGTGTCATCTTTAAAATCAACGACAAGAGAGAGAAGATTGACTCCATTTTTAAAGCCAAAGAATTTCTAAAATGCCATCTGGGATCTAAAGAAGAAGGAGAAACCGGGTCGTGGCTCCACCCCCTCGGAAATGGATGAAGACCTGGCCATGGAAGAGGGAGCTGCTGCCATCAAATCATCTTATGACTTTAGAGACAGAAAGCCTAGATAAAGGCAGAAGGACTCTGGAAATTGCCTTTATGAAGCAAGCTGGATGGGGTGCTCTGGAATCTCCTCATAACAAGTAACAAATTAACAATTTAGCTGAGATAGACAGGAACTCACAACACACATTGTTTATTAACACTAAAATACTAACATTTAGCTTAATATGCATATGATCTCCTTCTCTTGGGGCTTTAGTATAGTGTGGGTTTACTTTTCTTTATCCCTAGACGTAGTTCCCTTTCCCTTTTTTTCTTTGTAGTTTTAAGAACATAAGAACATAAGAGAAGCCAATGTTGAATCAGGCCAATGGCCCATCTAGTCTAACACTCTGTCACACAGCAGCCAAAATATACCAGGTGCCATCAGGAGGTCCAGCAGTGGGGCCCGGACACTAGAAGCCCCCTCCCACTGCTGCCCCCTCCAGCACCAAGAATATAGTGCATCACCTGCCCCAGACTGAGAGTTCCCATCTATACCCTGTGGCTAATAGCCACTGATGGACTTCTGCTCCATATGTTTATCTAATTCCCTCTTGAAAAGAGAAAAAAGAAGCATGCACACCAAAGAACAAACTCCCCTGCAAAAGTAAATTTTCAGGTGACATTTCTTAATGCACTCTTAGCTTGCTATGATGTAACAAGATGGCTTGCTGCCACCTGCAATTAAAATTAATTGGGGGCTCCCTTTTAAAGTTTTCCTTCTTTTGTTGCAGCACATGGCTAGAAGTCTGTATGTATTTCTGGGCACAGCATCATCCACTGGGCTGGAATCTACATGTCGTCTACTGGTTGGGGCTGGAAGGATCCTTGTGCATCACCTTAACTGAAGTGATAGGGAGGCTCTGGAACTTATTTTTACCCACTGTTCTTTGTCAGATCCACATCTACAGGCCTCAGATACACTGGTCATACAACTGGGTGAGAATGATTTGGGTTCCCACAAGGGCCAGGACTTGGCACAAGCAACTATTGTGGACTTGCAGTCTTTGTCTTCTCAGCTCCCTTGTTCCATCTTTTTTTGGTTTGACTTGTTGGAGAAGCATTCCAGACATTGGGTCAGCTGTCCATGCAAGGTGGACATGGCCAAGCAAAATGTGACTAACTCAGTTGGCAAGGCAATCATGGCCTTGGGGGGATGCTTGGTCCATCATATGGACATTACAAGCCCTGGCTGGTTGGTTGCAACAGAACAGACTGAAATTGAATCCATCAAAGGCAGAGGTCCTGTACCTGGGTCGTGGGGGACTGGGATCGGGGACAGGGCTTCCAACCTTTGACAGGACCTTATTGGTGCCAGTGCCGAAGGTGAAGAGCCTGGGGGCATTCCTGGATGCCTCAATAACTATGGAGGCCCAGGTTGCCGTCACTGCCAAGTCTGCCTTCTTCCATCTGAGACAGATCAGGCAGTTGGCCCCATACCTCACTACCTGGGATCTGGCTAAAGTGACCCATGCAATGGTCACTTCCAGATTAGATTATTGTATGACTACATGAGGCTGCCCTTGATTCTGCTCCAGAAACTGCAGCTGGTGCAGAACGCAGCAGCATGGGTACTGATGTCATTGCCTGTGCGGGCCCATATCTGCCCACTGCTGCGTGAACTGCACTGGCTGCCTATTGAGTACCAGATCCATTTCAAGGTGTTGGTGCTTACCTTTAAAGCCCTATACGCCCAGGGGCCTGCATGCCTGCGAGACCGTCTCTCCCTCTATGAGCTCTGAAGGGCTTTATGATCCGCCAGTCAACATCTTCTCATGGTCCCCGGGCCCAGGGACATCTGCCTCACCTCGACTGGAGCCAGGGCCTTTTCGGCCCTGCCCCCTACCTTGTTGAATGAGCTCCTATACGAGATCAGGGCCCTGCGGGACCTTTCACAGTTCCACAGGGCCTGCAAGACGGAGCTCTTCCGCCAGGCTTTTAATTAGGGTGATGGACATCCCTTTCTTTTTATTGGGTCTCTACTCAACAGGTCAGAACTGCATATTAGAGTTGGCATCTGTGAGGTTTTAATGTTAATGACAATGGCACTGGATGAAGGCCATGGTGGTATTTTATTAGTGTTTTAACTGTATTAATTGTATATATTGTATTTTATTAAATTTGATGTAACCTGCCCTGAGCCTGCTAAGCGGGGGAGGGTGGGATAAAAGTTGAATAAAATAAATAAATAAATAAAATCTCATTCCCTCAAGAGACATTATTCAAGCTAGAGAAAATACACCTTTCAGGGTGAGACAGGATATCTGGGTATACAGCAATCATCAAGGTTTATGGGCATGGTTGCAGCTGTATGACCTTTGGGAGAAGCTGGGTGGGTTTCCCTGAGCTCCTGCCCACTTCTTATGGTGGTGTCAGCATGAGGCCAGACACATTTTCAGAGGAAATATGGCCTGTATGTCCCTTTCCCTCATCTTTGGGGATCCCCTTAAGAGATTTGGGGGTGAAGGCTTACAGGAAACATGCACAGTTTGGGGGCTGTCAAGAAGCCCTCATTTTCAAGTGGGAGGGGGAAACCATGCAGTGGCCTGTGCCCATGTGGAATCCTGCACACTGACATCCCATGGTGTCCCCCAGCAGGTGGGCTGGGGGGGGGTCTGTACATTGGCCAGCAGGTGGGTCAGTCAATGCTTGGAATCATTGTCCAACACTGTGTCAAGGCTTTTCAACTGTAAACAATAAAAGTAGTGGCCAGTTTTATCTCAGCTAAGTCCTGTCTGTTTTTCTTGCATACTTAGTGGGGTTTACCTTGTAATCTTCCAACCCCCTTAGGAGCTGGGCCCACAAAATACTATTTATCTGACTGGGAAAACATACAGATACCTTTTATCAAAAAAAACTTTATTTGGTTCCAAGTAGAACTTAGGTGACTTAGGTGGGTGGATGCATAACATTGTACATGCTCTGTACACTGTCTGTAAGACATGCATACATTAATGTTGCAAGGGAAAGCAATGTGATGCAAGCATGTGTAAGAAAAACATGTGAAGCAAGAAGTTTGCATTCTGGATATATCACAGCAATTCCTGTTGGTTAACTGTGGAAGGTGTCCACACAATCTCTCTCTCATATATATGTATACATTCCATTTTTTATCAAAAGTACAACCACACACTAATAGCCTATACATGTAATCAATAGCTGATTTCCCATGTAGTAGCCCACAATGTGGTCCAAAATTTAGGAATGCATGGACCCTTTTCTTTGTCATGGTAGCTTCACATCTCAGTGTATGGCAAGCTACTTTATAAGGCTTCTGCACATTTCTATGTTTTATAAACAGGTCAACAAATAAGAAGCCAAATACCATCACCTCAAAGCATAGTTTCCTGGAGCGTGGAATGATTATGAAGAAGGAATTATAGAGTACAGTCAGGAAGCAAACTGAAATTGCTGTTCCTTATCAGCATAACATCTCAAATTTTCCATGCCCCATGGCAATTACTAATACAATTGCATTTCAAACAAGTAAGTGGTGAATTTTGAATCTCTCTTATGATTTGGGACCTCAATCACAGTTCAAGGGCATAATAACTTATCACTGATATAAACCTCCCGGAAATATGGATGAAATTCTAGTATCATTAAAGTCAGTGGAATAGAAATAGAACTCATTCAGCTGAACAGAAAAATTCAGCTATGAATAAGCAGAGCAATATATTTTAGGAAAACTGTTTCAACTAAGATATGGTGCACTTTTTATGCCTCATGGAGTTATGCAAACACAGATGATTTTGACATGCTAATTTTAATAGACACAGATAGAGACAGTCTTACTATATGTATAGCCATTTTCCAAATGTATCCAGAAGTAAAGTATGGATTAAAATATGAACTGGCAAACTCAGATGAGAGGTGGTATAGATGAAGCCACATAAACCTGTCTCATATAAACCAGGGAACCTGAAGAATGTTAAAAGTACTCCTTGTATAATGTGGCAACATGTAAGCCAAGGATGATGGATTCCATATTTTCAACAAATATGGATGTGTTTTAGTGAGCTTGCACAGCTATACGATCAGAGCAATAGGGAGCACAAAAATTGAGTATTTATTATTTTAAAAGTGTGCTGTCTGGGTTGTGGTTTTTTTGTATGTATAGACATTGCCTTAGGAATAACAATCTCACCAAAGTTTGCAATAACCAGGTTTTCACAAAGGCAGCTACGTGAAGAAGAGTAGGTTTTTATACCCCACTTTTCTCTACCTTAAGTCTCAAAGTGACTGACAATTGCCTTTCCCTTCCTTGGCCATCAAACTTGCCCTAACCACTTGGCAGCACTGGCTGGAGGAGGCGAGGGAGCCATTCAAGGTATGGACAAAAATCTATAAGCTTTGCACACCCCCACAGAGCCTCAATGCCAAACAACCAAGATGGGCAGAGTTTTTCTCTAAGCTTCATTTCACTCTTCAGCACCTCCCCGGGAAGTCCAACTTCTTGGCTGATGCCCTGTCACACCTATCTCAAAATGCCAGCCAAAAGGAGGAGGTAGTTCATGCCCTCCCATCTGGGAGGGAGTGGTAGTTACACGCAACCATGCCAAGGAAGCCCCACAAGCTGATGGCGAGCCTTGGGTCTACAAGTTTAAAACCGCTGTCTCAGAAGCAGACCGGGATGAAATTAGCAAGGAGCCCTCACTTCAGCAAAAGGAGAATGGATGCTGGTATAGGGAGGGGTGGCTGTTTGTTCCTCAGGCCTTGTGGGGGGAGATACTTCACTTTGGGCACGAATCAGAACTTGCTGGACATTACAGTTACCTGGAAAACTTTACATTTGATTCAGAGACAATTTTGGTGGTCCCATATGAGGGTTGATATTTTGCAGTATGTGGGGGCTTGTCAGACTTGTTTGATGGGGAAAAGGCAGCCTGGGAAACCCCTGGGGACTCTGAGACCCTTGGAGACCCCCGACTGGCCCTGGGAGGTCACCTCCATGGACTTTATCACTGACTTGCCCTCCAGCAAGGGGAAAACAGTGATCTGGGTGGTGGTTGACATGTTTTCCAAACAGGCTCATTTCATCCTGTGTAAGCAGGTGCCCACTGCTGAAGCACTTACCAAGCTATTCATGGTTCGATTACACTCATTGCCCCAAAAGATAATATCTTACCATGGGGCCCAATTTGGGGCCAAGTTTTAGAGAGAACTTTTACAGGTGTTGGACATAGGTAGCACCTACCACCCCGAGACTGATGGCCAAACAGAGCGGGTGAACCAGGGGTTGAACAATTTCTCAGATGTTTCACAAACTATTAGCAGGACGATTGGGTGGAGCTGTTGCCTTACGTGGAGTACAGTTACAATAATTCCATACACAGCTCAACTGGACTTTCCTCCTTTAATCTTCCCCACAGTGACTTCAACTACCCCGGGCCATGGAGACCTGAATACCTGGTGGAAAGGGCTAAAAGAACATTGGGGCCTCATTCAAAAGACGTTAATCAAAGCCAAAGAGGGTTACAAAATCCAAGCAGACAAGGGGTGAGTCCCTGAATGGAACTTACAACCAGAGGACTCTGTTTATTTGTCCACCAAGCACCTGTGAGGTCTTCAACCGGGGAGAAAGTTGGGGTAGAAATATGTAGGACCCTTCAAAGTCACCTGGGTTATTAATGAGGTGGCTGTCAAACTAGACTTGCATAAATCACTTAGAAGTGTGCAACCTGTGTTTCACTTCAGCTTATAGAAGAGGGATCCAGGTCCGAGCAAGTGGAGACCATGACCAGCAGCCCCTCCACCTCTCATGCTGAATCGTGGACCCCATCAGGAGGTTGAAGACATTTTAATTCAAAGATGAAGCATGGGCATTTATATTATTTGATTAAGTGGAAAATGTTTGACCCCGCTCATAATGAATGGGTGTGCAGTGAGCATGTTAATGCCCCCCAACTCATGCGTACCTTCCACAAAGCTTACCCCTTCAAACTGGCAGGGTAAGGCCTTTGGGGTGGCAGAATGTCACCCTAAGCACCTGTCTGGCAGGGTAAGGCCTTTGGGGTGGCAGAATGTCACCCTAAGCACCTGTCTGAAGCTGGGTTACCATGGAGAGGTGGGGTGTGTGAACTGGAATGTATGGTTTCGTTTCTGGCCACTACCTGTTTGGTGTCTGGTATAGCCATGTAACCTTGAGACCTGCACTGCCTTTAGTATCCCTTTTCCCCTGGGAATCATAGAGTTTTAGTTTGGCGGGCTTTTAGCTTAGAAGTGATTGGCCAAGAGCCAATGATGTATTTTTGATTATGTTATAACTGCTGGCTTCGTGCACTGGACTTCAGTCCTAACAAAGTACGTTATGAATCGGATCCTATCAATGTCTCAGTAAACTTTACTTCTTTGGAATGAATGTTATTGGGAACTGATTTCTCCAGGGGCTCTGACAGCAGCCAACCCAGACATGTTCCAGGATAATATTCTCAGTCAGTCCTTTTTTTCTTTAGAGGTTGATTCCCCAGCTGAAACATCCAGAAACCTATGTTTTAATGTCATATAGAGTAGTAGTCAACCTTTGTAACCTTTGGCATTCTCGCCTTTCCGATGCCATCAACGAGGTCACTCCTTGGTGCCCTCTTTACCCACATACCAAACTAGCCCTGTATTATACCTTGGAGCTATGGCAGATGAAATGAGAGCTAAGACGATTAGAGAGAGTGTGGCGGTGGGCTCATGACAAAGCTGCAAGAATATCTTTTAGGTTGTTTATGAGAACCTATGAGATGGGAGTGAAGGCCACAAAGAGGAATTCTACGTGACCTCCATTGAGTCTGCTAGCTCTTACCCAGCCCAATTATTTAGAATTATTCGGTCACTGACTACCAAATGCTACAGAATTGGCTATTGGCTGTGAGGCATTTGCAAGCTATTTTGCAGACAAAGTTATGTCACTCCGCTGTGACCTTCCGAACACAATTAATACAATAAGAGAAGTGGAAGCCCGTTGGCCATCTTCAGGTCCCATTTTGGACCACTTCAGTCTGCTCTCCCAGGATGAAGTTGACATGATTCTGGTAGCTGTGAAACCTACTATGTGCCTCCTCAATCCCTGCCCATCATGACTGTGAAAGCCTGTGGCAATGATATGCAGACCCCCCTGAGGGAGATTATCAACATGTCCCTTTCAACAGGGACCTTCCCTGGGGAACTGAAGGAGGCAGTAGTTCACCCTCTGCTTAAAAAGCCTTCTTTGGACCCAACAGTCCTTAATAACTACCATCCAGTGTCTAACTTACCATTCCTGGGTAAGGTGGTAGAGAGGGCAGTGGCAACACAGCTTCAGGTTTTCATGGATAAGGCTAATGTCTTAGATCCCTTCCAGTCCAGCTTTTGCCCTGCCCACGAGATGGAGACAGTGCTGGTCACCCTGGTGGATGACCTCCAGAGACATCTGGATCAAGGCAGATTGGAGCTGCTGATCCTTCTTGATCTTTCAGCAGCATTCAATATGGTTGACCATAAGGTGTTAACCCACCACCTCACCAATGCCAGGATACAGGGTCTTGCCTTGCAGTGGCTGACCTCCTTTCTTCAGGGTCAGGGACAGAGGGTGGTGCTCAAGGGGCACTTTTCCCAGCGGCATCCACTAGAATATGGTGTGCCACAGGGAGAAATTCTCTCCCCCATGTTGTTCAACATCTATATGCACCCACTCACGCAGATTATCCAGAGGTATGGGCTGGGTTGTCACCAGTATGCAGATAACACCCAGCTCTATCTACTAATGGATGGCCACTTGGACACGGCCCAAGGAGATCTGGATGAGGCATTACAAGCTGTGGCTGGATGGTTGCAACACAGCCGACTGAAGTTAAATCCATCAAAGGTGGAGGTCCTGCACCTGAGTCACAGGGGACTGAGTCAGGGAAAGACTCCCAACCTTCAATGGGCTCCATTGGTGCCAATGTCAAGGGTGAAGGGCCTGGGGGTGTTTGTTTGTTTATTTATTGGATTTATACCCCACCCTCCCTGCTGAAGCAGGCTCAGGGAGGCTTATATAAAAGTGTTAAAACATTAGTTGCTGTAGATTTTCCGGATTGTGTGGCTGTGGTCTGGGCATTGTAGGACCTGACATTTCTCCAGTAGCTGTGTCTTGCATCCTCAGAGGTATAACACAGAAAGATGTAGTACTCTCTGTCAAGGTGAGCAGAAAAGTGGTAGGCAGGTAATTTATATCTACCCTGGAAGGTGGGGTAGGGCTGAGTCATTGTCTTGTAGTAGTTCTCCAGGCTATGAACATGCTAATGGAGGAGCTTTCCTGAGGAGGATCTTTTCTCTATGGATTGTTTCCTGAGGAGGTTTCCTGTTTCCTGGGGAGGCTCTTTTGTGTGTGGAATGGCTATTGAAACTCTAATCTTATCTGTAGTGCTATTGTCAGCTGTAGAGCATTTTGTGTTTTTCAGGACAGGAAACCATGCCAAATTTATTTTTAAACTCTCTTCTTTCCTGTTGAAATTGTGTTTATGTTTATGAATTTCAATGGTTTCCCTATGTAATCTGACATGGTAATTGGAAGTGTTGTCCAGTCTTTCAGTGTTTTGGAACTAAATGCTGTGTCCTGTTTGGGTTAGGCTATGTTCAACCACTGCTGATTTTTCAGGTTGGCCAAGTCTGCAGTGTCTTTCATGTTTTTTTATTCTTGTCTGAATGCTATGCTGTGTGGTCCCGATGTAAACTTGTCCACAACTGCATGGTACGCAGTATACTCCTGCAGAAGTGAATCTTCTGTCTTTTGCCGATCGTAGCATCTGTTGTATTTTTCTGGTGGGCCTGAATACTGTTTGTAGGTTGTGTTTTTTCATAAGTTTTCCCATCTGATCCATGATTCCTTTGATATATGGCAAAAACACTTTTTCCTGTGGGAGACTGTTTTTCTTCAGTTGTTTGTTTTACCTTTGGTTTAATCACTCTTCTGATTTCATTCTTAGAGTAGCCATTTGCTTGAAGTATGCGATTAAGATGATTTAGTTCATCATTGAGAAAGCCTGGTCTTGCATGGTCTACTAATGTTTTGATTATGCCTCTTTTTTGCCGATTGGAGTTTTTGTGTAAATAATGGTCTGTGTGAGTTGGTTTTCTGTAGACCTTGTGACCTAATTGAAGGTTTCCTTTGTGGATGACCATGATATCTAGAAATAGGAGTTTACCCTCAACTTGGAGCAGGCAGCCCTAAGGAGAGAAGGAAGCAGAAAAATGGGAGAGTCTATGGAGCTTTTAGGAAAGAGAAAGAGGAAATAGTGGGGGAGGAGAAATGAGGTACCTTCCACAAATCCTTACAGATTCCTGCTTGTAAACATTCTAATACAAAATTGACATAAATAATAACTTCTTCCCCAAAAAACTAAATGACTGGACATGCCCAAAATATATGTTTAAAGGACACATCCTGTAAACTACAATGCTGGCAGTTAAGCTGCAGTCACACACACTAAATAATCCAGTTTCAATGCACATTCCAACTGGAAAGAAAGTTGGAAAGTGCACCAAAAGTGGATCGAAAGTGAATTATTTAGTGTATATGACTGCAGCCTTAGACATCTTACTCAATCTTTTGCTAAACAGTCACTGTGGTGTCCAATATATTTTAAACATAATTTGTTGTAGAATAAGTCTTAAGATCTATAGAAAGAGCAGGTATAGGGTTTAAGGCCACATCCTATTGCTTTTGCAAAATAGGGCGATCTAGCTCCTTATTCCATTCATTCCTGTGGCTATGCATATCATATTTATTAATCAACATCAAGTATTTATAAACTAATATTGTAGGTTTCAATTTATGTATCAATTCAATTAGAGTTTCCAGGAGCAAAGAGGTGTCTGAGACACTTAATGCCACTGGGCCATATTTAGATAACAACAGATGTTGCAATTGTAAATACTGCCATTCAACAAAAGTTGACAAGTCGTATCTAGACATCAACTAAGAAAATGACAAAAAATCATATTTTAATGTTTTTATGTTCACCACCCTGTAGACTCTGATAGGTGGCATAAAAATGTTTTAAACAAAATGAAATAAAATTCTACTATATATGTGTATGTGCTTTTAAGAAATAATACCATTTTTAGATACCATTGAAAAAGACTGATTAGTTGAAATGCATTTGGTTGACATGATTTTTATCTATATATTTTTTTACTTATGATATTTGATGGTTTAACTTAAGTGTAACTTGAGTGTTTAAGAAAGCAGAATTTTTCTACTAGAATTATGTATCTTCGTAGAACAAATTTTGAGTCCAGTGGCACCTTTAAGACCAATGAATTTTTTTCTGGGTATAAGCTTTCATGTGCATGCACCCTTCTTCAGATACATTGAAAAAGAAATATTTGAAGAAGTATGCATGCACATGAAAGCTTATAGCCAGAATTAAACTTTGTTGGTCTTAAAGGTGCCACTGGACTCAAAATTTGTTCTGTTGCTTCAGACCAACATGGCTACCCACCTGTATGTATCTTTGTGTAATAGATCTTATCTATTCTCAACCTTCTTCAGTTTATGGTTTGGTGTGTCAGCTATTTGGACAAAAGTATATTGCAAGAACAAAAAATGTAAGACAGGGCCCAGATTAATCATCTAATGGAAATGGGAAGAATGGCTAGAAATGTAGGTATATCTTGATCACCTGCCATTCAGATTTATTTATCTCCTCCATGTTTCCTGGCATCAGATCAAGGTTTTGAAGGAAAACAAAGTGACATGCCACATCTTCTCTTTCTACTTAATAGATCATTTCAGCCCTGCTTATAGCAGCCAACTGCATGTTCCAGGAGGGCTGCCTTTGCCTCCTTGGAAGGAGGAAGGAGGAAGGGCTGCAGTTGCAGCCGAGTCTCTGCTGGGGACGAAGCTGGCACCTCCCTAATGGCTGGCTGTGCCCCGCCTTCTTCAGTTGCCACCTTGTGCTTGGAGAGTCAACAGCTCGGAGCATGAGGGGAGAGCCGTTTAGGCCTCAGGCCTAGGGTGATCTGCAGCGGTAGCAGAATCGCAGTGGTGGCAGCGAGGGTCTGGATGCAGTGGCAAGGCTTGGACAGTGACAGCAGCTGGGCGCATGCAGCACATGGGGCAATCTGGCAGCAGCAGGGAACCAGGGGTCAGTAGCTGAGCTCTGCTGGCAGCAGCGGCTCTCTGGCTGCAGTTCTTGTCTGGAGGGGTAACCTGGGAGATGCCCCAATAGGCAGGCCATCCAAAGGCTGCAGAATATTAATTTGGTACTGGGGGATGGCCCCCCCCTTTTTCTCATTGCCATGGTGTAGGCTTGTCACATGTTCCCACCATACTCCTAATTTGAGTCAGCCTGCCAGTACACCTTTAACTCCCCCTTTTTTTCTTCTTTCATGGTTACTGGTGTGGGAGTAAAGATTGCATCGGGTCTGACGATATTAGGCCCCTGACTGAACCTACATAGGTGTGGGGGCCATTTTTGTACACAGGTGGCTATTTTATTATTGGCCTACATAGGAGCGGTAGCCATTTTGTGCCAGGTGGTCATTTTAGGTGAGTTAGTAAGGCGGCCATTTTAGGTAAGGTACATAGGTGGCTATTTTAGAGGGGTTAGGTGGCCATTTTAGGTGGGTACAGAGGTGGCCCTTTTATAGATGTTCAACAGCAAGGAGTTCATACGCAGTGGCAAGGCATAGGAAGAGCCAACATATAAGGAAGCAGTTTTAAATTGCAGAATGGCTTCTAGGAAGGGCCAGGGCCAGTCAAAAGGCCTGCACCTAAGACCTGTTTCAAAAGTCCCCAGGCAGGGAGCAGTGGCTATTTCTTCTTCATCTGGGGATGAGGATGAAAGGGCAGAGTGGCAGAATATATTGGCTAGATTAGCAGCTCTTGAGTGAGCTAAAGGAGTGGTGATAGCCACCTCCAAGCAGGCTGCAGTTGGGCCTGGCCATCAAAAGGAAAGCCAGGCCACGAGAAAGATGTTTAGGGAGGAAGGGCTTCGGTGACTGTCTTCTCTTGAATGCAGGTCTCGTAGGGTTGCCAAATCCCCTGGTTTGGCAGGAATCCCCCACTTTTGGGGGGATTCTACCTGACGCTATCCAGCTGACCATTGGGGGAAGCCCTGCCCCCAAGCCCCAACACCCACAGCCACCCCTTTCCCTCTTGAGAGAGAGGAGGGAGAGGGATGGCTGTGGGCCACATTGGACATGCGAGGCCTTCTAGCTCCCTGCACTTAAAGGGGCTCCCTTTAAGTGCAGGGAGCTGGCGGGAAAGGGCCCCATGCATCCAATCTCCATGTGGAGTTTGGGCTTGCAAAGCCTTCCAGCTCCCTGCACTTAAATTAGCTCCCTTTAAGTGCAGGGAGCCAGTGGGAAAGGGCCCCATGTGTCCTTTCTTTATTATTACGATGGTCATAAACCAACTTCAATATAATAAAAGGCAAATAAATACAGATAAAGGAGCAGTAAAATTATAAAATATAATGGCATCTAACATTATAAAAAGGAATCTAAAAAGTTTAAAATACAAAAATGAAAAAAATTAATATTAAGATCAGAAATTAAATCTAGGACTATCCGTACTTCTTTATCTCTTTCCTAGTTTGTTATGCCAGCCAACCAAATTTGGCAACCATCCTAGTCAGTTTTTGATTATCACCTGCCAGCATAACTGACAAAAGTATCCTTCTATTACGACCTGGATAGGAGTTAACGATAGGCTTAATCAAAACTTCCCTAATGTTATGGTATAAACTACAATTGAAAATTACATGTTCCGATGTTTCATCAGTTCCCATCCTACATATACAACTTTTCCTCAGTGATCTAGTAAATCTGGCCTCCAATATAGCTGAGGGTAAGGCATTGTATCTTAATAGGTAAAAATTCTTCTATGATTACAGATATCTAAATATTTGATGTAAGGTCTCAAATTTATCTTGTTAAATGTACTTAGATCAAATACAGGACTCCTAATCCTGCTCACATCCATCTGTCATTCAACATCTAATATTCTTTGTTTTAGAACTGATCTAGCCTGATCATGTCCCAAAGACAGTATAAACTGTTTAGAAAAACTATAACAGACCAGTTTATCCTTTATCTTTTTTTGCCATAAGGGAACAAAGTTATCTTGCATCATAGTATGGGAAAGGCCAGTGGGTGAGAAAATCAGTTTTAACCAATAATGAAAGACAGCAATCCACAATCTTGCCTCCACCATAACCAGGCCAGCCTCTAAACAGATTGCAGCATTTGAAACACTTGTTGGAACTTGAAAAATCTCCACGTGGAGATTGGGCTTGCAAAGCCTTCCAGCTCCCTGAACTTAAAAGGGCTCCCTTTAAGTACAGGGAGCTGGCGGAGATTGGGTGGGCAAGCGGGTGGACATCCCCAATGTGGACATCCCCAATCATGTTGGGGATGCCCCACCCCCTCCAAGAATGCCCCCCAAAGCCCACCACTGGGGGGCACAGATGGACTTAGCAACCCCAAGGTCTGGTGATGGTAGGTGTGATGCTGATGCAGATACTGGGGCAGCCAGAGCAACAGTTGTGGAAGAAAAGGATGCAGTGGTGATTGAAGTTGTTGATACAGAGCAGCCGGGTCCCAGTGGTAAGTGGGATCCCACATTGCAACACAGTGTGATGGGGCCATGGGGACCTTGGGATCAGGGAGCTGACTCCGGGCCCCATCTCCTTTGCAGTCAGGCATAACGTCTAGCTCTGCTAGTGCAGATCAGCCATGGGCTTGGGGCCCTCCCTCACTGGCCCTGCATGCACCTTGGGGAGCATTTTTGCCATAAATGCCGGGTATGCCGGCAACTCCTTGGGGTAGCTGGGGTTATCTGCCCCCTTGGGCAACCACTTATGCTGCTGCATCAGCCAAGGCAATGCCCTTTGTGGACATTGCTTTGCCATCTTTTACCAGCAACCCAAGAGAAGATTTGTAAGGGGAATTACATTGACCTTTTCAACCTTCTTTATTCTCAGGTCTCCCAGTCAAGACATTCTCTCACACTTAAGCAATGGTAGTTTATTGAGATATGCTTACTTTAGGAAACAGGTCCCATGTCAGAACTGAGGAAAAGGTGCTCAAAAGTCCCTATTATAGATAATACAAAATGCACCCCACACCTCTCGCATACCCCACCATTCAGCCCCTATGGTTGCTATGGCACCTTGGCAGATATACGGTGCCTTATCTATATCCAGGCCTGGCAAAGAGTCTCCAAGGCCAACTCCCTTGGGAACCAGTGGTGGGGCACAATCTTAAGGAAAGTTATGGCTTCTACAGGCATCCACTCAAAATACCCATGCACTTCGCTCAGGAATTCCTGCCTGCCTAAATTATGGCAAGCAGTGAAGTGAAACAATGTGAAATGAAACTAAAGCTTGACATTTATAGGGATTTGGAGAGGAAAGATAAAGACGAACTCAATGACAAGGATAAAGAGATTCTGAAAAGGAGGAAAGTAGACCAGACCTGGGCTAATTGGTTGCCCAGTTATGTTATCTATGCTGGGGTGATCTCACGATCACAACTATGGTGGGCGACAGTGCTGTTCTAGTATTTGGACATTATATATAAAGTCTATACAGGCTTCCCAGGTCCTTCATGGCTGCTATAGGATGAGGAACTCTGTATGCAAGCTGCCTTGAACCCTGTGCTTTCATGGGATCAAATACATCCTCATTTTTGTCTTCAAGTCATTTCTCCAACTAGGCCCAACTTTGGTGCCCACTTGCATAGTGGGCATATGGTGCATCGCTTACAAGCAGTGTCTGTTTCCCATGGTTCCACGGGGCAGATGGTTCAACCCCACTTGCTCTGTTGGGAATTTGGCTCCCAAGGGGTCTGTAGTAGGAAAACATGCCTCTACAAATACAAGTTCCCTTTGTGTGGGGGATCCCACTCATTCACGGTGTGTTTTAGTCAGAAGCCCTGTAGGAGTCAGCAACAGAGAGGGGGATAGTTCATTCCCTTCTGTGGGAAAAGGGTCCCAGCCCGGTAAAGCTGAAGGTACTTCAGGCTTTGCTGTGGTGGTACCCCAAGAAGGAAGATGTAGTTTATTTGTTAGAGGGTTTCAAAGTTGGGTTTTGTATTCCTTTTCATGGCCTAAGGGCCCCATTTTGGCTAACATGGGGGCAGTGTCACAGACGGTTTAACAGAGGCTCTGAGGAGTCCCAAGGTTTTTACAAGCCTTTTTACAGTGTTCTATCTTGTTTTTTGTTTGGGAAAGTTTTGTTTGAAAAAGTGCAGCTGGGAAGCTTTCAAAGGTTTGAAGATAATTTGTGAATTTGCTCTGCTCTGCTAACCAATTTGCTCTGCTCTGCTGATTAACGATGCCTAGCAACTAGGGGCAGCCCCAGCTTCTTTTTTTGCACACTAGGTGAGAATACCTTTTGGTGCCCCTCCCTCCCCAGTGCGCCCACCAATTTTCAAACATAAATGTATTTTAGGAAGAATTTAAAACACAACATTTGAGATTGCTAATGTCTTTTTTTAATTGTGAGAAAAAGTAATACAATCTCTGATATTCTCTCTCAAACAGAAAAACACAAATCACAAAGCATTTTGAAAAATCCTGTTAATTGTGATGTTGAAATTTAAGTCTCTTTAGTGTTTCCATTTCAGGCACATCATATTCTGACCCTAACCCTAATCCTGGCTTGAGTCCAGTGGCACCTTTAAGATCAACATATGAGCTTTTTTGTGCAGAAACACTCTTCTCAGGACAGTCCAGGAAGGACCTCCAAGTCCCAGGTATCCCAAGCCACCACATCTACCAACACAGCTCCAAAGGAAAAAGGAGTATTCAGCCAAGCCTTTTAACATAGCAAGCCATAGCCTTAAGACTTCAGAGAATAAGGGAGGATTCTTGACTACACGTCTCTCGAGTCCAGCGGACCCTTGACTTTCCAGAAAACCAGGAATCTTCTATCCAGGGGTTATTTTATTAAGAGACAGTTCCTGCACACATACATAACTTTTTAAAGAAAGACGTGTAGTTACTAAACCATGCCTGTAAGCCAAGGAAGTGAATGTACTCCCATACTCTACCAGGGAGCCTTTGGCCAGCCTCTAACCATCACCTTCTCTGCTCTATCTGCATTACAGAGATAATTATAACAATGCACATTCCAGGGCTGTTGTAAGGATTCTAGCTTCACATTTAAACATTTTTTCCCCAAAATATATCCTCCCATTTGCCTGCCCACCAGGCAGTTGGGAGTGGGTTTTTTAAAGATGCTTTGGAGACGGGAGGTTTCCTTCTCCTGTCAAGGTTGTTGGTTTTTTAAAAAATAATCATACGCTTCCCTCACCTGGCCGCACTCCCCCCCACCTCCCAAATATGACTGCCTCACTGCACCTTTTGCTTGCACTGCTCTTCTCCAATGCTACCTTGCCCCCCCGGACAGCAATGTCACTGCACGAGTTGTGAGCACAGTGGGGGGTGGGGTTTGAGCACCCGGGTCGAGTGTCATCGGGGGTGGGATCGCAGCCCAGCAAAGGGAGAGAAAGAGGCAGCAGAGGTGGCTGGGGGCAGCAATGGGCACGTGCAGGCTTTTGGGGGGGGCTTTTGGGGGGTGAGACACAGTTCAGCACCCGCATCCAGGGCCCACCCTAGGCGAAAGTCTAATTCACCTAGTGAGTGGGCCAGCCCTGCTGGCAACAAACAGTGTAATCTCTGGACGGGGGAGTCTCCTTGAGGGTAATATAAAATTGTTGTGTATCAAGATGCTTTGATATGGCCACACCAGCACTAGCGGGACCATGCAGTCTAGCATACCTTCGAGTGGAAAACAATAGCTGCAGCAGATTCTAAGGCAGACCAATAGGATCACCCAGATCCTAGAGTTAACCTACAGGGAACTCATATACTGTAAATAGCCAATCACGGGGAGTGGGATGTGTGTTGGATTTTGTGTGCTGCACGAATATAAGCTGGCTTTGGAACTGGCTAGTTTGTCTTTAGGTTGAGCTGTAAATAAACTATGAGCTGAAATCACACGTCTGAACCCAATACTTTACAAAAACATAGAGCTATAAAGAGCTATAAAGACACCTAATCTAGGACTGTTTTATAACAAAGAGAAAACAACTGTTTGCGGGGGAGCTAGTAAATATAGACTACTAGTACCTAGAAAGGAGGAAGATATAGCTTTTACTCTTTTACTTTCATAGCATTTGGAAAAAAGCGCTATTCCAACTCTGGCAGCTAGAAGTAATGAGACCAGATAAATGAGTGAGAGAATCAGAAGAGACCTCGACTCTGGTTTCCAAACAATTAAAGATAGATGATTTTTTCCCCCTGTCCCCAAACAGCCAGCTACAGGAACGTGCATTTACTCCAGCAGTAAACTATTTTTCTCTGCCAGTAAATGCATCTGAATAACCTTGCTGGATGCATCAGAAGTAACCTTGCTGGATGCTAGCTGAGGGCAGATAAATAATGATACAGAAGATCTAGCCCCCACGGAAAAGATTGGCAATGGAGCTGTGGCCAGTGACATACTATTGGATTTATTTTTCTTTACTGCAGGAACAGTGGAACTTATATGTAGAAATCTTAATTTGTTACTCTCTAAAGTGGAAGAGGTCTCCAGAGTGATATCAAACCCTGGAGACAAAAGGCCTGAACCCAAAGACTCCATCTTAACTAGAACAGATTTAGCAAGTAACTGTAATTCTGGGAAATTGGCTGAGACAAAAGAAGCACCCCTGAACCTAAGAAGTCCATTTACACAAAGGCAGAGACAAGACTCAAAAAATTCTTGTAATTTGGTCTGGCAATCACATAAAATCTGTCTCTCCATCTGCAAATTCAAAGGGGTTATCCCTTCCTGGAGAACCAAACAACTGGTTAAGAAACACGTTAAAGAACTTTTTGGGATAAAAAATGGTCTCACAGATTTAGGAAATGTGGAGTCTCTGGATAACAAATTTCAGACTCAAAAGATTCTCCTGACCTTTGGAAGCCCCAAAATTCCCAGAATGATGTGGTCTAGGAAAATATTCCTAAGGTCCAAAGGCATATTTTTGACCCGTGTATTCACTGATAAAGTTTTAAAACCATTACTTTCTGGGGTCATGTGGAGTAAATCCCAAAAGACCAGATCCAAAGCGGTTTCTCCTACAAGAACTGGAAGTGCACCTAGAAAATTCCAACACCAGCATAAGCCAAATTGGCTAATTCTTCCAACTGAGGAGAGCTGTCAGGACGATGACATGTTGGGAAAAGAGGTGCTGGACCTTTTCAAAGATTTACTAAGGACTGCGCAAAAACAGATTATAGATAGTTTGGAAGTGGTAAGAGCTAGTTTACTTGAAATTATCCCAGAACCCCCTCAACTACCAACCCCCACTTGTCTGGAGAAACCAGCAACTATAATCACAGTTACAAAGGAAATTCCAAGTGAGTCTGCTGTACCATCGAGAACAAAGAAGATACAAGCTATTGTTCACGGTCCCCTTACACAATTAGAAGAGCCCACCTCCTTCGGTGGTGAAATCCAGGAAAATCTAATCATATTCCAAGAAACAAGGGAAAAACTGAGGAGCAATAATAATTGTCGTATTTATTTGGAGGACAATAGTCTAATAGAACAGATTAACTCTCCTGTACAGTGAGTTCTTTTTTCTAAATTTACATCTTTTTACATTGTTTTAACTTTTTATATTGTTCTTAGATTGTTTTTATGGGCAGTTTTTAAACTTTGTATACTGTTACTAGATGGCTTAAATTCTGAAAGTGAGTAACATAATCTTATCCAGATTCAGTGTGTTATATCTTTGTTGGATTTTTAGAATATACCATGTAGGGCTAAACCAATTTAGGAATAGCTCAAAGCAAGGAAAATCTAGCCAAAGACAACACAATGGCTTTAGCAGATATCAAAATAACCACACTAAACTGTAGGGGCTTGAACAACAAAGTCAAAGCTAAATGAATAGCCACAAATCTTCAAAACCAGCAAACAAAAAAGTTTCAAAGCTTTAATCTCCAGTTGGTACCCTACCCAATACTTAGCCCTTAGCTCCTCTAAATTGCATGGGGTAGCCATACTTTTATCCAAAAATATCAGGTTTACTCCAGAAGCAGTGGAGAGGGATAAGGAGGGTATCTTTGTAAGGGGGTTACTGAATGGCACTACTACCACACTGACATCTATCTATGCACCAAATAATGGACAAATAGCTTTTGTCCAAGATGCCTTAAACAAACTACGGTAGTTTCAAAAAGCTCACACCATTATTGGAGGTGACTTTAATTACCTAATGGATTGATAGGTCTTCCCATAAGGGAACGAAAGCACAAACTACTGTGCCTAGCCTACTGAAACAACGGATTGATAGCTACAACCTCCATGACATATCGAGGCTCCGACACAATAAGGATAGAGATTAATCCTATTACTTTTTTAAATACAAGGCTGGACTATATACTGATATCCAGAGGGGTAATTCCACTAATTAAGGCATCCACGATAGGGATTCAACACTGGTCGGATCACACACCTATCGATTGTATACTATGCAAGGGGACACCAAACCACTTAAGATCAGACTGGATTTTCAATAAAGCCTTATTAACAGACCCCGAAGCACATAGAAAAATTAAATCAGGAATACAAGACTACTTCTAACTAAACCAGCACTGCGGTGTTTCAATCATGACGGTATGGGAGGTGTCTAAGACAGTAGTGCGAGGGAAGTGCATCTCACTAACAGCGGTCTGCAAGAAAGAGAAAGGGGGAAAACTGAGTTAACAGCAATTCTAAGGAAACTGGAAACGCAACATAAGAAAACCTGTAGCATGAAAATATACAAAAGGCTATTGAACATCAGGAAACACCTGGAACTACTACATTCGACTGAGATAACTAGAAACAATCTTGAAGTAAAATATGAGTCCACACACACCGGCCCAATGAAACTTTAAAACAACGAACTGAAAGGTACATCCACAACATCTGAGACCAGATGGGCAACTTGAAGACATCACCAGAAGATATAGTAAAAGTGCTGGAGGCATTTTATGCCTCTTTTTACATGTGATACTACTGCCCAAAAAGGAAAGAGTTGCAACTGACCCAAAGTCCTACCGTCCTATATCCTTGCTCGATGCGGACTATAAAATTTTTGCAGCTATTCTTTCTGCTTGGCTCAACCATATTATTGGTGCCTACGTACATAGTGATCAAACGGAATTCATCCCAGCATGTGATACAATGGACAATATCAGGAAGACTTTGAACATCATCCACCTTGGCAAAACTCGATCACAACACGACTCTCTTCTATTAATGCTTGGTATCAAAAAGGCTTTTGATACTGTAGAGGTCAAATATCTGGGAGTAATCCTACAACAAATGAAGTTTGGAGAAGTCTTCTGCAGAGTGATCAAAGCAATCTATTTGAAATCCAGAGCAACACTCAAAGTCAACAGATGTACATCAAACAATATATTTCTACAATGCGACACTAGACAAGGATGCCCGCTTTTGCCGTTACTATTCGCAGACCCCTAGCTGCAGCGAACCCTAACATAACAGGCGTCTCTGCTGGAGGGAAAGAATTTAAAGTTAGCCTCTTCGCCGATGACCTAGCAATATATGTGACAAATCCTGAATCCTCTTTACAGGAAATCCAGTGCACATTGCAGGATTTCAGTGGTGTGTTGGGCCTGAAGATCAATCAAGCAAAGTCGACTATATTTCCAATAAATCTGTCAAGCGCCAACAGGTCCTTAATCAAAAAATCATTTTCGTTTCAATGGCCCAGGACAGACTGGCAATTTGCCCCGGTATCGAGTCGTGGCAAAAAAAACCCGGAGTAAACGATACCGGGTTTTCCCGTCCCCACAGCGGGGGCCTCTGCCGGAAGATACTGGACGGAGGCGCGCGGGAGCGTTCAGACTGCCGCACCGGAGGCGCGCTATATTCGCTGTTTCCCCATTATTTCGGCTGTGGGCGTATGTGCGCATGAGCGCTTGAGCGCTCATGCGCATAAGCGCATTTTGGCGATTTTTTTTTTTGCCCTGCAACGCTGGCACCGCATTGGGCAGTGGAGCGGAGCGGAGCCAATCACACCGCTGCTGCCTCATGCCCAACGCGGGTTGCTCCCAGCTTTTCGGCTGCGCGTTCAGTCTCCCCGGAAGCGGAGAAAAGCGCGACAAACGCAGGCTTTCAAGATTTATCAGGTGTTTTTTCAATCCAGCAGTGAAGCGCGAGAGCACCGGTAGGCTACGGGTGGGGGACGCCAGGCAGATGTGCCTGTGTGAACATTCCATTTAATCCGATATTGAGTCGTTGTCAGCCCGGGTCCCATCCCGCGGCAAATTGCCAGTCTGTCCTCGGCCAATGGCTGAAATCCTATCTGTCCTATCTTGGCATTAAGATACCCCTGAATCTGGCCAGCCTTGTTAAATTCAACCATATGCAAATAGATAAAGATGTCCAGCAGATGCTATGGAAATTGATTTCTCAAACACTATCCTGGCTAGATCACATCAGCACATTCAGATCTTTTATATTTCCCAAATACTTGTATCGTTTCAGAGCAATCCCAGTTTTCCTCTCTGAAATCTCAAAATGGCAACGTAACGCAATTAACTTTCTCTGGAAATTTAAAAACCCACAGATTAAGTTTGAGACAATGCACAGGCCCTTCTGGAAAGGCGGCTTGGCTGCCTCTGACCTCCATGTCTATTATACAGCAGCAATATTGTCTAACCTGGTGAGACAATATCACAGCTCTGATGCTCCAGACTGGACAATATTGGAAGAATCGTTTCTTCAGTTTACTAGCTTCAGAGGAGTGTTATGGTGGGACAAACCATATCAAACATTAAAAGGCTTGGACAATCCCTTTTTTTCTACAACGCTCAAAATCTGGTTTAAAAATAAAGCAAAACTTGTAGCGAATAGATCTAAGCTCAGCACTTTCACAGGTCAGAAATGGTTTATGCCCGCCAGAGAATGGAATTCATACAACACATGGAAAACGGCAAGGCTAACAAGATTGGTTAGTTTACTAGAGAAAACCAACTTAGCCTCCAAACTGGATCTAGAAGCAAAACATAAAACCAAACTGGCCTGGTTTGAATACCTTCATATTCAGCACTTGATGGGAGACCCACAAATTAAAACTAACTTAAGGAAGCCCCTTACCAGATTTGAAAAACTCTTAATGAAACCAGAACAGAAAAAAGGGTTAATAGCTAAGCTTTACCAAATACTTTTGGACACAAAGAGCAATAAAACTATGTGCTATCAGAAAGCCTAGCAAAAAGATGTCCAAATAGACCTATCACCTGAACTATGGGGAACAATTTGTCAAACACATGCTAAGATTTCTAAATCCCAAACTGTTCAGGAAGCAACATACAAAGTGCTGTATCAATGGTATCTAATTCTGGCCAAGTTATCCAGGATGTATCCCCAAGTGTCCCCTCTATGTTGGAAGAATTGTGGGAGCAAGGCCACTTTCTACCATAATTGATGGGACTGCCCTCTCATTGCCAAATGTTGGGAACAAATTGTGCAACAAATAGAGAGATTAACCGGATATGCCTTACCTTTAGATCCAACGCTGCTGCTCCTGAATCTATGGCCATCAGATGGTACACCTGAAAAAATAAAGCAACTAATAAACGTGTTAATAATAGGAACAAAGGTAACACTAGCCTGACAGTGGAAATCAACCACTCACCCTACAACCCAAAAATGGCTGCAGAAGTTATGGGAATACTTTCTGTTAGAGAAACTCAATATGATTACTACCACAGACCCAGTTGAAAGAGAAATGTGGGTACTAATGGATAAATGGTACCCAATTCTAGAAAAACTAGATGTAGATAAGCTTGAATGGGAATCCATAACAGAGACAAAATTTAAGCTACTAGTTTTAGGTTAATGTACCAGTTGGTCAAAATTTAGCTATAAAAAGTTACTAAGAACATTGGCAGTCCTTCAGGATGAAAATTTAGCTTGCGTAGCTGAAAATATTTCCTTTTCATGTAACTCTAAATACTATAATGTTATACCAGTATCAGAGTATGTAGCCTCCACCATAATGGTGGCATTTTTATAGTCGTGTTTGAGATGTATACAAGGGTTGATTTCTGTATTATTTCCTAACTTTCATAATAATTTTTTTTAAAAAGAAGATGTAGTTTATTTGTTAGAGGGTTTCAAAGTTGGATTTTGCATTCCTTTTCACAGCCTGAGGGCCCCCTTTATGGCTTCTAATCTCCAATCCAGAAAAGACTGAAGGCCCTGTACAAAGGTTAGTCTTCCTTGGGGTGGAACTGGATACGGTGGCCCAGACATCTTGCCTGCCACTGGATAAGGTTTACAAGACCATCTTAGTGCATTTGTGTTAGCCCCGACGCCATTATGGGGCCTTGCTATGGACTGTTTGCTGTTGCCACATGGTTTGTGTACTTGCTAGACTGTAAAATGGATGCCAAGGTAGAAGCCCATAGAGAAAGGAAAAAGCTGTCTTTTTACTCTGAGGGACTCCATTGCATACCTGCCGCATGTCACCTACACGGATTAAGGGCCATACAGCAGACAAAGGACTTTCCCTCTGCCAGTCGTTTGCATGAAGGGATTATTACCCAATTAAGCATTCAAATTGTTAACGACCCTTCCTGATGCTAATCAGGGACAATCAGGGAAGTCTCCCACCTTTTGTTTACCTGGCCAGCAAGTCCTATAATCCATTTAACTGGCTACCCAACACCTGGCTTCTATTGTTTAATCCAGACCCTGCCTCTCTGGAACCTGATTGGTCATACCTAAGGTCTGCCTCTACTGACATCACACACCCCTGGGACTCATCATTGGTCCAGGAAATCTTTTGTTCTCACCTGAGACCAGCCCCCTGGGCCACCCATTGGGCTGCATTGTCTTACAGTGGGTATATCCCAGCACACAGATGGCCTTAGAGTGTGTGTCTCTGCCATGAGCCAAAATGGCAGTCCACCCCTGAACCCTCTGGGTTTAGGCCACAATCCTTCTTCATGGACTTCTGCACATCTGACAGGTAGTATCACCTCTCCATAAGCCATCAATCCCCTCTGCTTTCTTAGTTCTATTTTATGTGTGTGAATGTTGTAATACTGTTTGTGTGTTTGTGAATGGATAAATAAGGATAACATTCAGTAAAATAATATTTTATTAATTATACCTGGTCTCTGTGTCTTTTACTGGGAACCATTACAAAACAGCAGCATTCTCTGTATATACAGGCGAGAACCCATAATAATAATAATAATAATAATAATAATAATAATAATAATAATAATAATAATAATAATAATAATAATAATAATAATAATAATAATAATAATAATAATAATAATAATAATAATACCAATTGCTATATTTAAAATAGAGCAATTTGGCTAACATTTGTGACAAAGTGGAAGGCCACCTTAAGGGATATACAGCAGCTAGTGGGGCATCTCAACTTTGCATGCAAAGTGGTTGCCCCAGGGTGAACCTTTGGTGTAGTGGTTAAGTGCGCGGACTCTTATCTGGGAGAACCGGGTTTGATTCTTCACTCCTCCACTTGCACCTGCTGATGTGACCTTGGGTCAGTCACAAGCTCTGGCGCAGCTGTTCTCTCAAGGACAGTTTGTGTTAGAGTTCTCTCAGCCCCACCTACCTCACAGGGTGTCTGTTGTGGGGAGGGGAAGGGAAAAGAGTTTGTAAACCGCTCTGAGATGCCTTTGGGCAGTGAAGGGCGGGGTATAAATCCAAAACTCTTCTTCACTCTTCTTCTTTTTGTGGAGGCTCTGTGATGCCATGGCGGGGCTGTGTCTCCCACACCACAGAGTGGGCATCAATAGTGCCATGCATGCTGATCTTATGGTTTGGCAGGAGTTTTGGCTTCCTTTAACAGAGTCTCCTTTGGAGGAAGAATCTGAAGCTCGAGGCTGAGCTCCAAGTCACCTCTGATGCTGCAGGGTCACATGGTTTGGGGGGTTATGTCCACAGAGGTGTGCCGAGGAATGGCCTGTGGATTGGGTTTCAGCTGGTTTGACTAGGTGTCTTACATTTTGGAGTTTTTTCCCATTTTGGTGGCAGTTTGGCTGTGGGGAGATGAGTCGGCAGATCACACAGTCCACTTTTTGTGTAACAATTTGGCAGTGGTCCACGTAATCAATTCCCTCACATCCAAATTGCCAAGGGTAATGCTTCACACTATGGTGCCTTAGGCTCAACATGTTAATTTTTGTTAGGCATGTGCCCGGGGTGGATAATGGGGTAGTTGATGTTCTCTCTCACAAACAGGTTTCATCAGCTTGCTCCAGAAGCCGTTCATCTGCCAGCAAGGATGCCCCCGGAGCTATGGCTGAGGCTTGCAGGGCGATAGGCCTTGCTATCACCCCTAGCACAAGAAGAAGTTATAAACGTGCAGTTCACCAATTCAGTGAATTCAGGAGAGAGGAAGGTTATCCTAAGGTCTGGTCCATTACAGTGGAGCAGCTGCTCCATTATTGTGTTTCCTTAACAGATGCTGGTTTGGCTGTGCGCTCCATCCACGGTCGCCTTTCTGACCTTGCTTTTGTCAGCAAGGCTCTGGGTTTTCAGGAAGTTACTAATGACTTCTGAATCAAGAAGATGCAAGGGGGTTGGACTCAGGAAAGGGGTGCTCTGAAAGACCAGAGGTGACCCATTTCCCCAGCAGTGCTTAAAGGGTTGCAAGCAACCTGGGGTGCCGTTTGCACTTCGGGTTATGAGGCCTTCCTTTTTCATACAGCCTCTTTACTCACATTTTTTGGAGCACTCCGGGTAAGTGAGCTCATTGGCCTGTCTAAGACCAACCAGTCTGGCAGGGCATTGCATGTTTGGGACCTCTGATTTATAGGTAGGGAGGTGCACGTTATGATCGGGAGCTCTAAGACTGACCAGCGACGTAAAGACTCAGTGGTTAAGTTGGGTACCTGCTCTTACACAGACCTCTGCCCAATATTGGCCTTGTCTCAATACATGGAATTATGGGCAAGGGTAGATGATTACCTCTTAATGCATGTGGATGGGAGTCCACTGACTAAGCACCAGTTTGGGGCCATTATGGCCCAGGCTTTGGGAATGTTGGGCCTTTCCAGAGTAAAATTTGGCACCCACTCTTTCAGAATAGGTGCTGTGTCCACTGCAGCAGCCTTGGGCTATACTGCTGCTGACATATAGAATGTGGACAAGTGGCGATCAGCCGCTTACAAGGGTTATGTGTGCCCCCTTGCTATATTGTGAGATTGTTCCATGGTTAATGTTCGATAGTTCATTGTTGTTTCTTCCTAGGTGCTGTGGTCTGTGGCAGGAGGAGACAGATTCTCACCTGCAGATGCAGCTATATCTTTTGTTAGAACAGATAAAAGGAAATACTTCTTCACCCAAAGAGTGATTAACACATGGAATTCACTGCCACAGGAGGTGGTGGCAGCTACAAGCATGGACAGTTTCAAGAGGAAATTAGATAAACATATGGAGCAGAAGTCCATCAGTGGCTATTAGCTACAGGGTATAGATGGGAATTCTCAGTCTGGGGTAGGTGATGCACTCTATTCTTGGTGCTGGAGGGCTTCTAGTGGGAAGGCTTCTAGTGTCCTGGCCCCACTGCTGGACCTCCTGATAGCACGTGGTATTTTTGGCCGCTGTGTGACAGAATGTTGGACTAGATGGGCCATTGGCCTGATTCAACATTGGCTTCTCTTATGTTCTTATGTTTTTTGGGCAGTTCATCTGGCCAATAGATCGGCCATTGGTTCTCAGCTGGGCCTCAGTCAATGGGCCTGTCAGGTTTACAAGCAAGTAGGTCCAAGCATTCTTAACCAAAAGAAAGGCTTTATTGGAATACAATGCTAAAACCCACAGTCGGGGGTCATTGTCAGGAATGGGGGAATAAGCAATGCAAGCAGAGTTATAGTGTGATGTAAATCGCGACTAGCAAATGAACTGTAAGCGCGCACGCGGGAAACTCCCAGCGGGAGAATTACTTAATAGGCGGGAGACGACTCCCTCCTCCCCTCGTCTTCACAGGACTGGAAAATTCTCATAAGCTCAAGAATAACCCAAAGCCCGCATTCAAGGCCACCATGATAAGACCAGGCGGCAGGGAAGAAGCTCCCACGTTACTGCCAGCATACCTATGCAAGCGCAAAGCGATACAGAGAACACAGAACAATGAACTCAGTGAAAATTAGCAACCAGACATTTTCTGACACTCTGCCCTTCCCAAAAAACCTCCCACCCACCACTCAGGAAGGGGAAAACAAGGGGCCTCCCGGTTTAGCCGGGAAGCGGGTGTGAAAGTCCTTGATGAGATCAGGTGCATTAATATCTGAGACTTTCACCCATTCACGGTGTTGGGGTCCAAAGTGAACCCACTCAACTAGGTAAAACAATTGTCCTCGGGTAAGTTTAGAGTCCAAGATGTCAGCCAGTTCATAGTGTTCATCGCCATCAATCATCAGCGGGGGGGGGGGGTGCTGGATGTTCCGGATGCCACTTAGTCGGGGAAATGCCGGTTTGAGGAGGCTGTAATGGAAAATGAGATGGATGGCTTTAAGTGATTTAGGCAAATCCAACTGGACAGTCACTTTATTTATACAACGGATAACTTTGAATGGCCCAATATATTTCCAAGCCAGCTTCCGCGAAGTCTGGGATAGTCGTAAGTTCTTGGTAGAAAGGTACACAAGGTCCCCTGGCTGAAGATTCCATCCCGCTGCCCTTTTTTTGTCTGCATGTTTTTTATACTGAGCCTTGGCCTCGTTTAAAGTCTCGACAATTACAGGCCAAGATTCACAAAAAGTTTTACACCACTCCGAGGCTTTTCCACCCAATTCCCCAGGTTTCAAAAAGGGGAGAGGGGGCTATCATAGCCCATAGCGGCTTTGAAGGGAGACATCCCGGTCGAAGCATGCCAAGAGTTGTTGTATGCGAACTCTGCCAATGGCAGTAACTCTACCCAATTGTCCTGTTGATAATTGGTGAAACAATGTAAATACTGCTCCAATGTTTGATTCACTCTTTCTGTCTGGCCATCAGTTTCTGGGTGATATGCACTACTCAAGGCACGTTCAATGCCCATGAGGGCCATTAATTCAGTCCACAGTTTGGACACAAACTGAACCCCACGGTCGGATATTATTTTGATAGGTAAAGTGTGGAGCCGAGCAATATGTTGCAAAAAGGCTCTCACAAGGATTTTGGCCGTCGGTAGGCTCGGAAATGGTATAAAGTGTGCTTGTTTAGAAAATAGGTCTACTACCACCCAAATGACAATCATATGTTTGCTGGGGGGGAGGTAAGTGATAAAATCCATAGAAATGACTTCCCAGGGACGACTTGGGGTGGGTAGCGGCTGTAAAAGGCCAGGGGGTTTCCCTACCCTGGGTTTGCAACGGCTGCATGTAGAGCAGGATTGTATATAGAGTGACAAATCTTGTCTCATTCGGGGCCACCAGAAATTGCGTTGCAATAGATGTAGCGATTTCACATACCCAAAGTGCCCTGCAGGTTTCAAATCATGGGCTGATTGCAGCACTTGCTGTCGTGTACTTTCAGGGACAAATAGTTTATTTCCCTTGTACCAGCAGCCGTTTGGGTTGCACACTAAATCCCCTCTCGCTCGTAGCTCCTCTCTCTCCTGATCAGTGATTTCTGTGGCAAATTGGCTCTCCCAAGGCAGTCCTTGGGTTTGGGGCACCGACTGTGGGCGACTTTGTTTGCGGGTTAATACTGCCCCAACCAATTGATCTGGGGTGAAAAAGGACTCCCTCACCTCCGTTTTCTTGCTATTATGCTGAGGGAGATGTGAAAGAGCATCTGCCAAGTTATTGGATTTGCCAGGGAAGTGGTGCAAGGTAAATTGAAACTTGGAGAAAAACTCTGCCCATTGGAATTGTTTGGCATTTAAATTCCGAGGCTTCTGAAGTACCTCAAGGTTTTTATGGTCAGTCCAAATTTCAAGGGGGACTCGGGCTCCCTCTAACCAGTGTCGCCAGGTGAGTAAGGCTAAGTGAATAGAAGCCGCTTCCTTGTCCCAAATGGGCCAGAACCGTTCAGTCTCGTTAAATTTCTGGGAGACATAGGCAAGCGGGTGGAGGTGCCCTTGGGCGTCCTCTTGCAAGATCACCCCCCCTTCATTGCGGTGTCTGAAGCATCAACTTGGACAATAAATTTAGTGGTCTCATCGGGGTGTGCTAATACAGGTTCGGAAGTGAATAAATGTTTCAGTTGGTCAAACGCTTGTTGGCACTGGGGTGTCCAATCTAACCGAGCCCCTGGCTGGGACGCTTTCACCCCCCTCCCTTCCGTTTTTAGGAGATCTGTGAGAGGGAGGGCTACTTGCGCAAAGTGGGGCAAAAATTGGCGGTAAAAATTGGCGAAGCCGAGAAAACTCTGGAGCTGTCGCCTGGTTTTGGGGGGTTCCCAAGCCAGCACGTCCTGGACCTTTTTTGGGTCCATTTCCAAACTATCCGAGGATATGTGATATCCTAAGAAGTCAATGCGACTCTGGTGAAATTCACACTTAGACAGCTTGACAAACAGTTTGTGTTCTAACAACCTCGCCAGTACCTCCCAGAGCATTTTGGTGTGAGTTTTTACGTCTGGGCTGTACACCAAGATATCATCTAAGTAAACAACAACCCCCTTAAACAAGTAGGGGTGCAACACCTCATTTATTAAGTTCATGAAGACCCCAGGAGCCCCTTGCAATCCGAAGGGCATAACTCAGTATTCAAACTGTCCCAAGGGGGTATTAAAGGCAGTCTTGTGTTCATCCCCTTGCCTAATGCGGACTCTGAAATAGGCATCACGCAGATCCAATTTGGAAAACACCTTCCCCTTCGCCACCTCGGCTAACATATCCTTGATGAGGGGCATGGGATAAGCATTGGTGGCAGAAACTGCGTTTAGGCCCCTGTAATCAGTGCAAAGTGTCAGCCCCCCCCATCTTTCTTTTTACAAAAGAGCATGGGGGCCACAAAGGGGGATGAAGCCGGCCGGATAAATCCCCGGGCCAGGTTCTTGTCGGTAAACCTGTGTAGCTCTTCTTTTTCCATCGGACTCATGGCACAAAATTTTCCCTTTAGGCAATTTTTGTCCTGGGAGGATCTCTATAGCACAGTCTGAGTTACGATGGGGAGGCAGTTCATCAGCCTCCTCCTCCTCAAAAACGCGGGCCAAGTCCCTGTGTTCTTTGGGAATGTGGTTAAGATCTTCTGTTGCCAAGCAGGCTCGTGGGGGATCATTGTCTGGAGGATTTCCCCACTTAGGATCCCACTTATGCTCCGTACATTTCGGGGAAATAAAACGCACTATCCCTTCGTCCCAAAGTATATAGGGATCATGACCATGCAACCACGGGCTGCCCAAAACTAGTGGAAACTGAGCTTGTGGGGCTATCACGAAAGACCGCAGCTCCCAGAGTTCACCAGCACCCACCCGTAAGGGAATAGTCTTGAACCGACAGGGTTCCTTCATTGGTGACCCATCCATTTGGGTAAAGGTAATAGGGTCCTTTAGGCTAGTAACTGCTGCCTCCAATCCCGTTACCAGTGATGGGTTTATCAAATCCCTCCCGCACCCAGAGTCAATGAAGGCTCGGACCCTGATGTGGGTCATCATCACTGGATTCATTATAATTACAGTCACAAAGAAGAGGGAGGGATAATTGCTCACCATTTTGAGCGCTTCAGGGGTAGGGTCCTGTTGTGCTGCGCCACTTACAAACAGGACCAATTCGTTTCCCTGCCTCTCGCTCTCTTCTTCTTCCAGAATCATTGAATCCACAGGATCCGGGTTGGCAAAAAGGGCCCGTGGATTGCTCTGCTTGGCTGTACCCTTCCTCGGGGTGGGCGTCGACCGTCTTCATTGCTCCTCTTGGGTTAAGACTTGGCCAGGGTCTTCCTTGGGGCAAGATGCTGCAAAATGCCCTTTCTCCCCACATCTGAGACATAGGCCCTGCCTCATGCGTTGATCTCTCACCCCACTCTGGGTGGAAGTTGGCTTGCTTCTGACCTGGGTGGCAGAGGTACTCGGACGATTGTTTCCAAGAGATAAATCCAGTTTCATGAGGCGCAGTCGGCTTTCAGCTTTCTCTGCTTCCTCCATCCATCCTTGGAGTGTGCGGGGCTCCTTGGAGCTAAGGACATTATGGCGGACATCCACTGCTAGTCCCATCCGATATTGTTGCGCCAGCACTGGATCAGTCCAGTCTCTAATCTTGGCTGCATGCCGTTGGAATTCTCGTGAGTACTCCCTCACGGTCAATTTGCCCTGTTTGAAGGTGCGGAGAAAAGCTTCTGCCTTTTGGGCTGCTCCCGGGTCTTCAAAGTGATTTCTCAAGGCCCACATGAAGTCATCCACATTCCCCAGCTCCACTGCCTCCAGATCGTGTAGGGCTATGTACCAGCTGGTAGCAATTCCCCGGAATCGTGAAGCGATAAACTCCACCTGTTGCTCCTCATCCGGGAACACATGGCCCCACCGCTGCACAAATTTCCCGACTTGTAATATGAAGAATGATACGGTCTCCGGGTCCCCGTCAAAAGTAATCTCCAACATGTCTTTGGGACGTATTATTGGAGGGACGGGAACCATGCCTGGTACTGGAGCGGGCAGAGGGAGGGGCGCCGGCGCAGGAACTGGTGGTGGTGGGAGGACCGGTGGAGGCTGGACCGGACCCGGTTGTCCTGGTACTGGCCCTCCCGGCACTGGTCCCGCAGGGGGTGGCTGGCCAAGAGCCGTCTGGCCTGGCACTGGGGCTCCTGGTACTGGTTGCCCTGGCAATACTGGTTGTGCTGGGGCCGGGGCTGGTCGTGGTTGAGTCAACGGGTGGGCCCGGATAGCCTGATCCATCATCTGCGGTAGAGACTGCATCAACTTGCCCATGTCCCACATTAACCATCGGGTATCATCCTGAATTGTATCCATGCGGGCATCAGCATCCAGGCTGGACCCAGGTCTTGTTGACCCACGGGACATCCGTCCCTGGGGGAGTCCAAAACTTCCCTGTGGATCCAGTAGACTGTCCCAACTCTGGCTCCCCGGTAAGGACCAGGTCGTCTGGGTAGTGTCCAAAAGATTCTTAGTCCAGTCTCGCGGCTTCCGCTGGGTAACCCACTTGTCCCAAGGGATTGGGGCACTGTGATAGTAGGTTCGAGGTATCGCCCCTCCATGGCTCTGGGTCGGCCCTGCCGGGCTGTAGATTGGGAGAGTGTACGATGAATAACCCAAAGCACGCATTCAAGGCCACCATGATAAGACCAGGTGGCAGGGAAGAAGCTCCCACGTTACTGCCAGCATACCTACGCAAGCGCACAGCGATACAGAGAACACAGAACAATGAACTCAGTGAAAATTAGCAACCAGACATTTTCTGACAGGGCCATGGTGGAGTGAGGCGGCACCATGGCCTATGCTGGATGGGCCTCCTCCCCCTTCTGTTTGGGGATAGCCATGGTTCCCTACCCCATGTTCTGGTGATTCATTTGGGAGGCAGTGACTTGGGATTCCTGAAAGGGAAGGCCCTAGTATTGCGAGCCTGGGATGATCTGAAATTTATTCAGCGCCAGTGGCCAGATACAGTAATTGCGTGGTCTGCCATGATTCCACACTTAGGCCCAGGACAGACTGGCAATTTGCCCCGGTATCGAGTCGTGGCAAAAAAAACCCGGAGTAAACGATACCGGGTTTTCCCGTCCACACAGCGGGGGCCTCTGCCGGAAGATACTGGACGGAGGCGCGCGGGAGCGTTCAGACTGCCGCGCCGGAGGCGCGCTATATTCCCTGTTTCCCCATTATTTCGGCTGTGGGCGTATGTGTGCATGAGCACTTGAGCGCTCATGCGCTCATGCGCATAAGCGCATTTTGGCGATTTATTTTTTTTTTTGCCCTGCAACGCCAGCACCGCATTGGGAAGTGGAGCGGAGTGCAGCCAATCACACCGCTGCTGCCTCATGCCCAACGCAGGTTGCTCCCGGCTTTTCGGCTGCGCGTTCAGACTCCCCGGAAGCGGAGAAACGCGCGACAAACGCAGGCTTTCAAGATTTGCGTCGGCTTTTATCAGGTGTTTTTTTAATCCGGCAGTGAAGCGCGAGAGCACCGGTAGGCTACGGGTGGGGGACGCCAGGCAGATGTGCCTGTGTGAACATTCCATTTAATCTGATATTGAGTCGTTGTCAGCCCGGGTCCCATCCCGCGGCAAATTGCCAGTCTGTCCTCGGCCCTAGTATGGCATAGTGCTTTGGATCCCAAGGGTATCAAGAGAGCCCAGTGCAAGGCCAATGGGGAGCTCAGGAATATTGGGCTGGGTTACTATCTGCCTTACCCCCAGATTCAGCTTGATTGCCCGGAGCTGTACAGGGCAATGGCATTCACCCTTCTGAAAGGGGGAATTATATTTTTCTTCAGGATTTGTGGCAAGGGATTCGGGTGGTTTTAGGGATCTGAGTGGGTGCAGGGGCCTAAGCAGAAGCCTGACCCTTGCAGTGGCAGAATAGGTCTTTAGATTGAGTTCATCGAAATGCTAGCACTTTACTATTGTTGATTTTAATATTGTTTTATGTCATTGTATTATTTATTAATGTGATGAACCATGTTTTATGTATTATGGAAATTTTTATGCTGTTGTGAGTCGCCCCAAGCCAGCCTAGGCCAGAATGAGCAGGATAGAAATCGATAAGATAAATAAATAAATAAATGTATGCAGCTTGGTGAGCACCAATCAGCAACCCTTTGGGGGGTATAGGGGTCTGCCAGGATCATCCCTGTGGCTGTGCAGCCAGGGGTGAGGATTGCAGACTGCCTTTGGGCAGGATGGATTCTCCACGCAGGCCATGCGGTGGTGTTGGAGGGATCCTCATGGCACATCCCATTGCTGGGCCAGCCGGGTGTGAGCCACTTGCAGTTGGCTCCACCCAGGGGCCAGGGTGCCTTGCCCATTGTATAACAAGGGTGGGGTCATGGAACCCCAGGTCTTGACCATGCTGCTGTTTTCCCTTGTCATTATTTTTATGTTTGTTAAATAAAGTGGCCCTTAGTTTTACCAGCCTTTGGTTGTCTGACTCTCGGGGGCCAAATAAGTTCTCCTTTATTTGTGGTTTCTGCTGCAAAAAAGCATGGCAATTGTTCCAAAATTTGTAAGTAAGCCATATACCCACATATGATACCTCAAAAATATTCTGCAGTTATATTATATGCCACAAATATTCTCTCACAAGCTGCAAAACAAAGACAATTTCCACTACCTGGTATTTTTGGCCACTGTGTGACTGAGTGTTAGACTGGATGGGCCATTGGCCTGATCCAACATTGGCTTCTTTTATGTTCTTATGTTCCCTTCTTAAGAGGGGCCACTAATTGCTTACACTATATATTCAAATAAAGTATAACCAGAGATTAGCCAGATCCATTGGTGGGAATATGGAACACCATTCCAAGCAGAGTTTGATGAGGTTAAAACCTCCCTTGGTTTGAAAGCCAGACAGTTTGCTGGCTAAAATTGACCTTTCCCTCCCTTTCATAAAGTAGTGCAGGATTAGCTGGTTTCTTTTGTTCTGAACAGGAATTTTGGGGGCTGTTCTCAGACTGACTAGAAGAAACTCACTTTTGCACCTGCTTTACACTCCTTGTGTAAAGGGGGTTGTTTGGCCATGGATCCTGGGATGTCCCCCCACATCTTCTGGGCATGGAACAGGGGTCACTGGGGTTGTGGGAGGAAGATATTTGTGAATTTCCTGCGTTGTGCAGAGGGTTGGATTAGATGACCCTGGAGGTCCCTTTCAACTCTATGATTCTATGATTCTAAGATAAATAGGCCTAGCTCTTAAGCAGTATGTGGAACTAATGGGAATTAGGTGCTTCAGTTTCATTAGATAGGATAGCACTCCAAGGAAACTGCATATGTGGGGAAATAACCAAATCAAACACTGTAAACTGACAGACTGAAATGGCCTGAGAGGAAATTCCCTTGGTATTGAAGCAACATCACTTGATTTTCATGCTGTCGGTCAAAGGGGAATAGTGCTGATAAACAGCATTTTTAATGTGCAGGTAAGGACAAATTTGGTATGTTTATATTACCACTGAAAGCTCTGAAGCAGGGCATTTCTGCCCATATCCTGGCAAACCCACCAAGTAGTCTCTTTGAGGACCAACACTATGTTTTTTAAAAAAAAAATTAATTGCATTTCAGCCGTTTTAAAAATAATTAATAAACCTCAAACCATTCAATTGGGTTATAGAAGCAATCGCAACTTTGGGTGAAATGCAACTTTTCATACTTGGTAAACTGTTCCAGGGTTTCCCGGTCACACAGGGCCATCTGCTGTGGGAGCTTACCAGGAGAAGGCACGCCGAAACGTTCAGACCGCTGGCCCAGATTGGGGTGCTCGCCGCAGATTGCCGATTGGGGGAGGATCCTGGCACTACATTGGGTGGTACAGTGGAGCACGGCCAATCGAACTGCTGCTGCTGTTCTGGCTTGCTCCCGGCATATCGGCCGCGCGGTCACACTGCCAGGAAGTGGACTGACGTGGGTTAAAGGCACTCTTCAGGGATTTGCTACCACTTCAAAGAGGTATCTATTTAATGCAGGAAGAAAGCGGAACAGCGTGGGTTGCCTACGGGTGGGGAATGCCAGGCAGATGTACCTGTGTGAATGCCCCTTTAATGCGGTTTTAAAGTGTCACTGAAACAGGGCTCTACCAGGGCAACTTGCCAGTATGAACTTAGCCTCTGCAACTGAAGAAGTGTGCATGCACACAGAAGCTTATAACTTGACAAAAACTTTGTTGGTCTTAAATATGCCAGTGGAATCAAACTTGGGTCTATTATCTAAGTTTGTTATCACCTTTCTATCTTTTTCTCCATACATTACATTAGAAGTTATTCTTTTTTTACAAGAAATTTCTCCAGAGTTAAGAAGTAGGGAAAGATATAAATACAAATTTCATCTACATATATTTTATGACTTCTCTATGCAGGAAAATCACATATTCCCCTTTCTTAAGCCACCACTTTCAGTTTACATAGGTATGAACATAGTGATTTGTATGCCATGAGGGTCACATATTGATTTCCCAGTGTACCAAATCATATACTTCTTTTTCAGACTTAGCCCATGAGTAAGAAAAACAAAGAAACAGACTTAGATAATGACAATTGAGAATAATTTAATGCACTGTTTTGACATACTTCAAACCACAACAGTAAAAGCATGTCTCTTAATAATAAAATATAGATGTAGATGGAAAAACAGCAGAACAACAAGGAATATAATGGAAGATTTCTGAAGAAATTTTGACAGTTTCCCCTAAACAATATACTCTTTATGTAAATTGGTAAACTGTTCCAGAGACATGGGAAAACAAGGGAATTGTTTAAAGAGCAACAGCTTAAGTAGTAACCCCACAATACAATAAACAGATTTACAGGCTGAAAATGATAGCCTAGAATACACTGCAGCCAGCAGGTTTCTGCCAACTTCTGTAGTAGTATATCAAAGAAAATATAGCCAAAGTTGTATCTGTCCTTATATATAAAAGCATTTTGGAGTGGCAAAGTTCTATGCACACCAAAATCAGTTGGCTGCATGAACTGCCACTCAGAAGGTGCTGGCTGCGTTGGCTGCCTGCCTTGTGGCGTCCCACCCACAGAAGCCGCAACCAGCCACTCAGGCTCAGTGTGCTCTGAGCTCACAGAAGGGATGGATGGGACTCTCCGTGGGCCGGGGATGGCTGGGACCTCCTTTCCTCTGGCTCATACCCACCATTGGGGATGGGGATGGGGTCCTCATTTCTCCCACAGTCCCCTCCATCCCCCATGTGCCCCATAAATGGAGCAGAGACCCCATGAGCAGTGGCCAGTTCCCCCCTCATGCCGCTGATGCCCCACCCACTCACCTCTCCTCCCTGCCTCCAGCAGCCTCATGAGGAAGGAGCGCTGGCAATGGGGGCAGCTGCAGTCTTGGCCCTCCCATGCCTTGGACTCTGTCCACCATTGCAGGCAGCCCAGGCAGAAGCTGTAGACACACAGCAGCGTGATCGGCCTGGTCAGCAGCTCTAGGCAGATGGAACATACCTTTCAGCCACACGGCCACATGCTAGTCTCCTCCAGCCAAGGAAGCCATGGCCCTGGCTGTCTACCGGAGTGGAGGGAAGCTCCTGGGAGGAGGAATAGGAGGGCAGCATCCCCTGCCTTGACATTCCTGGCCCCCGAGCCAGGCAAGCCAAAAAGGGCCCAAGACGGAGCAGGGAGGCAGTTAAATGCCTCTCTGAGCCTTCCCTGGCCTCACTGCCTGATTAAAGGGATTTGAGCCAGTCGGGATGATTGATGAAGCCAGGGGCAAAGTGGAGCCTTTCCCAGATAAAGCGCCATACATTGCGCCATAATGCCTGGATAGTGGCAGGGCTGGGCCACTTCAAAAGCCCTGACCCAACCATATTGAGAGAAAACAGGCCAGGAAGGTGCTTTGTTGTTACCTCATCAGCATATGCACTGAGCCACCAGCCTCCCGAAGGCACTGAGTACCGCAGAGAAAGTGGAGTGGGTTAAAAGGAAGAGATCAGGCCACAACTGCACGCACACACACAAACGCACACAACCACCCCGCCTCACTTTGCTCCGGGCCCGGGTCAGCTTCTGCAGCTGCCTGCCTGAGAACCCAGTGTGCGGCAGGCACACTCACTTCAGGGAGCTGCTGGGAAGAGAGAAAAGTCACAGCAAGGAAGGGAAAGTGCACATGGAAAGTTCCCCACCATCAAAGCGGTGCAGCGCCTGCCCAGGCCACACCAAGAGTGCCTGAGAATATGCACCATGCTAAGGAGGGTGTGTAGCAGAGCTGCCATGGCATGGCCTGACATGGAAACAGGGCCACTTCCCACTCAAACCCAGGGCTGTCTGCCTAACGAGGACTGGGTTGCAAACAACAGCAACCCACCCCCAAAGAAACACCATTCAGAAAATGGTTCCAGAGGGGTAGCCATTAGCTGCTTAAACAGGACTCCAATGGTGCCTTCAAGGCTAACAAGATTTCTTCCAGCATAAGCTTTTGTGAGGCTCAGAGCTCAGGTTGACAGATGCATGGCTGTGTAACATCCAAAGCTGCTTAATTTATACGAAAAGTAGGGTTACCAGCCTCTGGGTGAGCTAAGTTTGAGTCCAGTGGCACCTTTATGACCAACACACTTTAAGTGGTTAAGACGCTGAACTGCAGACCAGAGGGTCAATAGTTCAGCAGTTCAAGACCCGAGTGCTGCATGACAGAGTGATCTCCTGTCTCTGGTTCCAGCTCCTGCCAACCTAGCAGTTCGAAAGCAAGAAATTGCAAGTAGATAAATAGGTACCACTTCAGTGGGAAGGTAACAGTGTTCTGTGCACCTCGGCATCTAGTCATGCCAGCCACATGATCACAGAAATGCATTTGGACAGTGCTGGCTCTTCGGCTTGGAAATGGAGATGAGCACCACATCCCTAGAGTCAGATTCGACTGGATTTCAAGCAAGGGAAACCTTTACTTTTACCTTTATAAGCTTTTCTGTGCATACACAGTCCTTCAGCATGCATGCACATGGAATCTTACACCCAGAATTATACCTGGTTGGTCTTAAATGTGCCACTGGACTCAAACTTTGTTCTCTTGCTTCAGACTAACAGGACTATCTACCTGAATCCAGCCTCCAGATGGTGGCTGTGGATGTCCTGAGATTGATCTCCCTGCAACAGAGATCAGTCTGGAGAAGATGACCACTTTGGAATTCTATGGCATTATACCCCATCTGTCCCTCCCCTCCCCAAACCCCACCCTCTTCAGGTTCCCCCTCCAAAATCTCGCATTTCTCAACCTGGAGCTGGCTGCTAATGCATACTATTTGTTTGGGGGGGGATCGTCAGCTATCATCTCACTCTGGATAATGTGGATACAAAAGGAAACACCCAGTTCTATCTATGTTCGCTCAAAGGTAAATCCCAACACAATGGGGGCGGGGCTTACTACCAAGTTAAGTAGAAAAGAGTAAGAGTCCAGTAGCACCTTAAAGACTAACAATTTTTTTGGTTGGGTATTTATTTGTTTGTTTGTTTGACTGACATCCTGCCCTCACCGCCAAGGCAGGCTCAGGGCCACGAAGGGCCCACGAGGGAGCGGAGAGGCATTTCCTGGCCCCGCCACCAAAGCCACTGAGCTGGGAAAGGCTTCCAGGTCCCCTCCCTTTCCTGGCCCACTAGAGCTCATTGTATTGCTTTTATACAATGGGCTTTGCTGCTAGTATATGTATAAAGTAAAAAAAAGACACCAGTGAAGGGGGATAATAGTGGGGTATACAGCTTGGATCCAGAGATAATTTCTGTGGACAGAAGGGATTTCTGTCCACAGAGTGCAACTTCCACGCATCCCTCCCACAGCCATTCAAAATGCCCCCCAAAATGCTGCTCTTTGGAAATACAGGAACCCCTGGAACAGCATGAGGGAAGTTGAAGGTCTGTAGCAGGAGGGGACAATCACTGAAAATCACTCCCCTTCCATTAGTGAAAATCTTCTGTGGGAAAACTTTTGTAAAGAAGGGTTAATAGCCTTAACCCCAGTCTCAAAAATTGTTACTTCAAAATAGCATAGCTATTCTGCTCTGCTTTGAAAAAACACTTTATGCCAAGTATAGAATGTAAAATAAAATTTGTTGGGGACCCAAGCAACCCCAGGATCTCTGACTCTGAGGGCACCCAGGGACCCACTCACAGTGTCCATGCACCAAAGAAGCAAGATACAAAGTATCTCTAAGGCAAAGCTTGCTGTTCCATTGCTTACTGGGACTGGCCCTTTAACAGCCCACTACCTGATGATCAGTTGGGGTGCAGTCTTGAGTGGAGAAACAAAATGATTCACAGCTGGGGTGTGGGGTAGCAGTAGTTTTCCACAGGAATTGTTCAGATCCCATAGGAGTTCTAGAGGGATGGAGTTTGCAAAGGGGCTGGCCCCAAGATGAGCCAGGCACTTCCTAAGGCAAAGGGAAACTGGCCAAGGAGGACACACTGAATCTTGGTCCTCAGGTTGAAAGAGGCTGGGTCAGGAGAGAGGTGCAGTGCAAGGGTGAAGGAAACCTCCTTCCCTATCAGCATATGGGAGGGTACGCTGTGTCCCCACTGGTAAGGATTTGCCAGACTTGGAAAGGTCATCAACTGATGGAGAACGTAGGCACATCCACCATTTGTTAATCCATGAGCTGGCTCTTGGATGAGTGCTTAAGTACTTAGCTGAGATCCCTTCACCAATCCCCCAGAAGAGCTATGCATCCTTTTTATTTTATTTCTCAATTTGGTCTTTACCAAAGTTTGGAATAGTAGATTGGAAGGTATTTCTCTAAACTGGGGGCAGAAGAAAAACACCACACACTGCACAGCAAATCACACCACTTCAAAGAGAGGATGTAATGATTTTACCTCCATGCTTAGGAAAAGAAAATTTGTGAACAAGGTCACTCTCCCACCCCCTTCAAAGGTAATAATAGTGTCTCAGTTAATTACATTCTGCATTCCACAAACATCTGTCTATCAATTAGAAAGGATATGTCAATTCATCAATGTCTGATTTTGATATATTTATTTCCTTCACTATGTCCACCCCACCCACCCCCAAATTAAATCCAAACAAATGGTGACCATATAACCTACGCTTGTTGTTCCATTTGGGTCATAAACTTCATCAAATTGATATCCCTAACTGATATCCCTAATTCCCCCTTCCTTGTTATCTTACTGATCCACCAATGAGGCTTGAAACTTTATACTCCAACCCAATCTGCTTTAAGAAGTATCTTATTTCTTCCTCTAACTTCACACTTTTGGGGTATAAAGTTAGCCTCAAGAATCCCAGCTTTTGTATTCCAGCTGTTTGGGTCCCATCTTAATAATGGGCTCCAGCTACTGACTCCAAACTCCTGGGTGAAAATGTGTCTTGGGGGAAGAGGTCTGTGTGTGTGACTACATCAGCCCTGCTATTCCAGTGCAGGTGTCTGTGCTCAGCTCCTCCACCTCACCCTTTCTCACACCTCTTTCTCCTTCCTCTGACCAACTCTACCAGACTTCACTCACCGGGACAGGGGAGAATCTCTGTCTCTCTCTCTCCTTCTACTCCTCACCCCATTTGTCTTTGTTCATGTTAGGACTTAGTAGAAATTAGGATTTGTAGAACATCTCTTTAGTGTGTGTGCGCATGTGTTTCAAACTCTGTATTCAATTTGCTAATTTCCTTACTATTACAATTTCTCTTCATCAGTCCTTAATTTTAAAGCACTGTCTGTTTATTCTAAGAATCTGCACACCCTTATGAGGCATTACATCAAATCATAGACCCTGGTATACAATATGGTTCCTATAATATCTGCCTGAAGAACAGGTGTGTACAGGCTTCTGGCCTCATAGAGGGAGGATGCTCCTTTGGTCAAGGTATATGCACATTTTGCGATTTGGGTAGCACCATGGTTGCTTATTTGACCCTTGCTTTTGGGATGATGGAAACTGAGAAGCTGAATGCATTTTTTGCCTCTGTCTTCACTGTGGAAGAGGAGAAGTGCTTGCCCACTCCAGAAGCACTGATTTCGGGAGGGGGTTTGAAAGACCTGAATCAGATTGCGGTGACAAGAGACGAAGTCCTCCGACTGATGGACAATTTAAAAACTAATAAATCACCACGCCCGGATGGCATTCATCCGAGAGTTCTGAAAGAACTCAAATGTGAACTTGTGGATCTCCTGACAAAAATATGTAATCTTTCTTTAAAATCTGCCTCCATTCCTGAGGACTGGAAGGTAGCTAATGTCACTCCCATCTTTAAAAACGGCTCCAGGGGAGATCCAGGAAATTACAGGCCAGTCAGTCTGACATCAATACCGGGTAAGTTGGTGGAAACTGTTATTAAGGAGAGAATTAGTAGGCACATTGATGAACAAAAACTATTGAGGCAGACTCAGCATGGGTTCTGTAAGGGAAGATCTTGTCTCACTAACCTGTTAGTGTTTTTTCAGGGAGTGAACAAACATATGGACAAGGGGGACCCAATAGATATTATTTACCTTGACTTCCAGAAAGCTTTTGATACAGTTCCTCATCAAAGGCTCCTAAGTAAGCTCAATAGTCATGGGATAAAAGGACAAGTCCTCTTGCGGATCAAAAACTGGCTTATAAATACGAAACAGAGAGTGAGTATAAATGGGAAACTTTCTCAGTGGAGGGTGGTAAGCAGTGGGGTACCACAGGGATCAGTACTCGGTCCGATGCTTTTTAACTTGTTTATTAATGATTTGGAATTGGGTGTAAGCAGTGAAGTGGCTAAATTTGCAGATGACACGAAGTTGTTCCGGGTGGTGAAAACCAGGGAGGAGTGTGAGGCACTCCAAAGGGATCTGTCGAGGATGGGTGAGTGGGCGTCAATGTGGCAAATGGGGTTCAATGTGGCCAAGTGCAAATTGATGCATATTGGAGTCAAAAATCCTAAATATAAATACATGTTGATGGGGTCTGAACTGGCAGAGACGGACCAAGAGAGAGATCTTGGAGTCGTAGTAGATAACTCAATGAAAATGTCTAGACAGTGTGTAGCTGCAATAAAGAAGGCCAATGCTATGCTGGGGATTATTAGGAAGGGAATTGAAAACAAATCAGCCAGTATCATCATGCCCCTGTATAAATCATTGGTGCGACCTCATTTGGAATACTGTGTACAGTTCTGGTCACCACATCTCAAAAAGGATATTATAGCATTGGAAAAAGTGCAGAGAAGGGCAACTAGAATGATCAAAGGGTTGGAACACCTTCCCTATGAAGAAAGGTTAAAATGCTTGGGGCTCTTTAGCTTGGAGAAACGACGGCTGAGGGGTGACATTATTGAGGTTTATAAGATTATGAATGGGATTGAGCAGGTTGAGAAAGAAGTACTTTTCTCCCTTTCTCACAATACAAGAACTCGTGGGCACTCCATGAAATTGCTGAGCAGTCGGGTTAGAACAGATAAAAGGAAATACTTCTTCACCCAAAGAGTGATTAACATATGGAATTCACTGCCACAGGAGGTGGTGGCAGCTACAAGCATGGACAGTTTCAAGAGGGAATTAGATAAACATATGGAGCAGAAGTCCATCAGTGGCTATTAGCCACAGGGTATAGATGGGAACTCTCAGTCTGGGGCAGGTGATGCACTCTATTCTTGGTGCTAGAGGGGGCAGCAGTGGGAGGGCTTCTAGTGTCCTGGCCCCACTGCTGGACCTCCTGATGCCACCTGGTATATTTTGGCCGCTGTGTGACAGAGTGTTGGACTAGATGGGACAGTGGCCTGATTCAACATTGGCTTCTCTTATGTTCTTATGTCCAGTTTGGTCAATAGCTCAAGGAGCCACAGACCAAGATCCTCTGGGATATCACCCAACAGCAGCAGGAGGCACAGGCCACCCTTGTCAAGGAGCTGTGTCACAGCAAGCTTGCTGGTCAATTCAAGGCTAGCACTATCAGGAGTTGGGCTGTTGATTGTTTCCAGCCTCCACTGTTCCAGCTAACTTAGATGGGTCCAGATGATATGGATGCTTTCCTCAACACCTTTGAAAGAACAGCTGAGGTTGCAATGGGCCTACATTCTAGGACCCCGCCTCACTTGTGAGGGGGCAAGCCACTCACCAAGCTATAGAAGTGGGGGAGGTGGTGAATTGCAACAGGCTCAGAGATGCTATACTTGATTGGTGCAAAATAACTATCAAGACTAGGGATGGGCATAAACCTGGAAAATGTGGGTCTTCTTGGTTTGTGATTTGCAGCTGAACCACAAACTGAACCGTTAACTGAACTGGGAAGTTTGTTTGCAAACTGAACAAGTTGGTGACCCGGCAAGCCCTGCTGAAAGGGACTACAGTCCCTTTAAATGGAGTTTGCTGAAAGCCCAAAAAACAGCTGAACAAGGAGAAGCAGCCTGCTCATCACCACGCAACTGCTTTGGACTGGCTTGTGCAGTCTCTTTAAACTTTCAAGGGACTGCAGTAGACAGCCTGAAAAACAGTTGAGTGGTGGGAAGGCACTCCCCACTGCTCAGCTGTTTCAGGCTGTCTTGTTTAGTCCCTTTAAGGTTTAATGGGAAAAGAGGGAGTGCCTCCCCACTGCTCAGCTTTTTTTGGGCTGTCTTCTGCAGACTTGTCAAACTTTAAAGGGATTGCAGAAGACAATCCAAAACAGCTGAGCAGTGGGGAGGACCTCCCCGCCACTCAGCTGTTTTTGCATTTTTCACCAGGAACTGAAACCAGGGGGGTAAAGGAACTCAGGATCCCTTTAAACCCCTGATTTCTGCTCTACTCACAAACGACCACAAACTACTTTCAAAGTCCATCGAAGTTCATGATGGTACACCCATCATGAACTTTGGTTCAAGAACTATGAGCAGGGCAACACTCCTGTCAAATTTTGCTTTTTGGTTTGGTTCATGCCCATCTCTAATTAAAACTTACCACCAACATTTCTGCAAATTGCCCTATACAGAGGGTGAGCATCCGAGAGTCCTAATCACAGAGCTGAAGGATGTTGCCTCAGGTCAGTTGATGCCTGACATGGCTGAAGAATGACACATTATGGAAACAGTTACAGTGAAGCAGGAAATTCAAGTACTCCCTACCGAGTTCAGGATGTGGGTGCTGCAGAACGAACTCACTGCAGAAAAACTGTCCAGAAGAAAATACCCTTATTAAAAAATTATTTTACAGCAGCCATAACTGAAGATTCACTAGTGTTTGGCAGGCCCATTACTTGCAATTGTGGTGGACCTGGGCCTCCAGATGCTGATAACAACCCACAGGGCAGCCAGGCCTGACAAATCCCTTGCTATCAATTTACAAACCAGGAGTTACACACACATAGCTCCCATTGGCAGGATACGGGCTGATGCTTAAGGAGACATAAGTCAGGGCTGCCTAAAAGGGGAGAAGCACCTCCAATATCTCCTCTGGGACCAAGACTTTGATTTAGTTCTGAAGAGGTAAGGCACTTCCACCAGAATGCCCCAGGTTGTGGAAACCTGCCCAGTGAAATAGCATTCCAAGGCCTTGAGTGACTCCCTTCACTGTACTAGTCATCATTTTTGGGCAAAAAAAAAGTTAATGCCCTCCTTGGTATGGTCACTCCTCCTCCTGACCATCTTGCCTGCAATTTGGATCATTAGCATTGCATGTGGGCACCACTGCACAGCCTGTCATCCACTTTCTAGTGACTTTTCAGGGAGTCATTCATGAAGCTGATCTTAGAAAACATATAAACATAGAACTGGAAGGGACCCCAAGGGTCATCTAATCCAACCCGCAGCACAATACAGGAAATCCACAGCTACTACTCCCCCCCCCCACTCTCCCAGTGACACTTGCTGTATGGCCTCTGTTTGATAAACTGAGATGGTGACTGTTCCAAAGTCACCCAGTGAATTTTATGGCACAGTGAGATTTGGAAAAAAAATCAAAAAACCACAATAGATGTTCAGTGTAAGCAAAGATGAGGTGAAGAACTCTAGAACAGTCATTCTCATATATCCAGTGACACAAGACACAGAGGCAGATTACCTAGAAAAGGAGGCAGCTAAGTAATACAGCAATGTGTTAGCCAAATTGCTCTATTTTAAATATAGCAATTGGTTTTTTTATTATTATTATTATTATTATTATTATTATTATTATTATTATTATTATTATTATTATTATTATTATTATTATTATTATTATTATTATTATGGGTTCTCGCCTGTATATACAGAGAATGCTGCTGTTTTGTAATGGTTCCCAGTAAAAGACACAGAGACCAGGTATAATTAATAAAATATTATTTTACTGAATATAATCCTTATTTATCCATTCACAAACACACAAATAGTATTCAAACATTCACACACATAAAATAGAACTAAGAAAGTAGAGGGGATTGATGGCTTATGGAGAGGTGATACTACCTGTCAGATGTGCAGAAGTCCATGAAGAATGATTGTGGCCTAAACCCAGAGGGTTCAGGGGTGGGCTGCCATTTTGGCTTATGGCAGAGACACACACTCTAAGGCCATCTGTGTGCTGGGATATACCCACTGTAAGACAATGCAGCCCAATGGGTGGCCCAGGGGGCTGGTCTCAGGTGAGAACAAAAGATTTCCTGGACCAATGATAAGTCCCAGGGGTGTGTGATGTCAGTAGAGGCAGACCTTAGGTATGACCAATCAGGTTCCAGAGAGGCAGGGTCTGGATTAAACAATAGAAGCCAGGTGTTGGGTGGCTAGTTGAATGGATTATAGGGACTTGCTGGCCAGGTAAACAAAAGGTGGGAGACTTCCCTGATTGTCCCTGATTAGCATCAGGAAGGGTCGTTAACAATTTGAATGCTTGATTGGGTAATCCCTTCATGGACTGGCAGAGGAAAAGTCCTTTGTCTGCTGTATGGCCCTTAATCCGTGTAGGTGACATGCAGCAGGTATGTAATGGAGTCCCTCAGAGTAAAAAGACAGCTTTTTCCTTTCTCTATGGGCTTCTACCTTGGCATCCATTTTACAGTCTAGACAGACCATGTGGCAACAGCAAACAGTCCATAGCAAAGCCCCATAATGGCGTCGGGGCTAACAAATGTCATGTCTTTTAAGCTTGTGACAGATCAGTTACTTACTTGAATTTCTGTAGTCCAGTCACATGAGTAAATTCTTAACCTGTGCCATTACAGAAGAGAATGGAATTTTGACTCACAGAGCTGAACTGGCTAAGTTCGATAAATGAAACTTTGGAGAACTTGTATTGATTAATAGTAATCACAGGAAGGATCGTAACATAGAAGAGGTAGTTAACTCTTCCCATATCTCATGCACGCACTGTTCTCCTGACATCAAATGGGCCCCTGAATTGCTGATATGCTGCTTGTACATTCTCCCCAAAAATGAGCTCCAATTTATTTATTTGTTTGTTTAACCTGTGCCCTTCATGGTCAATTAAAGCTGGCCGCAAGAGGTTTCGAGGGGCCCTATGGAAGATTGTCAACAAGTCCCTTTTGGAGGGGCAGTTCCCTAGGCTCTTAAGGAGGCAGTGGTTCACCCTGTCCTGAAAAAGCCATCCTTGGACCCGGCCAAATTGGCGAACTATCAACCGGTCTCCAACTTGCCCTGCTTGGACTGTGGCTGTACAATGCCCTATTTGGGCTGTGGCTGTATAGTTGCAGGGCTTCTTGGATGACACTTCCATTTTAGATCCCTTCCAGTCCAGCTTTTGCCCGGGCCACAGGATGGAGACGGCACTGGTCACCCTCGCAGATGACCTCCGGAGGCATCTGGATCGGGGCGGATCGGCGGTGCTGTTGCTGTTGGACTTGTCAGCAGCATTTGACATAGTTGACCATCAGCTAATGGTCCACTACCTCACCAACAATGGAGTCCAGGGGCTGGCCTTGCAGTGGCTTGTCTCCTTTCTCAAAGGCAGGAACAGGGGGTGGCACTGGGGGATCAACTATCTCAGAGGCACTCACTGGATTGTGGAGTGCCTCAAGGGGCAGTGTTATCCCCAATGCTTTTTAACATCTATATGTGCCCCCTTGCCCAGATTGCCTGGAGGCATGGGCTGGGATGTCACCAGTATGCAGATGACACCCAGCTCTATCTGTTGTTGAGCAATCAGTCCAACTCCAAACCAAAAGTTCTAGACCGGGCACTACAAGCAATGGCTGGTTGGCTTAGGCTGAGCCAGCTGAAATTGAATCCAATGAAGCCGGCTGAACTTGAATCTAACAAAGAAGGAGATCCTTTGCCTGAGTCGAGGTGGTCTGAGGGTAGGGATCCCGCTCTTGATCTTCAATGGGGTGCCTCTGGTGCCAGTGGTTAGGATTCTGGGAGTGCTCCTAGATGCCTCCTTAACAATGGAGGCCCAGGTAGCAGCCACTGCCAAGGGAGCCTTTTATCATCTTTGGCTGATGAGGCAGTTGGTTCCCTTCCTCAAATGCAATGACTTGGCAACAGTGATCCATGCAATGGTCACCTCGAGGTTGGACTACTGTAATGCTCTCTACATGGGGCTGCCCTTGTCTCAAATCTGCAAGCTGCAGCTGGTGCAAAATGCTGCGGCCAGGCTGTTGATGGGATTCCCAATCCGGGAGCACATCCAGCCTGTGCTTAAGGCAATGCACTGGCTGCCGATAGCATGCCAAATTTGTTTCAAGGTGCTGGTTCTTACCTTTAAAGCCCTTTATGGTCAGGGAACGCCTTTCCCCACATGTTCCCCAAAGAGCACTGTGTTCAGGGGCCCAGAACCAACTGGCCCTCCTGAGTCTTAAGGAGGCTAGGCTGGTGACAACCAGGGCATGGGCCTTCTCAGTGGTGGCTCCATCCTGGTGGAATGAGCTTTCAGAGAAGACCAGGGTCCTGTGGAGCCTATTACAGTTCTGCAAGGCCTGTAAAATGGAGCTCTTCTGCCAGGCCTTTAGAGGCCACCACCTTTTAACATCTAGGATAAGAAGCCCTCCTGGAACTTATATTAACAGCCTGTGCCAGCTGTTGGAAAGACACCAAAAGACAAGTACAGAAGACCTGCGAGCCAGCTTGGGAAATGACTGTCAAACATAGCCATCACGAACTTTATTACAGCAAATCTAGCACTTATTATGGATTCATGGAATTGTAATCTGGTTTTAATATTGTTTTAATTGATTTATTGTATTATTTTAAATGTTCTCTACTGATTTTATGTAAGCCACCCTGAGCTAGCCTTGGCTGAGAAAGCAGGGTATGAAGTTGAAAGGAAGGAAGGAAGGAAGGAAGGAAGGAAGGAAGGAAGGAAGGAAGGAAGGAAGGAAGGAAGGAAGGAAGGAAGGAATAAAACATTTATTTGCCATCTTTCTCCCTAGCAGAACTCAAGGCCTGTTTAAGAAACCTTTGTGGAGGGAAGAGTTAACCCCCTGTACATCCCTGATTCAAACAGGGGCCACATGGCCACAATCTGCCAATAAGAACTCCATGGCTTTTCCCAATTCTATTGTGAATCATATAATCGCTGACAGCAATTCTGTTGTCCAGTCCAGATGATGTTGTCTGTTCATGGACTATAACAGACATCATCTTTGGAATGGCCCTTCAATATTGCATTGTTTTATACAGGTATGTTAATGATTGTGCTGCAAGTGATCACAGACATGGGCCATCAAAGATGTCAAGCCACAGACAGCACTGTTAATTTTTTATATCACTTCAGACACTGGTTTTAGGGTACCCAACTATCATATTTAAATCAGGCAGGGGGTTCTTTTTTAAAATAAGACTGAAAAATTGCCTTGTTCACTGTCATGTTACATATGTGGTGGCAGTGTGCCCTGAAGAAAGGTTAAAATACTTGGGGCTCTTTAGCTTGGAGAAACGACAGCTGAAGGGTGATATGACTGAGGTTTATAAGATTATGCATGGGATAGAGCAGGTTGAGAAAGAAGTACTTTTCTCCCTTTCTCACAATACAACAACTCACGGGCACTCAATGAAATTGCTGAGCAGTCGGGTTAGAACAGATAAAAGGAAGTACTTCTTCACCCAAATAGTGATTAACACATGGAATTCACTGCCACAGGAAATGGTGGTGGCTACAAGCATGAACAGCTTCAAGAGGGAATTAGATAAACATATGGAGTCTGGGACAAGTGATGCACTGTATTCTTGGTGCTTGGGGGGGGCAACAGTGGGAAGGCTTCTAGTGTCCTGGCCCCACTGCTAGACCTCCTGATGGCACCAGCATTGTCTGACAGAGTGTTGGCCTAGATGGGCCATTGGCCTGATCCAACATTGGCTTCTCTTATGTTCATATGCTAAATTTTGTCTGGAGCAGAATATCCCATGGTATGGAAAGTGGCATGGTATAGCAGGGTTGGTACATCAATGGGAGACAATCATGGAAGACTTTACAGAGGAAAGCAATGGAAAACCCCATCTGCTTCTCCCTTGCCTTGAAGCTCCCTTGCTGGGGTCACCGTAAGTTGGTTGCAATTTGCCAGCACATACATACATAACACAGGGTATGCCATATGATCATAATGGTGATTTATCCACAAACTGAAAATAAGCAGTATTTTGACTTGGTTTCTGTCTGCATGATTGGCAACAACTCAGTACAGGGCCTGACCAATTAGCTACTGCTAGTACATGCTTACAGTTTATTGGCTGCATTATATACCCAGAATCATCATGAACATCATTTAAAATCAATTACATTTTGAATGTATGACTTCAGTAGTGATATGTAGTCATAATAACCAGTCTGTAGAAGTTTACTGAACAATACCAGATATTGTCATATAAAGTAAAGAGAATCCATTTACTTTCCAACCATTCTTAAATGTTTTGCACAAAATCCCACTTTTATTTCAGAGGAGGGCACTGTGGGATATGGTACTGTTAAAAGTTGAACAAATCAACCCAAGTCTCTACATGAACTGGCAAAGCCATATAATTTGCAATTAATTACTTTTGTTTTTGTTTAGAGAACTGTGCATGCAATTTATTTTGTACAAATAAATTATCATCCATGCTTGTTTTCAGTTGAGACAGAAGAACTGCTTTGTACCACAAAAATATTTCAAAACTACTTTTCATTTTCAATAGCCCTCCCTGTTCAAAATGACTTTCTATCACCCTGCCAATATCCACAATGTTTTTTCTGAACAATGCAAAAACAACTAGGAAATCTGCCTTATTTTCAGAAGACTGATATAGACACTAAATTCATAAAATGGAGGGCCTCCTAGACTACTATACCAATGACAATTAACAGAAAAACATGTCAAAAAGAATTTAACATGATATTTCAAATGATAATTTATGTGAACTGTATATTCAGAGTTCTGTATGTAAATACAGTGAATCAGTGAAAAAGATCCACCTCCAATCATAAATTCAATAAAATATGAAAAAGAGTAACTTGTGGTTTCATCTTTTTAAATTTATATTTAATTTATTAACCTCTTTTTGGCCACAAATATCCTTAAAGGCATTTATAACATCGTCAATTAAAATATATAAACTTCAGTTTAAACAATCATTAAAAGAGTTCATGAAATGAATAAATAGCAGCCCTCCATCTGATTTTTAAAAACAGCTAGGTGTCAAAATGTTACAGAAAAAAAATCTTCATAGATTAACTAATTAAAAAATGCAAAGAAAGGGAATGGGCAAATTTACTTGGGGTAGATTTCCTCAATACAGGGATTACCACTGGGGAAAAAACTCTGCTTCTGAGCTTCTAGTGTACATCAATGGGGGGGGGCAGGAGTGAGGGTGATACTTTCCTTAGCAGTGTCTCTTGAAAAGAACTTGATTCAAAAATACAATTGAGAACCCACAAGGACTTGTGAGAGGCATCTCACTTCCCTCTCTCCCACTATTTCCTCTTTCCCTTTCCTGAAAGCCCCATATGGTCGAATCTGCATTTGCATTTTTAAATCAGTTTCGTGCTGCTGTGATGCTGTCTTTCTCTATGCTTGATGGCATCACAGCAGCACGAAACTGATTTAAAAATGCAAATACAGATTTGACCTATGATATATATAGTCTCTGCCTTTTTCTGCTTCCTTCTCTCCTTCTAGTATTGAGATGGGGAGCTATGTTAGTCCGTCTGTAGCAGGAGAAAAGAGTAAGAGTCCAGTAGCACTTTAAAGACTAACAAAATTTGTGGTAGGGTATGAGCTCACTTATTCAGATACAGTTAGCAGGTAAATCCATCTATCCTATATATTAGAAATTGGAGTGATTTCAGATGTCAAATGACATTAGCAGGCAGATGACAATAGCAGGTGTGATTGGACTAGGTGTGATATGAAGGTGTGAAATGACAACAGGACACCACTGGTGGTCACCTACAGCTCACAACTCAAGCCAGTTCAATGCATTATTAATGACCTACAGCCCATGCTGGATTACTGTCCTTCACACAGGCACTGGATGGCCAACCTTTTCTCAGCCAGTTTGGTGTAGTGGTTAAGTGCACGGACTCTAATCTGGGAGAACCGGGTTTGATTCCCCACTCCTCCACTTTCACCTGCTGATGTGACCTTGGGTCAGTCACAAGCTCTGGCACAGCTGTTCTTGAAAAAGAGCAGTTTGTGTTAGAGTTCTCTCAGCCCCACCTACCTCACAGGGTGTCTGTTGTGGGGAGGGGAAGGGAAAGGAGTTTGTAAGCCGCTCTGAGATTCCTTCGGGTACTGAAGGGCAGGGTATAAATCCAATCTCTTCTCTTCTTTCTTCTCTCTCTTCTTCTTGCTTACAGACAGCCTGCTAATCTAAAACAACTTCTCACCCACAATGACAAACTACTTAACAGTCACATGGACTCTGGTACCAAGGCCCGCAACAAACCAAGATGCCAACTTTACTCTCATATAGACTGTAACAACACCATCGTTGGACCTAGCAACATCAGCCATACCATCTCAGATTCATACTCCTGTTCATCCTCTAATGTGATTTATGCCATCACGTGTCAGCAGTGCCTTTCCACCCTCTACATTGGACAAACAGACTAGTCCCTTCAACAAAGAATTAATGAACATAAGTCTGACATCAGAAATCACAATGTTCAAAAACCAGTGGGAGAACATTTTAACCTTCCATGACATTCAGTTGCTGGCCTAAAAGTAGCAGTTATCTTACAAAGGAATTTCAAAGGGAGATTAGAAAGAGAGACTGCTGAATTGCAACTGACAATGAAGCTCAAGACAATAGATCCACCTGGATTGAATTGAGACCTAGGTTTCCTGTCTCATTATCAATGTTGATTTCTCCACATCTACCCATTAGTTATGGGATTCATTGTCCTACAGCTTTTACATATAAAATATGAAAGACATGTCTTCTTTATTAGTAACTATCTTTAGCAAACTTTAGCAAACTATCTTTAGCAAACTTTAGCAGTACCAGTAAATGTCAGCACTTCCTGAGTTTTCCTGATGTTCTAATCACTCTCATCATCTATATATCTAATAGCCAAGTTACCCCCTTCGTGCGGACACTTATTCCTGTGGATCTGGGTCACATGGAGGGTAAAGAGATCTTTCAGCAAACTTGGGGCAGTCTCCATGTTTGCAGAAAAATCTAAAATGTTTTCAAAAGTATACAGGGATATTTAAATCCCTATAAAAGTAAAACGGCTTACTCTGCGCAAGCGCAGTGAACGGACTTCCTAAGTCACAGGGAAAACCGCTGGAGCCACGAGGGAAGCTGCAACCGCAATAGCTGTGCGCCCCGCTGCTGGGACAGCCCCCACCAGGACCGCTGGCAATGAAGAGTATAGCTTCAACCAGCAGGTTTGTGCACTGGACTGCTGAGTAAAGGCAGCCAGCGGCTCCCCGGGGGAGGGAGGGCAATTGTGTCCCAGCGCCAGTTGAAGCGCGAGAAGGCAAAGCCTGTGTCGTCAGCCCCCTTCCCTCCTGCAAGCAGGCTGGGGACATTTGCTGTCCTGCAACTGCAAAAGGAGGAAAACAGAAAGAACTGGGGTTCTGTGGGAGGGGAGAAAGACAAAGAAAGAATGGGGAACTATCTTTGGGGAAAAGAAAGAAAAGAATGGGAGATTGTCTGTGGGAGGGGAGAGGAAGGGGAGATTGGGGGGGAGACAAATAGTGGAGAGAAAGAGAGGGGCAGACTGAGGGGGTGGGGGAAAGGACATTGAGAAGGGCTGGGGTAGGAGGGGGTGAGACATATGAGGGATGAGAGAAGGGGGTAAAAAGGATTGCTAGAGAATGCTCCCTCTAAGCTGTGGAGACTGGTGAGCAAAAATTCCACTTTGTGAGCTTGCTGGCATTCAAATTGTGAGTGAACAATTTGGCTGATGCATAAATCAGTTTGCTCTGGAGCCATCCTTCCTGAGCTGAGACAAAAATATGTGAGCCAGAGGCTGGAAAACTGTGAGCTAGCTCACACTAATACAGCTTAGAGGGAACAGTGGAAGGGAGGAAAGCTGACATAGAAGGGGTGAGAGGAAAAGGGGAGGTGAGGGAAGATTAGTAGATAAGGAGTGCTTGCAGAAAGAAAGAGGAGGGCACTTTGACAATAAAGGGGGGGAGGGGGGAAAGTAGGGGAATGCTCCCTCCTCCAAGTTCCTTATGAGGACTACCTGCAACGTAGACTATGGTAGGGCCAGGATACATCATGCAACATTTTTTTGCGGGTACCCCCTTGTATTATCTAATTCCAAACTGGGCCATATAGTGTGGATGAATGGATCTGCAAAATGGGGCTAGGAGCAGAGAGGGGCTTTGTCTACAAAACTGATGGAAGTACCAACTCTGAAAAAAATCTGAAATAAAAAAAATTAAAATTAAGGGATTAAAATTCCCCAAATAATAGAAAAAATACCTGTAGCTTTCAGAAGACAATGCCCACTGAGCTGTTAGTTGCCATTTTAAAGTTCACTAGGCAAACACAACAACATTACTAAGCTTTCCAAGCCTTGGTTTCTGTACAGCAAATCCATGGTGGGGGAGGGAGCAAGACTTGAAAGCCAAAGCAGCCCTGATAAGTTCCTGTTCCATTCCATTGTCATGTCCCCTGATGGAAGAATTGCTGGGAACACTCTTGGTGGACACCATCACAAACAGCCTGCTGGCAGCCACCAATGCACAACTGCCACAGGAGGTGGTGGCAGCTGAAAGCATGGACAGTTTCAAGAGGGAATTAGATAAACATATGGAGCAGAAGTCCATCAGTGGCTATTAGCCACAAGGTATAGATAGGAACTCTCAGTCTGGGGCAGGTGATGCACTCTATTCTTGCTGCTGGAGGGGGCAGCAGTGGGAGGGCTTCTAGTGTCCTGGCCCCACTGGTGGACCTCCTGATGGCACCTGGTATTTTTGGCCACTATGTGACAGAGGCTGATTTCCCACTACAGCTGCCTCGGTGTTGCGCTGCCGTTTGCCCTGACATTATTGGTCAATTTCACACCCAAAGCTGCGGGGCTGCATTTTGATCCGCGGCTTCGCCCAATTTCCCTCGCAGTTTCGTGATCCTGTTTTTTTGAGGATCACGAAACTGCGGGGAAAATCGGGCGAAGCCGCGGGTCAAATGCAGCCCCGTGGCTTCGGGTGTGAAATTGACTGATAGTGTCGGGGCAAACAGCAGCGCAACACCAAGGCAGCTGTAGTGGGAAATCAGCCAGAGTGTTGACTAGATGGGCCATTGGCCTGATTCAACATTGGCTTCTCTTATGTTCTTATGTGCCCACCCCAGTGATAGCCACCCACAACATGGCCTGGCCTGACCTGACCTGATCTGACCTATCCCCAACAGTGGCCACCACACAACTAGATCCAGCCCCAGTGGCAGCCCCAGTGCAATTTGACCAGACTTTTCCCAAGGAGAGGCTACCAGGGGGGAGGAAGGAGAAAAAGCTGAAGACAGGGGAGCAGATAATGGTAGGTTGGCTGATGGGTGGGAAGAGGAGAAGGAAGGGGAAAGGCTATGGGGTCTGCCTAAGAAGAGAAAGATGGGCAGTGGGGGAGGGGATACAGGGGGAAATTAGATGGCCCCACAAGTTCTTGTCAGTTCCCCATTTGTAAACACTCTATTTTAACCTGCAATTGCTCGTGTTGCTATGAGTCTCTGACCCCTGTTCAAGAACAAGTTCACAAATTACTAGGGCCTAAACACTGGAGAATATTACAGAATACCTCTAAACTGTGACTTCAGTCACTAAAACTATGAGCTAAAAAGATCACAGGAAACCATCAAGGAATTGCTGAGGTAGATTTTCCCAATGTGGTAGATTTTCCCGATGTGGAACCCATCAAGTCAACACACCAAATGCATTTGGGAAGTTTTAAAATGAACAAATGTGTCACATGAAAAGAAAAATGTCTACACAAAGCCTTTATCACCTGGCATAGTTTATACTGAATTCAGATGTCATGACGCACTCTAATTAAACAGATTGATCAGGGTCAGATAGAGTCACATTTTATTTGCTGTGCTCACTCTTCACTCCTCACTCCTTCCACTTCCCTTCTCAAGCATGAATAGTCTGATTCTGTTGGAGTGTTTGCAACTTCACTCCCTGATGTCATGAAAGAGTTAACCTATTTGTGTATGCTAATTTGCAGTTCATTAGCTTAGAACCTATGAGATGTCAAGTAGAAGTTCCCATGCTAGAAAGGGACACCCTATGCATAATGAAGTGACCTTTAGCCTGGTCATTGTTCAGTTTGTAGTTGAGTGATGTTACCTGATATTCTGCACATAGACATTTTGAGGTTTCTTCTTCCTCCCTTTGTTCCAAGATCAGTCTGTGAGGCTCCATCCTGGAGTAAACAACAGCTAGGAAAATGTAGCTTAGTTAGCTAGTCTCTTTGTTGTTTTATTCCTTCATGTAACCCTTCCCTATCATATTAGTAAACTTTTCTTTTAGCTAATTTACATGCATGTTGTATGTGGTTCCTGTATGGTTCCCTTTTACTCTGCTAAATTATACCCAACAGACTATCCAGTTTGAACCAGCATCAGTTTTCCACAACATCTGAATGAAGGTGTCTCATCAAATCGGAGTTTGTTTTCTTGCACAAATCAGGATTCTAAACTTCAGCACATGAACGGAGAGTAACTCCCATTTGCCAGGCTGCTTGAAATGCTCAATAAAACTCTGCACACTGGAGGGGTAGAAGGGAGATGGGAGTATTAAGAAAATAGGTGAACACAGCAGACAGATGTCTGCCTAGTGCCAAAATCTCTGTTTGAATAGAATTTGTTATAATGTCTGAATGTAGCTGTAACAGACAATAAATGGTTAATGCTTTAACCTGGTCTGAGAACCTTGAGTGACAGGGGATTCAATGGAATTCTACAGTTGAGAGTGGCAGTTAGAAGTGGCAGTTAAGAATCACAATTGATGGTGAAGGAGAGTTAAGCAGAGTAAGAGGATCAAGAGGGATCCTGAGTTAGGAAAGTGGGACAAGTGGCCTTCCCTGAGGGAAATAGCTCCTAGTAAAGTGAGGTGATCCCTATCAAGTGGTTAATATGGGATATTGGATATTGTGTGAATGTTCCTGCCTTCACCAAGTTAAGTATCTTTTTTTTTTTTGTAGTAAAACTCTCCTAAAGAGGAGAGAATTTTATTCTTTTTATATAAGAAGAGGGTAGGGTAGACAGATGGAGAAAGAAAAAGATGGAGTGAAGTTTTTTTCTGTTAAAAAGGGTTAGTTTTAGTTAGTAATCAATACCATTTTTGGCATCTATCATGGTTAGAAGATCTTCTTTTTAGCTCTGCAAAGTCCAAAATCATTCTGTTAATACAGTTAGTAAAGTCCATCGGGGTTAGTAATTAAACAGCTCCTTCCAGATGCAACACGAACAATCCTCAAGGTGTCTTCTTTTTAAGACTCTTCCAATTATGGATTGAGTCCTTTTTAACCTGGATGCCTTCCGTTCCATCGCCTCCTTCCCCTGGGCTGCTGTCTTCTTCATTGCTTATCTCAATTTTGAGTGCTGCGTCTTCCTCCCAGCTGGCGTGTCTCTTCAGAAGTTTTTGCTTTTTAAAGATGTAATCTATCTTCTTTCTTTTCTCTTTTCCCTTGTACTTCTGGCCTTCAAATTTCCAGGGCGCCATATCCACTTCACATGAAATTGGATCTCTGATATATTGCCTGCTATGCTCAGCCTCCCCTTCTACTGGCAGAGTATTTTCTTTTATAAAAGCGGAGCAGGCTTTGGGAGCCATGTCCACCTCTTCTTTTAATTCTTTCGCTTCACTGCCAGTTAGGGGTGCCAAAACACTCGTCAAGGTAAATCCGAGATCTTCTTTCTCTTCTTCTTTTACGCCCTGAAGACTTAAAATCAAATTCGTTTTCTGTTCAATTTCCGCCATCTTCCTTGATGTTTCCGATATTTGTCTCTGTTGACTGATGAAGACATTTTCCACTTTGAGCAAAGTTTCGTTGATTTTATGCATTTCCTCCAGCAGAGGGCGCAGTATCTCATTTTCTTGTTGATTGACAGCAAGCTCTGGGGGGGGGCTACCCGGACCGGAAGTCCCTCCTCTCTTCTCTTCCGGTTTCTGCAGGACTTTCCCCGTTGTCGACATTTTGTTTTATTGTTTACTTTTACAAAGTTCGTGCCGCATCCCCCAGGAAGCTAAAAGGATCGTAATCTTCCATACAACCCCGACGGTACTTTCACCAACACTGTTTTTTCTCTCTGCCCCCCTTTGCGCTCCCTTTTTAGGTCTTGCTTCTCAAACGGGGTGGGGACTCCTCCCTCCTCCCAAATGGTTAAATGCTCATGGGGGGGCTCTAATTCACGCTTCAAAATAGATCTTCAACTCACGATTCGATGCCACTTCTTCTTTTTATGTTAAATCATAGCGCTGTCTTCACTCCTGGAAGTCGGTGGCGCTGCTAAGTCCCATTAAGGGCATGACGCAGTGGGGCCGATTGGGGCGGGGAGAAAGCCTCAATTTCCCGGCTATCTGCCGGCAAAGAGGCTACTCCCCAAAGCGCCCCTGGTTCGGAGCCTTTGCCTAAGGCTCACTAGGGTCTTTCACACATGCAAAGACCCCCCCTGACTGCGTGTGGGCTAACCGCCTCCAGGAGCGTCCCGAGAGGCAGCCGCCATTCGCAACGCCGAAACCCCCCACCAAGTTAAGTATCTTTGAGACAAAGAAGCTTATGCTTGTTTATTTAAGCAGAAACTGCCAAGAAACCTCTCTTCAGTTTTAAAGACCTGTCTGTATATCTAAACAACTATTTATTCATATTTATACAAGGTTACCTCATTCCTGTTGCCTGTTCACCTTCTAAGTCCTAAACCCGATACCTACCTGACCATTTCCCCTCAAAAGTTAAACAAGTTTATTAGTTTATAATTACCATCAGCCTTTTGTGTTCCATTATCAGACAAAGACAAAAAACAGATTTTAGTTGGTCCCTCAGTTTGGGGCAGCATATATCTATCCACATTTAAACAATGGGGTAGGAAACACTGAGAAATAAAGAAGAAAGAAAAGGAGCTGAACAGGGGGGAAAGATAAAGGGGACCAAAAAAGATGAAATGTTATAGCAGCCTGACTCAAAAGCATTTGGGTGGCCTTGCGCTCTACTAGCAAATGTCACTTTCTGACATTCACACATGTGGATGCACGTGCGCACACACACACACTGTGACATTTTATTTCCTTTTGAAAACAGGTACAGTTCAAAGTCTAAGGATGAACTTTAATTTCTAATTGGTACAAATTAAATTGGTGTCATGCCATATGCTCAATCTATTTATAAGCTGAGGAGAAAAATCCCTGTCTTTGGTTCCTTCCAAAAGACAGAGGATGCTAGCCTTACACCAAGAGAGATCTTTGGTCCATCAAATTCACTATTTTTGTCAGACTTGGGGCAGTTGACCAGAATCTCAGGCAGAGAAGGGTCTTTCCTAATGCTACTTAAGACTGCTCAATAGGAGTGAGCCTGGGGCCTTCTGCATACAAAGCACAAGCTCATCCTAGATCCTCCTGTAGGTTTTACAAGGAAAATGGAAATGAGTGTGAGAGAAAAAGCTTTATATTTTGTTTCTGCATCTGTGTTAATATTAAATCAAAGTTATATATTTGATACAGATGATAAAAATGCATAGCAGGGGATGAACTGTGTTATGAGCCCCTGCATTTGAGCAACTCACTACCTTAGACATTGCTGTTCAAGACCTGAGCAAGACTGTTAACAATAGGATATTTTGGAGGTCAATAATTCATAGGGTCACCATCAGTCAGAAGAGACTTGATGGCACTTAACACACATAGGAGCAGCCTAAAGGGGATCTGCAGAGGGTAGGGGGAATTGATGGAAATCAGTGCAACTTTATAGTACAATGATAGTATAATAAAGAAGCATAGTTATCCCATATTGAGATCAGATAGGTCTTCCTCAGGATCTTTCAGAGGTTCAAAGAGGCTCAGGCTAGTTGCAGCTGTTGAGGCCCCTGGCCATAACAAAAAAATTAAATGACAGCACATGATGCAAGTTGCAAAACTTATCAACTGCCAAAAAAATGCATCTTAATTTGAGCACCCATTTGAGCTTGAGGTCTGAACCAAATGACCTTTCTGTCCCGTCCTTCACCTCCTTGCTTAGCCCTGGTCTTCCCTTGCCCCCAAAGGCTTATAAAATACATTAAATGTGTGACATCTAGAACCTGGTTCTAGCTGGCTGTGTTCCAAACTCAACCATAGGAACAGTGTTTTAATATACATGTTTATTGGGGATAGAAAATAGAAGGTCAACAGCTACACATGTATATATTGAGAAGGCAGCTTGACGACAATGCAATCTATTCCATCATTCAAATTATAACATTTACTTGCCCCCTCCATTCATGCATGCACATTTTGGAACACAATACACATTACCATAACATAAAGTGTCAATTATTCTACAGGATCTTCATTTTAGCAAATGCCTACACTTAACTGCTCCCTCCCACCCTCCCCCCACCCTCAATACCCCACACAAGAACTTACAAAAAGCCTCCTGGCATTTTCAATGCAAGCATTTGCATCTATAATTTAACCTAGCTACAAAATTGCATCTGCAAACATGAAGGTTTTTTGAAAGCCTATTATGCTATGCTTTTTATCACTTATTATATATAGTTTTCCTACCCTTTTCTTCTCTTTTGCTCCCCAAGGAATTATGCAAACAAACCACTAACTGGTTTTTTTTAAGAAATTATTCTTTTTTTCCCCTTTGAGGTGTTTAATATGACTAAATCCAATAGGACTTTCACTCGCAACATGTTTGTTCTTTATAAGTGTGGGAAGTTATGGCATGTAAGTGTAAAAATAGTCAGAAATAGACATTCTTTTTGATTTTATTAATATATGTAGAAGTAACACTCGAAAATCATACATAGTCTTTTTATTATGAAAATTCTGTAATGTACTGTCATCATCCCCCTTGCAATAACAACAATAGGGAGCAGAGTCGCTTAGTCAAACAACATTTTGATATTCTAAAGCACAAAATGAGCTTGTGAATTATACTAATATACCCAATAATCATGATTCAAGTACTCCTACTTGAATGAAGAATTGTGGAAAAGAAAATGCAATTGTTTGTGGAACAGCACAGTATTATATATTTCATTTGAATTAACTATGCTTGTTCAGGTATAAATATGTTGGTCAGCCAGAGTCCCTCCATGCTCCTCTCCTTCTCATGCTCCCAGAGCTAACCAACATGGAACACCCAGTTGTCATCTGCACCATAAGGATGAACCTCTGCCCTATTTCCTTTTATAGAAGGGGATAAACATTTCCTGAAACACTCAACTGGGCTTTTCTTTCACTTGCTACACAGCTCTGGGGTAGTCACAACAAAACTTACCAAATTTAGAATCTTGAAAATGAGAAGATGTGCAGACAAGCAAATAAAGAAGGGAAGGGGTAGCACATATAAAGGGACAGGGCAAAACCTGACAGGAACATGAGGGGACATAAAAATGTTCTAAACAAATAAATAAACAAGTATGAGGGGGATGTGATAGGAAGGAGTATACACATTGTTTAGAAATCTTGATAACTAGGAAGGACAAATGAAAATAGACTGAGGAATATAACAGTACATTAGGTGAAGGCAAGGTGGAATGGAATCATCAGGATACTATCTGTACACTTTCAGGGTCATGGACAACATGCACTCAGTTACAGTTTTAAAGATCATAGAGTCTGCCCTATCCATTTCACAAGCTATTGAACAGCAAGCATGATTCTGTATTTAAGAGTTATTTCCTGTGATCCTCTTGTGCCTGCCCATTAATGTAGCTGATCTTGCAATCAGGGTTTTTTTCCAATCAGTTCACGATCGATGCTCCTGACTGTTCGTGTGCAAACAGCAGACAACAGGTCTTCTGTAGAACATATCATCTGTGGAGCTATAGAGCATGCATCTGTCTGTGCAGGCACAAAGAGTAAATGTTTGAAAAGTAGATTATTTCAACAACTTAATCATGAACCTAACTAATATGTGTCTCTCCTCCAGTATTCATGATGGTTTAGTTTGTAGACTGTACAGTGCAAAAACAGCTGCCACTTATTGGTTACTTATTACCAAACCCGGTAGCATGAGTAGCTACTGTGCAAGGACAAAACTACTCAACATGGAGCGTGAGATAAATTTTGCCACAAAATATAGAGGTGATATGAGCAAGAACTTGCTGCATATGTAAGCAAAGGAGATTGATCATGCTTGTGTTAAAATTCTCAGCATCCTTAAGAATGACATGAGCAGAGGCATTAGCTGCCTTGAGCCGATTTTCGGCAAGACAGGATATAAATGGAAAATAAATAAATAAATAATTATTATGCAATCTGCACTCATGACAATGGGTGCAGGCTATTCCTATGCTTATCAGAAGGAGATGGGACAATGTTTCAAACTTGGTAAATGAAAGCCACAGAGCAATCCAGTCCACTGTTTTATGCACAAATGTTTATTATTTAGAAATTTTGCAATTTATCTGAATAGATAAAATAGCAAAATCACAACCCAGATATGTTTGTCTCGCTGTACTTTTTCCCCACCATAGAGAACAATGGAGGGAATGGGGCAACCTGTTTGGGGGCCTATAGAATTGTACCCCCTGCTCTAATGTTCTTGAAATGTGATTGGTATCTTGGGGAGAGTCTCCATCAGCTACCCTGTGTTTTTGACACCTCTCCCTCGAACCCCCTCCGCTCCAGTCCCCAGAATATACCCTATGTTTTCACCATTGACTTCAATGGCCCAATCGGCTCCTACTAATGAAATTGATATGCGGGAGCCTTTCTGCCCTCCAAAACTGCTTGTGCCCGATTTGGCCAAACCGAATTGGGCCGAATTATTTATTTATTTATTTATTTATTTATTGCACACCCCTAGCGAGGACACCAGCTGGGGGCGGGGCTTGCTGCCACCGCCATTTGTTGTGGCTCCTGAGCTGCCAGAGCTGTGCTCCGGTGCTCTCCCCCCCAAAAAAGACCCCTGGTTGCATGTAAAAATCTTGAATTGTTTCCTTTAATACATTCTTAGAAAATTCTTCTTTTCTGTCTTTATCTTACATCGAATAGATCATCCTTTTCTCTTTCTCTTCTTAATTTATGAGTCAACCATCTTCCCAGTTTATTAGCATTTTCAAAATAATCCTGTTTAACAAATTTAATATTTTTGCCATTTCTTCTGATAAGAGTAAATTAAGTTGATGCTGGATTATTTTAATCTTCATCTTTAAGTTCTCCTTCGAAGGATCCAGCTTTAATTCTTTCTCTTTATTCTGAATAGCATCTAATATATCTTGGAATGTTCTCATTCTTTCTCTTTTCTTTCCTACTGCAAACCTAATTGCCAGTCCTCTAAAAAAGGCTTTACTTGCATCCCAAACTATCTTCATTGATGTTTCTCCATTCATATTTTGTTGAAAAAAAAGTCTTCATTTCTTTCTTAGCCATCTCTAAAAATTGTCCATTTTTAAGTAATTGTGTATTCAACCTCCAGTTAATTTTTTTTGGATTGTCTTTAATCTTCAGTAATAGTGGGTTGTGATCTGCAAAAGTTTGTGGCATAATATCAATATCTTCAACTTCCTGAAAGAGATTGATGACATGATCGAGGTTTATAAGATTATGAATGGGATTGAGCAGGTTGAGAAAGAAGTACTTTTCTCCCTTTCTCACAATACAAGAACTCGTGGGCACTCCATGAAATTGCTGAGCAGTCGGGTTAGAACAGATAAAAGGAAATACTTCTTCACCCAAAGAGTGATTAACATATGGAATTCACTGCCACAGGAGGTCGTGGCAGCTGCAAGCATGGACAGTTTCAAGAAGAAATTAGATAAACATATGGAGCAGAAGTCCACCAGTGGCTATTAGCCACAGGGTATAGATGGGAACTCTCAGTCTGGGGCAGGTGATGCACTCTATTCTTGGTGCTGGAGGGGGCAGCAGTGGGAGGGCTTCTGGTGCCCTGGCCCCACTGCTGGACCTCCTGATGGCACCTGGTATATTTTGGCCGCTGTGTGACAGAGTGTTGGACTAGATGGGCCATTGGCCTGATCCAACATTGGCTTCTCTTATGTTCTTATGTTCTTATGTTCTTATGATGTAATCCAACACATATCAATTCTGGATCAAGATTTATGTCTATCAGAATAAAAAGTATAGTCCTTTCCAGCTGGATTTCTAGTTCTCCAGACATCAATCAGTTTGTATTCTTCAGCCAACTCTAAAAAAGATCTTGGAAGTAGACCTTTAGAAATTTAATCTTCTTAATAGATTTCCTGTCTAGCTCTTGATCAAAAATAGAATTAAAGTCTCCAACCATACAAATATCCGTGTAGTCATATTTTGTTATAGTTTCCTTCACTGTTTCAAAAAATTTCCCCTGCGATTCATTTGGTGCATATATCACCAAAAACAGGATTTTCTTGTCTCTAATATCTATTTCAAGTAGAAGAAGTCTTCTATTTTCTAATAAGGATACCACCTAGGGAAGCTTTATGCTAAACACCTTTTTAAAAAACTGTCTGGATGGAAGGCTGAGAATAATTTACCTGACCAAGAGCAGACTGGATTTAGGGCAAACCACTCTACCCTGGATCACTGAATCACTTTAGCCTTCCTCACTGAGAAATATCTTCACCATCCAGGCGGAAAGCTCTATACAGCTTTATTGATCTTCGCAAAGCTTTTGACTCCATTAATAGGCCCCTACTACGGGGAAAATTGCAAAAATTAGGCATCAACCAACGCCTTTTGTTCTTATTGCCCAAATTCCATTCTGCAAACACTTGCCAGGTTAGATTTGATGGATCCCTTAAATATAAAATCCCTGTGACCAAAGCTGTTAAACAAGGGTGCTTTTATGCTTGCCTAGTTCAATCTCTTCCCTTCGGCTGTTTTGACAGGTAGATATAAGGGTATTCCTTATACAGAAAGAGTCTGTGCCTGTCTTTACAATAAACCTGACTCTGTGCAAGATATTCTCTTTTGTTGTTCTCATTACTGTTTGCTTTGTCATTACTTGACCTGTCCCTTTCTTTCTTTTGCAATATCTATGACTAATGATGACCTAGTTTTTTTATTATCTGACAATTCTCCTGAATTTACTGCAGCTGTCGCTGAGTTCCTATTTTGTGTATGAAAGTTAAGGGTTAGAGACTGTAATACTTAGATTTCCTCCTTTCCCCTTCCTTTTCATTAATTCCAAATGGGTTCTTTTTGGTGGAAATTTTTTAGTATGTGTTTATATATATATTTATTGGTGCCTAGTTTTTTGAATTTCTGATTTGCTGTGCTATTATGCCATTAAAGGTTTCTCTCTCTCAATAAGGATACCAAAGTAGGTTTCAGTTTTTCTTTCACATAGATAGCTATTCCTCTTTTCTTTACTTTGTCTGAAGCTGTAAATAACTTACTAAGTTTCTTATTGACCAGATAATGTTCATCTTTATGTCTAATATGTGTTTCTGCAGACATGCAATAGCCACATCTATCTTCTTAAGTTGTTTAAATATCCTTCATCTTTTCTCAGTTGAATTTAGTCCATTTACATTTGCCAAAAATATCTTGATTGTTGATAGACCCATTATGATCAGTTCTTATTACTACCATTTCTATTTCTCATTGTCATTCTTTGTGGCCTTCCTTCCATAGATGATTTTTAGATGTACTAACCTCAAGTTCTTCATCCAAGACTGTTGAGTAGGTCGATGCTTCCTCTTCTTTTTCTGTTGTTGAGGCTTCTATTTTTGCCTTCTTTGTTTCTCCCAATTGTAGAAGCTTTCCATAAAAATCCAAAAAGACTTTTGCCTTTAAAATGGAGTCCAATCTGAATCTTTGACCTTCAAATGTCAAGAAAATTCCTTCTGGAGTAAGCCATAGAAATGTAATTGAATTTGCTGTAAGTTTAGAAGTAAAAAATACATATTCTTTCCTTCTTTGTTACATTTTCCAAGGAATTTCTCTTACAATCTTTATTTCCTTGTCTTGTATTTTAAGGACATTATTCTGTGTTTTTTTCCCACACACCATCTTTGACTGTCTTCTTAGTGAATTTCATGTGTACTTCCCTTAGAAGGTTATTCTTTCTTGCATAAGCAGAGTTAGCTCTATACAAGAAGTCAATTTCCCTCTCCATTTCTTCATATTCAGCTCCCATGAAATCCACCAATCCTTCTGCCATAACATAAGAGATAACTATCTCTTCTCCTTTTTGTTCAGGCTAATTGTTTGCTGAAGTCAGCCATTTTACATCTCCAATCTCTGTATTCAAATTTTTCATTTGATCTGTGACTTGTGTTAAAGCCACCTGCACCTGACATAAGCCTGATTGAAGTCTGTCTTGCAGATCATTCTGCACCTTGCTTAAACTTGAATGGAATTTAGCTTGGCTCAGGCTAGTTTGAAAAATAGCTTGCATATCATTTTTAAGGTCTTTCAGAGATTCCAACGTCAGCATAGTTCCCAATGATTTAGTCTACAGATCATGAATTGTGAATATTGAAAAACAGAATAAAGCTGAAGAAACATACCAAAACAGTAATAGTGCCAAAATACAATCTAAACAACATTACTGAAGAGTTTAAATACCATGTAAAGAACAGATTTGCATTACTAAGTACACATGAACATGAACCAGAAGAACTGTGGGTTGAAACCAGAGGTATTATCAAGGAGGAATGCATAAAGGCTATTGCTGTAGCCAAAAAAAGAATAAAGCCTTGATGAATGCCTAGTGAAATTCTTAAAATTGCTAAAGACATGTGAAAAGCAGCAGTAAAAGTTGACAGGAAAAGAATCAAAAGCCTAAATGCAGTGTTCTAGTGACTAACAAGTAGAGACAAAGAGAATTATTTTAATAACCAGTGTAAAGAAATAGAAGAAACAAACAAAAAAAAGGAAGAACAAGAGATCTGTTTCACAAGATCCAAGAAATCAAAGGAAAATTTAAAGCACAGTTAGGCATGCTGAAAGATCAACACAGAAATACATTAACTGAACAGGATAAATAAAGAAAAGATGGGATTTCCAAGAAGAATCTTTTGAAAAAGAGCCTACAGTTTTAGAAAGTGAAGTGAAAGCTGCACTGATAGCAACTGAGAGAAACAAATCACCAAAAGTAGATGGGATATCAATCAAGCTATAGAAACAGAGTCCATCAAAATTTTAACAAGATTGTGCCAATACATGTGGCAAACAAAACAATGGCCCAAAAACTCTGCTCTGGTTAGACCTCACCTAAAATATTGTGCTCAGTTTGAGGCACCACAATTTAAGAAGGATATAGGCAAGCTGGAACATGTCCAAGGGCATAACAAAGATGGTGAAGTGTCTGGAGATCAAGTTCTGTGAGGAAAGGTTGAAGGAGATGGTTATGTTTAGCCTGGACTGACTGAGAGGTGATATCATAACCATCTTCAGGTACTTGGAGGGCTGCCATAAAGAGGACGGTGCAGAGTTATTTTCTGTTGTCTCAGAAGGTTGGACTAGAACCAATGAGTTGAAATTAAATCAGAAGAGTTTTTGGCTAAACATCAGGAAAAACTTCCTGACAGACTGGTTCCTCAGTGGAACAGGCTTCCTCAGGAGATGGTGGGCTCTCCTTCTTTGGAGGTTTTCAGAGGCTACATGGCCATCTGACAGCAGTGCTGATTCTGTGAACTAGAAGGAGGGCAAGAAAGGTTACATCAGTGCTTAGTACTTGTGGCCCTTTCTTGCATGCCCAGAGAAATGCTGATCACCACATTGAGTTCAGGAAGCAATTTTTTCCAGGCCAGTTTGGCTGAAGAACCTGGTGTTTTTTGTCATTTTCTGGGTGTGAAACAGCAGTCACTGGAGATGTGGGGGTTGGTATTTGTGAATTTCCTGCATTGTTCAGGGGGTTGGACTAGAAGACCCTGGTGGTCCCTTTCAACACTATGATTCTATGACTGGAAACACTCGATTTACATTCCAATTCCAAAAAAGGAAACATCAAAGACTGCAGCAACTATCAGACAATTGCATTAATTTCTCACACAAGTAAAGTGATATGTCTGGATGGAAGACACACATCCAGACACATTGGATATTTGTTACCAAAACAATTTGGAGAGCATGTGCAGTTATCCATGGCCTACTGTGTAAACTTTTAGCAATTGCACATCACATAAGAAAGCAACACTTGGCTCTAAAGAAAATCTTTTTTCATATATTTATTTCTGGATGTGTGTTGTTTTACAATAGTAATATTGACCACTGAGGAAGGCCCTAAGGGGCTGAAACATATATGGTCTACTGGTCATAAAATATACCCATCAATTGTAAATGTGAAACTAAAAAGTTTTAAGAGTTTGATATATGGATCATTTCTTTTAACCTATCTTATTTTTCACTAATGTGTACACCATAATAAAAATTTGTATTTTTATAATAATTTATTTTGTTAGCTTGACCCTCATATACCACAGCCATATCTTGGATTAAATCCCCCCTCTTTTCCTCATTTTTTGCATTATAATATCTGCCGTTTTGTGTTCAGCCCCTTTCATAATAATCCCTGACATAAAATTTGTGTTTTTCACTGCTACAGCACACTAGGTTGACACATCCAGTGAGCTATTCATTATGACCACAAGATCTTTTTCCCTGTCAGTCTCAGCAAGTTCAGACCCCATCAGCCTATACTTTGTCAGGAATTTTTTTGTTACAATGTGCAGCACCTTACACTTACCAATACTGAACTTTGTCAAAGTCATGCTGTTTTCCCCTCAGCAGGCTTTATTCCTGTATGTGCCTAATAATTCTGTCTTTGATTACAGTTTCTACCAATTTGCCTGGGACAGACATTAGGTGTTGGGTCTGTAATTTCCTGGACCCCTTTTTAAAAATTGATGTAATATTTGCTATTCTCCAGTTTTCTGTTACAGTGGCTGAATTTAGTGATAGTTTACATATACCGGTTAGTAGAACAACTATCTTCCATTTGAGATCCCTAAGAACAATTGAGTGTATGCCATCAGGACCTGGAGACTTTTTATGTTCCTCAATAGGTCTACAGTTTCATATCGTGTCCCCTTAATTTGACTCAGTTTTTCAGATTTCTTTCCTGAAAGTAGGAAAGTGGGCTGTGACATGGGTACATGCCCTATATTTTCCACAGTGAACACAGGAGCAAAAAAGTCATTGAGCTGCTCTGCCATCTCCCTATCTTCCTTTTAGCAATTCCTTTAGTCTTTTATCATCCAAAGGGCCAACTGTTTCTCTGGCTGGTTTCCTGTTCTGGATATATGTAAAGAAATGTTTATTGTTTGTCTTGATGCTTACGGTCACATTTTCCCCATGGTTATACACACATGCACAGGACAGCCCCCTTTCAGGTCTCCCTCCCATGTGTACAAACAGGCCTCAAAATCTAGGCCTCAGGTTCTGGAAGTAAGAAGCTCATCAGAACCTGTTCAGCCAATTGCGAGGCACTAGCAGTTCAATGAGAAGCCATGTTTTCACTCCTGGGGCTGGCTGTAAAATCATACCATTTGTCATTCCCCATCTGCCCTTATCCATGACAAGGCATGTCCTTTGTGTCTCTGCAATGAAGGGTCTAGACACTTCTTTAGAAATGAAAGGTGGGAATTCAGAGTTGCTGGTAGATCCTGACTAGTAGAATGTTATTGTGCTATAACTGATTTTTAAGAAGTCCTCAGGTTACATGAAGAATGACCACCACAGGACACTGAGTAAAAGCAGGCTTCAGTTGGAGCCAGAACACACAGGAGAGGCACTTCAGGAGTGAGGAGCCCGGGGGGTGGGCACATGATCACTGCCCCCTGCTCCCAGTAGCCCTCAAGCCATGAGAAGGCAGAAGAAGTAAGGTAAGCTGCCTGCCTCCCATCCTATCCCTGGCTTCCTCTGGAGTGCCCGCCCTGTCTTTCTCTGCTTGCCCACCAAGACACACAGGCAGAGAAAGTCCTCCGAGCACCCCCCACCTTTCTCTGCCTGCCCACCAAGGCGCACAGGCAGAGAAAGCCCTCCGGAGCACTGCCCGTCTTTCTCTGTCCACCCACCAAGGTGCACGGGCAGAGAAAGCCCTCTGGAGCGCCCCCCGCTTCCTTTCTCTGCCCACCTGCCAAGGTACACGGGCAGAGAAAGCCTTCCAGAGTGCCCTGCCACCGCCTTTTTCTGCCTGCCCGCCAAGGTGCACGGGCAGAGAAAGCCCACCGGAGTGCCCCCTGCCACCTTTCTCTGCTCGCCCATTTTCTTTCTTCCTTCCTCCCCATCACTTCCTTCCTTCCTTCCTTTCTTTCACATTCTTTGTCCTCTTTCCCTTCCTCCCCATCTCTCTTTCTTTCTTTCTTTCTTTCTTTCTTTCTTTCTTTCTTTCTTTCTTTCTTTCTTTCCTTTTCTTTGCCTCTCTTTCCCTCCCTCCATTTTCCTCTTCCTTCCTTCCCATCTCTTTCCCTGTTTCTTTCCCTGTTTGTTGTTTGTTTCTATCTATCTATCTATCCCAAAGTTCTTTGCCCTCTTTCCCTCCCTCTTTCTCTTTCTTCCTTCCTTCCTCCCCATCTCTCTCTCTCTCTCTCACCAGCTTGCCATACTTCCATTTTGGTGATGTCAGGGGGTGTGGCATATGCTAATGATTTATGCTAATGAGCTCCTGCACCTCTTTTCCTATGAAATGACCCCTGAGTAAAAGAATCATAGAATCACAGAGTTGGGCCATACAGGCCATCTAGTCCAACTCCCTGCTCAAGCTGTATCAGCCTACAGCATCCCTGGCAAGTGCTTTGATCTTTCCAAAAATATTGTTATCAAACAAGTTTGGGGAAAGCATCAGAGCAAAGCAAGGGGAAAATACAGAATGTGAATTATTAGAGGACAACATTATGTGGATGCTCCAGAAGAACCCACTCCAGTTTGGATACAAACCAAATTAAAAAAATAAAGCAAACCTTCCATATTGAAGCAACCTAACAGTATATTTTCATTTGCCATACATGTATAAATTAATACTGAATTATTCTCTTAAAATAATCTGTATTGATTCTGTCTTATGAAGTGGTGCAATTTTGTGGCTGTAAACCAAATCCTTTTATAGTTCAGAAGCCATCATTCAGTAACAGTAATTTTCATATCAACAAGAGAAACTTTATTTTAAACGTTATACTTTCAAAATTCTATGGTGGCATGACTTCCATGTTGTGCTCATTTCTCAATCAGAAGGAGGATTTCCAGCCATCTGGAATTTGCTCAATAGCCACATTTGTTCAGAAAAGCAACCATCCAATCCTGATATTGTATCACAGCAAGATGATAAAGGAAAAAAATAAGTAGGATGAGGAGTGCTGTGCATTTTTTTTCTTGAAATGAAATCCCTAAGCAAAAGTTGGCAGAAGGAAAAGTTAACGTGCATAATTTTCTCAAACTGTAATGCCAACTTTTAAAACAAGCTATAACAGCAACAGATCACTACAGCAAGAGGCACAGCACACACAACTGTTCATTCCAAGCTTTGCCTTTTAAAAGAGCAGATTTTTAAATACAATTACATTAATACCTCTCCCTCCAGTTCTATCCTTGCACAATATGTGCTCATTGCTTCAGGGGGACAGTTCTGTGTTTCATTAGTCTTCCTGAATTGTAAGGGGGAAATGTAAAATTAATGCCTAACAACAGAAAGTTTCATGCCGGGCCACAGAAGAATGGGGAGAGACGAAGCAGGGCAACATTGTGCTAAGTTTGGGCCTCAGCCAAACTTCTCTGTTTCTTGCCATTTTCAAAGCCTCAGGGAGTTTGTTTTAGGGGCTTTTATTGCCTAAATCAAGTTGTAAAATGATCTCAAATTTAATAATATTTAGCCTGCAGTTTCTTTCCATTTATGGGGGGGGTTGTTCCCCCCCCCATGACCTCCTATGAAATAACAAGCTGAAATCTTAGGGGGGAAAGAAGCCCAAATCTTTCTTTAAATAACTACCCCAAACTTTAATGTGATCAAACCAAGCAGCTGCAAAGCTTTGGGGAAGGGGAAAAGGGTTTTATTCTTCCCCTAATCTTCAGTCTAATAAGGGTATTTCTACCCTGCTGTGCACATTTGGAAGTAAAAGAAATGATATAGAATGTATTATTGATCATTCCTAGTGGAGTATCAGGAATGGTAAATCGTACGGAACTACACAGTTCATTAGACATTGACAGAAGGAGATATGCAGCACTGAAAACCGGTGGAGATGACAGCAAGGACTTGCATTATAAATATCATATGTTACCTTCTACAGAACTCTCTAAAACTAAAGCACAATTCTTTTTCTCAAAACTTTCTCTCCTTTCCAGGCCAATAAAGCATTCTTGATAAATGTTGTCACTCAGCTGTTTCAGTACCCATAGTTTGATTAAATCACTTCAAGTTTTCCGCTAGGATAGATGAGTTTTAGATGACACTCTTAAATTTAGTTTGAACAATCATGGTGTTAGCCATGATTATTTACTATTATTCCTTTGCCAATATACATCATTTTACATAGTCCAGAAAATGTACAGATGTTGCCAGACATCCATCCTTTATGGGTACAATGTATGCCATCTCCATAGGCTTTAAGTTCACAACCACTTTCAAATGCCCTGCTATGCAGAATAACAGACCAACATGCTAGCAGCAAATACATAGTTTTTCTGGCAATGATCAATTTGCTCATCACTAACAGGTTCAATGGGTTTTTTTGAAAAAAACTCAGAGATCATCTAATGAGTAAAGCAAAAAAGCAGAGTTTAAAAATTCAAAGGCTCGGGTTAACATTCTACACAGAAAGTCACACTTCCCCATGATTATTTATACATCTAATGATGCCATTCCTATGCATATGTACGTAATGTCTTTCAACTAGTAATTGTTACTTGCATTTCCTGCCACTACACAAACAGTATAACCTAGTACAGAAACACACATATCAGTGTGGTATTTGTCACACCCACAAAAGGATTAATCAGCTCTCATTAGTTGCTAGGAAACAATGTCTTGACCCTGGAGTATGTTCAACCACTGAGGGCACTCAGATGAGGTAATGCTTCTAATCTGGGTTCTGTTAGTGCACAGAATTGTCACCCTGTGTCCTGCTGTGGGGGAATTGTGTGGACTGAGTTTCTCTAGATATAGAAACTGCACTGCAGTGATTAACAAGCTATAAATAGTAATTAGATAATAATAATCTTCCACTGTTGCGCTACTTCTGGCACATCTGGGACTAGGCATTCATAGATACATGGTTTTATAAAAAGTATTTCCTTATTTCTCATGAAGATAGAACCTATCGTTTTATGTCAGTCAGTAAGGATCATGTGATCCATTCCATGCATAACATCAGTTTATAGCTCACAAAAATGGCACAGCTTAATGCTTGCATATGTGCCATCCTTCTCTGATATAAAGTGAATCTGTCTGGCCTAACAAACTCTCTTCCCAAAGACCCGGACAAGCAATTTCTGATTAGTGAAGGATCTAGGCAGGTGACACAATTGCTCTTAAAAGTCACTGGTGAAAGCACAAACAGCCTCTTGGTTTTGTATGTGGGTAGAGAAAACAAATAAATTGAAATGACTGCTACAACATAAGTAGTAGATAGCTTAATTCTAGTTTGACCAAACACAACTTTGAGTTCGTTGAGGACCTACTTTATGGTAATTTTGGTGGCAAACTTCACCAACATTGTATTTGCACAATGCCATTCAGTGTTAGAATGTTTCTGCAAACATTTTAGAATGAACCCATGGAGTACAGTACAGTTTTATTATTGCAATCCAGGATCATCAGACAGCACATTAGTATATGACATATTTGAGGAAGTAAACATATTCCTTTGGCAAGTCCATGCCATTGTGTGCCTGTTCAGTTCTTGCCTGTCTAGATTGCTAATAGCAAATCTGATAGCATTATTTGTGACCAGTGCTGTAGTAGTAAATTTATCCCTGCTGTTCTTGCCATCTGATGCAGTAGGAAGACCATCTTTTAAGAAACTTTCATTGGACCTTGCTGGCATGTAATTATTGGCTGTCAAATTTACCCTTGATGACCTTGAATGCCTGAAAACTCCAGGTTCTCTCAGTTGAAGTTCATTATCTAGATCCTCCTTATAAGCTTTGTTGGATTTGGAACAGAAACCATGTTACTCAACTTTCTTAATTATATGTGCCTGGAAAAGAACAAGGGAAGCTGGGGTTTGGCAGGACTGCACTGCAGTAGATTTCAGAAGGTAGGGATGATGGGCTCATCTCCTTGGCTGTCATCCTACCCAGTTCCATGGGGATAGGTATAATCTCCCATGCTATTTGACCTCTTGCATGCTATTTAATCCTGACAAAGCACACTACTGGTGGAGGAAACATTTGTCCTAAGAACTGGGATACCTCCTGTTCTGAATGGCATTGCACTCACCCTAAAGAAGCAGGTTCATAGCTTGGGATGCTGCTGGACCCAGGGCTCTTGTTGAGTAAACAGAGAGCAGCAGTGACCAGAAACACTTTTCACCAGCTTCAGGTGGTAAGCCAGCTGCAGCCCCTCCTGACATGAAAAGATCATGCCACTGTGGTATGTGCCCTGGTAACATTAGCTAGATTTGACTATTGCAGTGTGCTGCACTATGTGGTTCCAAACTTGAAGGGTGTCTGGTAGCTACAGAATCACTCAGAAATGGAAGCTACTGAAGAATATGGTTGCTCATTTTATCATCAGGAATAAATTTCTGCAAACATGTTTCACCTGTTCAAAAACAACCATATTGGTCACCAGTTTGTTTCCAAGTCTATATTGATCTTAAAGGACCCATCTGGAAGACCTGGGTGCTGATAGGGATCATATTAATCTTTTTTTAAGAAAAAGATTTATTTATGATTTTTACATTACAAAAGAGAAAAACAAAATTGCAGTATATAAATCAAACTTTGGAATTTACATTAAACATTGAACATTATTTCTAAACTATTTGTTAACTTTGTACCATCTTTTTTGGAAAGCTTTTTCATATTTTCCTAAAAGTATCATATTCAATTTATCCATTTCTGCCACATCACAAATTTTTATGATCAACTCTTCTCTAAGAGGTAAGCTATCAGTTTTCCAACATTTAGCAACAAGTATTCTAGATGCAGTGAGGGTATATGATAAAATACTTACATCATCACATCTGAACCCATCTGGTATTATATTAAGCAAGTAAATTTCTGGTAACAATTGCAGCTCTATGTCCATAATCTCTGATATTAACTGTTTAACATCTTTCTAAAATTTATGGATCTTCTCACACTGCCACTACATATGGAAAAAGTGCCTATATTATTCTTACATCTCCAACAGTTTCTTGATACATCTTTATAACATTTGGCCATTTTGTCAGGTGACCAATGCCATCTGTAAAACATTGAGTGTATTTTCTTTATATGATGTAGATCTTAATAGTTTGACAGATTTCCATATTTTCAGCCAGTCATCTATATCCAAACTATATCCTATGTTCTGCATCCATGTTACCATTGATGGTTTAACTGTTTCATCTTGCATAACAGCAAACAATAAGAAGTTATACAATTTTGTATCATTTTGCCAAAGATTGATAACCATATTTTGTCTCAGTCTGTCTTTTCATTATAAAAATCCATTACTTTATCTTTAGTAAACCTTGACTGTAATTGCAATTTTTCCCAACCAGTAAGATTAATATTCAATGCTTGTAGTGTGCCAAACAAATTTAGCTCTTTATTCTTGTTTAATAGTGTTTGATATGTAACTCTCTTATTGTCCGACATCAATGTAGGCATTATAATCCACATAAGCCCAAACTCAGGTATTAACATCTATTAAACAGGCCCCGGTCTATATTCCTTCAATAAGAGAGATTAGTTTAGTCCTGCCCTTTCCCCACACACACAAACACATACATTGTCCAGTCCAGGAAACAGGTTCCAAGTTCACTGGATATGAAACCAATAGGCCTTCATTGAGACTGAAATATCTTAGGCAGTGATGTCCCATGGTCAGGGCCAAAGGACCAGTGCCAGGGAGTCACAGGAAGACTCTGGCATCTGGTTTTCAAGAGACAGTCCCAGTCTAATGCAAGAGATCTAGACATCAAAGTTAGGTAGCAAGGCAAGGTCCAAGGTCAAGGCACAAAAGAAGCCTGGATCCCAAGTGAGTCCACTGGGCATAGTCAGGTTCAGAACAGAAGTCACTATACAAGGGGGTCAAGATACTAGGCAGAGTCTAAGACACATGGTCAGGTCCAGAACAGAGATCATTGCACACAGAGTCAGGATACAAGACAAAGTCCAAGACGTGATCAGATCAAGAATGAAGGTCAAAACACATGGAGGCAAGAAGCTGGGATAATCCCAGGAGTCACAGCAGGGAGCTGATACAAACATTGTTGCCATCAAGGGACTGGCTGCAGCCATTTAATATGTGGAACTGTAGCAGCCTCTCCCCAACCAGGTGTTGCTTGTTCTTGGAAGGAGTCATCAGCTTCTCCAGTTCTGATCACATACAGGTGGGTTTTCTTCTGCTTCTGTTTTGCTCTCTTCTCCCTCCAATGAGTTGTAATTCTGAGGAAGAGCTTGTGCTTAGCAATGGCTCTGGGTGTAAATCATGGAGAACATCTGTGCCTGTGGATGGCACTGGCTGTAAAACTTGGAAAGAGTCTGCAGCTGTTGACAACCCAGACATTTCCCCAGGCAAAGGTTAGAGGTATTCATCACCTCCTTCTGAGTCTTATTCAGACTCCCCACTGGTTAGAGACTGACAGAGCTGAATGATGAGTCATGACAAGTAGCAGGTGATGGGAAAGAGAGCTTCTGGTGATCAGAGTAGGCAATACTGAACTAGCTGGACTAATAACCTAACTTCATGTTCAGATATCAAATTGTCCCACAATCTATCTATCTATCCAGGGGTCATTTCATAGAAAAAGAGGTGCAGGAGCTCATTAGCACGACGCATTAGCATAGCTTATTTGCATATGCCACACCCACATATACAATGCATTATAGCACATGTACACGCACACACATGCACACTGTATCTAAGATGAATGAACTCATTCATCTAATTTCATTATTTAATTATGTGCCTAGCAATGTTTCCTTAAGAAAGGATTGACCTATTTTTGGCTGCAGATTAACGATCATGTTAACAGATGTTAATCTTGTAATCTGTTTTCCTATAAGCACTTCACATAAAAGCAAAAGGGAAGCATTCCCCCCACAGCATCTTTCCTCTTGAGTGACACAGGTAGGGAATTCCAGCAAAACATTTTGCCCACATTAATCTCTAGTGCTTTATGCTGTAATAGACACTGCACCCTTCCAGATCTGGTCACTGTTTAAAATTATTAATGTCATCCATAGGACAGAAGCACTGTGAAGAGACTTCCTAATCTTGAGCATACCCTCTGTGGCTTACAAACATAAAGGAGAAACATGTGATGCAAAGCTTGCATCGCAAACCCATGTACTTCTAATTTAAGCAAAAACAAATAAGCAGCAGCACCATTTCACATCCTCCGGGGCTTGGCTGAGCAAAAGTGACACAATGGAGGAAAGAAAATGGGAGAGAGAACACAAAGGTGAGGGGGAGACACAAAGGCCATTTTATCCAAGGCTGGAGATCCTTTTGTCCACTACAGAGTGATCCCCGGCAGTTCTCACTTCGGAAGAGCTCTGCGGCCTTGAACGGGACTGGCAATAAGCAAACAGACAAACAAGCCAACCAACCAGAAGGACCACATGGAGAAAAGTTTGGAAAGTTCAATGGGCACCTCTTGCCTGGGAGAGGAAGAACCAGTGTAATGTCCTGTAGCAATGTGCCTCGTTCATTGAACAACAACACTCAGTCATTGCTTATGAAACAGCTTTATTTGGTAGAAGGAGACACCAAGAACCAAGGGTTAAGAACAATATCACACCACCTGAGAGTCAGCTGTCCCTCCCTATTATATCAGGTTAAATACATTCCACTATGATGGAAAACCACCTACTTAAAGGTAAAAGCACATCACAACCAGGGGCCGAAAACCAGCAGAACAGCCTGGAAGGAGATGCTGCACAAGCAGACACCCCCTGCAGTCTTCTAAGGGGGAGTCTAATCTTGCTCCCCTCCTCTCCTCCCCTCTAAGTGGTGTGTTCTGCATCTCCTGCAGAAGAGGTGGACCCACGGAAGGGCAGATCTCGACAGCAGCTGTGCCCCCACTTCCTCAAAAACCCAGCTGGGCTTCCTCATGCATTTCCCAGGTCCACAATTGCAAGGATTCCAGGCAAGGAGGAAAAAGGCTCAAGGCCGTCGGGGAGGGGTTTCCTTCCAAGAAAGCCAGCCACTGTGCTCCGCCTAGAGAGTGCAGACACACACATACACCCCTCTCCGTCAGTGTGGCACAGCACACAACGAAGCTAGAGCAAACAACTAGTGGTTAGTCAGTCAGGCACACTTACCTCCTTCTCCTGGCCACCAGCTCTGGGATGTTCTACTGGGATGGTTATCTGACTCAGCTCACATTTATAAAGACCTGGCTGTGGGTGACCGGGGGCGGGGGCAGGGCAGGTGGGGGTGCAGCTTCCTTTACTGTTTACTGACAGAGGGCTGCTCCGGCCCGCTCCAGTCTGAAATGACCCCTGTATCTATCATCTATCTATCTATCTATCTATCTATCTATCATCTATCTATCTATCTATCTATCTATCTATCTAGTACTGCTCATACGGCTATCACCTTAAGCAGAAATCAGGACCAAAGAAAATATTTTAAAAGACCTTAGTATTATTTCTCTTATATTTTATTATTGCGCCTATGGATTTTGCCACTGAGAGGGTGACACAATCATTGGTATCTGATAGTGGCCATGACACCTGGGCTCACACATTTAGCAGTTCCATATCTTTAAGTAAAGGGGTGACTAAATTAGCCCTCAACGCATTGAATATAAGGCACTTCATAATCATATGTTCAATGGTTTCAGTTGTATGATATGAGCATCTGCATGTCCTATTAGAGTATGATACTTTATTATAACTGCCCTCCAAAACTGCCAAGGGAAGAACGTTCAGTCTTGCCAAAGTAAAAGCTCTTCTTAGTTTTGAGACTGTCAGTTGATAAAAATATTTTGGCAGTTGCATCAGGAGGGCAATTCCCAAATGGAGTTTTGACCATACCTTACACATCGTAATAGGCACACTTGTAACATCCAGTTTCCTTACAATTTTTTTTTAATTTGTCTTCTAATGTCTTTACTTTCTGTATTTTTAATCATATCATTTATTATTCCTAGGCATTTCATTTCCTTTTCCAATAGTTGATCCTATTGACTGTAATGTGTATCTGCTTGGGTAAGCCCATGTAGAGTAGATCCTCCCACAGATTTGGAAAACCTTTACTTTAAAGAGAAATGCTTTAATCCAAGCCCTAGCCTGCATTGATAATTCTATGCTATGCCCAAGACACATCTAGAAGTAGCCAATAAGCATCAGAAAAAGTCATACTGGATGGAATCCATTTTTCAGAAGTGACCTGAATCCAAATTTCCACACCATACAGGAAATGATTTAGAACCTTAGCATTAAATACCTTTAAGGCCAAGGGGTCCCACAATCTTATTTTCATTTTATTTACTCTGGAATATTTGGCATATCAAGAGGTGCCAAAACATATTTCAAAATGAATAAAAATCAGAGCAAAAGTGAAAGAAATTGGCTGCCATGACACCTTTGGGGATCTGACCAGGCACTTAGACCATCTGAATACTTATAGCGACATCCTAAGTAGAGTTTCACTCTTCTAAACCCGTTGAAGTCAATGGAATTAAAAGGGAGTAACTCTGTTCAGGACTGCACTGTTAGCTATACATACCAGACTAACCCAAGGCTAATTTATGGGTAGATTATAGACTTGTGCATTTTTTATTAAATACAATAATTACAAACATTGTGTAATTATCATAATAAATACCAAAACAAATCCCCTTTAAAACATCAGTTGTTGTAGATTTTCCAGGCTGTATGGCCGTGATCATGGCATTGTAGGACCTGATGTTTTGCCAGCAGCTGTGACTGGCATCCTCAGAGGTATAATACATAAAGATGGAGTACTCTCTGAGTCAAGCTGAGAAGAAAAATGGTAGGCAGGTAATTTATATTTGGTAGGCAGCATGCCAGTCACAGCTGCTGGTGAAAGATCAGGTCCTACAATGCCAAGACCATGGCCATACAACTAATGAACTCCGGCCGTTAAAGCCTTCAACAACATATCCCCCTTAAAACAGCCAGTAACGGGGGAAACATAATTTTATTTCTTCTTGTTCTGATTTCTTTTTGTGATTGTAATCTCTGCCCTCTGTTGGTTTCACTTTTATGAGGTAGCCAGTGTTTATCTAGAGCATAGAGAGAGCAAGTTTCTTTAGGGGGAGAGGGAGAGAGGCTCTGGGCTTTCTAGATTGCCTGAAAGCTGTATGCACTAGGATTACATACATGTGAGGGGTGTTCTAATGCTGAAGAAATGGAGTGGGACTTTGCCTTCCTCTCTCCTCTTAATACCTGCCCTGCTCTGCCAAATTTTCCCTTGCAGCCTGCATTCCCTGCTTGCCTGTTGCTCTTTGAACATTATCTCACACTAAGAAATCTGCATCAAGGACCTCTTACTGCCTGCCTTCCTGTTCAGATGCTTACCCTCTTTTTGTCACCAAATGCCCTTGCCTTATTAGTCTGCTTCTTCCTCACATTACTGTTCTTTGAGATAAGTAGCTGCAGTGCTATTTGTGCTGCTGTTTGGAATCCTAAGAACATAAGAGAAGCCAATGTTGGATCAGGCCAGTGGCCCATCCAGTCAAACACTCTGTCACACAGTGGCCAAAAATACCAGGTGCTATCAGGAGGTCCACCAGTGGGGCCAGGACACTAGAAGCCCTCCCACTGTTGACCCCCCCAAGCACCAACAATACAGAGCATCACTTGCCCCAGACTTAGAGTTCCTGTCTATACTTTGTGGCTAATAGCCACTCATGGACCTCTGCTCCATAAGTTTATCCAATTCCCTCTTGAAGCCATCCATGCTTGTAGCCGCCACCACCTCCTGTGGCAGTGCATTACATGTGTTAATCACTCTTTGGGTGAAGAAGTACATCCTTTTATCTGTTCTAACCCGACTGCTCAGCAATTTCATTGAGTGCCCATGAGTTCTTGTATTGTGAGAAAGGGAGAAAAGTACTTCTTTCTCAACCTGGTCTATCCCATGTATAATCTTGTAAAACTCTATCATATCATCCCTCAGTCGTCATTTCGCCAAGCTAAAGAGCCCCAAGTGCTTTAACCTTTCTTCATAGGGAAGGTGTTCCAACCCTTTTGTCATTCTAGTTGCCCTTTTATGCACTGTTTCCAATGCTATAATATCCTTTCTGTGGTATGGTGACCAGAATTGCACACAATATTCCAAATGAGATCGCACCAATGATTTATACAGGGGCATGATGATACTGGCTGATTTGTTTTCAGTTCCCTTCCTAATAATCCCCAGTATAGCATTGGCCTCTCAGTTTTCTCATAAACTTTAATGTTAAACATAAAAGCCTTTCATTACTGTCTGAAATTTGGCACTGTGGGTATCCTAGAGGAGTACTACAATCCCCCAGAGTTGTATCCAATGTAGATGAAAATTGTGAAGGTACAGATATGAGAAGAGGGGAAGCAGGTCTTCCATTGATACCAATGGGGAATAATAACAAAACAGAATTATAAAAATGAATCAGCCAAGGAAATAATGACCAAAAACCCCATACAAAACAACTCAATAACAAAATATTTCCTTTTGAAATTAGTAGGGGGGGAAATTGGAAAGATTTGGGGGTATTCAGGGGCATCATATTCGGGCCTCCAAATACCCCCGAATACAATATTCAGCAATGTAAGCTGATTCTGATGATATTTGGGAGAACCGAATGTTCAGCCCCATTATCTCATAGGGTATAATGGGGAATGGGGGAGGGGGTTTGAGGTAGAGGCTCCAAATTCACAGGGAAGCTGCTGGAGCCTCCCCCCACATGAACCCCCAAGTTCCAAAGACATGGGACCAGTGGGTCCAATTCTATGGGCACCCAAACAGGTTGCCCCCATTCCCACCAATGGAGGAAATAAAAAACCTAACCCAGCCAGCAAGGCAGGCAAACAGACACCCAGCAGTCAGACTCTCCTAGAGAATCTCAGGGAAAGTAAACTGTTGGGAGGTTGCTTGTCTGCCTGGAACCTGACACGCACTGCAGAACAACTGCCACAGTGGCAATGCAAGTGCCACACAGAGGCTGTGGTCACACACACTAAATAATCCACTTTCAATCCACTCCCAGTGTGCTTTCCAACTGGATTTTGCTAGTTCACACAAGTAAAATCCAGTTGGAAAGTGCACTGAAAGTGGATTGAAAGTGAATTATTTAGTGTGTGTGACCACAGCCAGAGACCCAACAAGACCAACATCAAACCAGAGAATCTCTGAGGGGGAGCCTTTCTGAAAGGGCAGTAGAACCAGGGCATTGAATGCAGTAGTGGCAGCCTGGCAACAGAATCCTATGCCTGCCAGTGCCTGCCAACTTGTACAGCATTACTACATTCAAAAGCTTCAATAGAGGCATCCCCCCCACCCACAAACCTGGGGAAACTGGGAAAGGAAGGATAGGTGGCTGCCACACAACCTTATCAAATCTCTCTCCTTCCTGACACCCCCTTAGCTTCTCACCTCACCTGTAAGATCAGATGGACTGCTTGGGACACACAGTATAGCATGCTCAAAGTAAAGAAAGTGCTTTACCTGGGTCAACCTCCTCCAGACTTCATAGCAAGGGAGACAGATACCTGGATAATCATTCTCACACTGTCCTTTTCTTCCTGTGTCTTCTCTCCTGTTACTATTTCTTTGATTTGTAGAATGGAGATCTCAAGAAAACAACTTACTTTCACCTCTCCCACACCTGCCTCCACCCTTAGCTAGTACTCCTCTATCCTATCTCTCATCTTTCCTATCCAGATTGTAGTTCTACCACAATAAAGAGACTAGTATTAGTCTGTTAAACTTAAAACATGGCTCCATGTACCTTTGTGGCACTCAAAGCCTAGCTACCCTGGTTGGATCCTTCTCAACTACTTGTTTTCCAATCCAAGCAGCTGAACACACTGCTATTGTGGGACCTGCCAGCTCTACAGGCCTGAGTATCCCCTTTACCCCTTGTCAAGTAGTCCTGAGAAGGACTGCTTGTCTGGCCAATGGTCCACTGGGCAGTGTGGACAGGGGATCCCAGGCTTGCCTACCTGAGGGATGTTCTAGCTAGTGTTACCCGGGATACACCACGGGGAGACGAGCTAGAGTAGCACCCCAAAAGAAAGACTCAAATTCTGGGTAGTGGTAATTTGTGGGACTGCTGCCCTGTCAGTCCACAAACATACCCTTACCCATTGAGTCAACCCAAGGAAGGCCTCAGAAAGTGAGAGGGAGGGGTGTTGTTTGTCACCAGCTGTCACTGTCCCATTTGAGGAACCATAGCCTAGGTGTGGCTGGCTGCCCCTCATCATGCCCCCCTCACCCACCACCTACCTCTGCAGAGAAAAACACCTCAGGCAACAGTGTTAATCTCCATGGCATTCCTCTGGGTTTTTCTGGTTTTTGTCTGGGATTGGCCATTTTTCCAGCTAGAGTGAAAACTGTTTTTGCGGCTGTTTAAACTAGCATTAAATTTTTGTTTGGGGATGGATGGTACCCAGAGTGAACCTACATCACCCAGCACCATACAGCCAGTGGGATTCTATGGAGGTGTTCTGGGGAGGGTGGCCTGGGTGAAAGAATGCCAATGGAGGGGCTGGTGGGCCATCTATCCACCAATCAGAATGAGTTGGAGAACATGTCTCTCTCTGGTCTCTCTCTACTTTTAATTTTGGCAAAAGCATTTGTCCCCAAACTTTCCAGCTCAGACAGAGAGAGAGGATGCAGGCACAAGAATGTGCTCACTTCAGTCACCCTCAAGGTCCAGGTCTCGAAGCCGAATGGTGGCAAGTCGACCTTCAGGAAGACCAGCTGCTCTAATGTCCAGGGGTTCAAACCACTAAACACTTACTCCAAGCAGAGAGCCTAAGTTTTACAAGGCCTTGAACTACTGGGAAAAGCTTTGCTGGCCCACCCTGCACCCAAACAATGCAGAACGACAGTTCATAGTAATAGGAGCATGCATTTTATTGTTATTCTTTTAATTATGCAAGACATTCATGACAACTCTATGTCATATCTGCTATTAAAGGAAATGATTATTTATTTGATATAATGAAAATAAAATTTAAAACAAACCAATGGTGACAGCAAATGTGATTGCTTAGCCACTTCCTCTGCCTTAGAATAGACTCTAAAATAAGCTCCAGAGCACATTTTGTTGGAATAATCAAAAATATTTAGCTGTGTTCTAGCAGTCATGTCTGCCAGTTTATCATCCACAGTTCCCTATTGTGCTAGGGAATTACATGGTTTTTGTTTAGCAAAAGCAGGAGAGCTCCAAATTCCACCAACTTAACCTTCTTATTCCTGCCCACCATAGCTTAGCTGGTCCCTTGCTGCAAATAGTTAATAAAGTGGCCCTTGTTTACTTCCAAACTGTTGTCTGTCTCATTATTCCAACTGGGGGGGCAATGCTATATAAGGCCTCTTAATGAAGAGGAATCATTTAACTATTGTGGCTAATTACCTTTAATAAACCTATCTTATATGAATTAATCTAATCTTTTTAACAGTCATCTAATGATATCAGTTCACTAAGCTAATTGTACATTGTATAAAGAAATACTTATTTTTGTCTGTCTGTCCTAAATGTCAATCAATCTTATAAGGGGACTTGTTTCTGCTAATATGAGAGAAGGGGGGGAATGGCACCTTTGTTCACAATTTTACAAAGACCTATTAAACCGCACCCCTTAATCATCTTTTTTCCAAATGAAAATACCCAAAGAGTTAGCCTTTTCTCATACATAATGTTATCCAACCTGTTAATCATTTAAGTTACATTTTTGTTGTCTTTTCTAGCTTTACAGTATTCTTCCTGAACTGGAACAACCAAACTTTTATAGAACAAGTGCCGATACTGATTATTTAATTAATCATATTATAAATCTCAAATTCTATGCTGGGAATTATTGGAAAAGGAACTAAAAATGGCACATTTCATAATATTCTGGAGATATATTCAGGTGGGTAGATGTGTTGGTCTAGAGCAGCAGAACAAAGTTTGAGTCCAGTGGCACCTTTAAGACCAATAAAAAAATTTTAAGGCGTAAGTTTTCATGTGCACACAAACTTCTCCAAAATCACGTACTACCCACCTGAATCTATCAATATTATGATACTAATAATTCCCAATATAGAATTTGATATTTTCACTTCCACAATGTCCTGAGTTGATGTTTTAAGCAAGTTTAAATATACACTCCACAGCCCGGATTTCATTCCGAGTTAGTCAATTCTAAGTCATTCTGCATATAAGTATATAAGTGAAGTATAAAAAAATAGTCCATTGTGCATCAGTTACATATAGGCCCAGACATGTAACTTAGTAGGAAATCAAATCAACTTCCAATGCAATCCTAAGAATACATTACTGGGAGTAAGCCCCATCATAGGGCTGCCAGCTCTGGGTTGGGAAATTCCTGGATATTTGGTGGTCGAGCTTGCGGAGGAGAGGGACTTCCATGGGGTATAAAGCCATAGAGTCCACCTTCCAAAGCAGCCATTTTATCCAGGGGAACTGATCCCCATAGTCTGGAAATCCATTGAAAGAGCTATTACTTGCCATTTTATTGCCCATTCATTCAATCTGGATCCTTCAGCTCTTTTTCAGTCTGTTGGGATTTTACTTTCTCAAAGGCTTTTTTGTAATATGCAGATAGTGCCACAGGGCATGTAAGGCAGAGATGTTCCCCCAGGCATTTGGTTGAGGACAGTGATGGTCTTCCATCTGGCTAGCACTCCTGCTTCTCCTCCCCCCACCTCCAGGCAGTGGCATACTTTGGCAGTTTCATCACCATCTTATTGGTTATTTCTTGCTGTATTGTTATGATTTTAACTTTTTAACTATTATTATGTAAGGTCTTCTTGATATACACTGCCCTGAGCCCTGTCCCATGGGGGAGGGCAGTTTAAAAATTTAACTTAAAAAATAAATAATAAAATAATAAATTTATAGAATCTGTCTCTAAGGACTTTAAAGTCTTGAGATAAAATGGCAGACACATAGGCATAGGTCGTTTAGCACATCAAATTATTTGTATGCACTTGTACCATCTAAGAATGGAGGACAGCATCAGAACTGTGGTATTGCACTACCTCTACATTTTACATTTCCTGTTCTGGTGATTTACAAAACTATCTGCTAAATACACTATCAGTTTGGGGGGAAGAAGTAAAATTAACAGCCTGATGCTATAAATGTTTGCTCAAAAGCAAATCCCAAAGAGTTCAATAAGACTTACTCCCAATTAAGGATACCCAGGATTGCCACCTAAATCAATTAAACACATATAGCTTGCTGCTGGCATTTGTTAATTAGAGAGATTGCTTTTTTGTCAAAAATATCAGTGTATACTCAGAAGAGCATGGCAGAAAGGAAACAAAAATAATTTGGTGTATTTAGGGGCGAACATATCAAAAAGGTTAAGATCTTTCTTGTGTGCTCTTTAAAGTCTATTTAAAGTCTAAAGGCAGAAGTCTATTTCATAATCTTTTAAGGACAGATAGAAAGCTGGAGGCTTTCTGAGGAAACTAAATCCAGCAAGCTTCTTTGTTGTTGTTGTTTTAAAGATGCCCTAACAATAATGCAGTAGGGTGAAAAGATCAGGAACACTTTATACACATTGTGCTAATTACTGCAAGTACTTAAAGTTGTAATTAGCTTATTATACTGCAGAGAACCTAACATGGCATGTCTTTCAAAAGAATTTCTCTCCAGATCATTAGTGGGAAAGCTAACAACATCTGCTTCAAATAAAATCAACCAATTAGCACAGGCAACTTCATATAGTTTGCAATCAGAGAATTATATTGTGCCAAGTGCTAATTTCAATGTGAATACTATCTCCTTCTCATATCCCACGCTTATCTGCCAGCACAGCTGGTGTTTAACACTACTGACTTCAGTCAAGTCTCCAAAAACTTATGTTAATTTGAAATAACCTAATCAGAGTATGCAACACAGAGCGTGGTTGATCTCTGCTTAATTAAAACTGACCTTGTCATTTCCCTGCCTATAAAACACTATTATCTCACCATTTATGCAGTCAAGTTACCATAAATATTCAGGTTTGTGTGGAAATGCAGGAAGACAAGCTTTAAATTATTTTCAGGTAGTAAAGCTGAAATCAGCTCTGGGTGCACCAATATCCAATAATGTGTTGCCATAGTTCCCAGTCAGCCACTAGGTAAAGAGATGGTCTTGCCCCATGCCTGTGTGGGGTTTTTTGTGTGGGGGGAGGGTGAGAAGAAAAAGATAAAGGTGCAAAAAAAATTCTCTCTAATTCTTGCTTTCATTATCTGCTACTGCCAGAATCTTTATATTATCTAGCCCCCTTCTTTTTCATTGTCTGCCTGTCTCTGAGCTGTGGGTAACACCTGAATGATGTTTATTTTCTCTTGTTATATATATATATGCAGTTCCCAAGTCCTTAGTGGCTTATGAAAGCTCTGCAGGTAAAGTTAAGGAATCATGGGTTTAGGAAATGAACTCCAATCCTGGAAAAGTTGACCAGAGCAAGAAAGTAGAGAGTTCCAGAGAATCATGAGCTAGAGTTAGCAGGTGAAGGATCTAAACTCACATGTGAAAAATGGTATCATTTCTCCTTGGGACAATACATATCAAGAAAGATATTGGAAAATTAGAAATCTTTGAAAAAAGAAGATTGATTATCTATAAAAATCAAAATGAACACAGCAATCTGGGCAATAGCAAACACAAAGTGGCCAAAAAGGGCAAAAGAACACAACAGAAAATTGACCTTGGGCAAGATACTGTACATTATTCTCCTCCACCCACAACCTGCTTAATTCTGTTTACTGTGTTAGCCCCCAGAGGGAGAAATCCAACAAAAGTGGATTGTGACTAAATCCAAAGGAAAGCAATGTAATGGGATGCAGTCACAATGGGACTTTGCAGCTATGACCACTGGATGGATTGTGCCCAGGGTGCTCTTCCAGTCCCAGTAAAAAACACTTCAAAGTTTCTTCCTCATTTCCTAATTAGCCCCTAAGAAGCCACTTCTTCTATGCCATCCCACACAAGAAAACTCTCTAAATTCCACACACTTTAAAACATGAACAAAATAAAACTCTCCATAAAACAAAATAATTACATACTTGTTAATCTTTTTTAAAAAGAACAATATAAAATTTGAATACAAAGCAATGGTAAGAAATTTAATTACAACTTTTTAAAGTGTTAAATAATTTAACGCTTTCATAGATGGCATTAGCTAGTATTTATTACATATTATTTCTTAAAACAAAAGCAGCAAAACCAGGAGGTTTTTGCCACTTGTCTTAAAACTACAAAGATCACATCTTCTGCTGTCACCTGTTGCGAATACACATTGGGTTCACTAAAAGCTTTACAAAGGTCAACATGGAACCCTAGATTTATAATGTATTTCTTCAGAATAAGGAAATATGAGCACCCTTCAGTTAATTCTCTCCTTCCAAAGAGAATGTTAATCAAATAAAAACAAATATATGACTGAAAGCCATAGAACACTGCTGTAACCATATAAATACTTTAGATCTTTCAGCAATTCTGCTATAAACTGAGGTTAAAGCTGGATGTTGGAAGATGTTCACCTCAGCTACTTCACTTAGTGTTCAGTGGGTTACATTCCATACTAAGAGAAGCAAAATCCAAAACGGAATGACCTAGAAAATGGATAATGGCACACATAGCCTTTAATCTTTGGGCCACCATTTCAAGTACCGCCAAGGTCAATAGTGAGCAGCAATTCATTATCTTCAGACAGCTGTTCATTGGCATATCTAAAACTAAGTGGTAATTGCTCAAACTGCTTTCTGCTAGACAGGTGTCCATACCATAATTAGGTCTTAACTGGTAACACTATTGACAGTATCAGTGGAACACTAAGGAATTAGGAAGAACAGAGGGTGAGCTAATGTCTAAACCCTGAGGTACTGGCTCTCCTGATAGGGACTTATTTACTGATGTACAGAAATTCCATTCACACCAGTATCAGTTAAGGTTATGAGGAAGTTACACTTCAGGACTGCAATTTGTCAAGTAATCCAATCCACTTCGGTATACTTTTAAGAGAAGAAAAATATCTTCTCTTCCCAAAATGGAGCTGATGACAATAAGAGATTAAAGAATGTGGTTTAAAGGAAGCCTGAACAGAGGGGAAAAAGATTCACTCTGAAGTAACCTTGAATAATTGTTAGTTGTCAGAGGGAGATTTAAACATAAGAGTAACTGATACAAAGAAATGTAATTAAATCCAAAAAAGGTCCCAAAGAGAGCTGATCTAACTTTTTTCTTTCACAAAAAGACCAACTCTAACCTGATCTGCCTTACTCATTATGTACACAGATGCTTTTGAAGTGCTCCTCTAGGATCTAAAGATCTTATAAGAATCATAGTTCAGAAGACCAGCTGCAATGGTCTGTTGGCAAATCCTCATCTTGTGTTGCTAACTGCATAGTATACATAAATGTACATATAATGGAGCATTCTTCCTCTTAGTAAAGTTGATAATAAATAATTAACATTAATACAATTTGTTAATAATTAACATTAATAAAATCCATGATGTCATACACTATAAAATAGATAACAAAAGATAAGAGAATCCTGCAAGCAGGCTTAAAATCTAAACAAATGCATAACAAAACGGGAAAGAAAAAAATGCTAAAACAAAGTAGAAAGGATAGGTGGAGCATCTGCGTCATGAGTTGCTTCTTAAAGAATGGGAGGGATTACATTATTTATTTATTTACATAATTTACAGTCTGCTTTTCTTAATGCAACTCAGGGTCAATTGCACCATGTAAATTTATGCTATTAGTTGGAAGTTACATCTAATAAGCAATGTAATAGGACTAAGGTTGCAGAAATTTGAAATGAAGCTGTTATCTGAACAAAGCATAAGTAATAAACATGACATTTTAAATAATGCAGAACATGGTATTACACAAGTAGGGACAAAATGCATTTTCCTGAATCAATCAATTATGATACAGCTCTATTTCCTTTATAAATATGTCCTCTAAACAATTTGTTTTACATAGTTTTTTGAAATCTCAGTATATCCTAGTAAATATCAATAAAATGGCTCAGTGGTAGAGTATATCCTTGCCATGCAGAAGGCCCAAGATTCGATCCCCTGAATCTCCAGTTCAAAGAATCAAGTCAGGCCTCAGCCTGAGACCATGGTAGACCAATGGTCTGATTCAGTATAAGGCAGCTTCATGTCTGACATTTTAGGAGTGAGGGAGCCTTCTTGGCCTCCTCAAGCAGGCCTTTCCACAGGATGGGTGCCACTACAGAAAAGGCACATGTATGGAGAGTTGTTGATCTTGCCTGTCTGCAGGTGATACCTGCAGAAGATGAAGGCACCTTCAGATGAATGAGAGTGTTGAGGTGGGCCTTAATGGAGAGGTGGTCTTGCAAATGTGAGAATACAAGGCTGTGAAATGTATATGATAGCTAATACTTTGAACTGAGTTTGGTAACTGATGGACAGCCAATGGAGTGACTATATAATGGGTTTAATATGCATGCTTTTCCTAGCTCCAGATAATAACTGAGCTGCAGCATTCAGCACTAATTGGAGTCTTCAGCTTGCTTTTGAAAGGAAACCTATATAGAATGAATTCAAGTACTTTAGACTTAATGTTACCATGGTATGGATCCCGGTGGCCAGATCAGCTGTATCAAGGTAGGTGTGTTAGCCAAATTGCCTTATTTCTTTAATAAAGATGGGGAATTATGAATATTAAATGGCAATAGGCATAAACAAAGGGAGCAATAACCTGTGTATACCAGAAATAGACCAGGAGACTAGATCTTAAATATGTTTTTTACTAGATAATCCACACATATATACAATTGAAATAAAACAATCACACACTCAAGCAATACAGAACTAGGAAACTAGATAGAAGGGTACAGCAACAGTTGCATGAGCAGGAAGTATCGTTGGTGGAGTGATACTTTTCCTGTCCGATGCAATGAGGTGATCCTGCAGTGAAAAATGGGGAGAATACTAAGGAAGAGGTCGTCTGTTGATCAGCAGCACACATGGTAGACTCCAGACAGCACTATGAATGCAGTCAGCAAAATAGGATGGGATAAGGTAGGCAGGAGAAGAGAGAGTGAATAATGGCTGATGCTCTTCTTATATACCCTAAGAGGTGCTTGGGGCATGAGCCACCAAGGCACATAGTCCCCAGAAAGAAACTAGAAGCTGCCAGTTCATTAATGTGTCAAAAGAACGGAATTAAGTGCTGGGCAATTAATATAATGTTTACTAACAGTAACACCTCTCAGAGTGGATGGCTTAAGACAAAGGAAAAGAAAAGTTAGTCATTCCAGGTGCTTGGCCCATGTGGAACACATTAAATCAAATGCTTCCAAAACCTCTGGTGCTATAGAGAAGTTTTTTTGGGCCTTGGGAGGCCAGAATGTAATGGCAGCTGTTAGAATTTTCAAGGCCAAACCATTTGCCCAATTATTATATGGAGCTCCCTCAAGTATTACAGCATCTCAATCCCATATGCAGTCTATGGAAAAAAACTCAATCCGAATTTTTAAGATATATATTACAAGTCAATTCATGTGTTCCCAATACAGTTATCTGAATAGAAACAGGTATGGTCACTGTAAAAGCACGCCTTTGGATTGCTGCCATTCTTTATCAGTCTAAATTACTTACAAATTCCACTGTATACAATATTAACAGGTTTAATATTAAGAGATTCTATAGTATCACACTGGACTAAAGAAATAGAATTTAAATTGGGCCATGGATTATCATCAAGTAAAAAAAATTGTTAAGCAAAGAATTATGGATGTTGAAAGACAACTTGATTTGAACTTGACAAAGCAATATCTGCCAGGAAGGGTAGGATTAAATAAGGTAATACCAATGGTATATTTGCAAAATTTAGATAAACCTGACTACAGAAGAGCATTCACCCTACTCAGAACCGATATGCTTCCATCTGCAGTTTTAGAAGGTAAATACAAAAGACAACCTTATGAGGAAAGATTGTGTATCTGTGGAGAGGAGAAGGTAGAAATGAGGGAACATGTGATGTTTGAGTGTAAAATGTATCAAAGTATTAGAGACATTTCCATAACCCCGATTTGTTCTCGATCTCCTGGGAGAAATGAAAGATTTTACTTAGATAAGTTGCTGGCTGACAAAGAGCAGGAAACTACTTTAAACATGGCAAAATTTGCCATGCAGGCTATCAAAATCCGGAGGCAAGCTATTAGTAGTTAGATAGTGAATATTGTACTTAAACAGAGATTTTAATTATTTAATAATATTTTATTCTTATCCCTAACATTTTAATGTTTGATATTCTGGATCGTGTCTGTATGTATTTTAATGTTTTATCGGTTGATGTATTTTCTGTTCCTTTATGTATTTGGTCAATGACCATATCAATAAATTGATTGATTGATTGGGAGGTGCTTGGCCAGTCAACAATCTAGTGATCTGCATCTGCGCTATCTTGATGGGCGGTGGGTGTGTTTGGCTGCTCAGATAATCCTGTCATGGCCAAGTTCTGTTGTTTAACTTAAGGATGAGTACATGCAGTAATGCTAGGAGAAGGTGGGGGGGGGGAGGCTGCCTGCATGTTAGAGAAGAAGTCCTTCTATGGAGTCCTTTGCAGGAACACTCAGGCTTCTTGGTGTAAAGCATGGCTTCTGCTTGCTGGCTGATGCATATTTCTGGCATCAGGGAGGTTGATTTGCCTCCTGTATGGGAGCAGGGGCAAAGAACACTGGGTATGTCCGTGGGTCCATGTCTGGCTGGCACACTGCTTCAGGGTGCAGCTTCCCTCAGCTGAGCACATGTCTATAGTCCAGGAGGTTGGCACCATCATCGGGCTACCATACAGTTCAATCCCTGGCATACTTATTACACAGTTCAGCTCACAGCCATAGTCCATAGCTTTATAAATGCTGAACTAGGCTCTTGCAGGGCAACAGGTGGCCATTTTCCTGGGCTAAACTGAGTTGGAGTTAGAAAAGGCATTTTTTGCAGCTGCATTAATTTGCTTCTCCAGCAGTAATACTGGGTCCAGGATAACCCATCATTGAGTAAGGGCTAGCTGAACCCCATTAAAAGTGGGAAGCACAATGACATTCAATACTGCAGCTTTCCCAACCAGCACTGGCTGAGGTCAGACTGGCAGTATGAAGCGTGAGGGAGTATTTCTTGCATATTGTTCATTGACAGGGGGTAAGTTCAGACTGGCAGTATGAAGTGCAAGGGAGTCATGGCAAAAAGACCTGGAACAACATGTTCCGGGTATTCCCGGTCAGACTGCACCGACTGATGCAGGAGCATACCAAGGAGGAGCCGCAAGGGAGCATTTGCACTGTTGGCCCGCCCCTGGCAGAGGCGTGGCTGTAAGTGGCTTTTTCTCACTCCGGTGACATGCGCCTATGCACATAGACGCAGCAGCAATTATCAACGGGGCTTGTTCGTGCAGCTTTTAGCGTGCACACATCCAGGAAGTGGGATCAACGTGCTCTCCAGGGTTTGCTAGCACTTTCACCTGGTACTGTTTAAACTCGGGAGGGAAGCATTACAAGACAGGTTGAGTACAGCTGGGGAATGCCTGACAGCTGTTCCTGTGTAAACCAGCCCCTTTAATCCATTTGTGAAACATGCCTATATTGGGCCAAACTGCCAGTCTGAACTTGGCCATTATCTCTGTCTTGTCTGGTTCAGTTTCAATTTGTTCACTTTCAGCCATTTAACCATGCAGTCAGACAGTGGCTCAAGACCTCGACTGCATTGCCAGGGGGTTTAGATGGAAAGATAAAGAGTTGGTTGTCATCAGAATATTGATGATATCCAGTAGGGATGGGCAAGAACTGGCTCACAAAGTAAAGTTTGCCACAAAGTTTGGGCGGTTCGTGGTTCGCAAAGCAATTTCCATGGCACCCGGCATGAACATTCCACGAACTTTGGCGCTGTTTGTAGTGGTTCATGAATGGATATATTTCCAGACAGACTGTTGCCACTCAATTAAACTGTCTACAAAACTCCAAGGCAACGGGGGGTAGAATTATCCAACCTTGAAAACCCCAGTAGGAGCCCTCCAAAGCTTAACAGGCACTGCTGGCTGCCAGTAACAGAGTTTCCATTCTGCTCTATGGGATGAAAAAGCTATATATATGCTCAGCTCAGCTCCACAGCCTTTCATCTGTTGGCTGTTCACAGTTACACAGAGAGGCAGGGGACTTGTTAAAAGTCGACTAGTGGAGTACATTCATTTATTCCATTCCAATTATGAACTCCTCTGCCCTGCTATGGTTTGGGTGTTAGGTGGACTCAGGACTCTGAGCCACCCCATCTCTCTGCTCACACAGAGCAGAGGGCCTTAGCTACTGGGTGCCTTGGCTGAGTGAGGACCCACATTTTATACCGTCCTGCTTGTGAACATCTCTCCCTGCTGAGGTTTGGGTGTTAGGTAGTTTGAGGCAAAGCACCCCCCGTTTCCTCCAAAGGGTTAATGTGAATATTAGTGGGCCTATTCCAGCTTGCAGGTGTCTGTAATTGGGCCTTTTTGCTTACATCCTTATCTCTTTAAAGGCCAGGGTCAAGAATGTGAAAATTGGCCCTTCTTGGGAACCTATGATGCACTGGAAGGGGGAAGCAGGAGCAATGTCATAATCTTCTTGAGTGCTCCAGCAAGCACAAGCCCTGATTGGATGTGGATCATAACCTGATGCCAGATGACCTGAAACTGTGATTGACCAAGAGGCCAGAGAAATGCCATGCTAACTTTGTGGTTTTCCTGGACTGAGGCCTGGACAATGCTAAGCTTGCATTGTAATGAATAGATGCATAGAGAATGCTTGAGCCTCTGCCTTGGACTCTGAAACTTTAAGATTGTGCCATCTAATACCAGGTGCCAATATATTAGATAGAAAATTAGCTTTCTTGTTTTTGTGCTGTAAGGCTTAGAATCTGCGTTGTCTAGTATCAAATTTGTTCTTTAAGTATTTAATAAACCCTCCATATTCTACTAGGGTCTGATTTATTGTGTGCATCTAGCCTTGAGAACCCATGGGGCCCTGGATTGGGTTCCTTGACAGATGGACTCAGGGTTCATGGCCACACAAAAGATATTGGGCCAGATGACAACCTTGCATGACCAGTACTCCAGAGGATTGGCATCTGCAGTCTCAGGAGACTTGGTCAGGTACTCCCTCACCATCACCTCTGCCAAATCCTCTGCCATGGCACACCTGGCATCCCCCCACTCCTGACCTCCCAATTCATTACTGACAACCAGTAGTGGGGCTTCTTCCTGGTTGGGCTCTTTAAGGCAGAGGTGCTGGGCTGTGGCTCTTCCTCCTCCACCACCTCTTCCACCCACTGTTCCCTCTGGCCATGTTTGTTGGCCTGTAGCTTCCACAGCCTTTGCAGAGCTCGTGCTTCCATTGAAAGAGCTCTGCATTCAGGAGACCAATGTTGCCTTTTATCTGGGGCTCACTCACAGTCTGTACAGGCCATCTTGTACTCCCCTTTATTGCAGAGAGGATTCAACCTGGTGGTGATGCCCACCTGCAGCCTCCCTGCCATGGGACAACAGCCAACTCCAATGAGAGACCAGCACCTAGTCCAGCCTTCAAATCAAGGGGATGACTTTCCCCAAGCTGGCCGTATGGGCACACAACATATCAGTGATATCCTGGAAGGGCTTGAGGACATGCACCATTTGGGAGAGGGTCAGCCAGTCATTGGAGCTGATGCTGAGCTCCTCTTCCCTGTGCAGGATGGTCATGGAGGTGATGACATCCTGTGTGACGCTCTTCTGTTCCACCAAATGCACAATCACAGTGTAGGTGGAGTTCCTCCTCCTCCTCCAAAGTCTCTTGTCATGTCTGCCTTTCTGCCATTGCTTCACTTACAATGGAAAAGTCTGATTTCCACTGGTCTGGTCAGGTTGGGGTACCTGCCAAGCTGTCGTGGAGTAACATTGGGGAACCCCTGTCAGACATCTCTTGTCATGTCTGCCTTTCTGTCCTTCATAACCTGCCTTTGGAGACTTGGGGAGGCTGTAAGTATAAGGGGATACATGCCTTGCTTCCAATGTCTGGTGTGGGGGAGTCTGCCCAGATAAAGTTTCCCTGTGAATTTGGTGTCACTGGCTTGTTCCAGAGCTGTTCCATAGACTCCTGTAACTCCAGCTGTCTTTTCCAGGGAGAGAACTGGGGAGACATTTTGGGGTGGAGGTCCATAACTGGGACCCCAGAAATGTAATCCACCCCCACCTTGGAGAGATGTAGAGGAGCAGGTGGCAGGATGAGGTTCCCTGTGTGCTTGGCGTGTGTAGCTTGCAGGGAGTTCATTCTACACACTTTTGAACCTGTGTCTGACATTTCCCCTAAAAACACCTTCCTGGCTTGACCTTCATCCTGTTGAGTTTGCAGTACCACAGTGGCACTGGTTTTGCTGAGCTTGCAAAAATGCCCCCCACCTTCAGTTTCTACTGCAGAGATTCTCTGAGACTTTGTGTTTTTCTGGGCTTTTTTTGCCCTTGCCTTTTTTGCTGTTTTTCCCCTTCCATTGGGGGGGCGTAACTTGGAATCTGTAATTCCAGTTCTCACCAAAAGTTGGAGGACAGGTAGAGGAGAGTAAGCTAGAGAACCATTGCCAGTTTGGTGTCTCTAGCTTGCACAGGACCCATTCTATACACTTCTGAACCTGCACCTGTTGTTTCCCTAGAAAGCACTTTCCTGGGGGTACCTTCTTTGGGGGGTCATAATTTGGACCCTGTAAATCCAATGCCCTCCAAACTTGGAGGGCAGGTATAGTAGAGTCAGCCAGAGTTTTCCTGTGAGTTTAGTGTCTCTAACATGCTAGGGGCAGTCTACAGCATCATGAACTATACTGGTTCATCTAGCATCAAAAAGTTCATGACAGTCCGTAGTTCATGAACCGCACACACCACGAACCTAGGGATGGGCACAAATTGGCTGATGAACTAAAGTTCATCATGAATTTTTGCCTGCTCATTGTTCACAAAGCAATATTCGTGAACTGGAGAACAGCCACAAACTTCTACAAATTTTGATGCAGTTCATGGTGGTTTGTGGCGGTTAGTGAAGAGCAGGGTTTACCACTGCTCTCTGCTTCTCAAATAAAAGCTGTTTTGGTTAAAATGACTCTGAGCCATTTAAACCCTGCTTTCTGTTCCTCCTGCTCAGCTGTTTGGAAACCCCTGTTCCTGCTTCCCACAAAAAGCCATGGGGAGCAGAAAGCACGGTTTAAACTTTAAGTGGCTCCAGAACCAATACGAACCAGTTCAGTTTGCAAACTGGTATTTCGGTTTATGATTCAGCTCATGGTTCAGTCACAAACCATGAAATGAAACAAACTGTAAATATACAGTTCCTGCCCATCCCTACATGAACCACAAACTGAACCATGAACCCATCCCAGTTCTAAAGCTACAAATGATTTCTCCTAATAACACAGGGGATAAGATTGCAACCTGTGGGACCCCACAGCACATGTGTTAGGCATCACATGTTACACAATGCAGAAAATGGTATTACATAATTAGAAAATGCAGTCAGAGAAAGACAATATATACAGCAAACAGAAAATACTGCTACATGCCTTTAGATTTCGAAGGGGATGTTCATTTGATGCAGAAAAGAATACTTGATTATCCGACTCTGAATGCAATCAATGCTCACTGAATTTAGAGGTTGAAAGTACTTCTGAGATTACCTTTTCCTCATAATTTCCTTAATCTAAACATGGGGGAGGGGAATATAATCCAAGGAATTAATCTTGGAAGATTAGCTTCCAGGAGCTTCATCAGTTTTCTGATCTAGGTTTGCATGTGAATATTTTGATATTACAATAATGCCATATCATTGGACATTTGTCTTCTGCTTTGTATGAAGGAACCAAAATATCAGCATAAAATTTCAGCAGCAGTATTTAAGCCAAAGAATGACTTGAGCAAAAGAGAAAAACAATATTGAAATTAAGATGATATGTAAGGAAAGAAAGATGGCATTCCTGTGGTGTAATGAAAAGTTAGGGGAGCTGAGTGGAAATGGGATTTTTCTGCCTAATATATTACTATTTGGGATGGAGGTGAGGAATACATTGATTCATACCTACCACTGGGCTCTCCTCAATGACATATCAGCATGAAGTCTAGCACCTACTGGTTAATAGACATTTCCAATAAGATCAATACAGGCTCATCACACAGCTGGCAATATTAAGCATCTTTTCATGGTTCAGCATGTTGTGCTGCCTTAGTTGCCTAATTCTCACCTTGTGCTTTTCGACGACACTGCACTAATGGGGTTTTAAAGGTGAATAATAATAGATAGGGACAGACTCTGTACAAGAACTTTGCAAATCTTTTCAGGACTTTGGATTTGTCTTCAGTCTTAAAGTACATCTGTAATACAAATACATGTATGAAAGTGACAATAAGAAAGCAAAGAAAGGTAATGCATGATGATCAAGAACACAGAGTAAGTACTATGCAACCAGAAGACGAAGAAGAAGAAAAGAAGAGAAGAGATTGGATTTATACCCCGCCCTTCATTTGGAGTCTCAGAGCGGCTTACAAACTCCTTTCCCTTCCCCTCCCCATAACAGACACCCTGAGAGAACTCTAACACAAACTGCTCTTTCAGGAACAACTGTGCCAGAGTTTGTGACTGACCCAAGGTCACATCAGCAGGTGCAAGTGGAGGAGTGGGGAATCAAACCTGGTTCTTCCAGATTAGAGTCCGCACACTTAACCACTACACCAAACTGGTGAGATATTGTAGAGCCACAATGCCAGTGTTGGATTGGGAGTGTTGGATTAGGAGCTGGAATACCCTGGAACAAATCTCCATTCTGCCATAAAGCTCACTGAGTGACCTTGGGCCAGTCTGTCTGTCTGTCTGTCTGTTTCTCTCTCTCTCTCTTTCTGTCTAACACTGGTTTGTTGTTAGAATAAAATGAAGGAGAGAACCATTCACACCTCCCAGAGAAGGTGGGATTAAAAAGTGCTAGATAAATACAGAGATAGATGTACTTATTTTGCACAGTGAAGTAAAACTCAACAATTCCTTCATGTTTTGTTTTTCTTGGCAAGTAACAAATGAAAACAGTTTTACAAAAGTGATTGAGACCATTTCTACACGTGGGTCTTACTGCTTTTTCCTGGTGAGTTGAACCCCCAGTCAGATGCTCTGACTTCGCAGCATTCCTTCTGCAATAGGGCAGTTCCTTTGGGTAATTTTTTTTTTTTTGCATTTATGTCTTAACCTGCAGCATTTTTTCCACACTTCCATAGAAAAGGGTTTTGGCAGCCATTTCCTCACCTGTTGCGCCACAGACAAAACTTTTTGTGTGTATGCATAGGAACATTGTAACATCATTGCATTGTCAAAAAAAGGTCTGAATGTTGCATGTCGGAAATCTTGGTGTTGATCAGCCATAAGATTCCCATTGTGAGGGGGGCAGTGTTTGAGCCCATTTAAACATAAAATACCCTGCTTGCCACATAGATTCTCCATTTTGATCATTGCTTTTCTCTGTGGTTCTCTATTGCACTGCAGTTCTTTGGTGTTAGTTTTCCTACATCAACAGACATGGCAGAAACACAATTGCTTAGACTGCCTGGTTTGCTCACTCCCTTGTTTTCCCTGGTTAATATGATCCTACTTTGCCTCACATCTTCTGTGAATGTATGTTCAGTGTATTTGCTTCATTTACAGAAGAGAAAATGCCTCTGCTGTGCCCTGCACTCTTCCTTTGTCTCCAAGCATGTTTGTACGCTTTCCACTCATCTGAGGAATTCCCACCAGCAGCAACAGAGATGGCATACCATTGCTAGCATGCTGTCATGCACAGCCCTTAAAACAGGCTAAAAATACTGCACCTTCAGAGTACCAGGAGGTGAGAGTTAAAACTCTACAAGAATTGAAAGCTTTGAGTGACAGGCTACTCTAAGCATTCTGATTGTCCAGCACCAGCTAAGGGCAGAAATTTTTATTAACTGGGTGGCTTTCTGATAGATTCCTGCTTGGGGAGAAGGTTGTTTGGGTAGTGAGATGAGACTCCCATTCAGGCCAAAGGAAAGGAGAAATATCTTCTAGGGAGAGAAGAAGAATCCAAGCTAAGTTAAACAGGGAAATTAGCTCTGAGGATATCCCTGGTCTGGTATGAAAGGGAACTGCTTTAAACATCTCAAGAGTTAAATAGAAACTGGGGTTTCAAAGGAAGGGAGTTAGGTATAAAAGAGGAAACCAGAAGAGTTACAGGAAACTCTAAGAAGAAATATCGTAGTGGTTGGGAAAATGCAGGGACAAAAGCGTCTCAGTATTAAGAACTAAGTAACAGAGAAAATAAGTTGTTGAAGGCTTTCACGGCTGGAGTTCATTAGCTGCTGTAGATTTTCCAGGTTGTCTGGCCGTGGTCTTGGCATTGTACAATCTAATGTTTTGCCAGTAGCTGTGACTGGCATCCTTTCTGTGTGATACCTCTGAGGATGCCAGTCACATCTACTGGTGAAACGTCAGGCCCTACAATGCCAAGACCATGGCCAGACAACCCGGAAAATCTACAGCAGCTATGAATATAAGTTTCAATAACTCTCATTAAACTGTATAAAGAACTACAATCTGAACAACCACTGATTTTCCCCTCAAAGTTAACAACTACTGATTACACCTGACCTTCCCCTGTCTTTTAAATATTTTTTTTTGTTCTGTTTGACTTTTACATTATCACAAGTGCCATTTGAACGGGTTCAACACAAGAGGGTTCCTTATTCTTCCATCAGGTTCCAGGGCTGGGCTAAAAGCCAAATTATATCTCTGTGAAAGGATGGGGCAGACAGCTTTTTAAAAGACAAAGAAGAATATCATGTTAATTGGGGTGGCTCAGTCACAGAAGGGAACAAAATTTTGGAGGGAAAATCTACCTTTGAGAGAGGGAAGTGTGAGGAGCCATCATATTTGGTGGTAGCAGTGGGATACAAAAATAAAAACCCACAACTAGTTTGTCCCACAAGAAATATAAACATATATACATTTGTGAGGAATTAGAACAAAATTCCTGTCATAAATAGCACCCCCACATAAAACTAGAGAAGAGGCACATGGGGACAGTCAGGGAGAGAAAACATCAACTGAAGAGAATCCTAATCAGGAGGCAGAAATTATGAAAATGAAAATAGAATTGGCAGAAATAGAGTCTAAAAGAGAAAAAGCCACAACTGAAGCAGAACCATTAGAGTTAACCAGAATTCAGGCAGATAAAGGGGAAAAAACAATATGGAAGCAGAGAAAGCCAGAATTGAAAAACAATGAGTAGAACTAGCCAGAATGGAGCCAGCAAGAGCTAAAATGGCACAGCAGGAGAGGGAAGCTGATAGAGATCATGAAAAAGAAATCTATACTATGAAAATGAAGGAAATACAGTTAAGGGCAGAATTACCAGTTCTATAGAGAATACATGTGTTTTCCATTATGTTATTGAGTATACTCCAGAAGCTGCAAGTGGTGGGATCGATAACTTTGGTTTTGGGGTGTGAAGCAATGAGGAGTGTCTGTACAATTTCCAAATTTCCAAAAGACTTTCATGGAAATTGTGTCTCTGTCCTGAAAGGAAGGCTGGATCGACAGCAAGCCAGGTTGCACACCCTAATTTCTGCTGAGAAGTGAGTAGCAGTTGCCATTTGGTATTTAGTCAATGCTAATACCTACCATGGAGTGTGAGAACAGTTTGGCCTGGGATTATCCACAGCTGATGAAAGCATCCTTGAGGTGTGCTTTGTGCTGGAGACAGAATTGTATAAGAAGGTTGTCTGCCTGGACAACAAGACTGGAAAGGTAGTACTTTTTTCCATTTTTTAAATTGTTTTCATTATCTTAATTGCATTACAACATTTCCATAACAACACAGTAACAGCCATTAGCTATGCCAAAAGCAATAGCATTTGTTTTGTTATAGATATTAAATTGTCAAAATTGTTAAAAGTACTTTGTAAATGGAGATTGTGAAAGAACAGCCAGGAAAGGGTTTTAATGGTTTCCATTTCTTTCCCTACAGATAATGGATGGTTTTGCATGCCTGAGATTCCTGCACTGCATAGGCACCATTGATGGAATCCGCCTAGCCATTCATGTCCCTGGAAAGAAAATTGATCAGTATGGAAATAGAAAATGTTTCTGCTTCATGCTTCTCCAAGGGGCAGTGGATCACTCTGGCCAATTCATCAATGCAGAGGCTGGATGGAATGGGAGGACTCATGATTCCTTATGTTTACCAGCTCCAACTTGTGTTCTGCAATGGATGTTGGGGTGTTTATTCCTGGCATCCCAACAATGGAAGGGGTCAGTGTTCCTGCCCTGATCATCACTGATGATGCCTACCCCATGTGTGACACTGGCTGATGAAGCCATACAATAATGCCAGGAACATGAAGGAGAGGAACATCAACCAAAACTGTGCAGGGCATGCAATGTTGTGGAGTGAGCATTTGGGCAGTTGAATGTTTGTTGGCACTGTCTCCCTAAAAAAAATTTCACTTAAGGGGTTAAACTGTTCCTCTTGTTCTTGGGAGGGCAAAGAGAGACAAATGGGTGGGGTCAGGGAACCCATTGGACAATTAAAGTTTAAAATGTTATAAAATGCATTAAACAACATTTCAGTGTTATTCTGCTAAAAATGCCGCCCAGGCTCCATGGCTGACCCAGCTGAGCTCTGAGTAGGAGCAAGGTGTTAGAACTGCCAGAGTGGTTTTTTTATTTATTTATTTACTTTCAGCTGAGGTGCTTTAGCTGAGAAGGTACTGTGTGGGGGACTGTATTTGGGAGTGTGTGGGTGAGTTGTAGCAGATTCCTGGCTGCTGGAGTTAGGGTGTGAAAGGGTCATTGTTTGCCTGTAATTAAGTGCCTGTGTGAAATTGAATAGTAGACTCCTGGTTGCTGGAGTTAGGGTGTGAAAGGGTCATTGTTTGCCTGTAATTAAGTGCTTGGGTGAAATTGAATAGTAGACTCCTGGCTGCTGGAGTTAGGGTGTGAAAGGGTCATTGTTTGCCTGTAATTAAGTGCCTAGGGTGAATTTGAATAGCTGCTGGCCACACCCTCTCCTGGGGGATGCGTCTATTTAAGGCAGAAAGCTTGCAAGAGGCACGAGCCTCTGGCACGAGCCAAAGGGTGAGGCTCTTGGCCTCTGTAAGAAGCCCAGGAAGAGCCAGAAAGCCAGGGACCTCGGCTCCTTGGGTTCCCAGTAAGGTAAGTAGACTTCTACAACAGGAACCATATAAATACAAAGGGTTTTAAAAGGGGGGTTATATAAAAGTATTTGTTTAAAAACAATTATGAAGCCAGAATGCCAGCAGGGGTTGGGGGCTATCCAGTGTTTTGCATGGAGTGTCACATGTATGACTATCTGCCCACTGGTCAGAAGTCTTGGGTGTGTGCTCGGTGCAAGGAGCTCCTGGTTCTCAGGGAGTGAGTTTGCTCCCTTGAGGCCAAGGTGGCTGACCTGGAGAAGCAGAGACAGTCAGATAGGTGCACGGAGAAGACTCTTGGGGACTTGTTAGATATGTCCCACTCTGGATCTGGCAGCCCAGCTGCTGCCAGGGAGCACGAGGGTCAAGGGGAAATGGGGCACCATGCTGAGGATAAGGGGGATGTGCCCTCAGAAGGGACCTCTTCTTTAGTTGGTGAACGAGTATCCTTTCGTACCAAGGAACCGTCCCTGGGAAGGGTGGGAGGGGGGCTCTTGGTAGTTGGTGATTCGATCCTTAGGCAGGTAGACAGCTGGGTGGCGAACCTGCGTACTGACCATATGGTGACTTGCCTGCCTGGTGCAAAGGTAGCGGACATTACCCATGCTTTAGATAGGCTGATAGATAGTGCTGGGGAGGAGCCAGTGGTTGTGGTGCATGTTGGCACCAATGATGTGGGGAAATGTAGTTGTGAGGTCCTGGAGGAGAAATTTAGGCTGCTGGGCAGGAAACTCAAGGCCAGGACCTCCAAGGTAGCCTTCTCAGAAGTGCTACCTGTTCCACATGCAGGGCCGGAGAGACAGGCACAGATCAGGAGTCTCAATGCGTGGATGAGACGATGGTGTAGGGGGGAAGGGTTCAAGTTTGTTAGGCACTGGGATGCTTTTTGGGACAAGAGGGAGCTGTACAAAAGGGACGGTCTCCACTTGTCCCAAGAAGGAACCAGGCTGCTGGCGCTCAAAATCAAAAAGGTGGCAGAGCAGTTTTTAAACTGAATAATGGGGGAAAGCCGACAGGAGATTAAAAGTCTCTGGTTCAGGATGGCTCATCTCAAAGAGATGAAGGGGTAGCTATTACTTTTGTACAAGGAAATGGATTAAAATTGTCCACTGAGACTGTGGCTAATGATAGGAACTGCCTAGCAAGGTCTCGAGGCAGCATGGGCTTAACAAGCATGGGAAACTATAAGTGTTTATACACAAATGCTAGAAGTCTCTGAGGTAGAATCAGGGAGTTGGAATGCTTGGTGTTGGGGGGGGGAAATAGACATTGTGGGTATTTCAGAAACTTGGTGGGATGAGGAAAATCAGTGAGATATGGTGATTCCTGGTTATAAATTATATCGGTAGGATAGGGGGGAAGGGTTGGAGGTGGGGTGGCTCTGTATGTCAGAGAGGGTATACAGTCCAGTAAGACTGAGAGGGTAAGAAAATTGGATTCGCTTCTGGAAATGCTATGGGTTGAAATAGTGGGTCCAAAAGGAGGCTTAACAGTGGGAGTTTATCACCCACCAGATCAAAAGATAGAGGAGGATTATAAAATGATGACTAAATTAAAGATAGTGGCTAGACGGAATAACTGTGTTGTAATAGGCGACTTTAATTACCCACACATTGATTGGGTCAATATGAGTTCTAGTTGGGAAAAAGAGATTGAGTTTTTAGACACTCTCAATGATTGCTATGGAACAGATGGTCACAGATCCTACCAGGGGAGAGGAGATCCTGGATTTGGTCCTAAGTAATACCCAAGACCTGGTGAGAGATGTAAAAGTGATTGCACCACTTGGGAACAGTGACCATAATGTCATTGAGTTTAACATTTGTACAGATAGGGAGTTGCCCAAAAAGACTGACGCAACCACTTTTAACTTTAAAAGGGGTAACTTCTCTGGTATGAGGGGACATGTGAGGAAGAAATTGAAAGGAAGAGTGGAGAAGGTCAAAACCATTGGGGAAGCTTGGAGACTATTTAAAAATACAATCTTAGAAGCTCAGAAAAAAAATATACCGCAGGTTAGGAAAGGTACAAATAGGTATAGAAAAAAGCCTGCATGGTTAACAAATAAAGTAATGGGAGCTGTAAAAGGTAAGAAGGATTCCTTTAAGTGGTGGAAAGCTAGTCTCAGTGAGGTTGATAAAATGGAACACAGACTGTGGCAAATAAAATGTAAGTCTGTGATCAGGCAAGCAAAAAGGGAATATGAGGAGCATATAGCAAAAAACATAAAGGCCAACAATAAACGTTTTTCAAATACATTAGAAATAGGAAGCCAGCCAGGGAGGCAGTGGGGCCCTTGGATAGCCAAGGGGTAAAAGGAGTAGTGAAATATGATAGGGAAATGGCTGAGAAGCTGAATGCATTTTTTGCCTCTGTCTTCACTGTGGAAGAGGAGAAGTGCTTGCCCACTCCAGAAGCACTGATTTCGGGAGGGGGTTTGAAAGACCTTAATCAGATTGTGGTGACAAGAGAGGAAGTCCTCCGACTGATGGACAATTTAAAGACTAATAAATCACCAGGCCTGGATGGCATTCATCCAAGAGTTCTGAAAGAACTCAAATGTGAACTTGTGGATCTCCTGACAAAAATATGTCATCTTTCTTTAAAATCTGCCTCCATTCCTGAGGACTGGAAGGTAGCTAATGTCACTCCCATCTTTAAAAAGGGCTCCAGGGGAGATCCAGGAAATTACAGGCCAGTCAGTCTGACATCAATACCGGGTAAGTTGGTGGAAACTGTTATTAAGTAAAGAATTAGTAGGCACATTGATGAACAAAAACTATTGAGGCAGACTCAGCATGGGTTCTATAAGGGAAGATCTTGTCTCACTAACCTGTTAGTGTTTTTTGAGGGAGTGAACAAACATGTGGACAAGGGGATCCAATGGACATTATTTACCTTGACTTCCAAAAAGCTTTTGATATAGTTCCTCATCAAAGGCTCCTAAGTAAGCTCAATAGTCATGGGATAAAAGGACAAGTCCTCTTGTGGATCGAAAACTGGCTTATAAATACGAAACAGAGAGTGAGTATAAATGGGAAACTTTCTCAGTGGAGGATGGTAAGCAGTGGGGTACCGCAGGGATCAGTACTCAGTCCGATGCTTTTTAACTTGTTTATTAACTATTTGGAATTGGGAGTAAGCAGTGAAGTGGCTAAATTTGCAAATGACACGAAGTTGTTTAGGGTGGTGAAAACTTTGTGAGGCACTCCAAAGGGATCTGTTGAGGATGGGTGAGTGGGGATTAATGTGGCAAATGGGGTTCAATGTGGCCAAGTGCAAAGTGATGCACATTGGAGCCAAAAATCCTAACTATAAATACACGTTGATGGGGTCTGAACTGGCAGAGACTGACCAAGAGAGAGATCTTGGAGTCGTAGTGGATAACTCAATGAAAATGTCTAGACAGTGTGTAACTGCAATAAAGAAGGCCAACGCTATGCTGGGGATTATTAGGAAGGGAACTGAAAACAAATCAGCCAGTATCATCATGCCCCTCTATAAATCATTGGTGTGACCTCATTTGGAATACTGTGTACAGTTCTAGTCGCCATATCTCCAAAAGGATATTATAGCATTGGAAAAAGTGCAGAGAAGGGCAACTAGAATGGTAAAAGGGCTGGAACACCTTCCCTATGAAGAAAGGTTAAAACGCTTGGGGCTCTTCAGCTTGGAGAAACAACGGCTGAGTGGTGACATGATCGAGATTTATATGATTATGAATGGGATTGAGCAGGTTCAGAAAGAAGTACTTTTCTCCCTTTCTCACAGTGCAAGAACTCATGGGCACTCCATGAAATTGCTGAGCAGTCGGGTTAGAACAGATAAAAGAAAGTACTTCTTCACCCAGAGAGTGATTAACATATGGAATTCACTGCCACAGAAGGTGGTGGCAGGTACAAGCATGGACAGTTTCAAGAGGGAATTAGATAAACATATGGAGCAGAAGTCTATCATTGGCTATTAGCCACAGGGTATAGATGGGAACTCTCAGTCTGGGGCAGGTGATGCACTCTATTCTTGATGCTGGAGGGGGCAGCAGTGGGAGGGCTTCTAGTGTCCTGGCCCCACTGCTGGACCTCCTGATGGCACCTGGTATTTTTTGCCGCTGTGTGACAGAGTGTTGGACTAAATGGCCCATTGGCCTGATTCAACATTGGCTTCTCTTATGTTCTTATGACCTTCTGGCAGCGCGACAAAGTTGAAATATTGCTAGAACTCATCCTGCAGTCTGGGCATGTGGTAGACCTCATGGCAAGCACCCACCTGGAGAACTGCGAGGTGTACATGGTGATCTTCAGGAGGATTTGCCAGAGCAGATTCCATTGGACCCCTGACCAGTGCCGGTCCAGATTCAAGCAGGTAAAATGTGGTTTCATGGCCAGCCTGAAGGCCTGGCAGGGGATCCCCCATGAGAGTGGGCAGATTGCCCACCATGCTAAAATGATGAAGCTGTAGGAAGTGGCTGGGAGCCTAAGATGGGAGGACAGATGGTAAGAGGGTAAGCAAGTGTTCCCTTTGAGCATTCACCAGCCCAGCAAAGCCAGCCCCCTCTCCCTTTACAAGATTTAAAATGCTGAGGTTATTACATAAGCATGCACACATTTCCTGATTTTACTGTCTTTTTGCGGATGCAAACACCCTTTTTCAAGCATGGGAATTAATTTCTCTACACACATACAACATTGTAATGTCAGTACTTCTGTGGCCATTTTTAGTACCCCACCACCATTTTAGGGGAGATTTTTCTTGCTTATGATGCCCTTCTGCAAAGTGTGCACTGGAATTTTTTCCCTTACAATGTTGTGACATTGCTTCAAAGCCAACAGCACACTTTGAATTCATTTTTTTGTGGTTTTGGGAAGGAGGAGGAGGAGGAGGAGGAGATTGGGTTTATATCATGCCCTTCACTACCCAATGGAGCCTCAGAGTGGCTTACAAACTCCTTTCCCTTGCCCCTCCCCACAATAGACACCCTGTGAGGTAGGTGGGACAAAGAGAGCTCTGACAGAAACTGCTTTTTCAAGAACATCTGTGCCAGAACTTGTGACTGACCCAAGGTCACATCAGCAGGTGCAAGTGGGGGACTGTTCAAACCCAGTTCTCCCAGATTAGAGTCTGCGTACTTAACTACTACATCAAACTGACTCTCCACTTGCCTCAGGTTTCACTGGAGCATGAACTGTGGTCTTTTTGTACACCCACCCCACAAAGTGCTCTCATCCAAACCCCCAAGGTCAATGGGGCTGCCATCAACAATTTAGGTTTTCAATGGATTCTTATCTCTCCCCAACACACACATCCAAAAAGAGCAGTTTGCCCACGACCCACACAAGAACCCAGCCACTGGCCATCTAGCTCTATCCTAGGTTGAAAACTATGGTGCGCAATACTTTGGAAAGCAACCCCTCCCCCCAATAACTTTCAGTTGATAGTATATCTATCTATTTGCAGAGAATTTATTGTTGCTACAAGTGACTTTCCAAAACTCACACTGAGCATTGGGATGCCAATAAACTGCAAACTACTTACCAAAAAGGAGTAGGATGCCACCCATATGTCAAAGGTTTTATTTGGACCTCCCCCAGTTACTCATCTAAAACTTCACTGGCAGGCAGCCTTGCTCTCCACTGGAAAACCAGATTGTGTGAGTGGAGTTTGTCCCCCCATTTGAAAAACAGAATTCTGTGGCCATGGGTGACATTCACATTCTCCAACTGGACATGTGTCTGCCAACACACACCAAAGCAGTGAATTCCCAGGCTTGCCAAGAATTTGAATAGTGGACCTGTGAGTTGCCCAAACCAAACCCCAAATTATCACCAACATTGGGAAATCCTCTGTGTGGGGAGGTATTTTAAGCTTCTAAAATTGGCACATCAGTAGGGAAAGTCTACATGGCCTACTACCAGGAGTTCTCTTAATAATTGGCCTTCAGTCAATTTCCAGGATACCCAATATTGATCCTAGTAAATGACAAAATGTGTGTTGTGCCCTGTCAACAGTTTTTTTTAATTCCACCCTTTCCCCCTTGTTCAAATACAGCTGATGTGGAACAGGCAAAGGAGGCAGAGGAGGTGATTCCTCCAGCTGTGCCCTGTCACTTACCTCAAGTATTGCAGAATGGATAGCAGCGTTAAAACAATTTGTAATGATGCTAGGCCAACCTTCAAGAAACTAGGCTAACACTATAATAAAACTCCAACTATGATACATTGCAGCCCAAAGCACCTTCTGAGGAACCTCCATCAGATCCAGAGGGGGAACCATGAAGGCACTACTCTCCTCCATCACCTCCCGGCAAAGGCACTGCATCAGAACTTGTAAGTGTGAAAGCAAGATGAATAGTATGGGCAGCTACTCTATTAAACTGCCGAGGTATTACTAGAGACTAACAGTATTCTACTCTCTCCTCCACAGTCCAAAGCGTGAAAGCTCACCTGAGCACGTTTGAGAGGGGAAAGAGGCAAGTGGAATGTTGGATGACTGGCTTTGCAATTGAGCTGGCCACACTGCAGGCCACAGTCAAGCACCCACAGGAAACATGAAATAGGGGGGGGTTAATGTTATTGCTTGTTTGTGTGTTGTTGCTGTTGTAGTTGTTGGTTTTTGGGGGAGGGTATTTATTAAAGTTATAGTGTTAATTGTTCTGCTTTTGGGGAAGTGGGTGGACATTGTTTTTGTTAGAAGTAAATATGCAGTTAAAATTCTTCCCTTAGTGCATGAAGTCAGTTTATTGCAGTCCAAGAAATGATAAGTGTCCCATTATGACTAGGGTTCAAAATAAACCCATCTCCTGCCAACACAGGAATGCTTCTTGCCCTCACCTTTTCTCCTCGTGTCAAATGGGCCAGAGGTTTGCTTGGGTGGCAGATCTACACTCTTCACTTTGAGTTTTGGCTTTTGCTGTACCCGGTGACTGACTGTGTGTGCACCTGGAAGTCATGGCGACCTCTGGTCACTGACCCCTACTGGGGGCCTGCAGGATATTCAGAGAGGTGGCTGAATAAAGCCTGTCCTTGTCCTCCCAACTGCTGGTATTTCAAGGAGGTCTCCCATCCAGGTACTTGTCAGAGTTGACCCTTCTTAGCTTCCAAGATCTGACAAGATCAGGCTTGCCTGGGCTATCCAGGTCAGGGTGCTTTTGTTGCAGCTTTGACATTTGGAGCATGACAAATGAATGGAGTGTAGCTGTCACTGTTCTCACTAGAAGATCCAAATCACAGCAGGGATGCTAGGGCCTGTGAGGAGGGACGGGGCAGGCCTCTTTCCTAGGACACAAGGGAGTGCTGCATATCCCAAAACATCTCTCCAAGGTTTTTCAGGGCATCCACAGCAGCCATCATGATAGTCATGTTCTGCCACATGGTTTCCTGAAAAACATTCCAGTCACTCTCTCCATCCTCAGTCATCACCTGATATCTCTGGTCCTCCCTTTGCATCCATCTATTGATCTGCCGTGTTACCTTGCCATGATCAGAATTTCTCTGCTCCAGCATTTTCTCCACAACATTGTTCAAAATGGCTACTCGCCATTGCCTGTTTCTGGAAATGGCAAGTCTAGTTGCTGCTGATAACTCAGCTAGTGGCAGCACAAGCCCTTCTTCCACTGGGTTCCCCAGGATTAATCACAGCAAACATTAGTCCAGTCATCTTGTACACCTGCTCAGAATTTCAGCAATGGAACCCAAAGGTGACAGAATCCATTCTGTGGTGCCCTTGATTTGTCAGAGTCTTTTACCACCTGTCACTATTACCATGGGTCAAAAGCTGTTTCCTAGCTAAGTTTTCTTCAGGCCTAATTTGTTGCTGTCACCTTTAATTTGTTGGTGTGGTGGGGGTTCAGATCATGCATTCTGGACCAAAAAAAAGGAAAACTCAGGCCTAATATCACTAAAAGAGGAGCTGTTGCTGTCCAGAAATGGTGCTAGTTTTTTAGCAAGGATTACTTTCAATTTCACAAGAGGAATGCATCTTTTAACATCAATGCAAGGTTAACCATGAATGGCAGGGGAAAATGCTACACCCTTTCACCCCAAGTTGCAAATGATGGTTAACTGGCACATGCTTCAATGAGTGTCGATGGTACACATTTCTTCCTCCTGGCCTAACATGCAGCAAGGAATGGAGTGATGAACACCCTTACTCCTACATTGTTTTGGCTTGCAGAAAGCCCAAAACTTGGACAAAGAAGCCAACAGGCACATACTTAATATGAAATCAAAGCAATGGCAAACCTGGCTGCACTGCTGTTGGAGTAGCTGGTGCAAAGTCAGGATCATCCTGGGAGCCAACTTCAGAGAGTGCTGCTTGTGGGTCTTCTGTAGCAGGGGAAGACAGAATGGAAACCATACTATAACTGCAATGCCAGATCTTGTAACTTAGGCCCTTTCTGCACTCTCCTTCTAATCCATGTTCACCGCAATGTCCTCTAAGCAATTCTGCACTAAAATTGAATTCAACCTTCTTTTTAATCCAGGTTTTTTTCCCATTCTGTACTAAAATTGAGTTCAACCTTCTTTTTTCCTGTTCCCCCCCCCCATTCTGCATTACATTACCTCCCTCCAGCCTGCTGTTGCTCTGGGTTATTTGGATGCTGTTTTGCTGTGGACTTAAATAGCCTCGACTCAAACTCTGATAAAATCCGGAATGGCAGGCAAATGCAGAAAGGACACTAGAGCACCGGTCAGGTCACATACATGTAATAATTTGGTCACCTCTTGGCTCACCTTTCTCCACCTGCATAGAGATTTGTGTTTCATCAAGGTTCTGCACCCGGCCATGGTCTTCTAAGCCAGTATTATGGGTGTTTTCACCTGAGCCTTAAATGAGAATGGTGGAAAGTGGACATGAACAAATAAGGATCACTAGTAAGAAAGCACAGACAACCATGGGCTGGTTTTAGGGACGCCAACTACCAGGTGGGCACTGGGGATCCTCTGGAATACAGCTCATCTCCAGACTGCAGATATCAGTTGCCCTGGAGAAAATAGATGCTTTGGAGGGTAGACTCTATGGTGGTGTATTCTGCTGAGATCCATGTCCCCCTCAGGCTCCATCCCCAAATCTCTAGGAGTTTCCCAACCTGGACCTGGCAACCCTATCCCCTAACCCCTGCCAGTAGCCAGGGGGACCAGGCCACCCTAGTTTGTTGGCCACACATTAGTGAAAGAAAAAACTCACATTCAAGGTAGCAATTGTCTCAGCAGCCAAACACACCACAACCCCTGCAATGCAACTGACATCCACCATTCCCAATAAATGAGGTATGAGGACTATATTTTCCCAAACCCCCAGCTTACTTGCCAAATCCTCAGGTGTGGAGTACTGAATGTATTCTGGAGGGATAGTCAGCAGGTCACGTGACAATAGCTCCTCCAACCCAGATGCTGATTCCACTGGTACACTGGGTGCAGCTTTAATTAACCTTATTTTCAGGCTCCTGGCAACCCACTTGTGACCCATGTTTGCATCGTCACACAATATGTGATCCAGCTGCTTGAAATATGGGCAGGTTGCCTGAGCATTCCCAGAAAAGCTGTTATGAGCATCCACCTGCTTGTACTTCTGTCTCAGAGCCTTTGTCTTCATCCTGTACTCCATCGCAAATCGTTTATGCCCTAGAGAGTGCATCTGCTTTGAAATCTTTTGAAAGACATCTATGTTCTGGTGGCAGGAGCCAAGCGCCTTCTGCAACTTTTCTTCCCCACAGAGAGAAAGAAGATCTAGCATTCCCCTGTCACACCAGTACACTCCCCTTCCACCACTAGGCTTGGAATTGGAAGCCATTGTAGATCACTTGCAAAAAAGCAGAGTAATGAACTGATGCCAAGTTAAAATGGCTGCTTACTCCCACTACCCAATGCTCTCCCAACCCATCTGCTTTTGATAATCTTTTGTTCAAACCTCCCTGCCCACACACAGCAATGTTCTCTTTTGATGGGAGTTAGAATTCTAGCCAGTGTATTAGAAAGACTCTGTGATATCATGATTCTTTGTTCTGTGCTTAGTGACCATACATGCCTGAGAACAGTGAAGGATAGTATGGCTGCTGCCATTACAAAGTTCTGCATAATTACAAAATGGACATCAAGGGGTTTTTTTTAATTCCCAAGGAAAGTATCCCACAACTCAGCTCCCGGCGACCCGGCAATGCCGCTGGTTGCCGGGGGCTGCTTTGCCACCCTCAGGAAGCTGGGCAGCAACAGAGTTACGACGTCTCTCGTCGTGACGTGGGCGGGTGGTGGAGCCGGCTATGATAGACAGCCAGGCTCCACTCCCGCCCGTTGTCAGTTGCTCCAATGTGCTCGAGCTGATAACAGCTCAGAGCACAGGGAGCAAAGTCCGGGGCCTCTGTGGAGGGCCTGGGAAGCCGCGGGCCAAGTCAGCAGCCAGAGCAGCAGGCTGGGGCATCGGCCAGGGCATTGGGGTGCAGCATTGTCTGGAGTGTCGGGCTGCAGCGTCGAGCTGGCCAGAGCGTCAGGTCGTGGCACAGAGCTGGCTGGCATGTTGGGCCGCTGCGCAGAGCCGGCCAGCGTGCCAGGTCACTGCGCAGAGCCGGCCGGCGCATCGGGCTGCGGGGGTAGCCAGAGCTTCGGGACACGGTGGTGGCCGGGGGGGGAGATGCTATGGCCTGGTTGGGCATCGGGTTGTGCAGCCTGGGGGAAGCCTTGGTGGCAGCAGCTGGGGCATTGGCCGCAGCATGACCGTCTGGGCCGCGGCGGAGGCTGGAGGATCAGGGCTGTGGTAACGATTGGGTCTCTTTTTCTGATTTCAACAAGTTCTTTATTATTTTATCAGCCCTATCTTCTGCCCTCTTTAAAGTAAATAAATTAATTATGTTTCTGAATAAATACATTAATTAACCCCCCCCACCTCACCATCAGCAGCAGCCACATTGGGCTGGCCTGCCTTGATTCTGTGTTCTGTTGGGGCGGCTGGGTGTGTGGCGGCCATTTTGTGGTGGATGGAATGCGACGGCCATCTTAGAGCTAACTGGAGTGGCAGCCATTTGGGGCTTTTCCCTTCGGCAGCCATTTTAATGGTTATAGGCAGCATGGGCCCAAAGAAGGGCTTGGGGGCATCATCTAGTAAGCAGTCTGCAAATAAGTGGGTGGGCCAGAACATGGCAAAAGAAAAACAACCCCTCCCAAAATGGCCCACTTCGGCACCTGTAGGTACTGTAGGTACAGTTTCCATAGTTGGTGCCTTGGTGCCTTCTGCACTTATTAGCATTGTTTCCACCTCTGGTGCTCTCTACATGGGTAAGCACAGTTTCTGTGGTGATGGCTTTTAGGCCTCCTGCAGCCACAACTTCCGGTTGAGTGACCCTCAATCAGTCACAAGTTATCTTAGAGCTGCTCTCTCAAGGACAGTTTTGGGAAGAGATCTCTCAGCATTGCCTGCCCCACGGGGGTCTGCTGTGGGGAGGGGAAGGGAGTTCGTGGGTCACTTTGAGACTCTGAGTGAGGGACAGGGTATAAATCCAATCTCTGCTCTTGTTCTTTCTTCCTTTCCCGTCACGGTTGCTGGCGTGGTTTTTTGAAGGTAGGATGTAAAAGAGAACTAATCTCCGTAATGCCAGACTTGGGGGGAGGTTGGGAAGGGATGTGTCTCAGTGAGAGACCATCTGCTTGGCATGCAGAGAGTCCCGGGTTCAATCTCCGGCATTCTTAGGTGATAGATTTGGTAGTGGGTGAAGTGATAGACTTCTGCCTGGAACCTGGCGAGCATTTGCCGCTTTGAGTAGGCAATACTCATTTGGCAAACTTGGAAGCATGCAGTGCTATTGAAGGAGCTATTTCTTATAAGAATAAAATTGATTCCATATTTATTGAAGCTGGGATTATGTATTGGAGGCGGGAGAACGGGATTGCTGTTTAATTTGACAATATTACAGGGTTTTATTCATAGACTTCTGAGCCCGTTCTTCAGATTGTACTACTTCGCCATCATGAGAATGGTAGTAGTTCTGGTCTGGTGGTTGAGAGCAGTGGAGTCTAATCTGGAGACCCAGGTATGATTCCCTGTTCTTTCAGGTTGGGCCAGTTGAGTGATCTTGGGTCAGTCACATTTCTCTTGGAGCTGTTCGCATTTCTCTCAAGGCTCTCTCAGCCCCTCCTAGCTGGCGGGGTGTATTTTGGGGGTAGAAGAGGGGAAGGAGATTGTAAGCCACACTGAGTGAAGTGCAGGGTATAAATCTGGTTTCCTCTTCTTCTTTGAATACTATAGGACTGTTCATGGTATCTAGCTGTAAACCAAATAGAAACAGAATCTGAGGTGTTGGTATGCAGCCTAGGGGAATAGCTACTTGAAATTGGGTAGCTCAATTGGGCATTTAGTGTGTGGGCATGAATTTACGGTGATTCGAATGGGAAACAACTGAGCTTCTAATGGTTTCCTTCGGTGAAGGAATCCTTATCAGCAACATGTGACTTTGACTGTGTGAATGCTCGCTGAGGGGGCAAATTGGGTTAGTACTTGTCATGTGTTAGGATTCATAATACCCATTGCAATACATCATTGGTGTCTTATGTTTTTGTTTTAGCAGGGTTACGGTGACTTTCAACCTGATGCGTAATCTGGGAATCTGACAGCTGGCACGTCATTACATGTCATTGGTTTGGTCCAATGAGCATTCTTCACAGATTTAATAGTGCATTTTTCTTTAAGGGGAAGGCCAGTGAGTGGCCAGGGCCTAGATGAGTGTGTTGGTTACGACAGGCTGCGGGAGGTGCCAGCTGTGATGCGTTGGTGTAGCCACAGCAATAGCAAAGGAGGCAGGTGGCTTCCAGGGAGGTTTAAGTGGGGCAATGGTTAAGTAGGACCCATTAGCGGATCAGCATTGTTTGGGAGGCCAGAGGGCTGTTCTGCCCACGCACCTGGGAGGAATGAAGTTACTTCTAGACCTGGCAGCCCAGCATTACTTACATTGGGTGAATGGGTTCCACTGGGGCTATAGTCACCTTATGGTGAGTGTGCATGCAGCCTGCACATATGTGTGTACAGCAAATGGTAAGTGGAGCCAATGCACATTTCTGTGTGCTGGTCCCAGTCTTTGCTATTGAGAAATACCAGGTACCCTTCTGGGTAAAGAATTTTAAAATAAATGAATAAATAAATACCAAACGAGTAAACAAAATTAAATATATAGGTTTTAATGTGGCACCACATTGTAAACATCACAATTTTTAAAGTCGAACTTACTGGTTGGCTTGGAAGGTTCTTAGTGGTTATTATAGGAGCATTTCATACCTAGAAGCATTTTCAAATGTCTTTTTGGGACGGTCCTTTGACTTTATAACAACGGGTGCCTACCTGTTCAGGTCTGGTTGCAATAGTTGAAATAGTTCTTTAAGTAGGCTAAGGCAATAAGATAATTGATCCAGATCTCCTCTAGTGTTGTTTTCACAGTTTGACAATCCAGGGAGCCTGGTACTAGATCATATTCTTTAGCTAGTGACACAGGCTTCAGATTCCTATCTTTCAGGGTGCTGGTTGCCAGAAGATCCGAGGGAAAAGAGTCTTGTCTGTTTAATAGAGACTTAATGCTTGAGAATGCACAGCTTTAGTTTTCATGGCTTGGAGGTAAATAGCATCTCTTGATAATTAACATCCCTCTAAAGGGAGGAGGCTTCCTTGGCTACACAGGAATATACATGCGTTAGGTCATTTGATCAGGGCAGATGTGAGCCTTATGTACGTTGGGCAGTGCCTTACAGATCACAATGGCTGTGCAAATGGAAACATTGCGGTGTGGATGTAGTGGAATTCTACAGCATTCTATGAAGGTATTGGGGAAACAGAGCTCTAGAGGACCAGAGGCTGAGAAGCTGAATGCATTTTTTGCCTCTGTCTTCACTGTGGAAGAGGAGAAGTGTTTGCCCACTCCAGAAGCACCAATTTCGGGAGGGGGTTTGAAAGACCTGAATCAGATTGCGGTGACAAGAGAGGAAGTCCTCCGACTGATGGACAATTTAAATACTAATAAATCACCAGGCCCGGATGGCATTCATCCGAGAGTTCTGAAAGAACTCAAATGTGAACTTGTGGATCTCCTGACAAAAATATGTCATCTTTCTTTAAAATCTGCCTCCATTCCTGAGGACTGGAAGGTAGCTAATGTCACTCCCATCTTTAAAAAGGGCTCCAGGGGAGATCCAGGAAATTACAGGCCAGTCAGTCTGACATCGATACCGGGTAAGTTGGTGGAAACTGTTATTAAGGAAAGAATTAGTAGGCACATTGATGAACAAAAACAATTGAGGCAGACTCAGCATGGGTTCTGTAAGGGAAGATCTTGTCTCACTAACCTGTAAGTGTTTTTTGAGGGAGTGAACAAACATGTGGACAAGGGGGACCCAATAGATATTATTTACCTTGACTTCCGGAAAGCTTTTGATACAGTTCCTCATCAAAGGCTCCTAAGTAAGCTCAATAGTCATGGGATAAAAGGACAGGTCCTCTTGTGGATCAAAAACTGGCTTATAAATAGGAAACAGAGAGTGAGTATAAATGGGAAACTTTCTCAGTGGAGGGTGGTAAGCAGTGGGGTACCACAGGGATCAGTACTCGGTCCCATGCTTTTTAACTTGTTTATTAACGATTTGGAATTGGGAGTAAGCAGTGATGTGGCTAAATTTGCAGATGACATGAAGTTGTTCAGGGTGGTGAAAACCAGGGAGGATTGTGAGGCACTCCAAAGGGATCTGTTGAGGATGGGTGAGTGGGCGTCAACGTGGCAAATGGGGTTCAATGTGGCCAAGTGCAAAGTGATGCACATTGGAGCCAAAAATCCTAAATATAAATACACGTTGATCGGGTCTGATCTGGCAGAGACTGACCAAGAGAGAGATCTTGGAGTCGTAGTGGATAACTCGCTGAAAATGTCTACACAATGTGTAGCTGCAATAAAGAAGGCCAATGCTATGCTGGGGATTATTAGGAAGGGAATTGAAAACAAATCAGCCAGTATCATCATGCCCCTGTATAAATCATTGGTGCAACCTCATTTGGAATACTGTGTACAGTTCTGGTCACCACATCTCAAAAAGGATATTATAGCATTGGAAAAAGTGCAGAGAAGGGCAACTAGAATGATCAAAGGGTTGGAACACCTTCCCTATGAAGAAAGGTTAAAATGCTTGGGGCTCTTTAGCTTGGAGAAACGATGGCTGAGGGGTGACATGATCGAGGTTTATAAGATTATGAATGGGATTGAGCAGGTTGAGAAAGAAGTACTTTTCTCCCTTTCTCACAATACAAGAACTCGTGGGCACTCTATGAAATTGCTGAGCAGTCGGGTTAGAACAGATAAAAGGAAATACTTCTTCACCCAAAGAGTGATTAACATATGGAATTCATTGCCACAGGAGGTCATGGCAGCTGCAAGCATGGACAGTTTCAAGAGGAAATTAGATAAACATATGGAGCAGAAGTCCACCAGTGGCTATTAGCCACAGGGTATAGAATGAGAACTCTCAGTCTGGGGCAGGTGATGCACTCTATTCTTGGTGCTGGAGGGGGCAGCAGTGGGAGGGCTTCTGGTGCCCTGGCCCCACTGCTGGACCTCCTGATGGCACCTGGTATATTTTGGCCGCTGTGTGACAGAGTGTTGGACTAGATGGGCCATTGGCCTGATTCAACATTGGCTTCTCTTATGTTCTTATGTTCTTATGTTCTATTTAACTGGCAGTGAATTAAGGATCAATTTTTGCAGCCTGGGATGTTGCTGCACTTCAGGTTATTAATTTGGTTACTGATTTAGGCCTGCAGATGGAACTTTTCTGATCAGGCATCCTCTTTGCAGCGCTTGGGCCTTTCTTGGGGTGAAGTTTGGAACTCACTCTTCTCGGTTCAGTGCCACTTCTACTGCAGCTGCCCTGGCTACGGGTTCCCTTGCTGTGTGGCAGTGTCAGTGGAACCTTGTTCATATTAAGACTTTTGTCTGGTCACTACACTCCAGTTGAGGGGTGGCGCTGTGGCTCAGTGTGCTAGTGGCGGGCTTTTGCCTAGTGTTCAAACAATGTAATTACAAAGTTTAAAGGTATTAATGAGGTTTTCTTGCAGGTGCTGCTGGCCGTGGGGCAAGGTGAAGGGTCACTGTCTGCACCTCAGTATGGTCCTTTGGGTCACCCACCGGGCCAGGAGGACACCCTGGCTGTGAAGGACCTTGTGCTATGAGCTGAGGCAGACCTGGCAATAATAAGAGCAAGATGCAGAGTGCGGATAGTCTGGTTGGCTATTCTGCTTCACCATGAAGGACACGGCCTTGGTGCTGCAAGTGGAGTCTTACCTTGACCTTCATGAAGGACAAGGACATGGCGCTAAGAGTGGAGGCTGACCTTGTAATTATAGGAGCAAGGTGGCCTGGAGTGCAGATAGTCTGGTCGGCTATTCTGCTTCACCATGAATGACAAAGACATGGTGCTATGAGTGGTGACTGACCTTGCGAGGATAAGAGCAAGTTGGTCTAGTGTGCCATGAAGGGCAAGGCCCTGGTCTTACATGTGGAGGCTGGCCTTGCAACAATGAGAGCAAGGTGGCCCAGTAGTGCGGAGAATGGGGTCTGTTATTCTGCCCTGCCACATATGGCGCAATTGGGGAGACTCCGGAAGGCATTCAGCCACCCACTAGATGAGGAAGGCCATGGAGCGTGGTGGAGTTATGGGACCCGTATAGTCCTGATGGGGTACACCTATCAGGCAAGGGATTAGGTCGGTCTTGGCCCCTTTTTGGTGGGGAGCAAAGACCAAAGCAGAGGCTTGGTCTTGGCTGTGGCAGGTTGGTGCGGGCAAGAAACCAGAACCGGTGAGCACCTTACAGCATTTTCCCCATTAGGGAACAGGGGGGCATCAGGAACTGCCTTCGGATTTCTAAGGTCCAGGGTGGGGAACGGTGATCACCTCCTCTGGGAACCTCTTAGGGTATGCTCCTCTCTGCAAGTTGGAAGGCTTCAGGGGTAGGTGCTCCTAGGTGGTGACCAGTTTGCTGGGCTGCTGGTCATGAGCCAGACCGATGGCTCAAGACCAGAGCTGGGTGACCTGCCCGAGAAAAGGGCAAGGAGGTTGGTCAATGGAGTGACACCTGCCTTGCCTGTTCCGTGCTCGCTTAGCTGGTCCCTTGCTGCAATGTTATGTTAAATAGTTAATAAAGTGGCCCTTGTTTACTTCCAAACTGTTGTCTGTTTCGTTATTCCGACTAGGGGGCAATCATCCTGTCCTATTATATAAAAGGGTAGTGGTCTGGCAAGGTTCTATGCTTGGCAAAATCAGTTCGCTCTCTGATATGTCACTCAGAAGCTGTCCCTATCCACTAGCTGCATTGCCTGAGTTCTCTCCCACCCACTGCAGCCAAGGCCACTCCTCTCTGATTGGGCCAGCATTTCAAGCTCATTTGCATATGGAAGCTGATTGGACTTCACTCCATTCCGCACCTCAAACTCCCCCCCCCAAGACAGTTGGAATTGTCAGTTGCTTATGCAACCTGTTGTATTCTGAGGTAAAATATTACCTCAGACTTCCCCTTCAAAATAAAGAAACCCAATAACACAAGCATGCCACACCACAAAAAAGACAGGTCACACCACAAGCAGAATACCACAAGGTAAAAAAAAGCTCTGGTAATTATTCAAAGTTCTGGGGATGAGTTGTGTTCTGGCAGGGGACGCTGTGAGTGTAGAAAATGATTTATCAACACAGTAGTGTTTTGGAAAATCTTTAGGAATTGTTTGGTGCATTTACCATGGGGCACCCACCCAGAGCCTCTGGCATTTTCTCACTCTGCTGGCATCAAAACCAATTCAAGGCAAAATAGAGATATGGAGACTTTTCAGTCCTCCTTTACATCAATTTGTCTTTGTTGGCAATGGCAACCCTAGGCCTGCCAGCACTCTCAGGATGACTTCATGCCTTCTGACTGGCATGGCATCACTAGCCCTGGCTACTTGCTCCTGTTCAGCAGGAGTATCCCTATGGAAACTGCCTGGGTGATTTCGGACCAGCCACAGACTTTCTGCCTAACCTACCTTACAGATTTCCTGTACAAATCACAAAGCCGAAAAGAATGAAGTAAACCGCTTTGCTCCCCGTTAATGAGAAAGACAGAATTTTGCCTAGGAAGAGGCTGCTGAGAGGGGATGAAATAAAGTTGCCAACTTTAGGTACGGAAATTCCTGGAGATTTTAGGGGTGGAACTCAGAGAGGGTGAAGTTTGAGGAGGGATGGGACCTCAGACAGGTACAGTGCCATAGACTCCACCCTCCACCATCCAAAGCAGCCATTTTCTCCTGGGGAACTATTGTTGCCAATCTTGGCCCAGTGGCAATCAAACCATTCTCTTCAACCCCCCGCTGTGCAGCTAACTTTCCCCGAGGGTTGCCAATCTCCAGGTGGGACCTGGAGATCTCTCGCTGTTACAATTGATCTCCAGACAGAGATCAGTTCCCCTGGAGAAAATGGCTGCTTTAGAGGGTAGACCCTATGGCATTATACCCTGCTGAGTCCTTCCACCCCCCCCCATGCTGTCCTCCACAGGATCCACCCCCCAAATCTCCAGGTATTTCCCTACTTAGAGCTGGCAACCCTACTTTCCCCTCAGTGCCTGTTGGTAGGCAACCAAGCTTGGTCCTGTCACCTGTTTTGGCCTTTGGGAGAAAACTCATTGGGGCCAGTCCTGATAGGGTTGCCAACTCCAGATGGGAAATTCCTGGAGATTTGAGGGATGGAGCCTGAAGAGGGTGAGGTTTCAGGAGGGGTGAGACCTCAGACAGGTACAATGCCATAGACTTCACCCATCAAACTAGCCATTCCATCTTGGGGAACCATTGTTGCCAATCTCCAGGTGGGGGCTGGAGATCAATCAGAATTACAACTGCTCTCCAGGAGGGAGGGGGGAGGAGATGGAAAGCTGAAGTCAGGGGGCAGATAACAGTAAGTTGACAATTGGCTGGGAGGGAGATAGGGTTGCCAACTCCAGGTTGGGAAATTCCTGGAGATTTGAGGGGTGGAGCCTGGAGATGGTGAGGTTTGAGGAGAGGTGGGGTCTCAGACAGGTATAATGTCATAGACTCCACCCTCCAAACCAGCCAGTCCCTCATGGGGAACCATTGTTGCCAATCTCCAGGTGAGGGCTGGAGATCATTCAGAATTACAACTGCTCTGCAGGAGGGAGGGCAGAAGTCAGCTGAAGTCAGAGGGGTTAGCTGAGAAGGAGATGGGGTTGCCAACTCCAGGTTAGCAAATTCCTGGGGATTTGAGGGGTGGATCCTGGAGACGGTGGGGTTTGAGGAGGGGTTGGACCTCAGGCATGTAGAAAGCCATAGACACCACCCTCCAAACCAGCCATTTCCTCCTGGGTAATAATTGTTGCCAATCTCCAGGTGATGGCTGGAGATCACTCAAAACTACAACTGCTTTTCAGGTAGCAGAGATCAGTTTCTCTGGAGAAAATGATCGACTCTGTCATTATACCCTGCTGAGGTTGCCACAGCAAAGTCACACTGTGTGCCCAAAGCTGGGGCACTCTCCTAGAGCCTCTTTCTAGAGTCCATTGTATTTATTTCCACAACAGGCCTGATGCCTAATTATACAATATTTCACAACACCAATCAATGACAACATTATAATGTCTGTTTAACATTTATAGAGTCCACAAAATGGAGAGTCTGCACATGTTTGGTTTCCATAGTAATAAAATAAAATCATAAAATGTTTTGAGTATATTATATTATTCCCTTGGTGTCAAATAATGGATGACTGAACCATCATCCAAAACACAATGGGGAGCTATGGGGAACAGAAGGAAGGGGGAATGAAAAAACAACACAAGAGCGAGGTGATGTAATCTACCCATAAAAAAAATCAAATCATGAAAGGAAAGGTGCTTCATGGATGGGCAATTGCATGGAGAAGGCTATGAGGAACCTCACTGACAGTTTTGTCCCAGCATTATAATGTTGTTTTATTATAATGGGGGGGGGAATTGCATCATAATGCAATCAATATTACATTTTTAAAAATTAGCAGATAGCTCAGGAAACAAATAGAGGGGGGTGGGATTTTGGGAGGTGAGGCTGTACGCATGACTGATGACACAACAGGGTGATGAAACAAAACAAAATCGGAAATTACTCACTGAAAAACTGTGAGCTCAGATCCAAAGAGAAAAATCATGGGGAAAGTGGGTTCAGAAAACACAGGGTAACGGGGCACTAAATTTAGATCTACTCCTGGGGAGGCAAAAAGTTGTGCAGGATATTTTGCAAACTTCAACTATTTAAGAACACTGATATGGGGGGTTGCATTTGTACAGAAATTGTCTCATTTTTGTTTTGAAAGTTTAAAGAGGAAAATTCCCTGTCTTATGTTAATAAAAGACTAAACACCTGAATAGGATAAGTGTAGCATTTCATCATGTTGACACACTCTTTGTAATCATTTTTTGTTTTCTTTACGCAACAATAGAAAGTACCATAAAACATGGCTGAAGGCATGTGCCAGGTAAAGCGTCACCTAGAGGATTCTGAGCATTTTCTTTCTTTTTTTCCCCTGTTCTTAATGATAGGAGCTGCCTGGAGCAAACCAAACGTAAACCCAAGGCACAGCCAAGAAGTCTTTTAGCTTCTCTACTTTACAAGTAGTATTCATACGGTATGACCACAAAATTCCCCTTAGGAAGATCTCTAAATGCTTTGGAGATCTGTATTTTTCTAATGCATTAATTATTTTCTTCTGAACTTCTTGGTTTTTCTTCCACATCTCAGTGTGCTCCCCTTGTTGACAATCTGTGTGGTTTTCCTTAATAGGCCAAATAGTGACACCTGGAGGAATTGAGGAGAACCCATAATTCACATCTGACAATTATATAAGGCAGCAACCTCAGACCTAACTATCATTACCAATCTCCATGTTGGGCATGGAGCTCTCCTGCTTTTACAACTGAGCTCCAGATGACAGAGATCAGCTCTCCTAGAGAAAATGGCTGCTTTGGAGGGTGGAATCTATGGCATTATACCATGCTGAGGTCCCTCACCTCTCCAGGCTCCACCTTCAAAATCTCCAGGTATTTCCCAAACCAGAGCTGGCAACCCTAGACCTGACCTATCCATTCCATAAGAAGAAGGACAGATCTAAGAATGCTGCCATTATGGAGGAAGGGAGAATAGAGCATTATATGGCCTAGAAATAGAGGAGTAAGGGACCTGGCTAGTTTCTTCTGGGGGAGGAGTAAGAAGCCCTAAGAAAAGGCAGCTGAGAGCACTTCCTGAAAGAACTGAAGGATTGATTGTTGAGATGCCAACCTGAGCTTGCAGCAGTCTGAGGAGACAACCCCTGAAACTAAGTTTGTATCTATGAGAAGATGCCTACTTTCTGGTACACTCCCACCCTCTTTTACCAGCACCCACTGAAGCCAGTCTGCTGGGAAGGAAAGCCACCAGAACCCTTGAGACAGAAAAACACACGTGCACACCAGGTCAATACACTCTGACTCCCCATGAAGTTGCAAACAGGACCCAAAGACCCCTACTATACATACATAGGCCATTTCTGGGCCTGGGTTTCAAAAAAAAAACACAGCCCCGTGTGTTTGTGAACTTTTCTTTCCCTATATAAGCACTATGAGTCAAACAGCTGCTAGTACTGATAATTCCATTTTTTAATATATTGGGTTACTTTTGAGGTAGCACAAGAAAATGCAGACTGTCTACTGAAACAGCATATGCCAGTTCATGCAGTATCTCCCTAGCAGGAACAGCAATAAAATCTAAGAACTGGGTTTGATACACTACTAATGTGTGTGACCAGACATAATGTATGGAAAGTCTAGCACAATTTCCTTCACCTTTTGATATGTTTTTAGCAAAGACTTTAAATCACTTCTTGAAATACATCATTAAATCTCTGATCACTGGTATCTTTTCATTCAACAGCTAGGATTTTGTTAAACCATCTTTTTAAAATGTTCACAACAGGAAGAAGAACTAAGCACTGCCTAAATATCCATCTTGAAAAGAAGAAGGATGAGTGTTGGTCTCTGCAGGAATGATCCTGTTGCTAAATGCTGCCAAATACTGCACACAATGCACAACTTCCATAAAACACTCAAAAGATTTCAGCAGGAAGAATTTTGTCTACACGTTTCTGAGAAACCTTGCCAGTAAGCCTTTTACAGAGAAAGTACTTTAATTTTCCTAAAAACAGATTTGTGTTTAATTTTCCAGCTAAATGATTGTAGCACAATATTATATATGGCTGCACACTAGCAGACCACTCCTGCCAACATTCTATGAGTTACAGTCCAATCCTAGCACAGTTAAACCCTTGTAAGTATACTTATAAATCAATGGATTTAGCAGGTTGTAATTTGGTTTAGGATTGCACTGACAGAATTAGGGGTGTGCATAACTGAAATTCCAAGTTTGTTTGTTTGTTTAATAGACCACCCTTTCCTATGCAGGGCTCAGGGCATTGAATAACATCTCAATAAATAGTTTTACAGATACAATTAAAAACAGTAGAACAGTAACAATTCCAAGTCTATTCAGCTGGCAGTTAAGAACCAATTGTATCCTACTCCCACAGAGGAGAAATGGAAGAGGCCAGGCTCAATGAAAGACTGTTGGTGTCCTCAACCATAGGCCTGGTGGAACATCTCTGTCTTGCAGGCCCTGCAGAACTGCACTAGGTCTTGCAGGGCACTGACAAGAGGATAAAAGGAAAAGTCCTCTTGTGGATCAAAAACTGGCTTATAAATAGGAAACAGAGACTGAGTATAAATGGGAAACTTTCTCAGTGGAGGGTGGTAAGCAGTGGGGTACCACAGAGATCAGTACTCGGTCCGATGCTTTTTAACTTGTTTATTAATAATTTGGAATTGGGAGTAAGCAGTGAAGTGGCTAAATTTGCAGATGACACGAAGTTGTTCAGGGTGGTGAAAACCAGGGAGGAGTGTGAGGCACTCCAAAGGGATCTGTCAAGGATGGGTGAGTGGGCGTCAACGTGGCAAATGGGGTTCAGTGTGGCCAAGTGCAAAGTGATGCACATTGGAGCCAAAAATCCTAAATATAAATATATGTTGATGGGGTCTGAACTGGTAGAGACTGACCAAGAGAGAGATCTTGGAGTCGTAGTAGATAACTCAATGAAAATGTCTAGACAGTGTGTAGCTGCAATAAAGAAGGCCAATGCTATGTTGGGGATTATTAGGAAGGGAATTGAAAACAAATCAGCCAGTATCATCATGCGCCTGTATAAATCATTGGTGCGACCTCATTTGGAATACTGTGTACAGTTCTGGTCGCCACATCTCCAAAAGGATATTATAGCATTGGAAAAAGTGCAGAGAAGGGCAACTAGAATGATAAAAGGATTGGAACACCTTCCCTATGAAGAAAGGTTAAAACGCTTGGGGCTCTTCAGCTTGGAGAAACGATGGCTGAGCGGTGACATGATCGAGTTATATAAGATTATGAATGGGATTGAGCAGGTTTAGAAAGAAGTACTTTTCTCCCTTTCTCACAATGCAAGAACTCGTGGGCACTCCATGAAATTGCTGAGCAGTCAGGTTAAAACAGATAAAAGAAAGTACTTCTTCACCCAAAGAGTGATTAACATATGGAATTCACTGCCACAGAAGGTGGTGGCAGCTACAAGCATGGACAGTTTCAAGAGGGAATTAGATAAACATATGGAGCAGAAGTCCATCAGTGCCTATTAGCCACAGGGTATAGATGGGAACTCTCAGTCTGGGGCAGGTGATGCTCTGTATTCTTGATGCTGGAGGGGGCAGTAGTGGGAGGGCTTCTAGTGTCCTGGCCCCACTGATGGACCTCCTGATGGCACCTGGTATTTTTGGCCGCTGTGTGACAGATTGTTGGACTAGATGGTCCATTGGCCTGATTTAACATTGGTTTCTCTTATGTTCTTATGTTCTTATGACATTATTAGGGAGAGAGTTCCACCAGGATGGCACCAGGGCTGAAAAGGCCCTGGCCCTGGTTGAGGACAGCCAGATACCTTTTGGAGCCAGGGATCACCAGTAAGTTCTTCTCCCCTCAGTGTAATGCTCTTCTGGGGGCATACCAGGAGAAAAGTTGAAAATATACATGAAAATCACTGTTTCAGGTAATTACTTTGGTTTCCCAGAATGGTATTAGGAATTCAGGATTCTTAGTGAAACTGCCCTCCCCCCAAAATGTAAGCCACCTTGAGCCTACTTCAGTGGGGAGGACAGGGTATAAATTGAATAAATAAATAAATAATAAAAATACCAAGCCAGCAGGAACATAAGCATGTACTCGCCATGTTGTTCTTTGATTCTGCTTGTTTTTCCAGGCTTCCAATAGCATCCTGGCCAGAGTGCAGCATTCCCAGACAGTCACCTTTGCAAACAAGCTGCAGAGTGGGGGTGCACAGCATGTGTGCATGCCTGTTGTTCTCTGATTCTGTTTATTTCCCAAGCAACGGCACCCTTCCTTCCAAGTGGATCCTGGCAAGGGTCTAGTATTGAAATGAATGGTGTCTGTTGAGCATGTGCACAGATATGAGTTTCAGGGGGCAGTAAAATGGAGTTGCTTTGCTGAATGTGCTTGAGATTCAGGGGTTCTGGATAAGGATAGCAACAGTCAGTGCAATTTTGGTGGCATCATGTTCAATGACTGCTGCACCAGAGACCCTCAGATTGGTTGAACATTGAAAAGAACAATGTCTGCAGTGGACAAGTATAAAAAATGGTTCCAAAAATATAGAATATGAAATCACCACACAGATTTCTAACACATACCAATAATGCCATGCCCAAAATGAAGCAATCACAGTAAAAATTCCCTCCTCAAAGCCAGGATCTGAAACTATAACAAAAATTTTCTCAGCCCATACCCTTCAACAGAATTACAAGTTTTAGGAGATAGGAGAACTTGCAGAAGCTACTGGATACATATTTGCATCCTGACAATTCTTGATTTATTAATGATGATATAAAATGGGGCAGTAGAGAACTGTGGGTATTGCCTTGAAGAGGGGCACGATAAACAGGAAATAGATTAAAATTAGGGATAGTGGTAAGAATATGTCTTTACGAGTTTGCCTATGAAATTGCCCACTCCAGTTCCTATTCCCCACATCACCAAAAGCAATGGGTGGGGGTGTTTGTTTTTTAGCTTGTAGGAGAAACCTGGTGCTTGATAATGATCTAAAATCAGAATACGTTTGTCCATAAAATGTGCCAGAAGAAGACTTTTTTGTTGTTTTCCTTTATCAATTTGTGTGGAAATAATAATGGTTCACAAATAATAATTGGGATCCAGTGTGATATGGTGATCATAGTGTAAACCTAGGACCAGGAAGACCAAAGTTGAGCCACATATTACCACTCAATCTAATCTACTTTTTATTGGAATATATCAGTAGCAGAGTGCACAAAGGTTTATAAGCTCAGTGAAGCCATCTGGCCCAGTGTGTGTGCGAGTGAGAAACAAAGTTACACGAAACCTCTTCATATTTGCAATACTAATATGAGTTCTTTTATTTAAGGAACTCCATTCTAGAGAGGATAGAGAAGAGAGAGAATCTCTAGTCTACCTGGCTAGATGGATGGAGATGTAGGAATGCTCTCATGTTGCCAAGACAGAGAAACACGTCATTGTGTAGAGAGCAGGAGAGAAGCTGGAAGGAAGGCAACTTTCCCTAAGAGTAGCAATCTACACTTCAAAGGGACAGCAGAAGGAGAAGGAGAAGGAGATTGGATTTATACCACACCCTTCACTCAGAGTTTCAGAGTGGCTTACAAATTCGCTTCCCTTCCCCTCCTCACAACAGACACCCTGTGAGGTAGGTGGGGCTGAAACACCTCTTTCCAGAACTGTCCTTGAGAGAACAGCTCTGACATAACTATGGCCTGCCGAAAGTCATTCAGCAGCTACAAGTGGAGGAGTAGGGAATCAAACCCAGTTCTCGCAGATTAGACTCCATGCACTTAACCACTTAACCACTATACCAAACTGGCTAGAGAGTAGGGATGTGCATTCAATTCATCTGGGCCCCTTTTGGGCTGCTCCAGGCCGATTCATTTTCGGCGGCAATTCGGCCCCATTATATTTTATGGGCCATTGAAGTCAATGGTGAAAACATAGGGTATATTCTGGGGGCTGGAGGGTAGGGGTTTGAGGGAGAGGTTCCAAAATCACAGGGTAGCTGCTGGAAACTCTCCCCAAGATACCCAACAGGTTTCAAGAACATTGGACCAGGGGGTCCAATTCTACAGGGCCCCAAACAGGTTGCCCCCATCCCCTCCATTGTTCTCTATGGTGGGAAAAAGTGCGGCCGACAGATCTAACAACAACAGAGCAGCCATGCCGCCTCGATCTAGATGCCTCTGGAGGTCGTCAGTAAGGGTGACCAGCACTGTCTCCATCCCATGCCCCAGGTGGAAGCCAGACTGAAATGGATCAAGGACAGAAGCATCATCCAGAAAGCCCTGTAGCTGAGTTGCCACCACCCTCTCAATCAATTTGTCCAAATAGGGCAAATTGGACACCGGCCAATAGCTGGCCAGTTCAGCCAGGTCCAGAGTTGGTTTTTTCAGGAGGAGGAGGACCATCACTTCCTTGAGTGCCTCAGGGAACTGCCCCTCCGAGAGGGACTTGTTGACAATCTCCCTCAAGGCACCTCGAAACCCCTCATGGCCTGCTTTGATGAGCCAGGATGGGCATGGATCAAGGCCGCATGAAGTTGGGTGCACAGATACAAGCAATCTATCAACTTCCTCCAGGCTGAGCTGGTCAAAACACTCTAAACCCAAAATCGAAGACGTGCAAGGGGCCTCGAGTTCACTAACTGTTTCATCTGTGGCGGGGAGGTCACGGTGGAGTGCCAAGACTTTATCCACAAAATAGCTCACAAATGCCTCACAGCCGATATCCAATTCCCTACTATTTTGTCTGCCCTGTGATAGTCCCTGGGCCACAGTTCAAGAATCAGAAATGCATATACATCACAAGTGCCACATCAGAAGAGTGTGCTACGTTTAGTAGCACTTGAGAATATAACCGCTCAAAGATGTGCAGTAGGAAATACACCCTTTATCTAGAAATCAGGTAAGTATACATAGTGGCAAAGTATGTGGTTGCCTACTGTGCAACCAAGATGGCTCACTTTAGTTCAAAAGGTCCCTTTTCTAGGGGTGATAGCAAGTTTGTCCTCAGTGCCAACTATATCCTTGATTTCTATTGATTGCTATTTTCCACTTGAGTTATTGGACAGAGAAGAAGGAATATGTCTAACAGATTTGAAAAGCTCCCTTGATGAACTATTTTCTTCTTCTTCTTCTCCTCTCTCTCTCTGCGTCTGTGTGTGTGTGTGTGTGTGTGTGTGTGTGTGTGTGTGTGTGTGTGAGTGAGAGAGAGAGAGAGAGAGAGAGAGAGAGAGAGAGAGAGAGAGAGAGAGAGAGAGAAATACAGTGCTGTGTGGATGCATAATGTTCTCATGGTCAGCCTCATTTAAAGCAACATTCATACCAAGCACTGTAGCAGATTTTAAATGGCTTCTTTATTATTTTTCCCCTTGTTATTGTGCCTCTGCAGGGACTATATTGAGGGAAATCAAGAGATCCAGAGAATACTGCTCCTATTTCAGAGCCTTTGTCTGCTTCTCTATGACTGTATTAATATGAACAGTATTTCACCAAATCCCTTTTGTCATTATTTCTGGCCATTTCCTCAGCAGGTTATCATACAATTCCAAGGACAAGTTGGGTTGACTATTACCTGAATGAAACTGAGAATAAAAGAATGTGTTCTTCGTTGTAGGGGAAAACCTGTTCCAGTCCAAACGAAGGAAAATTGCTGCAAATATACCATGCATGTGTTCCTCTAAACAGACCCATTCAAACTTGCATAACAAGCTTTTCAGCCTTCTATTTTGCTTTGATTGCTCACCACCCTTTATAGTAAATCACCATAATAGGTACACTATTACTAAATTCGGTTGACCCTTTTCATTATAAATGTCTTCGAAATAGAAGTGAGTCACAAAGGAAGGAATCTGTGGGTCCTCATTCCCTTATTTGACTCATGTTTTGAGCACCAAATATGATGGCCCCTTACAATTATCTATAGCAAATCAAATGAACTAGATCTTGATACAGATCATTACCTTTATGTTGCTACCAGACACAATCTTATCCTTTAGTGTAGGATTGCATATGGGAGGAGCTTGAAATTTTAGTATATTGGTGTCCTGTCTTTTGGGGATTAATCACACAGCACCAACAGGAGGAGTTACTTTTATGGCTGAAAGAGGAGTCCTACTTGTAGAAGAGAGGTGGTAGCAGGGGGCATGTTGTCCTGGCTTTCAAAGAAGGAATTAAGGCTTTTTATACCCAAAGGTTTGACACAGAATATGACAGAAAAATCAGATATAGATCTTCATTTGAAAGAGATGGCTGGATTAGTTAAATGATAATCATTTGTTAACATTCATTGATCTTTATACCTTTATATGAAGTCTTTGCATCTTCTCTCACAACAAAGGAGAGGGGGGCACATAATAAATCCAGTACAGCATTTATACCAGTGTTGCCAAAGCAAAAGCAAGTTTCTCCAGGACAGCAAGACCGACTTGTTCTCTTGACCCCAATTTATGATTTTTGAACATTTGACACTTTCAACCCAGCTGTGTCAAAATCACCAAGAACAGATGGTGTGACCAGTATCCTAGCTGAATCTGGAAAAAAATGTTTTATGTTACTGTCTAGAAAGGGCACTTTAGGGTTTTTTTCGCTGTTATATGTTGCCCTCTAATTAGTTCAGTCCTGTTTAATTTATACTGATTTTATCTCAGCTGTACATTTTAACTTTGCAAAAGCAATGAAGTTAACCTAATTAATGTTGCTAGTATCTGCCTCTGCAGTGCATTATCTTCTTGATTAAAATACATTCCCAGTTGTTACTTAAAAGGTGAGGCACTTTCTGAACTTGAAAAACCACAGACAAAGCAGTCATTATGGTTTATATAGGCAACTTATATATGACAATAATTTCTGTTTTAAAATGTACCATGTGGCAAAAGAACCAGCTCTACTTTCAGTTCAGTTTTCTTATAAATAAAAGGACAGAGAAAAGGACAATATTAGGCTCTTCAGAAACAATGGCTTTCTGCCCCTTTGGCTACAACATATAACCTGAAATATGATGTCATCACATTTCTCACATAACAGCTGCATGCATAAGTCTAGTAAATCAGAAAACACACAGGTATACATCAGCACTCCATTATCTGGTGACATTACATGCATCCTGGAAGTCAAACATGGAAGTAAACAAGCCATAAAAATTGCAAAGATGTTCTTTCACCTGAAAAATAGGATGGGGGCATAATTTGCAAACTGCAAACAGTTCTGCAAAACTGGTGAGGCACTTTGGCTCAACCGTATGCATAAGTATTTCAAAAGAAGTGGAATGCATAGAATTGTTTTTCTGGGATCAACTTGGCTATGTTTGATTGTAGACTCACAATGCTCAAATGGGAAGCCTGGATGCAATTTACATCTGCTCTTCTCCCTGAAGACATCCCAAGGGCTTACAGAAATTTCCAAACCAATCAATTGAAACAATATAATTTAAGTTAACAAAAACAGATAAAATTATAGACATCCTGTATAGGTCCTAGTTCAATGAGCTGGCTATTGCAGGCCCCAGGCTGCAACCCAAGGGCACTTTCACTATGGGTTGCGCTCAAAGGTTTGCACCTGTGGCCACTCCTAGGCTTAAATACCTGCAGACAGAAGCAAAAACAAAGTCAGCCATGACAGTGCTGCTGCTAGCATACTTTTCCCAAATTCCTCCCCTGACAGCAATGCAATATTTAACCTGGTGATATGTGCTCTAAAAGGACAAAATAAAAAAAGATGGGGGAAATGAACTGAAGAAGTATGCAGAAGAGATGAAAAGACGACCTATTCCTTCAAAGCAGAAACTTTTGATGAACAACCTACAGCATTAGAATGTGAAGTGAAAACTGCACAGAGCAATTGGGAGAAACAAATCACCAGGAGTTGATGGGATTTCAATATTGCTACCCCATGCCACAGAAAGAGAGTCCATCAAAATCCTAACAAAAATATGCCAATAAATATGGAAAACAAAATAATCACTCACAGATTGGAAATGCTTGATCTACATTCCACTTCTAAAAAAAGGAGAAGTCAAAGACTGCAGCAACTATCGGACCTAGCATTAATTTCTCACAAAAGTAATGTGATGCTCAAAAATTTACAACAAAGACTGTTACCATATATGGAATAAGAAATACCAAATATTCAAGCTGGATTCAGAAAAGGAAGAAACACTAAAAATCATATTGCAAATTTATGTTGGTTACTGAAGCATTCAAGAAAAATTCAGAAGAAAATCAGCTTGTGCTTCATAGATTACAGCAAAGCTTTAAACTGTGTGGATCATGAAAAGCTATGGTTGGTTTTAAAAGAAATGGGTGTGCCACAACATCTGATTGTTTTGATGCACAACCTATACCATGGACAAGAGGCTACTGTTAGGACAGAATATGGAGAAACAGAATGGTTTCCAGTTGGCAAAGGTGTCAGACTAGGATGCATTTTCTCTCTCTATCTCTTCAATCTGCATGCAGAACATATCATAAAAAGATGGATTAGACTTAGATGAAGGCAGAGTGAAGACTGGAAGAAGGAACATTAACAATTTAATATATGCAAATGACACCACATTACTGGCAGAAAATAGAGAAGGCCTGAAATGACTGCTGATAAAGAAAATGCCAAAGTGAGATTACAGCTGAACACAAGAAGACAAAAGTAATGTCACCTGGAGAATTACACAACTTTAAGGTTGATAATGAAGAAATTGATATTGATAATGGTTTTCTATTGCTTCTATTCCTTCGCTCCATCGTCAACCAAAAGGGAAACTGTACCCCAGAAATCAAAAGGAGATAGAAACTGGGAAGGGCAGCCATGAAGGAGCTAGAAAAGATTCCTAAGTGTAAGGATGTGCTGCTGGTGATTAAGATCAAGTTAATTCATGCCAAGGTATTCCCCATTACTATGTAAGGGTGTGAAATTTGGACACTGAAGAAAGGTGATGGGGAGAAAGTTGATTAATTTGAGTTGGAGGAGAAGGTTGCAGATACCAAATGGCTCAGAGCCATTTAAACCCTCTGGTTCTGCTCCCAGCTGCTATGAGATGGGGAGGAGCAAAACCAGAGGCTAAAATATGGGGTAAAACGCCCCCTGGAAGGCATTTAACCCATCCCTATCTGGTGGCCACAGCAAGCCATAGCCAGCAAAAAGGTGGGGGTGAAGAGTCCCCAGGAAGTCACTTCACCACTTCCTTTCTGCTGGCCCAGCTGTCTCAGGACCGCGTCCACAGCCCCTTCAAAGGGGCTGCACCAGGCAGCCCAAGGCAGCTGGGCTGGTGGAAAGAGACTTCTCTGTGCCAGCCTAGCTGTCTTGAGCCCACTCACAAAGCCTGTTTAGGGGCTGTGCCAGAAAACCTGAGGCAGTTGAGCCATTGGGGAGAAACTTCTCTACACCGGCTCAGTTGCCTCGGCATGCCTTGCACAGCCCCTTTAAAGGTGCTGCACAAGTGAGCATAAGACAGCTCTGAGCAATTTAAACCCTCCTTTCTGCTCCCACAAAAGTCATGGGGAGCTGAAAGCAGAATTTAAATGGTTCAGAGCCATTTAAACCAAACAGCTGAGCAGCAGGGAGCTCCCTGCTGCTCAGCTGTGCCTGCTCTTCACAAACCATCATGGACAACCATGAATCACGCCAAAATTCATAGTAGTTCTTCCCAGTTCTTCAGTTTACAAACTTCCATTTGCAAATCCCAAACATACCAAAATTCATGACTAACTTTGGTTCGTCAGCCAGTTCATGCCCATTCCTAGTCCACAAACATTTTTTATTAAGGGCTACCAGTACAGAGAGCATACTACCAGTACAGAGACTGCCTTGACCCTAGCTGTTATGCACTGAGCAAGGGAGGGGGATCAGTCCAACATCCACATAACCTACTTCAGAAATTTCCCCAAGCTTGTACAGTTCTGGGCTACTACCCTGTGCCAACTTGTCTATAAGAAGAAAAGCACTGGGGTGCTGAATGTGGCTCTAAGGTTTAAGTTGCCAATTCCTGCATGAATTGATTAGGGCAGAATCCAACCAGAAACAGGGGAAAGGTAGTAAAAATCCAGCCACTTGCAGGTGCCATTAATTCCATGGAAGGAGTTAAGCATGCTTAACTTTCTCTCAGAAATCTCAGGGATTTAACGGCTGGAATTCTACAAACACTTTCCTGGAAGTAAACTCTATTGAATAACATGATACCCTTTTGAGTAAACATGGTTAAGGTTGTCTCCCATAAGTGCTTAACTGTGACTGGATCATACCCTTAATAAAATTAACCTCCCTCCAAAAAAAATTAGGTTGACAACCATGAAATAACTTTGACAAGGGCAGACTTACTTAAATCAGTGCAATGACTAACACAGTTAATGTGAAACTACTTTTAAAACTATGAACTCAGTAATTGGTAGTGATTATTTTCAGAATGCAAAAGATTTTAAAAATCCAGAATGGTATAAAATTGATGCACAATAATGTAGCTAAGATCTTTACTATATACAAGCTGCATATCTCTCCTTATCTCTCCTTAATAATAATTATCTTCTGGTTTCACAAGATTCCATTCGCTCCCATTGGCTGTAAAATGCCCTCCCTCAGCCATTGGCCCATCAGCCGCCACTCAAGAGTACTCGCGTGCCATTGGCCGGGTGCTGGGTCTGCTCCTCTTCCCCACCCACTCCCCCTTTTGCATGGCAGATTTACTGGCAGACCAGCTCTCCCTTCTGATGAAGACAGTTCTCTTGACTCCTGTGAGGGACTGTCCCCTCAGTGGCTGTTGGTTGGCACCCAAGCTTGGTTCTGTGAGTAAAAAAACAAAGGACTTTCAGCATAACCCCCTCCCCCGCCCATAACCCCCTCCCCAACGGCCACTTTCCTGTCAGAATAAATGGAAAAAGGCTCTCTCTCCTGCTCAGCTTCAGCATGGCTGGCTGGCTAACGAGGTGGGCCAGCGACCATCAAACCATTTTCTTCAACTCCCCACTGTGTGGCTGACTTTCCCCTAGGGTTGCCAATCTCCAGGTGGGACCTGGAGATCTCCCACTGTTACAATTGACCTCCAGATGATAGAGATCAGTTCCCCGGGAGAAAATGGTTGCTGTGGAGGGTAGACTCTATGGCATTATACCCTGCTGAGTCCTTCCACACACACCCCAAATGCTGCCCTCCACAGGATCCACCCCCCAAATCTCTAGGTATTTCCCTAATCAGAGTTGGCACCTGTACTTTCTCCTCTGTCAGTAAAGGGCCCTTTCCACACCTATGTTGGCCTTTGGGAGAAAACTCATTGGGCCCAGTCCTGATTGGGTTGCCAACTCCAGGTGGGCAATTCCTGGAGATTTGAGGGATGGAGCCTGGAGAGGGTGAGGTTTGAGGAGGGGTGGCACCTCAGACAGGTACGATGCCATAGACTCCACCCTCCAATCCAGCCATTCCCTGATGGAGAACCATTGTTGCCAATCTCCAGGTGTAGGCTGGAGATCACTCAAAATTACAACTGCTCTCTAGGAGGAGGGGGGAGGAGATGGAAAACTAAAGGTAGGTTGATGGTTGGCTGGGAGGGAGATAGGGTTGTCAACTCCAGGTTGGGAAATTCCTGGAGATTTGAGGGGTCGAACCTGGAGAGGGTGAGTGTTGAGGAGGGGTGGGACCTCAGACAGGTACAATGCCATAGACTCCACCCTCCAAACCAGCCACTCCCTCCTGGGGAACCACTGTTACCAATCTTGGGGGTGGGCTGGAGATCACTCAAAATTACTACTGCTCTTCAGGTAGCAAAGATCAGTTCCTCTGGAGAAAATGGTGGACTCTGTCATTATACCCTGCTGAGATTGCCACAGCAAATTGTCACTGAGTGCCCAAAGCCGGGGCACTCTCCCAGAGCCTCTTTCTAGATTCCATTGTATTTATTTCCACAATGGGCCTTATTCCTAGTAGCTAATAAAGAAAAAGCATGATCTTTCTGATCAGAAACTTAATATAGCAAAGTGCATGACAGATCAGAAGAACTGGATGAAATCAGACAGCAGAACTTCCTGCTTGCAATTACACAAACTAAAACAGTACTTCTGATCAAAAGACTGCAAACTTCACATTTATTAATGCTTTAAAATATTTATCAATAGGTTGAAACTTGCTTACCTTCAAACATGCAGACCTGAATCTGCCAATTATTACTGTAGTGAAGGAGCTTCTCTTTTGTGTTGTGAGAAATATATGACTCAGGCTGCAATCTGAAGAACACTTTCCCGGGAGCAAATGTCACTGAATAAAATGACACTTACTTCCAAGTAGACCAGTTTATGATTGGTCCCTTATTCCCATTCTCATTCTTTTGAAATGCTGCCTAGCTGAAAAAACCCTCAGAAGACAGCTGAAATAGAAACGTGGATTGAAAAGTGAAGGATATGAATAACACAAAATTATATATGATGATATGGCAACTTCAGACTATTCATAAGAATATAATTCTCTTACTCATCACTTTTTTCTCTTCCCATAAGAGTGACCATGGTCTTACATGAATGCCCATGTTACATTGCTCTTATGAACATGATTGGCTTTTCCCAAATTGCCACTGGGTGTATCCTCAGATCAACCATGGAGCTAGTGTCTCTAAAATTACAGAGGAACTCAGTCAGACTTACCATATAACCCACCCCTACTGAAACCAGTTGCCACCAAAATATTTTAATAAATCTTAATGGCATAATTTTTTGCATTTGTCTCTAATGGGAAAGGGCCAGGGACTATCCCAACTTCTGCCATTCTGTAGGAAGGGGGATGTGGCACCATTACTTCTGGACAACAGGTGGAGCAATGAAGCTGTCAAGGCCACATCGTCAGCACCATGCATGCTGAGTGGCTGTGTTTCCGGTAGTGCTGTTATTCTCTTGTGCTGGGTTCTACCAGCCGCATAACAGCTGTGTGCCTATACAGTGCAACAGCCACAGCCTCAGCAATTCCATTGCCACTTCCCATTACCTGCCAATAAGGGCACTGCTTTCCCTTCCCCCTTCAGTGGCATACAATGGTAGGGATATTCCTTGCATTCCAATGTACAAAATGTTGCTGACTTATTGATCAATGAGGAGTATATCTGTAGCTCCAGTCTACCTTAACTTGGACCTCTTCTCTGAATCATTATTCCCAGTCCACTCCCATTTTAAGCAAAATAGTTATTGATGGTTTAACCAGCTAAGTCAAAATGTGGGTTATCCAAGATTTCTTAGAATCAGCCTAGTGCAATTCTTGAATAATACCCAGAAACCTTTAAAGAAGACATCTTTCCTAAATAAGAGACGCAGGAACCACTCTTTGTCATCTTCCAGGCATAATTCAAGATATTGGTTTTGACCCATAAAGCATTTAATACCTGACTTCTAATCTGTCTATGGGTCCGGTCACACTGCCGTTTTGATCGGGATTTGCTGCTGTTTACTTGCGCATGTCAGTTTCACGTTCACACGCACCAATCCACCTCCCGCCGTGAAGCAGGCTTACTCGCACAATGCTTCCGGGTTTTCTTGACCCCTGGAAAAACTAGGGTTTTCCTGGCGCTTCTGCTTTGATTGCGCGATTTCACCTATGTGGACAGCCCCTCTCTCGCAAGGATTGCAATTAGGGCCGTCTGAACATTCTTGGTGTGTTTTTTAAAGTTTATTAAGTGCATGTTTAGTCAAGCGCTCAAACCAGAAGCTTTAAAAAACAAACAAACGCACAACGACGGAGGTGGGAACGAGAGGTGGGGGCTACGGCAGCCTGGATGGGGCTGGCAAGGAGGATGGCGGAGACAGCGGAGCCTATTTTCGTGGGTCAATGGTGGCAGCGGCGGCGGCAGCACCCCCCCCCAAGTGTTGGCAGGAGCAGCAGCCACCCAAGCCTCCCCGTGGCCAGCAGGATCGCCTGGAAGGACGGCGCAGCAGCAGGCAAGCGGGTGCTGGGAAAGAGGGGCTGGCTGCATGTAGACAGCCCAATGCGGATAAAAATGTTCCCGATTTCAATAAACCGGGAACAAAGCGCATGTCAGTTGCAGTGTGACCAGAGCCTAAGAGACTTCCTGCTAATAATACGGTGTGTGCAGTATGTTCAGAAATGATGGCTACAAGGCTAAGGACACTTCCCTGGGAGTAAGCCCCATTGGATAACATGGGACTCACTTCCAAGCAGAGATGTTTAGAATTCCTTTCAGTTTTATGTAAAGAGGTATTTCTCAGTAACTGTTCAGCAACTATGAATCACCTTTCCCTCAGAGATTCATCCAAATGCAAGCCAGAGCATAGCAGAAAGAGCTATAAAATGTTTCACCTTTGGCTATTATATAGTCATAATAAGTCTGTGTGTGTGTACACATATATATTGGCAGGGAGGGCGGGGTATAAATAAAATAAATAAACAAACAGCATGTTCTAACCCACATCTTGCTAGAGAAGACCCAGTCTTATTAGCCATAACTGCAAATCTTAGCACTTCTCAAACTTTCTCTTGTAGATACTGGTGGTAAATTAAATATTGTAAAGTTCGACAAATCAGATGAAGATTAACGTTGTAATCTAGCAATAGTTTTGCTCTTTTGAAGAGAAACAACAATAATTAATTACTTTCCCCTGGAAAGACAGCTAATTAAAAATACAGTGGTTCTGCTGAAAGCTTGTTAACAAATTTAATTTTATACTGATGAGTAATCTCAAAACCATGTGGAACTTCTCACCTGTGTAAAACTGAACATATTTAAATGGTTTGTTGGACTGAGGCCAGTGATGGTATAATTTGTACACTTCTAAATTGGAAGTGTTCATTTAACACATTTGAAAATTAAGGAAAAAACTTCAGTCCAAATTATATCATAAATATAATAAATGTCAGTCTTTACAAAATGATGAGGAAGCATAGTTGTGCATCTCAAGATATTTATAGGTTTGGGACATCTGGTTTATGGTGCAGCGATGGCAGTCACTCTCCCCAATTCTCGGGGGAGCAATTCACACACCAGCAGCATGGAGGGAAGCCGCTGACGCGGTTTCCCCACGGAGCCTTCGGGTTAGGCTCCAAGCCATAGGGCTTCTGAGAGGTAGCCTCTTTGATGGAGAATTGAGGTGCCCCTCCACCCTGACAGTCCTGCCACTGTGTGGCTCTTGGGCACTAGCTGGGCTGACCGGAACAAACGCTGGAGATCAAATGAAAATTGAGATGAAGTAAATGTGGTCAAATGGGACCAACAATGAACGTGAGTTGGATGTAAACGAATCTTAATAACAAGCAGAAATCCTCCCCCCCCATTCTTAAAGTGAAAGGAGGGATGCCTCTGACTCAGATGAACTGATAAGCGGAAAGGGGGGGGGAATGGGAAAAATAAGCAATTGGCTTGTTTTTGAGAGACATACCAGAGCGGATTCAGTTTGGAAGTGATTTTCAGAGATGGTGAAATAGTGGTTGGCTTCTGTAAACAATTTGCCATGATGGCGGGTACGCAGAAAAAAGTACCGAAAGGGAAACTAGCAGGCAGCCAGAGTCCAAGACCGGAAGAGGGAGTAGATGTCATGAAACTCTTGGCAGATACAAGCCCGTGATGGACCAACTCGCTGGTATTAACCAACAGTTGGTCACACTTAACCAAAACTTTGCATCACAGCAACTCCAGCTGGCAGAAACGTCTAAAAAGACAGAGCAAATGATAGAAGTAGTGAAAGAGGCGTATGCCGCAAATAAGAAAAGGATGGGAGAATTTGAGAATAAGCAGAGTTGCCAGGAAACTCATTTGTTGCAATTACAAATGGAAAAAGCCAATATGGTTCTTAGATTCCAGGGAGTTCCTGAATCACCTAAGGAGGATCTGAAGAAAATACTCAGCGAAATCATTGTGCCAGTAACAGGCTTGAAAATGGAAGAAATTGTACACGAGGTGGAGGTGGCTTACAGAGCACACTCCAATTACATTAAAAAAAAAATAGCCTGCCTGGGGAAATAATCATCAGATTCTCAACAAGACAGACCAGAGATGCAATTTTAAAAGCAACATCAGCAACTCCACTGAAACTGGAAAATATAACTATTAAGACTCTAGAAGATATTCCATTCGAAATCCGTCAAAAAAAGAAAGAACTACAAAGGCATAATTCGTTTGCTTCAAACTAATCAAATTCTATACAGGTGGGTGGTGCCAGAAGATGTCATCTTTAAAATCAACGATAGGAGAGAGAAGATTGACTCCATTTTTAAAGCCAAAGAATTCTTAAAACGCCATCTGGGTTGTAAAGAAGAAACTAAAGAAGAAGGAGAAACTGGATCTAGTGGCTCTTCCCCCTCGGAGATGGACGAAGACCAGGTTGTGGAAGAGGGAGCTACTGCCATCAAATCATCATATGATTTCAGATATAGAAAGCCTAGATAAAGGCAGAAGGACTCTGGAAATTGCCTTTATGAAGCGAGCTTGAGGAGATGCTCTGGAATCTCCCAATAACAAGTAACTATCTAATAACTTAGCCGAGATAGACAGGAACTCACGGTATTCATTGGTTACTAACACTATAGTATTAACATATAGCTTAACACGGATGGGATCTCCTTCTCTTGGGGTTTTAGTATAGGGTGGGTTTGCTTTCCTTTATCCCTAGATGTAGTTCCCCTCCCTCTTTTTTTCCTTTGTATTTTTTTGTAGTTTATAGAAAAACAATAAAAAATCCCCTTTGGGGGGTAAAAAAAAGATATTTACAGGTTCAGTATGTAGTGTGCATATTAAAATTAGAGACACTATACCTATGCAAAACATTTATGTATTTAGGGGGCTGGGAAAGAGCTCACTGTCTTGATATTCACAAAGTATCCATACATGGTTCCTCTTCCAGTACAGTTACAAAGGCTACAGATGATAGAATCAACAAACTTTCAACTGGTAGAGAGAGCATAATGAGGACTAAATCCAGCCTGCCCACCCCAACAACTACCAGCATCAAACAACAAATACATCTATTGCTAATTTTCAAATAGGACAATGCACAAATATATATAGATGCCAAACCAGTACACAAAGAAGTGGTATGCATAGTTCATAGACTGAAGTTCATGGTAGGTCAACCGGCACAAACTTTCCATGAACTTTCAAGTGGTCCATGGCAGTTTGCAGTGGTTTGTGAATGCATACATTTCCAGACAGACAGTCTCCACTCAATCAAAATGTTTACCAAACTTCAAAGCAACTGGGGGGAGTGAAATCCTCCAGCCTTGGAAACACCAATAGGGGCCCTCCAAAGCTTAACAGGCACTGCTGGCTGCAAATAACAGAGTTCCTATTCTGCTCTATAGGATTAGAATGAGATATATAGATAGATATAGATAGATATCCTCAGCTCAGCTCCACACACTTTCCTGTTAGGTGTGGGCAGTTAGACAGAGAGGCAGAGAACTTGTTAAAAGGAGAGCACTTTCATTTATTCCTGACTGTGAACACCTCTCCATTGATAGAGTTTGGGTGCTGGATGGATTCATGGCTCTGAGCCACCCCATCTCTCTGCTCATGCTGAGCAGAGGGACTTACAAAAACAATACTTATTGAGCAGAGGGACTTAGCTACTGGGTACCCCTTCTAAGGATCCACATTTATATCCTGCCACCCCTCCTGATTGTGAATACCTCTTCCCTGGTGGGGTTTGGGTAGACTCAGGCCACTCTGTATCATGGTGGCAATGAACTGCACCCATCTCCTGCTCATGGAGCAGAACTACTTTGTAGCCTGGTGGCAGGACTGTTTCCTCCTGGGGTCTGGGCCATGCCCCGATAGTCCAGACAGAGAGATCCTCTGGTTACCACCAGAGGGCAGTGAGAGAAAGGTAGACATGCTGCTGGCTGCTCCAGAAGTCTTCTGTGAAGTGCACCATTTTGCCTTTCACTCTGGAGAGCTGAGCTTTGACCATCACAACTGAGGAGTGCTGCATGACAGGCAAGACTCATTGGCTTATGGTTCTTCATAAGGAAATGGAGTACCAGGGAGTCAGGTGTTGTAGCAGCCCAAAAAAGGCTACATCCTCTATGAGGGAGACAGGTTGGCCATCCACATCAATCATCTCACCAATGAAGTGAGTGACTGCTTTCTGAGTCCTCTATGTAGCTCTTTTGGATGACACTGTTGATGTCTCCGGTGAGTTACCTCTTAGAGAGTGGCCTGCCTTAATGTCCCACCCAAGGCACCCCAAGTGTGGACAGCCATTCTTGGAGTGGCCTCCTGTTCCCCTCTGCTTCAACCTGCTGAGAGGGAGTGGGCCTCTTCTTCATCCTGCTGGCCACCATTCTTTCCTCCAGCGGCAACATAGTTGGGTGCACCCTTTGCAGGTGCTGTGGAGGTCAGAGGGGGACAAATGTCCAGACATGGGTGTGGCACACACATGGTCACTGGGGAGGGTACGAAAATGTTTCCAAATTGTGCCTGGAAGTGGAAGCACTGGTTGTCAGTGGTGAACTGGGAGGTCAGAAGCAGCAGGGATGCCAGGCATGCAATGGCAGAGGATACAGCAGAAGAAGAGGAAGAGATTGGATTTATATCCTGGCCTTCACTACCCAAAGTAGTCTCAGAGCAGGTTACATTCCCTTTCCCTTCCCATCCCCATGACACCTTGTGAGGTAGGTGGGGCTGAGAGAGCTCTCTTGAGAACCTCCCTTGAGAGAAAAACTCTGAGAGAACTTATGACTGACCCAAGGTTACACAAGCAGCTGCATATGGGAAATCAAACCCGGTTCTCCTAGATTAGAGCCCACGCTCTTAACCACTATGCTTCACCAAGTCCCTTGAGCCCAATGACACCAATGGAATACTGGTAACACAAGACAGCCTCTCTTCCATGGCCATGAATCTCATCTCCTGCTGCCCCACCAGAGTGAGAGAGTGTTCTTCTGGCTGAGAGACATTCTCAATCCCCAGGGGTCATTTCATAGAAAAAGATGTACAGTTCATTTGCATAATTCATTTGCATATGCCACACCCCCTGACAAAGGGCAAGCATGCAAGCTGTGGGGCACCTGGAGAAGATCAGGCTGGAGATCAGAAGGGAAAGAAAGGCATTTAAATCCCCCCCACTTCCCCGAGTTTCTCCGCAAAAGCAGAGAGGCTCAGGGGAAAAGGGGGCCATGTCTGCCCATCTCCCCTTCCCCTCCCCAGCCAACTCGCCATGGCGGGCTGGCTAATGAAGGGAAGGGCAGGCAGGCAGACATGCCTGGGATCTCTGCCTGATCTTCTCCAAGTGCCCTGTGGCTGCAGAGCACCTAGAGAAGATCAGGCAGGGAACCCAGAAATGTTTAGTTCCCTTTCCCATCTGGGGAAGGGAAAGAAAGGCATTTAAATCCTCCCAGGAGGCAGGGGGGCTCTGCAGGCCTTTCCTGGCCCGCCTGGACCTGGCCAGGGTGGACAAGTTGGCCTTCCTAAAGGTCAACCTCATTCTGCTGAGTGACCCCTATCTGGACTTCACAGAGTAAGATCCAGGCCTCCTGTTGTCCCCATACATGTCCACCTGTTTTTCCTCCTCTCTGGGTGATTCAGCATACGGGTTGTGCCCTTGGCGCTTGGGTGGGAAGGTGGCCACTTCTGCTGGGTGAAGGTGGGCTAACCCCACTCCCAACTCTTTCTCATTGAAATTCCCCCACTGAGAAGCATCTGATAAGCATCCCCTCTATGTCTTCCTCCAGATCATTTATAAAAACATTAAACAACACCTGGCCCAGGACCGAGCCCTGCGGCACTCCACTTGAGACTTCCCTCCACGTAGATGCAGATGCAGATGCAGAGCCATTTACGAGACCTCGTAGGTACAATTTTTCAAACAACGATGAATCCATCCAACGGTTGTGCCATCCAGCCCACACTTAACCAGCTTATCCTCAAGGATATCATGAGAAACTTTGTCAAATGCCTTACTGAAATCTAGATACACTATATCCACAGCACTGCCAGAGTCAACCATTTTAGTAACTCTGTCAAAAAAGGAGATAAAGTTGGTCTGACATGACTTATTCTTGATAAAACCATGCTGGTTACAACCAATTAGCTCATTCCATTCAAGGTGTTCACAGACAGAGCATTTAATAATCTGCTCTAGAATTTTCCCAGGTATTGATGTCAAACTGACAGGTCTGTAATTTCCCAGGTCCATCTTTTTTCCTTTCTTGAAGATCGGGACAACATTCGCTCTTCTCCAGTCTTCTGGCACAACACCAGTACTCCAGGACATCTCAAAGATTAGAGCCAGAGGCTCTGAAATAACATCTGCAATTTCTGTTAGCACCCTGGGATGCAAGCCATCCAAGCCTGTAGATTTGAAAGTATTTAAGGCATCTAGATGCTCCCTAACCATTTCCTTACTTATTCTGGACTGGCATTTCCCCCTTCCTTCATATGCCCTGCATTCTTCAGTTTGTATACAGCTCACCTTACGGTTAAAGACTGACACAAAGTGAGAGTTGAGTAATTCTGCTTTGTCTTCATCCCTTGTTAAGGCTTGATCGTCTTCCCCTAGCAATGGGCTTACCCCATCCCTGTTCTTCTTTTTGCTCCGAACATAGGCATAGAAATTTTTCTTGTTATTTTAGCATCCCTCGCAAGCCTTAGCTCCATCTGCACATTAGCCTTTCTGACACCATCCCTACAGATTCGAGCCTGCTTCTTGTATTCACCCTCAGTAATCTGACCCTCCTTCCATTTTCTATACGTTTCCCTTTTTAGTCTCAGCTGTTCAGAGAGTTCCTTGTTCAGCCACCTCGGCTTCATTACCTGTCTCCCACCTTTCTTTCTTATCAGAACAGTTTGCAATTGTGCCTTAAGTACTTCATTTTTCAGCATCACCCATCCTTCCTGTGCAGATTTCCCCCTCAGCATTTCCAGCCATGGGATCCTACCTAACATATGAACATAAGAGAAGCCAATGTTGAATCAGGCCAATGGCCCATCTAGTCCAACACTCTGTCACACAGTGGCCAAAAATACCAGGGGCCATCAGGAGGTCCAGCAGTGGGGCCAGAACACTAGAAGCCCTCCCACTGCTGCCCGCCCCCCAGCACCAAGAATAGAGTGCATCACCTGCCCCAGACTGAGAGTTCTAATCTATACCTTGTGGCTAATAGCCACTGATGGACTTCTGCTCCATATGTTTATCTAATTCCCTCTTGGAACTGTCCATGATTGTAGCTGCCACCACCTTCTGTTTTTTGAAAATCAGCTTTCCTGAAGTCCAGGATACGAGTCCTACTATGTCCTTCTTTGTGTACTGGTTTGGCATCTATATATATTTGTATGCATGTGCACTTCTTCAGATACAGTGAAACAAGATGTCCTCAAGCATTACATATAAGTAGGGAGTGATAATTGTCAGGAAGGGCTAGTTAGAGTCAAAATGTTTAGGTAACTTGGCAATTATAGCGGAGATTGGATTAAAGGGGTTGGTAAGATCTGTGAATAGCAGCAAATTAGCATACAAATACAGAATTTAACAAACAGATGTGAGAACTGAGTTTGAGTCCAGTGGCACCTCCAAGATCAACAAAATTCAATTCTGGGTATAAGCAAGAACTGAGAGACTTCACATGTGTAGGTGCACAATTCTTAGATACATTGAAACAGATTTCGTCAAATGTTACATATGGGGGGAGTTGCCAGGAAGGACTAATTAGAGTCAAGATAACCGAGCAATAAATACAGCTAAGATTGGAATAATGCATTTGGTAAGACCTGTGCATAGCAGCAAATTGGCGTACTGATAATAAAACAATTAACAACAGATGGTAGAACTAAGTTTGACTCCTGTGATACGTTTAAACTCAACAAAGTTTAATTCTGGGTATAAGTGAGAACTGAGTGACTTAGCATGTGTAGTGAGATAAGAAGCCGATATCTCTGTTGAGCCCTGGAGTTCTATTGTCGTAAGGGTTGTAATAACTTGTAATTCAGCAGTCTCCGGTTCCAGTCTGTTTCTGACATTTCTTTGCAATAAAACAGCTACTTTGAGGTCCCTCATTGAGTACCCTGGGAGGTTGAAATGTTCTTCTTCAGGTTTCTTAGTTTTGTGATTCTTGATGTTAAATTTGTGTCCATTTATCCTTTGGCATAGAGTTTAACCAGTTTGCCCTGTGCAGAGAACTGAAGAGCACTGTTGGCATTTAATGGCATATACAATGTTAAAGGATGAGCATGTGAATAAGCCTGAGATGGTATAGCTGATTTTGTTAGGTCCAGTGATTATGTTGTCCTGTGTATGTGGCAGCAAAGTTGGCATCTGGGTTTATTACAAGCTCTGGTACCAGTGTCCATGTTCAAATTAGATGTTGAATTATTGGAGTGAGGAGTTGTTTGAGATTGGGGGACTATCTGTGAGAAAGAAAAGGTTTGCCCCCCAGGACTTGTGAAGGAGAACTGTCATTCTCCAAAATTTAGCTGGGTAGCTATGTTGATCTGAAGCAGCAGAACAAGGTTTGAGTCCAGGGGCACCTTTAAGGCCAACAAAGTTGCGGTTCCAGGTCCTACTTGGGACACCGAGGTCGGCCCGCCTTGTACCCCCGCCCCCCCGCTAACTTTGAAATGAACTCATACAAACAATTTCCTTTGGAAATTAAGTGGATAAATTTTGGCCACAACTTTTATTGGTTACAGCTGTAGAGCATTGGCACAGCATGGGTCCACTGGATCCGACCTATCGGCTGGCCCGCGTGCCAGCCGAGTTAACCGTTACCCAGCCAGCTGGCATGGGTAGAGAAGGCGGGAGGGCAGGTTATCGGAGTTCACGCGGACGCTTGCCCCTATGTGAGCTCCCCTGCCCTCTGGCTGTGAGGGCAAGCACTGTTATTCCTTGAGCTAGCCATCTCCATTCCGCCCTCACGCCAAGACCCCTTAAAGGGGTCCCCAACTCCAGAATTGGCACGCAGGCCGAATTCCGCCAACAGATCTGGCCCCATGCTGTTACCGCCACAAGAACAGGACGCCCCCTAAACCGGGCTCGCCTCGTGGTCGAATGGGGAGGGGGAGCGGCTTCCCTGCTGCTTTTTATGCCTCCCCCTCCCCGACCGCCCTGCTGACCCCCATTGGCTAGGGAAAGGGGGGGGAGGTGCGTCTTTTCCCGCCGCGCCCCCCGGCCCCCCCCACCCCACTTCTGGCCGGCCTCTCCGTCCCTGCCCGTCCCCGCAAATGGCGGGCCCGGGCTACCCGGGCCCTTTCTGCTTCTATTCAAAGTGTAAGTTTTCATGTGCAAAGAACACTTCTTCAGATAAAATGCTTACACTTTGAATAAAACTTTAATGGTCTTAAAGGGGCCACTGGACTCAAGCTTTGTTCTGTCATTATCCAGTTGTCAGGCTCCTTAGTCAGGTCACACAACACAGGACTTCTTCAGAAGACAATGTTTAATGGTGAATCAGAACTAAAGACACGTGTACTGCTTGTGTCAGTAATGGCCACGTACAATAAGGCCTTCTATGTTATACTACATTCAAGCACACACACCCCATGTAGCTAAAGCCAATGAATACATTTCACGCGGGCAAAGCTAAGCACAACATTCTAGAAACCATTGGTTCCCAGCATAAGACTCCAGCAGCTGGAGAATACAAGGTCGGAGACCTGATAACAGACAGTAAGTAAAAGTACAAAGGATGGGAGACTGAAAGTAGTCCCTCAGCATTCCACTCACATGACAGGGCTACCTGACATTCTGCCCCCTTAAGCACCCCCCCCCAGGTTTGTCTGGGTAGAGGCGGTGGAACTTCCAAATGAGACGGGGGGCACTGATGTGATCCACCTCCACCCATTCCCTGTGTTGAGGACCAAAGTCAACCCATTCCACCAGATAATACAGTTTATTCCATTTGAACTTAGAGTCCAATATGTTAGCAACTTCATAATGCGGTTCACCTTGTACCACGGGGGGGGGGGCACAGCACATTCAGGCCACCAAGCGTTAGTTCCAGGGTCCCTACATGGGGTCTGAAATGGAAAACAGGTTGTAATTGTTTTAACAACTTAGGCAACTCAAGTTCCACAGTGACATAATTGATCTTTTGTTTAACAGGGAATGGTCCCACATATTTCCAACCGAGCTTCCAGCTGGGTTGGAGATCTCTGATGTTCTTAGTAGATAAACAGAGCCACCTGGCTAGATGTCCCAGCCCACATCTCATTTCTTGTCGGCTTGTAGCTTATAGGCTTGTTTGGCCCCATTTAACATCTTACATAAAAGCGGCCAAGTGGCCTGTAAGTGCTTGCACCAGTCCCCCGCACCCCCTTCCGGCAACTCTGAGTCAGACAAGAAGGAAAAGGGCAAAGCCTCATAACCATACACAGCCATAAACAGGGAGACCCCCATGGAGGAATGACAAGCGTTAGTGTAGCAAAATTCAGCCAAGGGAAGGAGATCCTCCCAACTGTCCTGTTGAAAGTTAGTAAAGCAGCGAAGGTATTCTTCAAGAGTTTGATTGACACATTCAGTTTGCCCATCAGTCTCGGGGTGATAGGTGCTGCTCAAACCCCGTTCCACCCCCATCAGGCGTAACAGTTCACCCCAGAATTTAGAAACAAATTGTGAGCCCTGATCGGAGATTATCTTCCAGGGCAGGGTATGTAGCCTGAAAACCTGTTGAAGGAAAGTTTTGGCCAACATCTGAGCGGAGGGCAAGGACTTAAACAGAACAAAGCACACTTGCTTCGAAAAGAGATCCACTACAACAGTTTTTCCCTGACTGGGGGGAAAATCCATGATAAAATCCATAGAGATAACTTCCCATGGTCGACAGGGAGTAGTAAGGGGCTGAAGGAGTCCTGGGGGCTTACCTGGTCTTGATTTACTCATGAGGCAGATCTGGCAAGACTGGACAGAGAGGGAGAGGTCCTTCCTCATCCCCGGCCACCAAAACTGGCATTGCAGCAAATGTAGGGACTTCACAAATTCCAAATGACCTGCCAGTTTATTACCATAAACCAACAATAAGATTTCCCCCTGCAAAGCCAAGGGGACAAACAGTTTTTGGCCTCGGTACCAACAGTCATTCACTCATTCCTCCCCCTCCCCCTCCCATTGCAAATCCAGCCAATTGCTGTCAGAAAGGGCAGAGGTGAACTTCAATTCCCATGAGTCAGAGTTCAGGAGGGGCTGGGCTTTGGCTTGGCTGCATGTAACTACTGCCCCTCCCAACATAGAGTCAAGGACCTCCTCCCGGCAGTTGTCATGTTGCGGGAGGAGGGACAGCGTGTCAGCTATGGAGTTAGCCTTCCCCGGAAAATGGTGGAGCGTGAAATTGAACTTAGAGAAAAAATCAGCCCACCGGAGCTGTTTGGCATTGAGGTTACGGGGTGTGTGGAGGACCTCCAAGTTCTTGTGATCAGTCCATACTTTGAACAGCACCCTGGGCCCCTCCAACCAATGTCTCCATGTAGAGAGTGCCAACTTAATAGCTCCCGTCTCCTTGTCCCAAACTGACCAATTGCATTCAGAGTCAGTGAACTTCTGAAAGACATAGGCAAGGGGGTGTAACTTCCCATCCTTCCCCCTTGCAAGATGGTGCCACCCATAGTGACATCGGAGGCATCCACTTGCACAATTAATTTTTTAAGTTCATTTGGGTGCGCAAGTACCAATTTGGAGGTGAACAAAGCCTTTAAGTGGTCGAATGCCACCTGGCATTTGGGCATCCACACCAACTTAGCCCCCAGCCGCGTACTGTCTGGACCCTTCCCTTTAGTTTTCAATAGGTCCGTGAGTGGCAAGCTCACCTGAGTGAAGTTTGCCAGGAAAGATTTATAAAAATTTGTGAAACCGAGGAATGCCTGGAGTTGCCTCTGAGTGTGAGGGGGTTCCCACCCCACCACATCCCGGATTTTTGCTGGGTCCATTTCCAGACCCTGGGGGGAAATGTGGTAACCTAAGAAGTCAATTTCTGTGCAGTGGAACTCACACTTCGACAGCTTGGCAAAGAGTTTGTTCTTGTGCAATGTTTGCAGGACTTCCCTTACCAAAAACACATGGGATTCCTTATTGGGGGAATAGAGCAAGATATCATCTAAATAAACTAACACCCCTTTAAACAAATGCTTTTGCAGAACATCATTTATCAGGTTCATGAAGACTCCCATAGCCCCCTGATGTCTGAAGGGCATCACTTGGTTTTCAAACTGCCCCAATGGGGTATTAAAGGCTGTTTTGTATTCACCCCCCTCCTTAATCCGGACCCAGAAGTAGGCATCCCAGAGGTCGAGTTTGGAATAAATCTTCCCTTTTGAGACCTCCGATAAGAGGTCCTTAATCAAGGAGAGGGGGTAGGCATTAGTGGACAACACTGCATTCAACCCCCTATAGTCTGTACACAGTCTCAGCCCCCCATCTTTCTTTTTCCAGAACAACACAAGGGCCGCAAACGGCGAAGAAGCCATTCTCTAGCACCAATGGAAAATGGGCTGCTGGAGTAAAAATAAATGGACGGTACTCCCAGTGTTGGCCCGCTCCCATTCGCAAAGGAATAGTCTTGTACCTGCATAGGTCTTTCATTGTGGACCCATCCATTTGAGTAAACACTAGGGGTTCAGGGAGTTTAACAACTTTAGCCCCAAGTCCTGTTACCAGGGAGGGAGGGATGAGATCCTTCCACATCCTGAGTCAATTAGACCCTGTACCCAGACATGGGTGTTTAAATCAGAGTTCATTATAGTCACAGTCACAAAAAAGAGGAGGGATAACTGCTCACTGTTTTCTGTGCCTCTGGGATAGGGACCTGCTGGTCAGCGCTACTCACAGCAGGTCCTGGCCATTTCCCACCAGCTGGGTCTCCTCCCCGCTGGACGACTCAGTCTCCTCTTCCCGGAGGCTGGCTTGCAGAGCCCATTGAGTTTTTGGACGAGTGGTCAACCTCTTCACTGGGGTGTCAGACTATTTCTTCTCCACACTCTTCTTTGGGGTACCCGCAGGTCTCAATCCTGGGGAAGTGGCTGCGAAATGACTGGCTTCACCACATTTTAGGCACAGACCTTGCTTCATGCGGAGCTTCTGTGTCCCCTCCTTTTCTCTCACCAGCATCTTGGGCTTTGCTGGTACCATCACACTCTTCCCCAGGGTTGCCACGTTGATGTGGATGGTCTGTAGACGACTCTCCGTGTCTGCCGCCTTCCTCATCCAAGCATTCAGGGAGGTGGGTTTCACGCTGCAGAGGATTGCCCCATGAATCTCTGGGTTAAGCCCCAGGCGATACTGTTGGGCCAACACACCATCAGGCCACCCTCGGATCTTGGTCGCCTGCTGCCAGAACTCCTCCGTATACTAACGAACCAATTTCTTCCCTTGGCAGAAAGTGTGTAAGAACACTTGGGCAGTTTCATTGGCATTCAGATCCTCGTATTGAGCTCAAAGGGCCCACATGAAGGCATCAACATCCCAGTATTCCCAGCCCTCCTCGTTGTAAAGGCCCACGTACCAATCAGCAGTCCCCTCCTGCAAGCGGCGCAATGTAATCCACAATGTGTTCCTCATCATGAAAGATGACCCCAATTCACCACGAACATCTCCGCTTGTACCACAAAGAACACCAATTTCTCGGGCATCCCATCAAATGTCACATCCAGCAGCTCTGCAGGTTGGTATGTTTCCTGAAATGACTACCCTGGGACCCTCCTTGGTTGGGGTGGAGGGAGGGCCAGCTGTTGACCTGGAGGAGGCAGTTGCACCAGTTCCCGGAGAGGTGGTTGGTCTGGCTGCTGGAGGGACAGTTGTGCCGGCTGCGCTGGTAAGCATTGGTCAAGTTTGCGCTGCACCACCTCCATCACTATCCCAGGCAGTTTATGGAATGACTCATGAACCATGCAGAAGAGCCGGTCTTGCCCCTGTTCCAGCAACTCCAAATGGGTGTCCACAAAATCCTCGGATTCTCCCGATCCCCTAAGTTCTGCATCAATCTCGGGTTCCACACACATTCTATGAATGGCCCGGTCATAACAGCTTTCCCTCCAGGGCCCCGGAGTGAGAGTCCATGTTTCAAGTGTTTCCGCATGAAACTTTCCCCACCACTGCCCCTGCGGTCGAGTGGTCACACTGGCTTGCATCCCACCAAATGGGTTCAGAAAGGGCACACCCGTGTCCTCCTCAGAAGGATGGGTGGTCGGTACCATGGTCGTTGGTACCGATTCCACAGATGTCACCTCAATGTTGAAGTCTTCCTCATCTCTGATCATCTCGGCATAGAGAGATGTGGGTCGAAGGAGAGATGGATTACTGACACTTTGTCAGGCTCCTTAATCAGGTCACACAACACAGGACTTCTTCAGAAGACAATGTTTAATGGTGAATCAGAACTAAAGACACATGTACTGCTTGTGTCAATAATGGCCACATACAATAAGGCCACGGAGCTGCGGTGGCTCAAGTGGTTAAGACGCTGAACTGCAGGCTCTGGAAGGTCAGTAGTTCAGCAGTTCGAGACCCGGGTGCCGCATGACAGGGTGAGCTCCTGTCTCTAGTTCCAGCTCCTGCCAACCTAGCAGTTCGAAAGCAAGAAATTGCAAGTAGATAAATAGGTACCACTTCGGTGGGAAGGTAACAGCGTTCCGTGCGCCTTGGTGTTTAGTCATGCCGGCCACATGACCACGGAAACGTCTTCGGACAGCGCTGGCTCTTCGGCTTTGAAACGGAGATGAGCACTGCAACCCTAGAGTCGGATTCGACTGGCTTTCGAGCAAGGGAACCTTTACCTTTACCTTTTTTTACAATAAGGCCTTCTAAGTTATACTACATTCAAGCACACACACCCCATGTAGCTGAAGCCAATGAATACTTTTTGCGCGCACGGGCAAAGCAAGCGGGCAAAGCTAAGCACAACATTCTAGAAACCGTTGGTTCCCAGCATAAGACTCCAGCAGCTGGAGAATACAAGGTCAGAGACCTGATAACAGACAGTGAGTAAAAGTAGAAAGGATTGGAGACTGAAAGTACTCCCTCAGCATTCCATTCACATGACAGGGCTACCTGACACAAGTAGAGGTTGTAAGTTGCTGATGATGCGGTGAACTGTTTTGACTTGAGCACCGTATGTGACCATTAGTGGTGTTCTGTTATTGTCTCTTTGGGGCCTGTCTTGCAACAGGGTTTCTCTGGGTACCATTCTGGCTTTGTTAATCTGTTTCTTGACTTCATCAGGTGGATACTATGGTTCCAAAAAGGTTTGTTGTAGATCCCTCAGGTGAGAATCACTGTTTGCAGGATTGAAACAGATGCAGCTGTAGTGTAGAGCCTGGCTGTATACAATAGATGGCTTGGTATGTTTAGGATGGTGGCTAGAGGCATGTAGATATGTTTGTCAGTCAGTAGGTTTCTGGTATGAGGTTTACAGTAGTATCCAAAAAATGTATTTCTTGCATATATTGGTTCATTGACAGGGGCTAAGCTCAGACTGGCAGTATGAAGCACGAGGGAGTTGTGGCAAAAAGACCCGGAACACGTATTCCCGGTCACACTGCACCGACTGATGCAGGAGCATACCAGGGAGGAGGCGCAAGGAAGCGTTTGCACTATTAGCCCACCCCTGGTGGAGGTGCGGCTATAAGCGGCTTTTTTTCACTTTGGCAATATGCACCTATGCGCATAGGCACAGCAGCAATGATCAATGTGGCTTGTTCATGTGGCTTTTAGCATGCACACATCCAGGAAGCAGGATCAATGTGCTCTCCAGGGTTTGCTACCACTTTCACCTGGTATTTTTTAAGCTCGGGAGGGAAGTGTTACAAGATGGGTTGAGTACGGCTGGGGAACGCCTGACAACTGCACCTGTGTGAACCGGCCCTTTTAACCCATTTGTGAAACGTGCCTATATCAGGCCAAACTGCCAGTCTGAACTCGGCCAGGGTTGATGATTGGGTTCAAGTCATCGAATGCCTGGTGGAATATGTCCAGGGCTTCTTTACCATGTGATTTAATTGTTTTTATTTTGTACATGTTTTAGTTCTGGTTTTATTTGTGATAATGATGTTTTGGTAGGTAGCATTAATATGTGAGTTTATTGTGTATGTTTTAATTTGTTAGCCACCTTGATGGCCCTTGTGAGGGCAGAAAGGTGGGATATAAATTTTGTAAAATAAATAAACTGTAGCATATGCTCATTTTCCCTTCACCCCAAAGATGGAAAAGGAATAATTCAGCTAACTGCCTATAATGGTAATAACTCTCAGAATACATTTCAGTTTTCTGTACATATGAAAAACTGCAAAATCCAATTAAGATTAAGACTCAGCATTAAACTGGAGCTGCATAAAATACAAGGAATAAAGATGAGCTACACGGATGAAGTTCCTTGTATGCATTTCAGTAATTACTCGAGTAATATGTCAACAATCCCTATTGTGAGCAGAAGTCACATACTCTGAGCTGGACCCAGTTTGAAGCAGCAGATGCTCACTCACCTGCTGGCTGATGGAAATGACTGACTCTGGGGAACAAGCTGTAAAATCAATTATTCACATCTACTCTGCCGCTGCCACCTACACATTCAGCAGCAGCACTGTGACAACCGAAAATGTTTTAGCTGAGCTTAATGTGTGCATATGTATGCAAGCTACAGCTGCAATCCTATACACTTTTATTGGGAAGTAAGTCCCAAGGAAATTGTGTTATTTATTTCTGAGCAAACATAGCTATTTCTGTGAAAAAGATCTGTAAAAAAGCAAATGAAGCTAATATTAAAGTCCAGCGCACAGAATTAGAAGAGTAAAGAGTCATTCTTGCTTCTGCCCAGGACAGATGTGTGCTCCCCAAAGAAAGCTATACAGAGATGAATGAGATTAGGAGAAATAAGTATTGCTGAAATTTATTTTAATCACTTCCTTACATAATAAACCACTCCTATTTGTTTGCAAAATATGTAGTTAATTTACAGTATCTAATTCACTGTAGTCTTCTACTGATGCATCATGAGGCACAACTCAATCTCAGCCCCAACCTCAAGTGGGGAACACAACATCAGCAGCTTCCACATTCTTTTAAAGAAGTAGGTTGGACACACAGAGTAGAAAAATTTAAGCGTATACCAGGACTGGGTTTAAAGAGGGCAACCTGGAACTTTACACGCTAATAATCAAAGCAGCTTCTACTTGGGCTGAGAAATCATGGGGACAGGAAGACAACTGTCAAACAAGGGTAAATCCAGTGGCAACAGATCCAAAGTGACCCAGGCCTTCTGGAGAAGAGTATTTTCATTAAATTGTTATATCCCCATATTAGCAAGAGGAAACTGCACCCAAGCACATAGGAAACTAGGTCGTTTAGAGGCAAACTTGAACGTTTCCACTGATATCCTGAGGGGAACTACTTGGGATTTATGAGTTACTTTACTTGGATATTTTTTCACAATCCACACAGAGCAATGCTTCATCCTCTGTATGTAATCGGGAATCCTTTTATCTTTGTACATCTCTCAAGCTGCAAAGGGAATAAAAGCAAGTCAGCAGCACAGAGTCACAATTCAAAGTTGAGCTGGGCCAAGCACAGCCTAAAGCAACTTAACCTCCATTGCGCTCCTGACTGTATGAAGCAGAGTCATCAAAGCAGCACTAATACGGCCACCCAGCTTAAATCATAAGTCATGCTGCTCCTTTCATTGGGATGTTCAGAGCACTGGGAAAACACAAGGACATGCCGTTCTGAACTAAAATAAGGGAACTCAGCAGTGACCGTTTCTATTAATCCTCTTCTGCAATGTCATTATTCAGGCCCCCCAAAAAGATGGGCAGTGTGGCTATTTAATGGGGCAATCTTTACTTTTCCTGCCTGCTGCATACAGTTTTGTCGTATGCATAAGTGCACTGTGTGCTCCAGCTAAAAAGCTTTCCAAGTCTTGCCAGAAATGAAATTGCATTGATAAGAGATTATGCAGGATGCAGTAAAATGGATCTGTTCACAAGGCTTTAAAAAAATTAAAGCACTACCCACCTATTGAACATAAGAACAAAAGAGAAGCCAATGTTGAATCAGGCCAATGGCTCATCTAGTCCAACACTCTGTCACACAGCGGCCAAAAATATCATATGCTATCAGGAGGTCCAGCAGTGGGGCCAGGACACTAGAAGCCCTCCCACTGTTGCCCCCTCCAGCATCAAGAATAGAGTGCATCACCTGCCCCAGACTTAGAATTCCCATCTATAACCTGTGGCTAATAGCCATTGATGGACTTCTGCTCCATATGTTTATCTAATTCCCTCTTGAAACTGTCCATGCTTGTAGCTGCCACCACCTCCTGTGGCAGTGAATTCCATATGTTAATCACTTTTTGGGTGAAGAAGTATTTCCTTTTATCTATTCTAACCCAACTGCTCAGCAATTTCATGGAGTGCCCATGAGTTCTTGTATTGTGAGAAAGGGAGAAAAGTACTTCTTTCTCAACCTGCTCAATCCCATTCATAATCTTATAAACCTTGATCATGTCACTCGTCAGCCATCGTTTCTCCAAGCTGAAGAGCCCCAAGCATTTTAACCTTTCTTCATAGGGAAGGTGTTCCACCCCTTTTATCATTCTAGTTGCCCTTCTCTGCACTTTTTCCAATGCTATAATATCCTTTTTGAGATGTGGTGACCAGAACTGTACACAGTACTCCAAATGAGGTCGCACCAATGATTTATACAGGGGCATTATGATACTGGCTGATTTGTTTTCAGTTCCCTTCCTAATAATCCCCAGCATAGCGTTGGCCTTCTTTATTGCAGCTACACACTGTCTAGACATTTTCATTGAGTTATCTACTACGATTCCAAGATGTCTCTCTTGGTCCGTCTCTGCCAGTTCATACCCCATCAATGTGTATTTATATTTAGGAGTTTTGGCTCCAATGTGCATCACTTTGCACTTGGCCACATTGAACCCCATTTGCCACGTTGACGCCCACTCACCCAATTCGACAGATCCCTTTGGAGTGCCTCACAATCCTCCCTGGTTTTTACTACCCTGAACAACTTCGTGTCATCTGCAAATTTAGCCACTTCACTGCTTACTCCCAATTCCAAATCATTAATAAACAAGTTAAAAAGCATCGGACCGAGTACTGATCCCTGTGGTACCCCACTGCTTACCACCCTCCACTGAGAAAGTTTCCCATTTATACTCACTCTCTGTTTCGTATTTATAAGCCAGTTTTTGATCCACAAGAGGACTTATCCCATGACTACTGAGCTTACTTAGGAGCCTTTGATGAGGAACTGTATCAAAAGCTTTCTGGAAGTCAAGGTAAATAATATCTATTGGGTCCCCCTTGTCCACATGTTTGTTTACTCCCTCAAAAAACACTAACAGGTTAGTGAGACAAGATCTTCCCTTACAGAACCCATGCTGAGTCTGCCTCAATAGTTTTTGTTCATCAATGTGCCTACTAATTCTTTCCTTAATAACAGTTTCCACCAATTTACCCGGTATCGATGTCAGACTGACTGGCCTGTAATTTCCCGGATCTCCCCTGGAGCCCTTTTTAAAGATGGGAGTGACATTAGCTACCTTCCAGTCCTCAGGAATGGAAGCAGATTTTAAAGAAAGATTACATATTTTTGTCAGGAGATCCACAAGTTCACATTTGAGTTCTTTCAGAACTCTAGGATGAATGCCATCCGGGCCTGGTGATTTATTAGTTTTTAAATTGTCCATCAGTCGGAGGACTTCCTCTCTTGTCACCGCAATCTGATTCAGGTCTTTCAAACCCCCTCCCAAAATCGGTGCTTCTGGAGTGGGCAAACACTTCTCCTCTTCCACATTGAAGACAGAGGCAAAAAATGCATTCAGCTTCTCAGCCATTTCCCTATCATACTTCACTACTCCTTTTACCCCTTGGTCATCCAAGGGCCCCACTGCCTCCCTGGCTGGCTTCCTACTTCTAATGTATTTGAAGAAAGTTTTATTGTTGGCCTTTATGTTTTTTGCGATATGCTCCTCATAGTCCCTTTTTGCTTGCCTGATCACAGACTTGCATTTTATTTACCATAGTCTGTGTTCCCTTTTATCAACCTCACTAAGACTGGCTTTCTACCGCTTAAAGGAATCCTTCTTACCTTTTACAGCTTCCATTACTTTATTTGTTAACCATGCAGGCTTTTTTCTATACCTGTTTGTACCTTTCCTATCCTGCGGTATATATTTTTTTCTGAGCTTCTAGGATTGTATTTTTAAATAGTCTCCAAGCTTCCCCAATGGTTTTGACCTTCTCCACTCTTCCTTTCAATTTCTTCCTCACATGTCCCCTCATACCAGAGAAGTTACCCCTTTTAAAGTTAAAAGTGGTTGCGTCAGTCTTTTTGGGCAACTCCCTATCTGTACAAATGTTAAACTCAATGACATTATGGTCACTGTTCCCAAGTGGTGCAATCACTTTTACATCTCTCACCAGGTCTTGGGTGTTACTTAGGAAAAAATCCAGGATCGCCTCTCCCCTGGTAGGATCTGTGACCATCTGTTCCATAGCACAGTCATTGAGAGTGTCTAAAAACTCAATCTCTTTTTCCCAACTAGAACTCATATTGACCCAATCAATGTGTGGGTAGTTAAAGTCGCCTATTATGACACAGTTATTTCGTCTAGCCGCTATCTTTAATTCATTCATCATTTTATAATCCTCCTCTATCTTTTGATCTGGTGGGCAATAACAAACTCCCACTGTTAAGCCTCCTTTTGGACCCACTATTTCAACCCATAGCATTTCCAGAAGCGAATCCAATTCTCTTACCCTCCCAATCTTACTGGACGGTATACCCTCTCTGACATACAGAGCCACCCCACCTCCGACCCTTCCCCCTATCCTTCCGATATAATTTATAACCAGGAATCACCGTATCCCACGGATTTTCCTCATCCCACCAAGTTTCTGAAATACCCACAATGTCTATTTCCCCCCCCAACACCAAGCATTCCAACTCCCCGATTTTACCTCAGAGACTTCTAGCTTTTGTGTATAAACACTTATAGTTCCCCACGCTTGTTAAGCCCACAGCCTTCCTCTTGCTGCCTAGAGACCTTGCCAGGCAGTTCCTATCAGTATTGCCAGTAATATACATTATTCTACAAATAATTTAACAAATATAATGTTTGTACATAGATGCCAAGCGCAATCATACTTTTGCCTTGGTCTGTCTTGCATCTGTAAATTGGGTTTGACCTTTAAATTTATTTAATTTATTTATTAATTCCATTTGTACTCCACCCTCCCTGCAATGCAGGCTCAGGGTGGCTCACAGTCAGTTCATAAATACAGTTAAAACAACATAAAATCATCTAAAACAATGCCTTTATAACTAATACAATTTCATAAAGTGCTGAAGATGGTTTATTAGTTATTCAAATGGCTTACTTTCAGAGAATGCTTACAAAGCTTAGATGTCATTCTGCTCAAGATCTTCCTACAGCACAGGCTAGATGTCAGAAACCAAGGCTAGGTGTCAAGAACCAAGGGCCAGGGCTCTATAGTGATGGCAGCACCCTAGTTGAAAGCCTGTTGGAAGAGCTCCATCTTGCAGGCCCTGCAGAACTGTAAGAGGTCCCACAGGGCCCTGATCTCCTCTGGAAGCGCATTCCATCAGGATGGGGCCACCACTGAAAAGGCCCTGGCCCTAGCAGTAGCAAGCCTGGCATCCTTGGGGCCTGGGAGGGTCAATCGATTTTGAGACCCTGACTGTAGTGCTCTCTGGGGTATATATGGGGAAAGGTGGTCCCACAGGTATGTCGGACCCTGGACATATAGAGTGTTGTGAAGACTGTCTGGTGCAGCAATGCCTGGGCAGCAGATTCTGGTGCTCCTGGGGAAGGGGAAGTATAGCGGTGGGTCCAGCCAGAGAGTTAAGGGAAAGATGTTGAGAAACAACATGGCTCGGTGCCTTCCAGCCTGCGACCCATCTCAAAGGTGGTGGGCAGTGGGGCCAGGATTGGGAACTCCCCTCTGACATTGGTGCTGTGCAATGCCAGGTCCATCAACAATAAGACCACAGTCCTTCAGGACTGGCTTTTAGAACAAAAGGCAAACCTGGCATGCATGACTGAGACCTGGGTATGGGATGGGGAGACCGTCGCTCTCTCCTAGCTTGCCATCTGGGTTCTCAGTCCTACACCAATCACAGACTAAGGGGCGGGGGACAGTGGCTATTTTCATTTGGGAGGCTTACTCCTTCAGGGTCTTTCTGCCTTGGGAAAACACGGGCATTGAGCGTGTTGGCCTGGTGTTGGAGGCCGAGGAGAGTTTGGCAATCTAGTTGGTGTACCAACCACCTAACACACCGGCCAGCAGCCTGCCGTCCCTGACGGAGGTCATATCAGGCTCGGCGTTGGAGCACCCTAGACTTTTGGTCTTGGGCGATTTCAACGCCCATGCCGATGATGCAGCATCCAGTCAGGCAGAAGATCTAGTATCATCCATGGTGGCACTAGGACTCTCCCAACTTGTGTCGACCCCCACTCACCGGGCCGGGCACACATTCAATTTGATCTTCGCAGCTGGAGTAATAGTGGACCGGATCACTGCATTAGCAGTGCCATGGTCAGACCACTTTGTCCTGAAGGGCCATCTGAATGTTCCACCCTGACCCTGTTTTGGTGGCAAGCAGATTTTAACTTGCCTGCGGAGCCAAATGGACCCGGAGCGGCTTCAAATGGATCTGCGGTATCCGAGGCCCCCTGGCAGCTCATTGGATGAACTTGTGGAGGACTGGCATAGCCAGCTCTCCACAGCCATCGACGAGATTGCTCCTCAGCACCCTCTGCACACTCACTCTAGGCTAGCTCCTTGGTATACCCCAGGATTGCTGCTGATGAAGCAAGAGCTAAGACGGCTAGAGAGACAGTGGCACCGGGCTCGCAACGAGGTCTCAAGGGCATCTTATAGGATGTTTATGAGATCCTATGAGATGGCAACCAAGGCTGCTAAGAGGGAATTCTATGCAGCCATGATTGCATCTGCGAGCTCACGCCTAGCCCAACTGTTTAGAATGATTCAGTCTTTAGCAGTGCTGCCACAGGCCAGGGAAAACGTTAGGGAATTGGACGTTGGCTGTGAGGCATTTGTGAGCTATTTCGCAGATAAAGTCTTGGCGTTCCACCGTGATCTCCCCACTACAACTGAAACAGTAAGTGAACTCGAGGCCCCTTGCACAGCTTTGATGCTGGGTTTGGATTGTTTTAGCCCACTCAGCCTGGAGGAAGTTGACAGACTGCTTGTATCTGTGCACCCAACCACATGCAGCCTTGATCTGTGCCCTTCCTGGCTTATTAAAGCGGGCCATGAGGGGTTTCGAGGTGCCCTAAGGGAGATTATCAACAAGTCCCTCTCTGAGGGGCAGTTCCCAGGGGCATTCAGGTAAGCAATAGTCCATCCCATCTTGAAAAAACCATCATTGGATCCAGCTGAATTGGCCAAATATTGGCTGGTTTCCAATTTGCCTTATTTGGGCAAATTAATTGAGAGGGTAGTGGTGATACAGCTGCAGGGCTTTCTGGATGATGCTTCCACCTTAGACCCCTTCCAGTCTGGCTTCCACCCAGGGCATGGGACGGAGACAGTGCTGGTTGCCCTTACGGACGACCTCTGGAGACATCTGGATCAAGGCGGTGTGGCAGTATTGCTGTTGTGAGATCTGTTGGCTGTGTTTGATACGGTCAGCTGCTGGCCCACCACCTCGTCAACATGGGAATGCAGAGGCTTGCCCTCCAATGGCTTGTCTCTTTTCTCCAGGGTCGGGGACAAAGGGTGGCACTAGGGGAACAGCAGTCCTGGAGACACCCACTTGAATGCGGTGTGCCTCAGGGGGCTGTGCTTTCCCCGATGCTGTTTAACATCTATATGCTCCCCCTTGCCCAGATTGCTTGGAGGTATGGGCTAGGGTGTCATCAATGGGCAGATGACACCTAGCTCTATCTGATGTTGGGCAGCCAGTTGGACTCCAGCCCAGAAGATCTGAACCAGGCCTTGCGAGCCATGGCTGGTTGGCTTAGGCTGAGCCAGTTGAAACTAAGCCCAGCAAAGACGGAGGTCCTGTGCCTGAGTCGGACTGGTCTGGAGACAGGGATCCCTCTCCCAACTTTCGATGGGACACCTTCAGTGCCTTCATCAGAGGTTAGGAGTTTGGGTGTACTCCTGGATCCCTCCCTAACTGAATCCCTACTGCCGGCTCGGCCTTTTATCAACTTTGGTTGGCTCAGCAGTTGGTCCGCTTCCTTGACTGTGACAACCAGGCTACAGTGATCCATGTGATGGTCATCTCGAGATTAGACTACTGTAATGCTCTCTACATGGGGCTGCCTTTGTTGCAAGTTCAGAAGCTGCAGTTAGTGCAGAATGCTGCGGCCAGGCTTCTGATGGCAGCACATCTGACCTGTGCTGAAAGCACTGCACTGGCTGCCAATAGCTTTCCAAATTCGCTTCAGAGTGCTGGTACTTACCTTTAACGCCCTATATGGTCAGGGTCTGACATACCTGAGGGACTGCCTTTCCCCATATATACCCCAGAGAGCACTAGGGTTGGGGGCTCAACACTGATTAGTGATCCCAGGCCCCAGGTAGGCCAGGTTTGTTGCAATCAGGGCCAGGGCCTTTTCAGCGGTGGCTCCTACCTGGTGGAATGAACTCCCAGAGGAGATCAGGGCCCTGCAGGACCTCTCACAGTTCCACAGGGCCTGCAAGATGGAGCTCTTCTGCCAGGCTTTTAATTAGGAGCTGCCACTACCACCACCAACTACCTCACGGGAATAACGGGATGATTGGGATGGTCCATTACAAAGACCGTGCCATAGTATTCCAGTAGATCGGTTCCATCGAAACAGGCTTGGGCAATATCTACAGGCCACCATCTTGATTTGATTGTATGTTTACCATCTTTGAGCACTTTATTCTGCTAGAATTGTGTGTTTTATGTGTTTTTAATGTTTTATATCCGGCACATGGTGCCCTTGTTTGTAAGCCACCCTGAGTCTGCTTGCAAGGAGGGCAGGGTAGAAATGAAATAATAAATAAATAAATAGGTAAAAACCAGAACCTTGAAGCGGATTCAGTATGCTATTGGAAACCAGTGCAGTGTCCTCAGCACAGGCTGGATGTGCTCCCACCTGGGGAGACCCATCAAAAGCCTGGCTGCAGCATTCTGCACTAGCTGCAGCTTCCGAATCTGCAACAAGGGCAGCCCCATGTAGAGAGCATTACAGTAGTCTAATCTCAAGATGACCATCACATGGATCATGTTGCTAGGTTGGCACGGTCAAGGAAGGGAACCAATTGCCTAATCAGCTGAAGATGGTAGAAGATGGTAAAAGGCTGACCTGGCAGTGGCCGCTACTTGGGCCTCCATTGTTAAGGAGGCATCCAGGAGCACTCCCAAACTCCTTACCTCAGGCGCTGACACCAATGGCGCCCCATCAAAGGTCAGGAGTGGGATCCCCATGCCCAAAACACCTTGACTCAAGCACAGGACCTCTGTCTTCATTGGATTCAGTTTCAGCAGACTCAGCCTAAGCCAACCAGCTTGTAACGCCTGGTCCAGGTCTTCCAGTCTGAAGCAGGACCAGCCGCCCAACATCAGATAGAGCTGGGTGTCATCAGTGTACTGGTGACATCCCAGCCTATGCCTCCGGAATATCAGGGCAAGGGGACGTATATAGATGTTAATTAACATCAGGGAAACACTGCTCCTTGAGGCACTCCACAATCCACTGCGTGCCTCTTGGACTGCTGTTCCCTTAGTGCCACCCTTTTGTCCCCAGCCTTGGAGAAAGGAAGTGAGCCATTGTAAGGCATGCCCCTGAATTGCTATGTTGGCAAGGCAGCAGATCAGTAACTGATGGTCAACCATGTCGAACGCCACCGACAGGTCCAACAAAATCAGCACCACCGATCCACCTCAATCCAGATGCCTTCGGAGGTCGTCCGTGAGGGCGACAAGTGCTGTCTCTGTCCAGGGCAAAAACTGACCAGGGCAAAAACTGGACAGGAAGGGATCTAAGATGGAAGTGTCATCCAAAAAGCTCTGCAGCTGATTAGCTATCACCCTCTCTATTAATTTGCCCAAGTAAGGCAAATTGGGAACCAGCCGATAGTTGGCCAATTCAGCCAGATCCAAAGATAGTTTCTTCAACAGAGGGCGGACCACTGCTTCCTTAAGCACCCCAGGGAACTGTCCCTCAATGAGGGATTTGTTGATAATCTCCCTCAAGGTGCCTCGAAACCCATCGCGGCCAGCTTTAATTAGCCATGACAGGCACAGATCAAGGCAGCATGTGGTAGGCTGAACAGGTAGGAGCAGTTTGTCAACTTCCTTAGGCTGAGTGGGTCAAAATGATCCAGAACTAAAATCAAAGATCCAGAAGTACCACATACATAGGCTCGATCCATACAAAACTGAGACAGTAAGTTCTAGACTTTTGATTCTGGACTTAATATTTTGGGGACAGGCCAGATAATAATGTAGATGACTTCAGAAAAAGAACAAAAGATGAACATTCCACAGTGTTCCAAACCCACAGAACTTGTGATTGTTGTCATTTTTATTTTGAAAAAAATAAACATTTTGGTTTACAATCAGAAACCATCCACCATTTCTTATTGACCTTCTATTACAAATTTAAGAACAAAGTAAATAGTAAAAAGTCTAGTTAGTGTGTTAGATTAGGCTCTCAAAACCTGGGTACAAATACCCACACCGCCATTCTTGATAAATTGGTGTACCAATCACACTCTCAGCATAACCTATCTCACAGAGCCATTGTGAGGATAAGATGAGAATGGAAGGCCATGCATACTGGCCTGAGCTCCTTGGCAGAAGGAAGGGGATGCACTGGTGGAGCAGATAACAAATTTTGCTTTTACTTAGAAAAAGAGACTGTTTTTTGGAGGGTGATGGAAAGCCTAAAATAATGCCAAAAAACTGTTCTATTTTCATCCATGCTTGTTCCTTAACCTGCTATCTATTTTTATATATTCCTTTATAGTAAAACCCACAAAAGGATGCAGTGCTCTGGATGCTCATTATTATTCTGCAGGTGAGTAATCCTACCACTGGATTCGCCCCCTTGTCTGGTGGATTGAAGTTTGGCAAGGAAAGGTAACTGGACAGTTTGATGGCTCCCTAAGATCCTAGCCTGACTAGCCTCCCCAAAAGAGACATCTGTGACACTAGCAATTAAGGTTGCCAGTTCCAGTTTGGGGAATATCTGGAGATTTGGGGGATGGAGCATAAGGAGGGCAGGGTTTGGGGAGGTGAGGAGCTTCACTTAGGTATAATGCCATAGAGTCCATCTTCCAAAACAATCATTTTCTCCAGGTGAACTGATCTCTCTCACCTAGAGATGAATTGTAACAGCAGGAGATCTCCAGCCGCTACCTGGAGGATGCTACCCAACTAGCAATACGTAAATCTTTACAGAGGTGCCATCTCCATTGCTACCCCCTAAACTGAACAAAGAACTTTCCACTACTTTGGAAGAGGAAATAAAATAACACATTAACAGGTGAGCTACAAATATGCAGCTTGCAGAATAATAACTCAATGCTCTAATGTAATGAGCGCCCTCTTTTAACGTAATGAGAGCCCTCTAATGTAATAAGCGCCTTCTAATGTAATTAGTCAGTTTGGTGTAGTGGTTAAGTGTGCGGACTCTTATCTGGGAGAACCGGGTTTGATTCCCCACTCCTCCACTTGCACCAGTTGATGTGACCTTGGGTCAGTCACAAACTCTGGCACAGCTGTTCTCTCAAGGACAGTTTCTGTCAGAAGTTCTCTCAGCCCCACCTACCTCACAGGGTGTCTGTTGTGGGGAGGGGAAAGGAAAGGAGTTTGTAAGCCGCTCTGAGATGCCATTGGGCAATGAAGGGCAGAGTATAAATCCAAACTCTTCTTCTTCTTCTTCTTCTTCTTCTTCTTCTTCTTTATATATTGGGGTACATTTTTGTGCCATCAGTGGACCTGGCTGCTAATGACCTAAACAACACAACACACCTGTCTGATAAGTGCATGTCATAGTGCACCAGTGGAATGTCAGGCAATCATTCATTCCAAGCTCTTTGTTCTCCAAATATATTTCCTTCAAAAAGTATGGATGAGATCCCTTCCACATCCAGAGTCAATTAGACCCCGCACCCAGACATGGGTGTTTAAATCAGAGTTCATTATAGTCACAGTCACAAAGCAGAGGAGGGATAACTGCTTACTGTTTTCTGAGCCTCTGGGATGGGGACCTGCTGGTTAGCGCTACTCACAGCAGGTCCTGGCCATTTCCTGCTGGCTGGGTCTCCTCCCTGCTGGACGACTCAGTCGCCTCTTCCTGGAGGCTGGCTTGCAGAGCCCGTTGAGTTTTTGGGCGAGCGGTTGACTTCTTAACTGGGGTGTCAGACTGTTTCTTCTCCACACTCTTCTTTGGGGTACTCACAGGTCCCAATCCCGGGCAAGCGGCTGCAAAATGACTGGCTTCACTGCATTTTAGGCACAGACCTTGCTTCATGCGGAGCTCCCATGTCATAGTGCACCAGTGGAATGTCAGGCAATCATTCATTGCGGTTCCATGTCTTACTTGGGACCCCGAGGTCGGCTCGCCTAGTACACCCCCCCCCTTTGAATGAACTCACACAACCAGTTTCTTTGGAAAATTAGGTGGATAAACTTGGCCACAACTTTTATTGGTTACAGCTGTAGAGCATTGGCACAGCATGGGTCCACCAGATCCGACCTATCGGCTGGCCTGTGTGCCAGCCGAGTTAACCATTACCCAGCCAGCCGGCATGGGTAGAGAAGGCGGGAGGGCAGGTTATCAGAATTCACACGGACGCTTGCCCCTTTGTGAGCTCCCCTGCCCTCTGGCTGTGAGGGCAAGCACTGTTATTCCTTGAGCTAGCCAGCTCCATTCAGCCCTCACGCCAAGACCCTTAAAGGGTCCCCAGCTCCGGAATTGGCACGCAGGCCTAATTCCGCCAACAGATCCGGCCCCATGCTGTTACCGCCGAAAGTTGTGACAGATTGTGCAATGAAAAACGGTAAATAAACACTAACAATACCATATCTACAAAGACCCAATAAACACCCCTTTTGCGTTCCCTCAACTTCCAAACACCAAACCCCAGCACCGTAATACTTGGGGAGGGATGGGTGAGCAAACCGGGCTCGCCTCGTGGTCAAGTGGGGAGGGGGGAGCAGCTTCCCTTCAGCTTTTAATGCCTCCCCCCTCCCTGACCACCCCCCTGCCCTCTATTGGCTGGGGAAGGGGGGGGAGGTGCGTCTTTTCCCGCCACGCACCAGGCCCCCCCCCTTTCCGGCCGGCGACCTCGCTGTCCCTGCCCGTCCCCGCAAATGGCGGGCCCGGCCCACCCGGGCCCTTCTGCTTGCGGTTCCATGTCTTACTTGGGACCCCAAGGTCAGCTCGCCTAGTACACCCCCCCCCCCTTTGAATGAACTCACACAACCAGTTTCTTTGGAAAATTAGGTGGATAAACTTGGCCACAATTTTTATTGGTTACAGCTGTAGAGCATTGGCACAGCATGGGTCCACCGGATCCGACCTATCGGCTGGCCCATGTGCCAGCCGAGTTAACCGTTACCCAGCCAGCCGGCATGGGTAGAGAAGGCGGGAGGGCAGGTTATCGGAATTCACACGGACGCTTGCCCCTTTGTGAGCTCCCCTGCCCTCTGGCTGTGAGGGCAAGCACTGTTATTCCTTGAGCTAGCCAGCTCCATTCAGTCCTCACGCCAAGACCCTTAAAGGGTCCCCAGCTCCGGAATTGGCACGCAGACCTAATTCCGCCAACAGATCCGGCCCCATGCTGTTACCGCCACAAGAACAGGATGCCCCCCATTAGTCCTGTTCCCGCCAACGCCCCTTACAGCTGTAGCCAAGAAAGCAAGCTATGCCGGACTCCGTGCAGCCATATATCCATCCCCCAGGCCGATAGATGTACACCATCTGCTTGGAACATGGCCTCCATCTTGTGAGAGATGTCTGGATGGTGAATCCAGATACCACCTGCCGACTCGACTGCCCGGCCCAACCTGCCGGACACTTTCCGCCTTGCCACTTCCACCTTCTTGGGATGAGCTGCGCCTCGCCATGACCTCCGTTCCAACCAATCCGACCAGAAGATGACAGTGCCGGGCAGGATCTCATGCACTAAGGCCAGGTCACCCAGTACCTGGCGCTCAAGAGCCACCCCGGGGCACTCGGTCAAATCATTTTCCCCCAGCTGCAGCAGCAGCACGTCGGGAGGGTGACGCCTCGCTGCAACGTGCCCCAACCAGGGCAACAGGGACCTCCATCGCATGCCTCGCTGTGCCATCCATGTAATGTGTGCTGCACCTCCCAAGCCCAAGTCTTTGCCCCAGCCCGACGAGGATGCATACAAACCTGCCCAATAAACGATGCTGTGCCCAAAAATCCAGATTGTCTTGTACCTCTGTCCTGGAACTGAGGAGTCAGAGAGACGGTCATTGGCTGGACTCCAGCTGCGGCCTGATGTACGCCCTAAAGGCCGTAGAGCGCCAGCGGCCTATAGCCCGTATGCGTCCCTCCGGCAGGCCAACACCCGCCACCGTGGTGGCTGCCCCGATCCTGAAGGAGTGAGGCCCAAATTCCTTGCCTGGTAAGCCCAAAGCCCCCAAAGCCAACCTGAAAACCCCCGTGAACTGATACCTGGTCAATGGGGCCCCATCTCTGTGGATAAGCAGGGGACCAACACCCTCCGGCTGCATTGCTAAAAAGGCTCGAGTGGTCAGCACAGGACACGGGCCACCCGGTATTGGCCCCAAGTGCAGGCGCGCCCCTTTTCCCAGTTTGTCCGTCTTTGACCTCCGAATATACAATGACATCCCCTTTTGCCCGAAGGAAACATCCTGAACACCCAGGGGCATGTTGGTGAATGAGATTTTGGAGCTCGCCACCAGTTCCCCGACCCTCAAGGCCCCCAAAAAGGCCAAGACGAATGCAGTCTCAAAGAGTGCGGCCTTGTACCAGGACCAACACAGCACTGGGAGCTCCCGCAAAATCCCTTTCAACAGCTCAAAGGTCACGGGCCGTCTACAATCTGGAGGCCGAGCAGCTTGCCTCCGCCAGCCCTCGACTGCTCTACGGGCTTGGAATGAGTGGCATGGGTCCTTGAACCCCTCAGCCTTGCTAAAGAATGTGATGGAGGCCATGCGACCCCTGATGGCGCTGTGGGAGAACCCGCTGTCCTGCAGGCATGCCATGTAGCGAAGCACCCAGTCCCCCTCCACCGGCAAGGTCTGTGGCCCCCCGAATCCCACAGTAAAGTCAAAAAAGGCATCGATAGCTCTCGCATACTTGGCGAAAGTGGAGGGGGCAATGGACCCATAGATGCCCCATCTTATTGTACCTTCCCAAGTTCCCACAGCTCCTCCGGAAATGGGTCTGAAACGCGGTTGGCTCCTGGCGCCAGAATGCGGAAACGTTCCTCCTGTTGGCGAGACAAGGCATCCGCTATGCTATTATCCACGCCTGGCACATGACTTGCAGAAAATGTAATGTTATCGGCCAAGCAGGCCAGGACCAGGCGGCGAACCAACCGCATTACCCGTTCAGACTTGGAAGTTTGTTTGTTCACCACTCGCACCACCGCCTGGTTGTCGCACCAGAACCGCACTCTTTTGTCCCTAAAGAGATCTTTCCAAATGATCACTGCCACGAGTATTGGGAAGAGCTCCAAGAAGGTGAGATCTTTGAGCACTACAGAACCCTCCCACTGCTTGGGCCAGGGCCGTGCGCACCACTTGCCGTCGTAGTAGACGCTGAACCCGGCGCTGCCAGCTGCATCGGAGTGGATCTGGATGGCATCCTGCAAATCCATCGGGTGCTGCCAAATGGTAACCCCGTTGTATCCCTCCAAGAACCGGAGCCACACACCTAAATCCTCCTTCATGCCCCTGGTCACCCGTACCCGGTGATGAGGTGCCCTGACCCCGTCCGTTGCTCTGGCCAGCCTTGCGCAGAAACCCCTGCCGGGCGACACGACCCGGCAAGCAAAGTTCAAGTGTCCCACTAGCGACTGCAGTTCCTTCAACGTGCACTTCTCCCGGGCCCTAACCAAGGAAATGAGTGCCTGGAGGGCGAAGAGTTTGTCCTCTGGCAACCTGGATGCCCCAGCCACAGAGTCTAATTGGATACCCAGGTACGTTAAACTAGTAGCCGGCCCTTTGGTCTTGTCCGCTGCCAATGGGACACCGAGCTCATCAGCAAGCCTCTGAAATGCTCGTAGGGACTCTGCGCAAGCCGCATCATCCCCCGGGCCGACAAAAAAGAAGTCATCCAGATAATGAGTAATCCCCGTAGACCCGGTCCTCGACTTCACTGCCTACTCTAGGAAAGTACTAAATGTCTCAAATGCCGCGCAGGCCACTGCGCAACCCATAGGCATGGCCTTGTCAAAGTACTATGCCCCTTGGAACTTGGAACCCAATAATGAAAAGGAGTCAGGGCTTACTGGGAGCAGTCGGAATGCTGACTGAATGTCACACTTGGCCATGAGTGCGCCCTGTCCGCAAGCCCTGACTAGTCCCACCGCGTGATCAAAGGATGCGTATTTGACCGAGCAGAGCTCGGGGGGGATGCTGTCATTCACCGAAGATCCCTTCGGGTACGATAGATGCTGAATCAGGCGATACTCGCCTGGTGTTTTCTTTGGCACCACCCCCAGGGGGGATACTCGCTGGTGGTCAATAGGGGGAGTGCTAAATGGGCCCGCGATGCGCCCAGCTGCCAATTCTTTCTTCAGTTTCGCAGCAACCACCTCAGGCATCTCCCTAGCTGACTTCAGGTTGTTGGAATCGGTTGCAATGCGCGGGCCGCAGGCAGGAATGGGAAACCCCTTCGTGAACCCGTCCAAGATATATTGTCCTGCCTCCCGCAAGGGGTATTCTGCTAATAGTGGCCTCAGGGCGTCCACCCGGACCGGGGTGGCTGCTAAGGACCACCAGTCCTGTGGGGCACTAACGTCTGGAAGCAGAACCGGCTGCGGTGCCTGATGATCCCCCTCCCCCTTTTGTGTTGGCACCACCGGAAAAGGGTTTACTGCCCCGAAAGGGCTGCTGAGTGCCGGTGGACCGCGGGCAATACACCCGCCCGTGCCCCCCCCCCGCACACTTCGCAACTATGGTGGAACTTGCACCGTGCCCGGCGACACCGGCCCTGGTTATATTCCCAGCAGACCCCTCGCGACCGGTCCTTGCGCACGGCCCAGCGATCGGTCCTCGCTTCCCCTTTCCCTTTAATGCATGGGTCGACCTCCCTGAGCCAAACCTTGTCCTGCAGCAAGTCCCAACGAGCCCTGTCATTGTGTGACGCCAGTTTGCGGCAGGTCTCATCATAATCGATAGCCGGCCCCTCACCTGCCAAAACCCTGGCCTCGACTACGTTGCTCATGTGGTTGAGCAGGTGCCAGCCCCTCTCCGGGTACGCGGTAGCGACTACCCCTGCATACACCAAGTAACCAGAAACCCAGTTGAGGAAGGTGCGCTCTGCTTCCTCGTTCTTCTCGTTCTTCTCCTTCTCCTCGGCCCCCCGTTTGTGAAGCAACGTAAAGACGTTAACGTAATACCCGTCCAGAATGCTATCCCTCAATTCATCAGATAAATGGAGCCCCGGCGGCTCCTCTCCATTCAAGTACGTGGAGAGGATTGCAGAAGGGTCAGAGACATCGACGTCATCCCAGACCACCCCAGGGCTCCGCCCAGCTTCCCGCCTGGCTTGTGTGGCTAGCACCCTGCGGTGTATAGCACAGGCAGGCAGCCCTGGCACGTGGGCCGCTGCTGCCCAGTAATGGCTCGGAGGCTGCCCACTGCGCCCTGCAGTCGCACCCTCACCTGAGGAGGCCTCGCCCTCTGCCTCGTTGCGTGAGTGCGTGGAGGAGCCCAAGCTGCCCCTCTCCTGTCCCCCATCCATGGTGCGCGCTGCAGGCCGTGAAGCCCAACGACTGGCCGAGCTGGAGGAAGCCCCCCCCCGCACTGCTGGGTTAAGCCTCCCTCAGCCCCAGCCCTCCGGGCTCGTTTGGCTGTCGGGTCCTGGCTCATCTTGGCCACCTTCTCGGAGAGTTGATCGAAAGCCTCCTGAAGGCCCCTCATGGTGTCGGCCAGCTCCGCGACACCGTCTGACCCATCTGTGCCGCGTGGCACCGCCTTCCTCTTCCCCGTCACTCCCGCCGGTTGTCCGACTGCTGCAGGTTGTGCTCGCCCTTTGGGCGCTGACCGGGGTGTTACCCCAGCAACTGTGCCCGTGCGCCGGGTGCTGCATGATGGGGGCTTCATACCTGCTCAGGACAGCAAAACACGACACGCTAAGACCCCCAGTTCCCCGTTACCCGCCCCCAAGTAGGCAAGTAGTTGTGTGCGCGAGGCAGGATTGCCCTTTGGGGGGGTATGCCACGGCGTGGACCGACTGATCGGTTGCTCCTAACCTGACTAATAACTTCCTGACTGCCTAACCCTTGAGCCTACCTGTCTAACTACCCGCTGAGTGGCGACGGAGGGGGAGCCGTCATAGATACTCCCGCAGTCTTAGTGCTGATATCCGCGCAGGCCGCCGGTGTCCCGATATCCGCACCGGGACCGCCTCCTGAGATGGAAATGTATGACTTGGATGAAGGGCGCCGTGGCGTGGTACCCCTCTGAGGACCCCGCCCTCCCCGGCTCTGGGCGCCGTGGCGTTGTACCCCTCTGAGGTCCCAGCCTTCCCCGGCTCTGTCCCACGCTTGGTCTGGCGACACCACCCTCCCTCCCGATTCCCCTGGCAGCATCCAGGGAGTGGCCTGGTGAACCTGCAAGCTGCTTCACTATAGAAATGAAGCTCTGCTTACAGCCCGCGGAGGCCCCATTCGAGCTGCGGAGCACGGAAAGCGAAAGCGAAATCCGCCTGTGAGCCACCTGCCCCAACCGTGGCAGGATCCGGTGCGCACTTGAGCCCACCCCCCAAGGCAAACTAACTGCAATCCATGAAAATGACAACGACAACGCCCCTGGAGCTGGCCTGCCTGACGCAGCCCCGGGCATCCCGCGGCTGGCGCACTGGTCCATCAGGCGGGGAGGTAGTGACCCGCCCCCCGGACCACCGCTGCAGCCGCGGTATCTGGACCCCCCCAGGCCCTGGAAGCGCCCCTCCAGCTGCTGAATGGGCTGGGGAAGGGAAGGATGGGATGCGGGCCCCCCCGCCGCCCCCGTAGGCCCCCAGGCAGGCCCGATGCCCCGGCACAGACCCGCTGCGGGCCGGGGAAGCCCCTCGAAGTGCTTGCCGGAGCCGACCCCAAAAGCCGCGCCCGACCCATGGGCTGGGAAGGCGGCGGCCGCGCCCTGCCCACCCCTGTCGCCCCCGGCCGCCAGGGCAGGCCGGGGTGCCGAGAACGGAGCCGCCGAGACGGGGAGCCCTGCTGCGAGCCGGGGGACGGGTGGGCCACGTCTCCCTCTCTCCCCCGTCCCCTCCCAGCACCCGGGCAGCCCCGGGTGGACCGGCTGAACTCCGCCCGTCCCGGCGGCCGGGAGCCAGGCCCGGCTGCCGGCGCCGCCTGGCGTGGCCCCCACCGGTGCCGTCCCTGGCGGTGAGCCGTGTCCCACCACCTCCGCCATTGCCCCTGGCCACTGGGCATGCCCCGGTGTCCCGCCAGGCGCCGACAGAATGGGGAGCCCTGCTGCGAGCCGGGGGAGAGGTGGGCCTCGTCTCCCGCTCTCCCCCATCCCCTCCGACTGCCCGGGCCGGCCCCAGGGTCCCCAAGCGGACCGGCCGGACACCACCCAACCCGGCCGCCGGGAGCCGGGCCCGGGTGCCCGCACCGCCTGGCGCAGCCCTCGCTGGTGCCGTCCCCGTGGACGGCTCCCAGTCTGCACCTGAGGCAGCAGCAGGGGGGCCCTCTCTCCCACCCGTCCCCCGACCATTCGGGCAGGCCTGAGGTCCAGCGCGGGGGCGCTTTGGACCGGCCAGGGTCCCCTGGGCACAGCTGCTGATGGCCGGCCCGGCAGCAGTGCAGGAGGAAAGTGGCGAAAAGCCATCCATCTTCCCTCCCCGCCCCTGCCTTCCCCCCCCAGCCGCGGGCCCAGGCCTTACCTGAAAGGCTAGCGGACAGGCCGGACTCCGCAAACCGGGCTCGCCTCGTGGTCAAGTGGGGAGGGGGGAGCAGCTTCTCTTCAGCTTTTAATGCCTCCCCCTCCCTGACCACCCCCTGCCCTCTATTGGCTGGGGAAGGGGGGAGGTGCATCTTTTCCTGCCACGCACCAGCCCCCCCCCCTTTCCGGCCGGCGACCTCGCTGTCCCTGCCCATTCCCGCAAATGGCGGGCCTGGCCCACCCGGGCCCTTCTGCTTCCAAGCTCTTTGTTCACCAAATATATTTCCTCCAAAAAGTAAAAAAAATACCATTGCCAATGTGGTAATCCCAGAAAGAACCACAAGCCTTAGCTACAACAAACAGAAAATAATGTCTGATAAAATGAAACTTCCTCTTTCCCCAGTGCCTCCTCCAAACAACTGCTCTGCATAAGAAGTCACATAGGGTCCCAGTCACATGAACAAGATAATCTGGGGGGGGGAGTGAGGCTTTCTGCCCCAGAGCAAAATGAAGTGCAGTAGCGCAATGAGACGTTCCCCAAAGGCTTCGTGCTTAGGCTGTCTGCTGCCGATCACACGTTGATGGTGAAGCATGGCCAAAGGGGAGGGAGAAGCGGCATGGCATAATCACACATGCGGTGATCACAAGCCACCACTTCCCGACGGGCTTTTTTTTTTCAAGCCGGAGTCCCACATGCACATGACCACAGAAGCACATGACCAAGGAGGCTTTAAAAAACATCTGGTGTGAGACGGGACGCAGACAAGCACTGGATGCAACAGGATACCAGTGCTTCTGCAATCTGATGCCCACCCACACCCCACGTTTTCCTGGAAATACTGCACTTTCCCAGGTTTACTCCACTTCTTCGGCTGACTGATACAGGTTGCCGATGGGTGCGAGATCCTTGCCAGTTGTTCCTGTGTGATTGCACCCGTAAAATCCACCCGGCATTCGTCCCTATCACGCAGCTAATTCTGTATGTGACCAGACCCTAAAATACCCTCAAGGGTCTGCATAATTTTCTTCAACATCTCAGTGAAAGGACAAGTTGCAAGTGGCAAGTGAATTTTTTCTGACACCTGGGTGAAAGCTTAAGACAGCATTTAGCGTGTAACATCAGCAATCTGTCATCTGAGCCTGACACTTAAAATAAGAAAAAATAATTTATTATCTGAATGCTTGTATTTTAACAAGAAAGCATGTTGACATGGCCTTCCTAAGCAACATTACATCCTTCTAAATCCATTGACATCAATATGTATTTTATATAAGCAAAGGGCTTGTGTCTTAAGAATGTCAGGAAAATTAATCATACTTCTGTACTATGCTTTACTATGGAAAGTAATCTTAATTAGAGTAATTTTGCACATAGATAAATCCAATAAGGGCCAATTCACATTCACAGTGGCGTGGGAGCCATTTTGCTGTGAAGTGATCCCATGCCATTTCACGAACATGTATACAAAGGAACCATATGAGCATGGCCAATGGCATAGTACCTAGTGCCATGGGAGGTGGGATATAAATAGAGTAAATAAATAAATATGGCATTCTGGATTGGGATACATCACATAACCATAATTTGAATACATTCTTGTTCTTTTCCGTAGCATCTCTCATAAGTACAAGCAGGGCTCTTTTTGTAGCAGGAACTCCTTTGCATATTAGGCAACACACCCCTAATGTAGCCAATCCTCCAAGAGCTTACAGAGCTCTTCTGACAGGGGCTACTATAAGCTCTTGGAGGATTGGCTACATTAGGGGTGTGTCGCCTAATATGCAGAAGAGTTTCTGCTACAAAAAGAGCCCTGATACAAGCATTATAAGCATTTTATGGTTACGTTAAACATTATTTTAAAGCATTCATAAAAAATAAGTTTAGGGAGCAGTATTGCAACCCACAAGTAAACAATCACGTTTGCCTGTTATATTTTCTGATCTGTCTCTAGCCACTTTAAGGTCAGCATTTTCTTGCATCCTGCTATAGAAAATTCAACGGTCACTCAGGAAATTCTTTGGCTTCTGAAGCACATCCCATCTGATGGGAAGGCTCTAGTAGTGTCTGAGTATGACTTCACAGCTTCTTAACTCTCCTTTCCTTCCTTTTCCCCTCAGTCTCCACCAGTACAAAATTATGCCTCCAATCCCATGCTGCAATCAACCACCACAGGTGGTTTATGCCTCAGCAGAAAAAAAGAAAAAAGAAACCATTCCAGTAGCCCCAAATGCAGCTTTTTAATTAAAGAACACAAGCCTAATTGCAAATTAAAAGGAATGCAGATGCGTTCTGGCAATTATTTACACAATACAATTACTGCACTCCCTCCAACAGCCAGGCTTCCTTTGAGGAAATCAGCTGGGACCTCCAACAGACTTCAAATGAACTTTACAGAGCAGAGGGCCAAAAAGCAACTGTTTTCTATCAAAAAGTGATGCAAGCGTCTGGCAGCCTTGCCATGAGGGAGATCCTCAGATCATCAACCACCCCCTGGTACCCACCAAGGGTAACAACAACAGCCATCTAAAAGGAAAATGGAATGCAAACACAGTGGAATTTAGTTGTGCAGAAACTAGTGACAAGAGCTTTGGTAAAATTTCAAACGGAGAGCTGTATTGCTAAGTCTTTCCACTGGCCTCATTTATAGTTATTGCTTTTTAACTGCTGGAAGCTGGCCTCCATAGACATCTGCAGAATACAGCCAATATAGGGAAACGGCCTGTTGCTTCTTTCTTCCAGCCATGTTATTGATATTTTTAGAAGAGTAATTGAACTTCTCAGTGCTAACTTGTTTTCTCCTTGAACTACTTTCCCCTGTTGATCAGTGTGTTTTCAGGGCATATGTGAAAATAACGGTAAATCTTACACCTAAACAGACACATGTATATTTTTATCAGCCTCTTAGAAAAAATAACCAAAATAAATTCTGGAATATACAATTCTGCTTAAAATGTACCATGTTTTCTCATTGAGTTACTGTTATTTAAGAATACATACTAAAAAAAATTAAACCAATTATGTTGCAAAATAGTTGGCAGAATCCAGCCAAAGTTCAGCAACTTTTAAGACAACAGTCACAAGGTTCCATTGGAGAGGTTTAGGATGGCAGCTAAGCCCCCATGCTGGCATATTTTAGCAATATGCCAACATGATCTCATACTGCTGTAACCCAATGCTGTACTATGCTGGTGTAGGAGACAGAAATGGTGACAAAGGTACTTGCCAGAGGACAGATGGAACCCTAGGAGAAGCTATATCTGTATGCACTCTTTGCTCAAGGTTTTGACGTTAGTGAAATCAGGGGAAAGAGGTTGCATAAGTCAGGATTTTCCCTTGGGGCACCACATTATGGTACCTACAAATACTTTCCCTGGTGCCTGCCAAGCTTTTCAGAAAGTGGGCAGGGCCATTGAAGGCAGAGCTTGTTATTGGCTACCCTCATTCAAATGAAAGGGTTTTTCATGGATGCAATAGCTGGAGCTGCCACTGAAGGATCAGGAGGACCAGTAAGCATCCATGTTTTTGGTTCTATTCTCCCTTCTTTTTATTCCCCCTTCTCTTTCCTCCCTCAGGTTTTCCTTTGTTTCTTTTAATTCCAATTCTGCAACTTTTTTTCAAAAAAAGGTTGGGGATCCCTGGCATAAGTCTAAATGTACCCACTGACTCAGTGGTAGGGGGCAAAAAAACAATGATTCTCCCATCTCTTCCTCTGGCTAGGATTGTACCCATTTATTCTCTTTCTACAGTGTGTGTTCCCCGTTGTTTTTATTAATGTATTAAAACAACCTTTGTTCTGCAGTAGGGCCCCGGTCACATGGGAGGATTTGCCACGCGAGAGGGACAGATCGGGGGTGCACCAAGTGGGTGCGCCACGCACCCGCCCCTAACCCGTCCCATCTGGCCAAAAACGCGGATCGAAAAGGTACTAGGCAAAATGGAGTACCTACTGAAAGATCCACATCAATGGCAGGTGTGGGATTGTGGACGCGCCAGCAGCCTGTTGCATCCTGCAGCCATCTGCAACCCGCGCATGTGCCTAATGCGGGACCATCATGTTGCCTTGCTAGGACTCCAGCCTTCCTGGTGTGATCGGGTGCCAACAGAGGGAGGACAGAGCCGTGGGGGAGCGTAAGATCATACTCTCATGCTTCTTTTAGCTCCGCATTTAATATGGCTCCCTTCCCCAACGGATTTTCCCGCTCGTGTGACCAGGACCTAGATCCCCCTTCAGATTTAAAAACAAAGTTATTCCTTTTCCCTGACCTGAATAGCCCAAGCTAGCCTAATCTCATGAGATCTTGAAAGCTAAGCGGGGTCAGCCCAACTAGTATTTGGTTCAACCAACAAGGAATACCAAGACCACCTCTGAACGTCTCTTGCCTTGAAAAGCTTCTGGGGTCACCATAAGTCAGCTACAACTTGATGGCAAAAAAATACCCTTTCTGTATAAAAGAGCCTTTTAAAAAGAATAATTCTAAATGGGAAAAATGAGAAGAAGAAACTTTTTAAAAGAATTTTTCATGATAGATTTAAAAAAAAAGAATTCCCAGTAACTAGGACAGATGCTACTCTTTCTGCAGGTTGCACCAGAAGGAAAATGTGTGGTTTGATAGCTAATTCTTCATGGATTAAAACCAGAGTTGGAAAAATATGGTTTTGCAGACAGAGAACATGACTGGAATACAAGTTAAGCAAGGGGGAAAAAATCATGCTCAAGAGTCTGCAATATGCTGTAGAGAAGTCACCAGACTTTCAGTACAACACACTAAGTGCTTTTGCCGGCATACAACTAAAACTATCTGATCTAGGGATGCATGTAGACAATTCATTCAAAATGTATCCATTCTTTATGATATTTTGCTTTGCAGGATACTCCTGAAGTTCCCATTCAAAAGCAATAAAGTAATGTCCACACACCATGGATAACATGGGGGGATTTTCTGCTACAAACAGAATAGCTGGTTCTTTATCAGCTAAGGATGGGCATGAATTGGTTCACAAACCAAAACTCCGCACAAACTTGGCTCAGTTCATAGCTCCCCCAACCAACCTTTGGGGAAGGCATCTTCCCCAAACATTTACCAGACTTTTGCCCAGTTTGGTTCAGCCGTTCAGGCCATTTCAGCAATCCATTACATTTCCCCCACTTGAAAGCTACCAGCCATTTCAGCCTAACAGTGGAAGGGTGCACCCACTCTGCGGTTAGGTCTAAATGGCTGCCAGCCATTTCAGCTATCCTTTTTGTTTACCTCCATTTCCAAGCAGGGGGAAGTGAAATGGATGCTGAAACGGCTGCAAGTCTGTCTGGACCCACCCAGGCTAACCCTGGGGGAAGGGGGCTCACTTAATGATTGGACCCCAAAGGGGGCCTCCTGCCTTCTGTATGCCTGACATCTCTAAAATGTGTCAAGGAGGGGGCATGTGAGGAAGGAGCCTCACACCTAGCTGGAGCAATAGCCAAGCAGCAACTTCCCATGAGTGGGAGAAGGATGGCCCACATAGCCCTGCCACAGGCAGATGAGAGGACCGTGTGGGATACAGCCTGGCCAGAGGGAGCCCCAAGAGGAATGGGTGGGCAGGGACAGTCAGTGCAGCTCTAGCCCCAGGATGGGCTCGAGCTCAACAGTGTGGGAAAAGGAGGCTGGAAGAGGGTGAGGCCTGGCCAGCCAAGCCATGCTCCAGTGTCCTGGGATTTAGGCAGGGCTGGGGCCAGCATGAGGGGGTGGAGGCCAGGTGGGAGGAGGATAAATGAGGGGTGAAGGAGCCTGTTGGGGAGGAAAATGACCTGGGACTCCACAGGGTTATGGGGAGAGAGAATCTAGTGCAGAGCCCAGGTAAGTGGGAGACAGCATAGCGAAGTAACCGCCTTCTTCCAACTCTTATCTGAGATGGCTTCCAACACCCAAAGGGTGAGCAAAGACCAAAAGGGGGCCAGGAGAGCTGGAAGGTGCACCATGGCGATGGGAGGTGGATCTGATGGGGGCACGCAGACCCATGACAAAGCCATTTTGGACTAATAACAGATGGGTTCACCACTTGAAAGCAGGGGGAAGCTAAATGGTTGGGTTAAATGGCTGCCAGTCATTTAACCCTTCCCCAATGATCCAAACAGGCCGGTTTGGTTAGGGCATTTTTGGCTCAGTTCAGTTTGGGGATCAGTTCAGAACTTCTATGAACCCCAAACTGAACTGGAATTTTTGGGTTCGTGCCCACCCCTATTATTAATATTCAAGATTATATATCATACATTAGTTTCCAGCCCTGGGCACAACATTATGAACCACCTCTGATGCTGTTATCAATTTTTAAAGAATACTTCTTTAACGTAGAAGAGATGAAGGTCGAGAATGCATTTGGGATACAGGCATGGCAAATTAAAATTCAAAAAATAAATTGTTTCAGGAATTAATACAGCTCTAGTTCCAGACTATGACCTATTGGTTGGAAAACAGTGGATACAAGTGGGAATCCGCAAGAACTTGCGGGAGCCCATCTCACTTCCCCCTCTCCCTCTATTTCCTCTTTTCCTTTCCTGAAAACCCCCATACTCTCTCCACTATTCCTGTTTCCTTCTCTCCTCCTAGGGTTCCCAACTTCCAAGTGGGGGCTGGAGAACTCCTGGAATCACAACAGGTCTTCCAACTACAGAGGTCAGTTCCCCTTAGGGTTGCCAGACAGAGGTTGGGAAATATTTGGAGATTTGGGTTGGAGTAAGGTTCCCAACCTCCAGGTGGTGGCTGGAGATCCCCTGCTGTTACAACTGATATCCAGACAACAGAAATCAGTTCACCTGGAGAAAATGACCACTTTGGAAGGTGAAGTCTACGGAATTATACCCAACTGAAGTCCCTCCCCGCCCCAAACCCTGCCCTCCTCAGGCTCCACCCCCAAAATCTCCAGGTATTTCCCAACTTGGAGCTGGCAACCCTAGGGTGCAGCCTTAGGAGCTCAAGATTTGCGTAGAGAAGCAACCTCAGCAGTGTATAATGCCATAAAGTCCTGCCTCCAAAGCAGCCATATTCTCTAGGGGAACTGATTTTTCTCATCTGGAGAACAGTTGTAATTCCAGTTGATGTCCATCCCATACCTGAAGATTGGCAATCCTCATTCCCCTGAAGGAATGGCTGCTTTGGAGGGTGAAGTCTATAGTATTATACCCCTCTCAGGTACCTCCCCTCCTCAACCTCCCCATCTCCAGGCTCTCCCCCCCAAAAAAAAAAATTCTAGTAATTTCCTGACCATATTCCCTCCTGTTGGCAGTCTTCATATCCTCTCCCTGCCTCATTCTCTCCTTCTCAGCCATTCACCAACCTACCTTTGATCTGCCTCCCATCTTCAGCTATATTTATACTTTACTTCATTTGTACCTCACCTTTCTCCATAGTGGGGACCAAAGTAGCTTACATTGTTCTCTTCTCCTTTTTATCCACACAACTCCGTGGGCCCAGTCACACTGATGTTTTGATCGGGGTTCGCTGCTGTTCCCTCACGCATGTCAGTTTCACATTCACACGCGCCAATCCGCCTCCCGCCCCGAAGCAGGCTCACTCGCACAATGCTGCCGAGTTTTCCTGACCCCTGGAAAATCAGGTGTTTTCCTGGCACTTGCAGTTTGAATGCGCGATTTCACCCATCTGGACAGCCTATCTTTCGCAATGATTGTGATTAGGGCCGTCTGACCACTCTTTGTGCGTTGTTTTTTTTTTTTTTAAGCTTCCGGTTTGAGCACTTGAGCAAACATGCGCTTAATAAATCCATTTAACATTTAATAATGGATTTATTAAGCGCATGTTTAGTCAAGCGCTCAAACCGGAAACTTTTTTTTAAAAAAAACGCACAAAGTCGGCCCTGGATGCGGGAACGAGAGGCGGGGGCTCCAGCAGCCTGGATAGGGCAGGCAAGGAGGATGGTGGAGACAGTGAACACGGCAGAGCCTGTTTTCATGGAGCAATGGCAGTGGCGGCGGCAGCAGCACCCCCACCCCAAAGTGTTGGCAGAAGCAGCAGCTGCCCGAGCCTCCCCCGTGGCCAGCAGGATTGCCTGGAGGGACGGCGCAGCAGCAGGCAAGTGGGTGCTGTAAGAGAGGGGCTGGCTGCATCTAGTCAGTCCAATGCGAAGAAAAATGTTCCCAATTTAAACAAAGTGGGAACAAAGCGCTATTTCCTTTGCAGTGTGACCAGGGCCTGTGAAGTTATTTAGGCTGAAAGTAAGTGACTGGTCCAAATTACCCAATAAGCTTCCACAGCAAGATGGGGACTCAAACCTGGGTCTCACAGACCCAACTCTGAAGCTCTGAACACTACATCACACTAGCTTAAATAGGGTGGCTGCTGTTGAACACTAGCACGCAGCCAGGCCAAGGTCAGTCATGCAAGTCAGGTGGTATCAAGTCACCCAGAGGTTGCTTCCAGGCCTAAAATTGCCAGCCTCCACATGGGATTTGGAAATATCCTAGAATTACAACTGATCTCCAGACAACAGAGAGCTGCCCCCCCCCCAGAGAAAATGACTGCTTTGGAGGGTGGACTCTATGGCATTATATTTGGCTGAGGCCTCTCCCTTCTCCAAACCCTGCCCTCCTCAGACTCTATCCCAATATCTCTAGAAATTTTCCAGCCTGGGTCTGGCAACCCTAGCCAGGCCTGGCCCCAACGAGTTCTCCCTCAAAGGCCAAAATAGGGCTGGAAAGGGCGCTGCTCCCTCCCCCTGCCTTTTAATGACAGAAATTGAAGCCTGGAATACTGTGGTTGCCTAGCAGCAGCCACTGAGCAAATCCCTTGCTTAAAGCTATAGGCTTTAAGCAAGGAATTTTATCATTTTCAGATTTTTTAAGCAGCCCAGTATTTATTTATTTATTTATTTATTTATTTATTTATTTATTTATTTATTTATTTGGATTTATATCCTGCCCTCCCCGGAGGCTCAGGGCGGCTAACAGCAAGGCACGCATGCCAACTTTAAAACAGATTCAACAATATAAAACCAAAAAACATATAAAACATATATATATATTTAATTTCACATTTTTCTGCACACCTGTGGCCCTTTTCAGGTTTGAAGGGAAATCTGTTTTGCCCGTTCCCAGCTCCAGTCACTGGATTTAAGTATCCAATGATATCCTTACTTTACTATTAGAAATTTCACCAAATAGCAAATTACTCCTTTGTATATGAATAAATTTAGCAGTATCCGAAAATAAGCACTTGGTCAGCTGGTTGCCTGTACTACCAAGTGATTAGTGTTTTTATCACTCCTCTGTTTCCCTTATTAAGTTGAAAACATGGTAAAGTTCTTCTGTCTCCTCTTGGATGTATAATACAAGTGACTGTCATACCACTAATTATATATACATCATAATAAGTTGCCACATAGTACATATTCATTCAGTGATGTAAAAAAAATGCATTTGTTCCTTTGCTCTAGTTATGCCTCTCATCAGGAAATGGAAAATTGTCCCAAAGGCAATTGACTGTGAGCTGTGCAACTGGGCCCCTGGGCCCCAGTTTTCATGAGCGGGAGTGCCTGGTTGCCTGTCATGGCAGGCAAGCTCTCCCCTCCACACTCCAGGCTCCTGTTGCTGCTTGAAGGAGCAGTGGGAACAAAATGGAGAGGTGGAAACAGAGTCGTGCAACATTATATCATCACTTTCCAGGTACACAACCAGAAGTGACATCACAGCATCACACAATACCAGTTTTAAGAGTCAGTGTGGTATAGTGGTTAAGAGCAGCAGACTCTAATCTAGAGGATCAGGTTTGACTCCCCTCTTCTCCACATGAAGCCTGCTGGGAGACCGTGGGCCAGTCACAGTTTTCTCAGAACTTTCAACTCCACCTATCTTATGGGGAGAGGAAGGTAATGTGATTGTTACCCACTTTGAAACTTCTTAAGGTAGAGAAAAGTGGGGTATAAAAAACCAACTCTTCTTCTTCTTCCCTCCTCATGCTCCCAGGGGTTGTCAACTAAAGCTAGCAACTCTAGCATGGGATCAGTAGTGGACCCCATTGATGCCCAGCAGCCTGCCTGTGATGATCTGCGATGCCTACCCTCAGCAACTACACTATTCCTGTTTTGTAAGAACTATTTTTCAACTGCAACCCATAGTGGTTATCCTGACCCTACCCTGTGATTCCATGGGACTTAATCTGCTGTACCCTAAGCAGCCCTATCTCTTCCCCAAGTATGCTAGAAGCAGTAGATCTCCAATTTCAGCCACTGTTGCTATGCTAGCAGCAGGCCCAGCCACAAACACTGTTGTTCCTATTGTGATCTCTTTGTACACAAGAGACCATAATGCTGGTTGCTGCACAACGCGCTTTAGATCCATTATTTTAGATCCAATCGGGGAGGGGGGGGAATATTATTGACATCACTTTGAATACTCCGAAGTTTTGTAAGGCTGCAATCCATGTTAACTAGAATGGCTGCCCTTAAGCCATTTTTTTCAGCAGTGCTAAGCCAGTCTGAGAGGTTTGTAATTCATGCTGATTTACTTCACTAGGATGAGAAGCCACCTGAGTACTGGTATCCTATCTTAATTGGTTTGTGAATCACACTGTACAAAATTAGCCAAGCCATTGTGCCAGACTGATATACTTGAAAGTGCCTGCCTGATATACTTGAGAAAATACATGAGTTATTACTGTGTCTGGTTTATATGTCTGGTACAGCTTTTAAAATGAAGACTGGAGATATGAGGCAGCTCCATGGCTAAGAAGCACAGCAGCCAGCATAAATGACTTGCTGCCATCTATTGACCATCCGCCCTACAGTGTATGATGCTTCTTTCTGCATTACTGTGAGCAATTAGTAGAGCAGTCCCAGTTGAGGAAATAAGATGGATTAGACTTATAGAACATAAGCAACATTTACCTGCTTAAGTTTAGGAATATCAGGGAATCACATATCCCACCGGGAAAGTTTGGCCTACTTTTGTTCTTTGCAAGCATCATGTACTGAAGCAGAAACCTCTCTGCCTCATTTGAGGACGGCTGTGCAAAGGGATGTAGTCTGGCCTCAAGGACATCATGCTGATGCTACCTGAGCCTGACAAATGACTTTTTTATAGATTTTTCACTACTGCCAAATCCTAGCCCTTTCTGTAAAATAAAACAAAACAAGCTGGCAGCAAATCTCCCTGATGAGAATTATTGCCATGTTTCCAAATGAGCCATTTTTTAAGGTTATTGTTTGCCAAGACTTTAAAACAACAAATCACTTCTAACAAAATTGTCTCCCTGAAATAACAGGCTTTAGCCTGATCTCTGATAGGGCATTTGCTCCTCTAAATGACATCAACAGCCTGATACTCATTTATTTTGGAAATTTTCCATTTGACAAACACGTACAGCACTAAGAAATGAGTTCATCTTTAGTGTCATCAAGTAAGGCTGTTTACACCTCATTTCTTGTCTGGAGATGGCAACAACTCTTTCAAAAGTGCCAGCTATGGGGGGAAATATTACAGACTAAAGCAAACACTTGTTTCTTGGCCTATGTTTTTCACAAGAATTTTTGAAGTCGTGTCAAAACTTATTGTTCTGGGAAGTAAAACACATTGGTTAGATTGCCAGAGCAGCGAAACCTGGGTTAAACTGCACAGTTCCCCCTGAAGCTTACTGGGTGACCTTGGACCAGTCACAATTCCTCAGCTTAAGCTGCCTCCCTCACAGAATTCTCAGGATAAAATGTAAGAGACAACCATGTACATCACCCTGAGCTCCTTGGGGGGATAAAAACAAAACAGATATAATACAGTAAGAGGTCCAGAGGCCAGAAGGTTGTTAATTGTCTTTAGTTATAAAGCCCAGTGCTTTTTAAAATGAAGCTGATAGCTGTGGTGCCACATGCAATTACTGAACCCAATTTTATTATGTTTATAAAAGGTGCACAAGTCCCTTTCCTACAGTGAAGATATGTATTCTTTATCAGAGAGCTGATAGAATTTGACAGCTTCAGTAAAAAGAACACCCATGATTCTGAACTGTACGGTTACCGTTAAGTACCCTGACGGAGATAGTCAAGGTTAGCCTAATCTTGTCAGATCTCAGAAGCTAAACAGGGTTAGCCCTGGATAATACTTGGATGGGAAACCACCAAGGAAGTCCAGGGTCACTACACAGAGGCAGGAAATGGCTAAACCACCTCTGTTAATTTTTTGCCTTGAAAACCCTATGAGGTCTCCATGAGTCAGCTGCAACTTGATGCCACTTTACACACACACACAGCCTGTAAGCAAACATAAACCACCATCAGCTGATTTTGTGTTCATTTTTTCAGCATTTTGGATTTCTGATTTATTTATAGTTTTCCTCCCAAACAGACCTGACCTCAGGCCCAGAGGCAAGATATTGTTAAACCTCTTAATGAACTCTACTTCAGCACTTTGACACTGGATTCTGTAATTCTTTTGTAGGAGAATGGTGACTTTTAAATTGGCAATAGAATGTCCTGGAAAGCTGAAATGTTCTGCCACTTTTTTTTTTAATTATCAGTTTCTAATGTCAGATTTGTGTCTGTTTATTCTTTTGCATGGGGATTGACATTATTATCCAAGAGTACGGGAGAATTGTCAGAACATGATGACATATATCATATTGGAGAATGAACAAGTGAATGAAGTCAAGATGATAACACTGATCTTATTAGGTCTTTTAATAGTATTGCCTGTATGGGGACAAATTTATAAAATATGTGAGCAAATGACATTTCTGGGTCAGCATGTTTCAAGATATTTCTGGTTGCATAAACAAGCTCTGAATTCTTTCACCACTGACAACCACATTTTGGCAACAGGAAGTTGTTCGTTTCAGTTTTATATTGAAATCCTAGAAAACTTACTATTCATAGAATCATAGAATTGGAAGGGATCTCCAGGGTCATCTAGTCCAACCTTCTGAACAATGCAGGAAATACCTCCCCCACCTCCAGTGAACCCTGCTGTATGCTCAGAAGAGAGGGGGGGAAACCCTTCCAGGATCCCTGGCCAAATTGGCCTGGAGAAAAACTGCTTCCTGACCCCAAAGTGGTGATCAGCATTTCCCTGGGCATGTAAGAAAGAACCATGAAAACCATGAGAACTATGCACTGACTTGCCCTCCCTCTCATGATCTGCCTAAATTCACAGAATCAGCATTGCTTTCAGATGACCATCTAGCCTCTGTTTAAAAACCTCCAAAGAAGGAGAACCCACCACCTCCTGAGGAAGCCTATTCCACTGAGGAACCATTATCTTCCTAATGTTTAGCCAAAAACTCTTCTGATTTAATTTCAATCTGTTGGTTCTGGGGCAACAGAAAACAACTCCGTACCATCCTCTATATGACAGCCCTTCAGATACTTGAAGATGGTTATCATATCTCCTCTCAGTTGTCTCCTCTCCAGGCTAAACACACCCAGCTCCTTCAACCTTTCCTCATAGGACTTGGTCTCCAGACCTCTCACCATCTTCATTACCCTCCTCTGGACACGTTCCAGCTTGTGTATATCCTTCTTAAATTGTAGTGCTCGAAAATGAACACAATATTCTAGGTGACGTCTAACCAGAGCAGAATAAAGCAATATCATCATTTTGTGTGATCTGGACACTATACGTCTGTTGATGCAGCCCAAAATTGCATATGCCTTTTTAGCTACTGCATAACACTGCTTACTCATGTTCAGTGTATGGTCTACTAAGACCCCTAGAACCTTTTCACACATACTACTGCCAAGAGAAGTCTCCCACATCCTATAATGATGTATTTGATTTTTCCTACCTAAATGCAGAACTTTACATTTATCCCCACTGAAATTCATTTTATTTGTTTTAGCCCAGTTTTCCAGCCTGTCAAGATCATCCTGTATCCAGACTCTGTCTTCTACCGTATTTGCTACCACTCCCAGTTTATTGTCATCTGCAAATTTAATAAGCATTCCCTCTATTCCTTCATCCAAATAATTGATGAAGATGTTGAACAAAATAGGTCCCAGGACAGATCCTTGCGGTACTCTGCTTGTCACTCCTCTCCAAGAGGATGAAGAACCATTCACAAGCACTCATTGGGTGTGATCTGTCACCCAGTTACAGATCCACCTCACAGTCATAGGATCCAAACCGCTTTTTACCAACTTGTCAACAAGAATATTATGTAGAACTTTATCAAAAGCCTTACTGAAATCAAGATAAACTATGTCTACAGTCAGGGGTCTTTTCATAGAAGAACAGCTGCAGGAGCTCATTAGCATATGGTATGCTAATGAGCTATTAGGCTATTAGTATATGCCACGCCCCCTGACATCACCGGAAGTGATGTCAGAAGGGGAAGCAAAAAGGGGGGGAGCATCTTCAAAAGCCTCCCCTTCCCTTCCCCAGCTGGTCTGGGTGGGGGAGCTAAGAGAGAAGGGGTTTAAAGTTTAAACTCCTTCTCATGAGAGTTGGGCCACAGAAGGAGGAAAGAGGGAAGGAAAGAGAGAGAGTAGAGAGAAGGAAAGAAGGAAGGAAAGAGAGAAAGAAAGAGAGGGAAGAAGGAGGGAAACAGGAAAAGGAGGAAAAAAGAGAAGAGAAGAAGGTGGGAAAGAAGGAAAGAAAGAGAGAAGAGAAGAGAAGAATGAAGGAAAGAGGAAAAAGAAAGAAGGAAAGGAGGGAATGAAAGAAATTCAGTGGCAATTCAGCCCCATTATACCCTATGGGCCATTGAAGTCAATGGTGAAAAGATAGGGTATATTCTGGGGGCTGGAGGGGAGGGGGTTTGAGTGAGAGGCTCCAAGATCATAGGATAGCTGATGGAGCCTCTCCCCAAGATACCCACCAAGTTTCAAGAACATTGGACCAGGGGGTCCAATTCTATGGGCCCCAAAACAGGTTGCCCCATTTCTCCATTGTTCTCTATGGTGGGAAAAAGTTATTTTTCCACCATAGAGAACAATGGAGGGAATAGGTGCAACCTGTTTTGGGTCCTGAGCTCCCGGAGCTGCGCTCCGGTGTGCTCCCCCCCAAAAGACCCCTGTCTACAGTATTCCCCTGATCCAGCAACATAGTAACTTTCTCAAAAAGAGAGAGAGAAGCTTAGTCTGACATGACCTGTTCTTGAGAAACCCATGCTGGCTCTTAGTGATCATAGCTATCCTTTCTAAATGCTCAAGGACCAACTGTTTGATGATTTGTTTCAAAACTTTTCCAGGTACAGACATCAAACTGACGGATCTGTTGTTACCCAGATCCTCCTTTTTCCCCTTCTTGAAGATGGGGACAACAGTTGCCCGCCTCCAGTCTTCTGGTACCTCACCTGTTCTCCAAGAATTCTCAAAAATAATGGACAGAGCTTTAGAAATTACCTCTGCAAGTTCTTTTAGTACCCTTGGATGTAGTTCATCTGGCCCCAAGGACTTAGGTTCATTTAAAGAAACTAGGTGTTTATGTACTACCCCTATATTGATCCTAGGCTGCAACTTCCCTCCCTGATCATGTATTCTGTTTTTGCCATGTTGAATACCATTTCCCTCACAAGAGAAGACTGAGGAAAAGTAGGAATTGAGCAGTTCTGCTCTCTCTTCATCACCTGTTTCAATTTCACTTTCCTGACCCCACAATGGGTCTACTATGCCCTTGTTCTTTTTTTTTTACTTTGAACATAAGAAAGGAACACTTTTTTGTTGTTTTTCCATCTCTTGCCAGCCTAAGCCCATATTGAACTTTAGCTTTCCTAACTCTCTCTCTACAAGCACTAGTTATTTGTTTATATTCATCCTTGGTTATAAGACTTGGGTTATTAGGTAGGTTTTTAGGTAGGATATAAAGTAGGATATAAGGTTATTAGGTAGGATCCCATGGCTAGAGATGCTGAGTGGGAAATCTGCACAGGAAGGATGGGTGATGCTGAAAAATGAAGTGCTTAAGAAACAATTGCAAACTGTCCTGGTGAGAAAGAAAGGTGTGAGACGGATAATGAATCCAAGGTGGCTGAACAAGGAACCCTCTGAAGAGCTGAGACTAAAAGGGAAATGTACAGGAAATGGAAGGAGGGACTAATTACTGAGGGTGAGTACAAGAACCAGACTCGAATCTATAGAGATGGTGTCAGAAAAGCTAAAGCACAGATGGAGCTAAGGCTTGCAAGGGATGCTAAAAATAACAAGAAAGGTTTCTATGCCTATGTTCAGAGCAGAAAAAAGAACACGGATGGGTTAAGCTCATTGCTAGGGAAAGACAGTTAAGCCTTAGCAAGAGATAAAGACAAAGCAGAATAATTTAACTCTCATTTTGTGTCGGTCTTTAACCGTAAGGTGAGCTGTATACGAACTGAAGAATGCAGGGCATATGAAGGAAGGAAGAACTGTCAGTCCAGAATAAGTAAAGGAATGGTTAGAGAGCATCTAGCTGCCTTAGATACTTTCAAATCTCCAGGGCCGGATGGCTTGCATCCCAGGGCGCTAAAAAAAATTGCTGATGTTATTTCAGAGCCTCTGGCTCTAATCTTTGAGATTTCCTGAAGTACTGGTGTTGTGCCGGAAGACTGGAGAAGAACGAATGTTGTCCCGATCTTCAAGAAGGGAAAAAAGACGGACCCAGGAAATTACAGGCTGTCAGTTTGACATCAATACCTGGAAAAATTCTAGAGCAGATTATTAAACCCTCTGTCTGTGAACACCTTGAATGGAATGAGTTAATTGGTAGTAGCCAGCATGGGTTTATCAAGAATAAGTCATGACAAACCAACCGTATCTCCTTTTTTGATAGAGTTACTAAAATGGTTGACTCTGGCAATGCAGTGGACATAGTGTATCTAGATTTCAGTAAAGTATTTGACAAATTTCTCATGATATCCTTGAGGATAAGCTGGTTAAGTGTGGGATGGATGGTGCAACCATTGGATAGATTAATGGTTGGTTGAAAAATCGTACTCAGTGAGTGCTTATAAATGGCTCTGCATCTACGCAGAGGGAAGTCTCAAGTGCAGTGCCACAGGGGTCAGTCCTGGGCCCAGTGTTGTTCAGTGTTTTTATAAATGACCTGGAGGAAGACATAGAGGGGATGCTTATCAGATTTGCAGATGACACAAAGCTGGGTGGGATTGCTAATTCTGAGGAAGACAGAGTCAAGATTCAAAATGATCTAGATAGGCTGGAACAGTGGGCTGAGACAAAATGAATTTCAATAGAGATAAGTGCAAAGTCCTACACCTAGGTACAAAAAATCAAAGGCACAGATATAGAATGGGAGGGACCTGGCTTGACAGCAGCACATGTGAAAGGGATCTAGGTGTTCTGGTTGATCACAAGCTAAACATGAGCCTTCAGTGCAATGTGGCTGTGAAGAAAGCTAATGCAATCTTAGGATGCATTAACAGAAGTATTGTATCCAGATCACGGGAGGTGGTAGTTCCACTCTATTCTGCTATGGTCAGGCCTCACCTGGAGTACTGTGTCCACTTTGGGGCACCACATTTTAGGAAGGATGCTGACAACCTCCAGCGTGTTCAGAAGAGGGCAACCAGAATGGTGAGAGGGTTGGAATCAGGGGTCTTTTCCCACCATAGAGAACAATGGAGGGAATAGGGGCAACCTGTTTGGGGGCCCATAGAATTGGATCCCCTGGTCCAATGTTCTTGAAACTTGGTGGGTATCTTGGGGAGAAGCTCCATCAGCTATCCTGTGGGTTTGGAGCCTCTCACTCAAATCCCCTCCCCTCCAGCCCCCAGAATATACCCTATGTTTTCACCATTGACTTCAATGGCCCATAGGATATAATAGGGCCGAATTGCCGCCAAATTTCTTTCATTCCCTCCTTTCCTTCTCTCTTTTTCCTCTTTCCCTCCTTCTTCTCTTCTCTCTTTCTTTCCCACCTTCTTCTCTTCTCTTTTTTCCTCCTTTCCCTGTTTCCCTCCTTCTTCCCTCTCCTTTCCTTCTCTTTCTTTCCCTCTTTCCTTCCTTCTTTCCTTCTCTCTACTCTCTCTCTTTCCTTCCCTCTTTCCTCCTTCTGTGGCCCAACTCTCATGAGAAGGAATTTAAACTTTAAACCCCTTCTCTCTTAGCTCCCCCACCCAGACCAGCTGGGGAAGGGAAGGGGAGGCTTTTGAAGATGCCTCCCCCACTTTTGCTTCCCCTTCTGACATCATTTCCGGTGATGTTGGGGGCGTGGCATATGCTAATAGCCTAATAGCTCATTAGCATACCATATGCTAATGAGCTCCTACAGCTGTTTTTCTACAAAAAGACCCCTGGTTGGAATCCAAGTCTTATGAGGAAAGGCTGAGAGAGTTGGGTATGTTTAGCCTGGGAAAGAGAAGGCTTAGAGAGGACATGATCGCAGTCTTCAAATATTTGAAGGGCTGTCATGTAGAAGATGGAGCAGATCTATTATCTCTTGCTCCAGATTGCAAGACTAGATCTAATGGGTGGAAATTACAAGGGAGTCGTTACCGGCTAAATATCAGGAGAAATTTCCTAACTGTAAGAGTGGTTGAGCAATGGAGCAGACTGCCTTGGGAGGTGGTGGATGCTCCTTCACTGGACGTTTTTAAGCAGAGGCTGAACAACCATCTTTCAGGTATATTGTAGGGCTTTCTTTCAGCTATGCTCCTGCAGAGTGCAGGGGGTTGGACTGGATGGCCTGCAAGGTCTCTCCCAATTCTAACATTCTATGATTCTATAAGGCCTTCCTTCCATTTCCTAAATGAGTCTTTTTTCCCCTCAGATCTTTAAAAAGCTATTGAAATAGGAAGAGTCACAGTTACTCGCTGCAGGCAAGATCTGAAGTGTTATGCTTGAATTCCTGTTTTTGCACACAAGGAAGTCTCATTGTATACATGGAGTGAATGAGCACATGAAACTTCACATATATAGAGTAAGCTAGGTTTTATTTACAGTTTCTCCATCATTAAAACAATGGATGTAGGAGTTTTAGTCTGGGTTGTTACTAACAGATAGCATATATGAATACCAGCATTGTGGACAACTCTACTCTGACTCCAAGTTGGCCAGCAATGCTGCTGCCTTCATAGCATTACATACACAGTAAAAATGCTCTATCTGATGCCACACCACAGCAAGCAAAGTTTACATACCCCATTTCATGCCCATTTTCCTGAGACCAACTCCTTCAACAAGACGCTGTGCCTAACCAGGTTGTCCAGTGACATGTGGCGTAACTTCTGCTAGCAGGTTTTTTAGGATAAAATCCATGTAAGTTCCTCAGATTTCTCAGCCAGTAGGGGCACCCCCCAGTTGCAACGGCAATTCTGGAACTGGCTTCATCAGCAGGACACACTTCCCAAATCTTTAGACTCAGTAAAAGAAAGTCATCCAGGTAGCAGTTAACATTAATACTACTTGATACCTGTCAGAATGCCCAGTCCAACACTACTAAATTTCCAATGGTTGAACAAGTCTATGAGCAGCCCATGGGGGAATGCCTTATCAAAATAATATGGCACCTCTAATTGAAAAACTGGTAAGTCAAAATTGTCCAGGTGCATAGGCAACAACCTGAACATTTCCCTAGTAAAATTTCTTGACCACACTTCTGCACTTCCTAACCATAGCTACAGCACTGTCAAATGACTCATATGTTGCCAAGCATAACTGAGCCTAGCCATGGCCTGATTGAAGTGTCAGGTTTAAAATCAAGTAGATCCAGTCATTCTTGCACAAAGAAAGGTTTATTAGGATTATCTTGCTAAAACCCACAGTAGGAGGTCATTGTCAGGAATGGGGGGCGAAGCAAAGCAAGCTAACTTATAGTGTGATGCAATGAAGCGCCTAGCGAATAAAACTTGAGCACTCGCGCGGGAACTCCCGGCGGGAGAAATACTTCATGAGCGGGAGACTACTCCCCCTCCCCTTGCCTTCCCAGGACTGGAAAATTCTCAGCTAAACAAGAATAGCCCAAAGCCTACATTCAAGGCCACCGTGATAAGGAAAAGCGGCAGGGAAGAAGCTCCCACGTTTCTGCCTGCATAGCTACGCAAGCGCAAAGCGGGGTAGGAAACATAAAACAATGGATTCCGTGAGAAACATCAAAGGAATCTTTTCTGACATTCTGCCCTTCCCAAAATACCACCCACCCACCACTCAGGAAGGAGAGAACAAGGGCCGTTTTAGTTGTTCAAACGCTTGCTGACACTGCGGGGTCCAGTTCAAAGGGGCCCCTGGCACCGAAGCCTTAGATCCCTTCCCCTTTGTCTTTAGTAATTCCGTGAGGGGAAGGGCTACTTGGGCAAAGTGTGGCAGGAATTGACGGTAAAAGTTGGCGAAGCCGAGGAAACTTTGGAGCTGTCGCCTGGTTTTGGGGGGCTCCCACATTAATACATCCTGGACCTTTTTTGGGTCCATTTCCAACCCCGCGGAGGATATGCGGTATCCCAAAAAGTCAATGCACTCCTGGTGAAATTCACATTTTGACAGTTTGACAAACAGTTTGTGTTCTAAGAGCTTTTCCAATACTTTTCGCATAAGGTTAGTGTGGGATTCTTGATCCGGGGTATAGACCAAGATATCATCTAAATAAACAACCACCCCCTTGAATAAATAGGGGTGTAACACTTCATTGATTAAGTTCATGAAGACCCCTGGTGCCCCCTGTAAACCGAAGGGCATCACCCGATATTCAAATTGCCCCAGCGGGGTATTAAATGCAGTCTTGTATTCATCCCCCTCTCTGATACGAACCCGAAAGTAGGCATCTCTTAAATCCAGTTTAGAAAACACTTTCCCTTTAGCCACCTCTGCCAGTAAGTCTTTGATGAGGGGCATTGGGTAGGCATTAGTTGCAGACACTGCGTTAAGTCCCCGGTAATCCGTGCAGAGTCTGAGCCCCCCATCTTTCTTTTTACAAAACAATACAGGTGCTGCAAAAGGGGATGACGCTGGTCTAATAAATCCACGGGCCAGATTTTTATCAATAAAACGGCGCAGTTCTTCCTTTTCACTTGGACTCATGGCATAAATTTTCCCTTTTGGTAATTTCTGGCCCGGAAGAATCTCAATTGCACAGTCGGCGTTACGGTGGGGGGGTAGTTCATCAGCTTCCTCCTCCTCAAAAACCCTGGTTATATACTGGTAATCCTCTGGGATGCGGTTAAGGTCCTCCGTGGCTAAACAAGCTCGTGGAGGTTCATTGCATGGGGGATTTCCCCACCCTGGGTCCCATTTGTGTTCTGTACATTTTGGGGAGATAAATTGTACATCCCCTTCTTCCCATAGAATGTAAGGGTTATGTCCATGTAACCAGGGGCTACCCAACACTAAGGGAAACTGGGCTTGCGGAGCTATCACGAACGAGCGTAGCTCCCAGTGGTCACCAATGCCTATTCTTAAAGGAACAGTCTCAAATCGGCATGGTTCCTTCATTGGAGACCCATCCATCTGCGTGAAAGTTATTGGGTCTTTCAAGTGGACCACGGCTGCCTCCAACCCCATAACCATAGACGGGTTTATGAGATCCCTCCCGCACCCTGAGTCAATGAGGGCTCGAACCCGAATGTGGGTCATCATTGCGGGGTTCATCACCAGAACAGTCACAAAGAAGAGAGAGGGGTAATTGCTCACCAGTTTAGGCGCCTCAGGTGCTGGGTCCTGCTGTGTAGCGCCATTCACAAACAGGACCATTTCATTTCCCTGCATCTCACTCTCCTCCTCCAGCATCAAGGTATCCGCTTGGTCGGGGCTAGCAAAAAGAGCCCGCGTGTTGCGTGGTTTTGCTGTACCTTTCCTCGGGGTAGGGGTTGTCCACCTTCTGGGCTCTTCTTGTGGTAGAGCTCTATTGGGATCCCCTTTCGGGCAGACTGCGGCGAAATGCCCTTTCTCCCCACACCGCAGGCAGAGGCCCTGTCGCATACGCTGATCCCTCATTCCACTTGGGGTGGACGTTGGTTTGGGTCTGGCTTGGCCTGCCGCAAAACTCGGACGGTTGTTACCCAAAGATAGATCTAGTTTCATCATACGTAAGCGACTTTCGGCCTTCTCGGCTTCCTCCATCCAACCCTGGAGGGTGCGGGGTTGCTGAGAGCTGAGGACATTATTGCGGACGTCTACGGCTAGTCCCATTCGATATTGTTGGGCCAAGACCGCATCAGTCCAGTCTCGAATTTTCACGGCATGCCTTTGAAACTCCCTTGAGTACTCCCGTACTGAGAGTTTGCCTTGTCTGAATGTGCGAAGGAAGGCTTCAGCTTTTTGGGCCGCCCCGGATCCTCGAAACGGTTTCTCAAGGCCCACATGAAGTCATCTACATTCCCCAACTCCACTGCCACCAGATCATGAAGGGCTACATACCAGCTGGTAGCACTCCCCCGGAACCTGGATGCGATAAACTCCACCTGTTGTTCTTCGTCTGGGAATACATAGCCCCATCTTTGCACAAATTTTCCAACTTGCAATATGAAAAAGGACACAGTCTCTGGATCTCCATCAAATGTGATCTCAAGCATGTCCTTGGGGCGGATTACCGGGGGGCTGGCGCCATGATCGGTACTGGAACCGGCTGCATGAGGGGTGCGGGAGCAGGGGGTTGAGGCGGAGGCAAAACTGGTGGCTGGATAGGTCCTGGTTGCCCTGGCCCAGGTCCTGGCGCTGGGACGACCAGTGGAGGTGGGGCTGGTGCTGGCTGGTCCGGCCCCGGCCCTGGGGGAACTGGTTGGCCCGGCCCTGGACCCGGTGGTACTGGTTGGCCCGGCCCCGGGCCCGGAGGAGCAGGAGGTGGCCGTCCCGGTATCAACGGTGGCGCCGGGGCTGGTGCCGGTCTAGGTTGTGTCAGCGGATGGGCTCGAATTGCTTGGTCCATCATCTGGGGTAGGGACTGCATTAGTTTGCTCATATCCCTTACCAGCCGTCGAGTATCCTCTTGAATAGAATCCATGCGGGCATCAGTATCTTGGCTGGACCCCGTTCTGGGAGATCCCCGAGACACCCTCCCTTGGGGAAGACCAAAACTACCTCTGGGATCCAAAAGGCTGTCCCGGCTCTGGCTTCCCGGCATAGTCCAGGTGGTCTGGGTAGTGTCCAATAAGTTCTTAGTCCAATCGCGTGATCTGCGATAAGTCACCCCTTTATCCCAGGGTGTTGGGACTCCTGGCACATAGGTTCGTGGAACCGCACCTCCCTGACTTTGTATAGGCCCGGCCGGGCTGTAGATCGGGAGTGTGTACGGAGCACCAATTGTGCCAATCGATGGCGGGGTAGCCAACCCGGCTGCTGAATAGAGTATCGGTGCCGCCAAAACTGTAGTTGTAGTCACCGGAACAACGGTGGTGGTCGGGACAGTGACCACTGGAGCTGCCACAGTAGTAACTGGAACCGTGGCTCCTGAAGCAGTAGTCACTGGAACGGTGCCCGTGGCTCCCGCCGTAGCGATCGCTGGAACTGCGCTGGAGGCTCCCGAAGTAGTAATCAACGGGACTGTGCCTGTGGCTCCCTTCCCCGCTCCGCTCATCGTGGTAGACGGCGGAAACTGCCGGTGAGGGAATGATGGTGATTCCTGACAATTTCTGTCAGGTTTAAAATCAAGTAGATCCAGTCATTCTTGCACAAAGAAAGGTTTATTAGGATTATCTTGCTAAAACCCACAGTAGGAGGTCATTGTCAGGAATGGGGGCGAAGCAAAGCAAGCTAACTTATAGTGTGATGCAATGAAGCGCCTAGCGAATAAAACTTGAGCACTCGCGCGGGAACTCCCAGCGGGAGAAATACTTCATGAGCGGGAGACTACTCCCCCCTCCCCTTGCCTTCCCAGGACTGGAAAATTCTCAGCTAAACAAGAATAGCCCAAAGCCTACATTCAAGGCCACCGTGATAAGGAAAAGCGGCAGGGAAGAAGCTCCCACGTTTCTGCCTGCATAGCTACGCAAGCGCAAAGCGGGGTAGGAAACATAAAACAATGGATTCCGTGAGAAACATCAAAGGCATCTTTTCTGACATTCTGCCCTTCCCAAAATACCACCCACCCACCACTCAGGAAGGAGAGAACAAGGGCCGTTTTAGTTGTTCAAATGCTTGCTGACACTGCGGGGTCCAGTTCAAAGGGGCCCCTGGCACCGAAGCCTTAGATCCCTTCCCCTTTGTCTTTAGTAATTCCGTGAGGGGAAGGGCTACTTGGGCAAAGTGTGGCAGGAATTGACGGTAAAAGTTGGCGAAGCCGAGGAAACTTTGGAGCTGTCGCCTGGTTTTGGGGGGCTCCCACATTAATACATCCTGGACCTTTTTTGGGTCCATTTCCAACCCCGCGGAGGATATGCGGTATCCCAAAAAGTCAATGCACTCCTGGTGAAATTCACATTTTGACAGTTTGACAAACAGTTTGTGTTCTAAGAGCTTTTCCAATACTTTTCGCATAAGGTTAGTGTGGGATTCTTGATCCGGGGTATAGACCAAGATATCATCTAAATAAACAACCACCCCCTTGAATAAATAGGGGTGTAACACTTCATTGATTAAGTTCATGAAGACCCCTGGTGCCCCCTGTAAACCGAAGGGCATCACCCGATATTCAAATTGCCCCAGCGGGGTATTAAATGCAGTCTTGTATTCATCCCCCTCTCTGATACGAACCCGAAAGTAGGCATCTCTTAAATCCAGTTTAGAAAACACTTTCCCTTTAGCCACCTCTGCCAGTAAGTCTTTGATGAGGGGCATTGGGTAGGCATTAGTTGCAGACACTGCGTTAAGTCCCCGGTAATCCGTGCAGAGTCTGAGCCCCCATCTTTCTTTTTACAAAACAATACAGGTGCTGCAAAAGGGGATGACGCTGGTCTAATAAATCCACGGGCCAGATTTTTATCAATAAAACGGCGCAGTTCTTCCTTTTCACTTGGACTCATGGCATAAATTTTCCCTTTTGGTAATTTCTGGCCCGGAAGAATCTCAATTGCACAGTCGGCGTTACGGTGGGGGGTAGTTCATCAGCTTCCTCCTCCTCAAAAACCCTGGTTATATACTGGTAATCCTCTGGGATGCGGTTAAGGTCCTCCGTGGCTAAACAAGCTCGTGGAGGTTCATTGCATGGGGGATTTCCCCACCCTGGGTCCCATTTGTGTTCTGTACATTTTGGGGAGATAAATTGTACATCCCCTTCTTCCCATAGAATGTAAGGGTTATGTCCATGTAACCAGGGGCTACCCAACACTAAGGGAAACTGGGCTTGCGGAGCTATCACGAACGAGCGTAGCTCCCAGTGGTCACCAATGCCTATTCTTAAAGGAACAGTCTCAAATCGGCATGGTTCCTTCATTGGAGACCCATCCATCTGCGTGAAAGTTATTGGGTCTTTCAAGTGGACCACGGCTGCCTCCAACCCCATAACCATAGACGGGTTTATGAGATCCCTCCCGCACCCTGAGTCAATGAGGGCTCGAACCCGAATGTGGGTCATCATTGCGGGGTTCATCACCAGAACAGTCACAAAGAAGAGAGAGGGGTAATTGCTCACCAGTTTAGGCGCCTCAGGTGCTGGGTCCTGCTGTGTAGTGCCATTCACAAACAGGACCATTTCATTTCCCTGCATCTCACTCTCCTCCTCCAGCATCAAGGTATCCGCTTGGTCGGGGCTAGCAAAAAGAGCCCGCGTGTTGCGTGGTTTTGCTGTACCTTTCCTCGGGGTAGGGGTTGTCCACCTTCTGGGCTCTTCTTGTGGTAGAGCTCTATTGGGATCCCCTTTCGGGCAGACTGCGGCGAAATGCCCTTTCTCCCCACACCGCAGGCAGAGGCCCTGTCGCATACGCTGATCCCTCATTCCACTTGGGGTGGACGTTGGTTTGGGTCTGGCTTGGCCTGCCGCAAAACTCGGACGGTTGTTACCCAAAGATAGATCTAGTTTCATCATACGTAAGCGACTTTCGGCCTTCTCGGCTTCCTCCATCCAACCCTGGAGGGTGCGGGGTTGCTGAGAGCTGAGGACATTATTGCGGACGTCTACGGCTAGTCCCATTCGATATTGTTGGGCCAAGACCGCATCAGTCCAGTCTCGAATTTTCACGGCATGCCTTTGAAACTCCCTTGAGTACTCCCGTACTGAGAGTTTGCCTTGTCTGAATGTGCGAAGGAAGGCTTCAGCTTTTGGGCCGCCCCGGATCCTCGAAACGGTTTCTCAAGGCCCACATGAAGTCATCTACATTCCCCAACTCCGCTGCCTCCAGATCATGAAGGGCTACATACCAGCTGGTAGCACTCCCCGGAACCTGGATGCGATAAACTCCACCTGTTGTTCTTCGTCTGGGAATACATAGCCCCATCTTTGCACAAATTTTCCAACTTGCAATATGAAAAAGGACACAGTCTCTGGATCTCCATCAAATGTGATCTCAAGCATGTCCTTGAGGCGGATTACCGGGGGGGCTGGCGCCATGATCGGTACTGGAACCGGCTGCATGAGGGGTGCGGGAGCAGGGGGTTGAGGCGGAGGCAAAACTGGTGGCTGGATAGGTCCTGGTTGCCCTGGCCCAGGTCCTGGCGCTGGGACGACCAGTGGAGGTGGGGCTGGTGCTGGCTGGCCCGGCCCCGGCCCTGGGGGAACTGGTTGGCCCGGCCCTGGACCCGGTGGTACTGGTTGGCCCGGCCCCGGGCCCGGAGGAGCAGGAGGTGGCCGTCCCGGTATCAACGGTGGCGCCGGGGCTGGTGCCGGTCTAGGTTGTGTCAGCGGATGGGCTCGAATTGCTTGGTCCATCATCTGGGGTAGGGACTGCATTAGTTTGCTCATATCCCTTACCAGCCGTCGAGTATCCTCTTGAATAGAATCCATGCGGGCATCAGTATCTTGGCTGGACCCCGTTCTGGGAGATCCCCGAGACACCCTCCCTTGGGGAAGACCAAAACTACCTCTGGGATCCAAAAGGCTGTCCCGGCTCTGGCTTCCCGGCATAGTCCAGGTGGTCTGGGTAGTGTCCAATAAGTTCTTAGTCCAATCGCGTGATCTGCGATAAGTCACCCCTTTATCCCAGGGTGTTGGGACTCCTGGCACATAGGTTCGTGGAACCGCACCTCCCTGACTTTGTATAGGCCCGGCCGGGCTGTAGATCGGGAGTGTGTACGGAGCACCAATTGTGCCAATCGATGGCGGGGTAGCCAACCCGGCTGCTGAATAGAGTATCGGTGCCGCCAAAACTGTAGTTGTAGTCACCGGAACAACGGTGGTGGTCGGGACAGTGACCACTGGAGCTGCCACAGTAGTAACTGGAACCGTGGCTCCTGAAGCAGTAGTCACTGGAACGGTGCCCGTGGCTCCCGCCGTAGCGATCGCTGGAACTGCGCTGGAGGCTCCCGAAGTAGTAATCAACGGGACTGTGCCTGTGGCTCCCTTCCCCGCTCCGCTCATCGTGGTAGACGGCGGAAACTGCCGGTGAGGGAATGATGGTGATTCCTGACAATTTCTGTCAGGTTTAAAATCAAGTAGATCCAGTCATTCTTGCACAAAGAAAGGTTTATTAGGATTATCTTGCTAAAACCCACAGTAGGAGGTCATTGTCAGGAATGGGGGCGAAGCAAAGCAAGCTAACTTATAGTGTGATGCAATGAAGCGCCTAGCGAATAAAACTTGAGCACTCGCGCGGGAACTCCCGGCGGGAGAAATACTTCATGAGCGGGAGACTACTCCCCCCTCCCCTTGCCTTCCCAGGACTGGAAAATTCTCAGCTAAACAAGAATAGCCCAAAGCCTACATTCAAGGCCACCGTGATAAGGAAAAGCGGCAGGGAAGAAGCTCCCACGTTTCTGCCTGCATAGCTACGCAAGCGCAAAGCGGGGTAGGAAACATAAAACAATGGATTCCGTGAGAAACATCAAAGGCATCTTTTCTGACATTAGCTTTGTGCTCCATTTAAAATTGGGGCAGCAACGATTCAATCATCCCATTCAGGGAGCACTGAAAGTAGTTCCTTTATTTATAAAGCAGAATAGAGGATGGAGTATGTGTGTGCAGCCACATACATCCACATGTATAACATTCTGCACATGAAAAGCTAGAATATGAGTCCCAGGGCATGTAGGGAACCTTTTGATCTGTTGTATACATAGGTTCCTCTTTGGCACTGAACCAGCAAGTAACTTTATTACCCTATCCAAGCTACAGAAAGAGAAGAATCAAGAGAAAAGTATATAAGACAGCAAGACTGACCCATTCAATTGCAACAATACCATTGCAATTTACTTAAGACAGTCAAATAGAAATCATTCAGATTTGCACAGTCCTAGTGTCCAAATTCCTAATTCTAAGTAATTTCAAATTATTTTCCTTCCATGTGGCTAGTCCAGAGCAAACTGACCCAGATAGAACATAGGTGAGAGACTGCCCAAAAGAGACCAGAAGATGAAGTGAGATAAATGGAGGAGTTCCAGGTGGGAGGGAAGGAGTCCCTAACCAGGCAGGGGATGTGATAGGGAAGGACCAGCTAGCAGTAAGGCAGGAGAGACAAGAACAGGGGATAAAGGAGCTAGGGAATAGGGAGTGGCCCAGAAAACATGGACAGTTAAATTCAGGGAAAAGAACAGAATTGGGGAGCAGAAAAACATTCTGCCTGCCTTGAAGAAGAGGTGCCCAATCATAGAAGAAGATTCTGGACAGGAACAAACTGCAAAAATGAAGGATATGATGTACCCTTTTTATGCACCTAGATTTACCTGGGCACCAATTCAGAAGCCTTACTATTGGCCAAATTTGTTGCAGAATTAGCATCTGTGATGGCATTGGGCCAGATGTGCAGGCATCAGCTGCCTATTAGTGAGATTTGGGCTGCACTCTGATGGGTGCAGCTGCAGAATCAGAGACCCCCATTGGTACAATTATCAGGATGCAGGCTATCATAGGACAGTTCATACTTTCTATGGTAAAAGGGTATACCTGGATATGTACTAAAGTGATGTAACAGAGAGAGGTGATGGATCGGGTTGCAAGTGATTGATTGAGGATGTCTGGCAGATGTGTCTCATACCTGCCAACAATGGCCAGAAGATGGGCTGATGGGCTTTCCTGGGTTTATGAGTGATTTTGAGAGCTTCAGCTATTATCCTGCAAACTTGGATAATTGATTATGGTTGAGGAGTTCTGGTGGGTCTTAAGGACATAAGAAAACCCTGCTGGATCAGTCTAGTAATTCATCTACTCCAGCATCCTATTTTATGTTGCAGCCAACTAGTTGCCCTAATGGGCAAGCATGGCATAGAGGCTGAGGCCCTCCCCTGTTGCTGCCTCCTGGAAGTGATATTCAGAGGTTAGCTGCCAAACAAAGGATCAAACAAAGGAGGCTTGGTTAACGTTCTTCTGCAGCATTCAGGCTAGTTCTTCTTGAAAGTGCCTAGGGGAATTCTTACCTTAATATTAAACTGGATGGATTTCATCCATACCTCTGACTTCTGGAAGCCAAAGAATTCAGAGCACAAAAAGACAAAGGTCTCTGTGCAGGAGGGCCTCACAAAATACATGGACAGGGGTAGCTGGTGATCTTGGGGCCCTGAGATTCAGGCAAGACATGTGATTTATTTTCATTTGCTGTTTGGATCTGGATACTATGAAGCTGGTGGGTGGGACCTGTGATGACACTTGATCTATTCTCGTTGGATGGGCTTTCAGAGGGAATCTTTTCTAGGGTCCCATGGTGGCTTTTTGCAGTTATTTGTGTGTGAGTGTGAAATGGTACATATATATTGGGGCCACAGAATTTCACCTCCAAAACTCTGAGTACAGGTTAAGAATATAAGAACACAAGAGACCCTTGCTGAATCAGACCCGTGATCGATCTAGTCCAGCATTGTGTTTCACACAGTAGCCAGCCAAGTTGCACTGGACAGCCAACAGAGCACAGAGGCCAAGGCTGCCCTTTGATGCTGCCTCCTAGCTCTGATCTCTAGCCTCAGTGTATGGAAATTTCCATTGCTAGCAGTCCAGCAATGATGAGGTGCTAAAATGACTAGAATTCAAATGTAAAGCTGTTAAATGAAGGAAATCTAGAATAAGGGAAAGGAGCAAAAGCCAATTAGCAGCATATCCACAGCCATGTTCTGATCTTGTCACCACAACAATAATTCACAAGTTGTCCTTGGGGCAATCTACAAGGTGAAGCCCTTCGAAAAACTCATATGTACAGGTTAATAAGTTCTGCAAACAGAAGCCAAATCAAAGGTCCCAACCCCTGATACTTAACATATATATCACAGTGGAGGAGATAAGGATACAGGGCCCTACAGTTAGGCTTTTAGGTGTGAATTGCTGCAATAACAATTCAAGACTATGGCTGGACAGGAGCTAAAGCAGAAAATGAGGTCCTTGAACCCTTCTGTAATTAGCTGAAATTAGTAGTTAGGGAACTACACATTCATTGCTCTAATGGTGGATAGTGTTTCTTATTGTGCAAACACTGAAAGAATGCTTAAATATGAATGACCTCAGCAGGTGATATGCAGAATTTTTCCAGGAGAGCCCCAAATCATTCTTTTATCTACAATGCAGCACAGTTAGCAAAGGCTTTGTTTCTCAGCTTATTCTCATCAGTTTATGAAAGCAATTCAGTCTGTAGTGAACAAATTGAGTCACACAGATTTATATGTTCTCTCTCCTCCTTGGACAACCAATATTTGTCCTGTACCTTATAACACCTGCACATGGCTGCACATTTTTCAACTGCAGAGTTTGCAAATGAGTTGACAAAGATTCTCCTTGCACTGCAGAGAACTTAAGTAGAACTGAATGGCATATTTGAAGAATCAATGGTAAGCCTCTTTGCATAAATTGACAGAAAAGGAACTTGAGCATAACAGCTGTTTTTTATATTCCACGAGTTATACAGGAAGAATATGTGAAGAGAGACATCACAAAAAAAGGTACTTTTGAAGAAACCCAATGTTTTGACCCATAATTCAGGAGGAAATGCATTAAGGACTAAAGCCCATGGGACAGATACAGGGTAAATCAACTTCAGGAGACTGAAACTTAATGATTTTCAAAGGAAGGGATAGTTAACTGTTACCCATTTGTTGGGTTTTGGTTGCAGCTCTTCCCAAACCTGCTTTCCCCCCAGTGATGGTGCAGGCACATTTTACTCTTGCAAGCATGTGTCTGGGATCCTGCAAGGAAGAAGTGGCTTGGGAAAGTTGCAGGGGAAAAGCTGAGAACAAGTCAAGGGTATTAAGCACATATGGTCCAGTGCTTCTCTGTCTCCTTCCAAACCTGCCTTTCCTCACAAGATGCTGACGTCTGATTTGTTTTCTTGGATATATACCATTGACATTTGAATATAACATATAGTTCAGAATTCACCTATTCACAGGATAAATACTATCATTTTATATATATATATATATATATATATATATATATATATATATATATATATATGCTCCTTTTACACCATCACCCCCAGGCCCAAAGTGGCTTATGAAAGCACCAGAATACAATCTAAAGAATCAAAATATAATTCAAAGACCCAAATACACTAAACTACGTCCTGGTCTCATCCTGAATTCTGCACACGCAAGGCTATACAGGCTAAGGGCCAAGAACCCTTTGGGTCTCACCTCTAGCCGTGGCAACAGGAGGGAAACAGAAGCTCAGCCTAGGTGTTAAGCAGCTGGCAGATGTCAACATTTTCTTCTGTTTGTGTCATTTTAAAATAAATGGTGCTTGTTCATTTGTAAAATTATGTTAAGTAGCTGGCAAACATGTTGCCAGAATTCCCCTCCTGTGCTTTAAAGGCATCAGTGCTGTCAGATTGGCCATTTGTGATCTAAAAAATTCATGGACACAAAGCCACATCCAATCAAGGAGTATAAGAACAAGGCAAAGATACTATGACAGGCAGAGCAATGAAAATACACAGCACCATGGGAACCAATAAGAGTGGTGCTCAGAAACAAAGCACATTGGACAAAACTGACCACTGACCATGGCAGCTGATAATGGAGAAGCCAGGCATTAAGAATTGAGAACTGAGATTTATCAGATGGATTGTGATGGTTGGAAGTGGAGAGTGAGATAGTAGCATTGTTAACTGTAGAGTTAATTTTAATCAGGGCTCTTTTTGTAGCAGGAACTCCTTTGCATATTAGGCCATACACCCCTAATGTAGCCAGTCCTCCAAGAGCTTACAGACCTCTTCTTATAGGGGCTACTGTAAGCTCTTGGAGGATTGGCTACATCAGGGGTGTGTCGCCTAGTATGCAAAGGAGTTCCTGCTACAAAAAGAGCCCTGATTTTAATGTGAGTGTGGGATTAAAGGTATATGTAATTATTTAAGCTCCCAGATCTGGGTAACTAACTACACTGTAACTGAGGTGTCTCCTGGGTCTATTTAGCAATGGTATATATCTAGAAAAACAAAGTTAATTCCAGCCTGTCGGGAAAGAATTTCCATCCCAAGAATGTACATTTTAAAACTTGCAGACCCACATCTCTTTTTCACTGTTAATTTTTTAAATTTATTTTAAAACAAACTTGGTTCTTGTTCATTTGTAAAAAGAAAAATGATTGTGCTTCTGTCAGTTTGCCTCATCTTTCAGTTATCAGCCACAGACTTGACTTATCCAAATTCAGACTCTCTCCCAGAACTCTGTTTCCTGGTGAGATTCTCTCGGGCAGTGGGAAAGGAGGTTAAGTGACAGAAAATCCTTGTGGTGATGTCTAGCCCCAAAAAACTGTTACAGGTAACCTGGCCCTACAACTTTCAAAACAAAACAAAAATTGTAAAGGAACTAAATACAGCCAGAGAGAGGTAAATTAAACATAGCAAAAAAGCAAAAGGAATCCACCGACTGTATTTGGACCAATTGAAATTTCTACAAAAGCTTTATATATATAGCAGAAGTATATACTGCAGTGTTTCTTTTTCCCAGAGTAGCTTTTTCCTATTCAATTTCAGCTTCTTTTAAATTTGTTGTTTAGATTCTTGTAAAATGCTTTCTAGCTTAAAATTTTTTAGAGTAGGTTTTAGAATTTATATAAGATAAGACATGTTAAGGAATAACAAGATTTATTTAAGTGCACACATTCCTTAAAGTTGATCCAATTTAATTAAAGAGTATTGATTATATTCTATAGATATTACTTTAAGTAGGAACAGCAGCAACTGCAGCAACCAGCTCAGCAAAGGGCTTGGTGAGATGACTAAAGGTAAAATCTCAGAGGTGGAATGACCCTGTCATTGATCTGCTTTGCCCGTCTCCAATACATCAAATGCTGAAGAACTTCCTCTTTCTAGTGTCAGCAAGGGTCATCCTCCCTCTAAAAGAATACATATGCTACTCTGACAGTCAGGCTGCTTCAATGACCACCATTATTTGAATTGTATATAGCTATGCATTTGAATTTGGGAGCCCATCTGCTGCATAAATATACAGTATATTATAGAAATAAATACTAGCTTGGCTATTGCTATACAAAAGGCCTCAATGATGGGAGACACTGAAATTTCCATGAACAGAGCTTCAGCTGTGTCTGATTCTGATTGGGACTAAGGCACAAGGGAGGGGAGTCTAAGCCTCACAGACCTGAAATGGCCTCAGGAGTTACTTTGTACCCAAATGGGACAACCATGTAGTTACCCATATCAGTCTTATTGAAGCTTTTCAGCAATATTCCAAATATTGAGGGGCCCTGGGCTTAAACCCCTCCCATCCCACTCATGCCACCATCCTGATCGGAACTGCCTCCCCCCCCATGCCTGATTTTTAAAGAAAAAAATGTTGGAGCAGTATTCATGGAACTGCCATTGTCTTATGTAGTTAATGAATGGTCCTTTAGAGAACACTGAGCAAAGGACTCCAATGCTGTTTTCAAAGAGACACGATGACATAGAGTTTGAGATATTTCTTGTACATTTTTACCAATGTTTGAAGATGATCCATATAAAGCCAAACAATATTTTGATGCTACATTAATGTTTTGGTACTACCTGAGCTCAAGCATCCCTTCATTTCTCCTCCTTATTCATGCATTTTGAGTCAAATACTGTTTTCTGCTTTAGGTCAAGTCATAGTTTGCTATTACCTCTGAATCAGCAAATTGTATTATAGTTCCTCTCCAGGCCTGGACCACAGGTGATGGTTTAAAGCTGGTAAAGAGGAGATTTGGAAAACATAATGAACCAGGTTTGATTCCCCACTCCTCCACTTGCAGTTGCTGGATGACCTTGGGCAAGCCATAGTTCTGTCAGGGCTCTTCTTGAAAGAGTAGTTCTCAAAAGAGCTCTCTCAGCCCCACCTACCTCTCAGGGTGTCTATTGTGGGGAGGGGGAGGGAAAGAAGATTGTAAGCTGTTCTGAGACTCTGAGTGAAGGGCGGGGTATAAATCCAATGTTCTCTTCTTCTTCTTCTTCATTATGGATTTTTATCATTATTTTCTGAGGTCTATATATCACTGCTCATTCCAATTACAGGTATCAGATTTTTGTATTTTTAGAATGTGGTCCTATCGCATTGAATTTATTGAAATATCTGGGTCCAAAATTTAGAGCCTTGATTGAAAATCCCTCCATAAACTATATAACTGTACAACCTGATCAACATATATCATGTATTAAATATATGTGGCCAACAGAGAGTTTTACAGTAGTACTGAGCATTTTCCTGGGAGTGACTCCTATTGAATAGACTTGAGCAGGATTCTGGGAAGACCTGCTTATGGTTTCTCTCTTATTCACAATAGCAGTGACAAGATTATTCAATTGCTTTCCTTGCACAGTTTATTCACCAGTTTTCATACACAGAAGACTAGCAGCCATAATTTAGTGGGCATATTAACAATTTTGCTAAAGTTTTCTTATGGCAATATACACATTGTTTTCCTACAACCAATCAATAACAAATATTTTGATTATGTGCTTCAACAAACATTTGCTGAACTATGTTCAATTACTGATTTAACAAGATGTGTTAATTCTATTTGACTCAGGAATATGAACATGATTGGGTATAGGTTGCCAGCAACCTGGGAAAAAATGCTCTGCTCCTTTTGTTGTTGTTCAGTCGCACAGTCGAGTCCAACTCTTCGCGACCCCATGGACCAGATTACGCCAGGCCCTCCTGTCTTCCGCTGTCCGCTGAAGTCTGCTCAATTTCATGTTCGTTGCATCGATGACACTGTCTAACCATCTCATCCTTTGCCGTCCCCTTCTTCTTTGACCTTCAATCTTTCCCAGCATCAGGGTCTTCTCCAGTGAATGCTCCCTTCTCATTTGGTGGCCAAAGTATTTGAGCTTCAGCTTCAGGATCTGGCCTTCCAGGGAACAGTCAGGGTTGATTTCTTTTAGGATTGACTGATTTGATCTCCTTGCAGTCCAAGGGACTCTCAAGAGTCTTCTCCAGCACCATAGTTCAAAAGAATCTATTCTTCGGCGCTCGGCCTTCCTTATAGTCCAACTCTCGCAGCCATACATTACTATGGGGAATACCATTGCTTTGACCATGCGGACTTTTGTTGGCAAGGTGATGTCTCTGCTTTTTATCATGCTGTTTAGGTTTGCCATCGCTTTCCTCCCAAGGAGCAGGCGTCTTTTAATTTCATGGCTGCAGTCACCATCTGCAGTGATCTGGGATCCTAGGAACGTGAAGTCTGTCACTACTTCTACGACTTCCCCTTCTATTTGCTAAGGAGTGATGGGGCCAGATGCCATGATCTTAGTTTTTTTGATGTTGAGCTTCAAGCCCACTTTTGCACTCTCCTCTTTCACCCTGAGCAAGAGGATCTTTAGGTCCTCTTCACTTTCTGCCATCAGAGTGGTATCGTCTGCATATCTGAGGTTGATCTTTTCCCCAGCAATCTTAACTCCAGCTTGTGATTCATCCAGGCCAGCATTTCGCATGATGTACTCTGCATATAAATTAAATAAGCAAGGTGACAATATACATCCTTGTCGTACTCCTTTTCCTATGCTAAACCAATCAGTTGTTCCATATCCGGTTCTAACTGTTGCTTCTTGACTCTTATACAGGTTTCTCAGGAGACATATGAGGTGGTCTGGTACTCCCATCTCTTTAAGAACCTGCCATAATTTATTGTGATCCACACAATCAAAGGCTTTAGCATAGTCAATGAAGCAGAAGTAGATGTTTTTCTGGTACTCTCTTGCTTTCTCCATAATCCAGCGAATGTTCGCAATTTGATCTCTAGTTCCTCTACCTCTTCGAAACCCAGCTTGTACTTCTGGCAGTTCTCTATCCACGTACTGTTGGAGCCTAGCTTGTAGGATTTTGAGCATGACCTTGCTAGCGTGTGAAATGAGTGCAATTGTGCGATAGTTTGAACATTCTTTGACGTTGCCCTTCTTTGGGATTGGAATGTAAACTGACCTTTTCCAATCCTGTGGCCACTGTTGTGTTTTCCAAATTTGTTGGCAAATTGAGTGCAGCACTTTAACAGCATCTTCTTTTAAGACTTTGAATAACTCAGCTGGGATACCATCACCTCCACTAGCTTTGTTGTTAGTAATGCTTTCTAAGGCCCATTTAACTTCGCTTTCCAGGATGTCTGGCTCGAGGTCAGTGATTATACCATCGTGGTTGTCAAGGACATCGAGGTCCTTCTTGTATAGTTCTTCTGTGTATTCTTGCCATCTTTTCCTAATCTCTTCTGCTTCTGTTAAGTCCCTACCGTTTTTGTCCTTTATCATGGCCAGCTTTGCATGGAACGTTCCCTTGATTTCTCCAATTTTCTTGAAGAGATCTCTAATCCTTCCCAATCTATTGTTTTCCTCTATTACGACGCTGAACTGCAGGCTGTGGAAGGTCAGTAGTTCAGCAGTTCGAGACCCGGGTGCCGCATGACGGGGTGAGCTCCTGTCTCTAGTTCCAGCTCCTGCCAACCTAGCAGTTCGAAAGCAAGAAATTGCAAGTAGATAAATAGGTACCACTTCGGTGGGAAGGTAACAGCGTTCCGTGCGCCTTGGTGTTTAGTCATGCCGGCCACATGACCACGGAAACGTCTTCGGACAGCGCTGGCTCTTCGGCTTTGAAACGGAGATGAGCACCGCAACCCTAGAGTCGGATTCGACTGGCTTTCGAGCAAGGGAACCTTTACCTTTACCTTTATTACTCTGCATTGTTCATTCAGGAAAGCCTCCTTATCTCTCCTTGCTGTTCTCTGGAAATCTGCATTAAATTGGGCAAATCTTTCCTTATCCCCATTGCCTTTAGCTTTCCTTCTTTCCTCTGCTATGTGTAAAGCCTCATCAGACAGCCACTTTGCTTTTTTGCATTTCTTTTTCTTTGGGATGGCGGTGAGTGCTGCCTCCTTTACAATGTCACGGACCTCTGTCCATAGTTCTTCAGGCACTCTGTCTATCAAATCTAGTCCCTTAAACCTATTCTTCACCTCTACTGTATATTCATCGGGGATGTGATCTAGGTCAAATCTGAATGGCCTTGTGGTCTTCCCAACTTTCTTCAATTTAAGTCTGAATTTTGCAATGAGTAGCTCATGATCTGAGCCACAGTCAGCTCCAGGTCTTGTTTTTACTGACTGGATAGAGCTTCTCCATCTTTGACTGCAAATTATATAGTCAATCTGATTTCGGTGTTGCCCATCTGGTGATGTCCATGTGTAGAGACGCCTCTTAGGTTGTTGGAAAAGGGTGTTTGCTATGACCAGCGTGTTCTCTTGACAAAACTCTGTTAGCCTTTGCCCTGCTTCATTTTGTTCTCCAAGGCCAAATTTGTCTGTTATTCCGGTTACCTTTTGATTTCCTACTTTAGCATTCCAGTCCCCTATGATGATGAGGACATCATTTTTTGGTGTTAGTTCTACGAGCTGTTGTAGGTCTTCGTAGAACTGGTCCACTTCAGCCTCTTCTGCAGCAGTGGTTGGGGCATAGACTTGGATTACTGTGATATTGAATGGTTTGCCTTGGATTCGGACCCAGATCATTCTGTCATTTTTGAGATTGTATCCCAATACTGCCTTTCTCACTCTCTTGTTGACTATAAAGGCCACACCATTTTTTCTACGGGATTCCTGGCCACAGTAGTAGATATAATGGTCTTCTGAGTTAAATTCGCCCATTCCTGTCCACTTTAGTTCACTGATTCCCAAGATGTCGATGTTCATTCTTGCCATCTCATTTTTGACCACGTCAAGCTTACCTTGATTCATAGATCTTACATTCCAGGTTCCTATGCAGTATTGTTCTTTGCAGCATCGAACTTTCCTTTCACCGTCAGACACATCCACAACTGAGCGTCCTTTCGGCTTTGGCCCAGCCACTTCACTCTTTCTGGGGTTACTCGTACTTGCCCTCTGCTCTTCCTCAGTAGCATATTGGACACCTTCCGACCTGAGGGGCTCATCTTCTGCTCCTTTAACAGACATTTAATATATAGAAAGGGCAGTTGAAAGCTTTTATGACACTATCAACATCACTTGATAAATAACATTCAATTAAGTGTCTGTTAAAGGGGCAGAATCATTTTTTCTCCAGTTTGTTGGCAAACCCATTGTCACAGTTCCTAGTACAGAATATGACAGTGGGTCAAAATTGATCTTCTTTGGAATCCCAGCTTTCATTTTATCCCAGCGAAGAAACAACAAGTATAGAACAATGAGTTGCATAATTCTAAAACCAGATTAATGCAGAGACAAGAAGATAAGTATATCTAAAGTGGAAGGGAGGACAAGATAACTCCCCCTTTCTCAAATCTGAATAGACTTTGGATGGGGGGAGAGATTTCCCACAGCAGCCAGGAATTTTATTCTTACGACCTAGATCGTAGAACCAGAGAGCTGGAAGGGATCTCCAGAATCATCTAGTCCAACCCCCTGTACAATGCAGGAAATTCACAAATACCACCCCCTCCACATCCCTGGTCACTGCTGTTCCACATCCAGAAGAGGACCAGGATCTCCAGCCAAACTGGCCTGGAGAAAAACTGCTTCCTGAGCCCAAAGTGGTGATCAGCCTTTCCTTGGGAGTGTAAGAAAGGACCACAAGAACTAAGCACTGAAGCAACCCTTCCTGCCCACCCTCTCATGATCTACCTAAGTTCACAGAATCAACATTGCTGTCAGATAGACATCTAGCCTCTGTTCCGAAAAAGGAGAGCCCACCATCTCCCAAAAAAGCCTGTTCCACTGAGGAACCGCTCTGTCAGGAAGTTCTTCCTAATGTTTAGGTGAAAACTCTTCTGACTTAATTTCAACCCATGGGTTCTGGTCTGAAATTCTGGGGCAACAGAAAACAACTCCGTACCATCCACTATATGGCAGCCCTTCAAGTACTTGAAGATGGTTATCATATCTCCTCTCAATCCTCTCCTTTCCAGGCTAAACATACCCACTCCTTCAACCTTTCCTCATAGGACTTGGTCTCCAGACCCCTTACCATCTTCATTGCCCTCCTCTGGGCACGTTCCACCTTGTCTAAATCTTTCTTGAATTGTGGTTCCCAAAACTGAACACGATACTTAAGGTGAGGTCTAACCAGAGCAGAGTAAAGCAATACCATCACTTCATGTGATCTGGACACTATACTTCTGTTGATTCATTTGCTTTTTTAGCATCTGCACTGCTGACTCATGTTCAGTATACGATCTACTAAGACCTCTAGATCCTTTTTGCACATACTACTGCCAAGAAAAGTCTCCCACATCCTATAATGATGTATTTCATTTTTCCTACCAAAATGCAGAACTTCACATTTATCCCCACTGAAATTCATCAGGGACGAAGTCCAAACATAAACTTTTACAACATAAGATGAAATGTCTACTTACACATGAATTAGCTAAGAAATTGGCATTCACTAAGCAAAATTTCTTTGAAAATGCCAATAAACCTACAAGATGGCTTGCCTATAAAATTAGACATCAAAAGGAGAAGTCTTATATAAAAGTCTTAAATAAACAAGATGGAACTAAAACAAATCGACTTCAAGAGATGAAAACTATAGTAGAGGACTTTTATAGAGATCTACAAGAAAAAGGATCTAAATATAGAACAAATAAAGGGATACCTAGAAACACATCAACCAAGGAAACTTACAGAAGATCAAAGGAAAATACTTAATCAGCCTATTGTGATGATAGAACTGGTAGAAGCACTGCGGTGGCAAAATAAGGGTAAGGCACCAGGACCAGATGGCCTGCTGATAGAGTTTTATTTGATATTTGAAGAACAATTACTTCCTCATCTGAAAGATATTTGTAATATGATAACGGAGAATGGAGAAATACCGGACTCATGGAGAGAAGCAATAATTTCTTTAATACAGAAGCAAAATTTTGATGAAAAAGACCGATCTCACTTTTAAATGTGGATTACAAGATTTTTTCCTCAATATTAGCTGAAAGACTTAAAAAAATATTATCTAAAACAATCCACAAAGACCAAGTGGGATTTTTACCTAAAAGACAAATAAAGAACAATCTAAGATGTATTATAGATGTAATAGAATATTATGAAGCGCATCCAGAAAAATCGTTGGCTTTGATATTTTTTAGATGCAGAGAAAGCTTTTGATAATGTGAACTGGCTTTTTGTAATGGAAGCACTGAGAATGGCAGAGATGGGAGCAGAATTTATCAACATGATCCGAGCCAGCTATACTAGACAAAATGTCTCTGTCATGATTAATGGGGACCAGACACAAAACTTTGAGATTCAAAAAGGGACAAGACAAGGTTGTCCCCTTTCACTACTGTTATTTATTTTTGCTTTGGAAATACTAAATAATGCAGTTAGAAATGAAAAACAGATTGTTGGGCTCAAGACGAGAGGAGAAGAGTATAAGCTATTGGCATTTGCAGACGATTTAGTATTTATTTTGGAGAATCCACTATCTTCGATATCCAAATTGAAGAAGATTATGGCCAGGCCACAGGACTGAGAGTAAATATAAATAAAACAAAGATCCTGACTAATAATATGGGAATGAAACAGAAGGCAAAATTACAAAAAACTTCAGGTTTTCAGATACAGGAGAAAATAAAATATTTGGGAATAGTGATGACAAACAGATGCAGTGCACTTCAAGAGAATAACTACAAGCAGCTGCTGAAGGCAACTAAACAAGATTTAGAGAGATGGAAAAATCTACAAATATCTTTAATGGGAAGAATCGCTTTGATTAAAATGAATATTCTTCCTAGATAAATATTTCTATTTCAGACAATCCCTATTTTGCAAAATCAGTTTTTTAAAAAGATTTAGATCAAGTAGCTTCAAAATTTATTTGGCAAGGAAAACGACCTAGAATAAGACTGGAGGCACTTTTTCTGAAAGAAAAAGGTTTTGGATTTACAAACTGGATGTTGTATTATAGAGCGGAAGCATTAACATGGATTAGGGAGTGGATTATGTTAGATGATAAATGAATATTAAAATTAGAAGGCCGTGACCTTATGATGGGATAGCACGCATTCGTATGGTATGGAAAGGTGTCTTTGCATAAGTATTTTAAACAACATTGGCTATGTGCTTTTTTGTTAAAAATTTGGGAAGGTATACATAAGCTATTCTTTACAAGGAACTCAAAATGGATTGCTCCCTTAGAGGCATTTACTCTACCAAATATTTATGATGAAGATATGCCAAGAAGATATCTGGACATTTTAGACTCTAAGAATGAGCTGAAATCGTTGGAAGACCTGTCATGGTGACAAAAAGGTCAAATAGAATCCAGATATTCAAAAGATAAGAAAATTGGCTTTCATGAGAACTTGACTGAGATTGAGAAGGTATTGATTGCCTCGGACCAGAAATTTATAAAAAGAGCCTATACACTGTTACTTAATGAGATGATGTTAGAGGAGACAGTTAAGGGAAATATGATGCAATGGGCCCAAAATGTGGGCCATAATATAGATTTAGAGCAATGGGAGCAATTGTGGAAGAAAAATATAAAAATTACAAAGGCTATAGCCTACAAAGAGAATTTATACAAAATGTTTTATAGATGGTATGTTACACCAGAGAGGCTGGCGAAATATGATAGTAAATGTTCAAATAAATGTTGGAAATGTGAAAATAAGGCGGGTTCTTTTTATCATATGTGGTGAAATAAGCAAAAAATATTGGATATGGATCCACTGGGTGATCCAAAAGGTATTGGGTACGGCTATACCATTTACGCTGGAGGTAATGTTATTAAGCATTTTGCCAAAATACTTTAATAGGGATGACCTTTATCTTATTGTATATTTAACTACAGCAGCAAGAATTTTATATGCTAAATACCGGTAGACTACTCAGACCCCCGCTAAGCAAGAATACATACACAAGGTTTTAGAAGCAGCTGAGATGGATAAACTGACATTATTGATGAAAGGACTTTCTGATTCCACATTTCAGAACACTTGGGCAAGGCTTTATAACTGGTATAGTAATCTCGGGTAGGCCGATATAGTTAAGGACACTTATAAGGTGAAATATGAACATATACCCAACAAGAGGGAAGTGAGCGGATAGGAGATATGCTCACTCTTTGTAAATCCAAATTTACTATATTTTTGAGGCACAGACTAGATGTTAAACAAGAGTATGTATTACCCCCGTATGTGTTTTATGGTGTGGGTGATGTTTGTTTTGTATTGTTCTGTTTTATGTAAAAAACTTAATAAAATTCTGTCCTTTGGACAGTTAAAAAAGAAGAAGAAGAAGAAAACTCTTAAGGGCCTCTGGCATTCTGTTTCCAGTGTCATTTCCAGTGGAGGAAAGTGATCAGAAGATACAAAACTCAACAATTGAAAATACTGAAAAGCAGTCCCTTTTTTGGAGACTGTTCACCTTAATAAATGTGCTTCAAAGGGGACCCATCAATGGATTCAAAGCAAGGCACTGAGTTTATTTGCTTTATTATTATACAACTAATCAGCAAGCAGCAGCTCACATTGCTTCATTTTCAGTGACAAGAAAATAACTTACAATTGGTTTATTTAAGGAATACTCTAAATACAGGGAGGTGGGGCAGGAATGGCAGAGAAAGATACGAAGCACCAATGCATGAATCGGAAACAGGATTTATATGGAAAAAATGATGCTCCTGGAAAAAAAGACCACTCACTCCTAATGGCTAATATAGCATAAGTGCTATTCATAAAATAACTGCTTCCTCTCTCACAGCATTAGAGCAGTTTACATACTCAGATACCAGAACCTGCATTCTCCACTAAGTGCTGCAGTGATTAAAACCCCATTGTCCACAAAGCCAAACATAAGAAGATGCTGGTTTTAAATAAGCAGACAGCTCATCTGTTTGACAACACTTTATAATATGTAGCAGGTAACTGTGATGATGAACTCTTTCAGTAGTAATGTGCATATGATAACTATAGTGCATTAACAGTCCTAGAGTTATAATCCAAAAAGTACTTCTGATATAATCCATTATCAAACAATACATATTGACAAAAAGAATGGAACCTTTGAGCTAGAATTAACCATGTTTAATCCTTCAAAAGGCATAATGTTTTTTTAAAGTTCTATGTAGTTCAATTTGGTGGATTAAAAAAAAACTATCAGTTCTACAGCAGGAAAGGATCATAATGGAATATCTATCTCTGCTTGCAGTTATTCACCAGGTTGATTACAGGCAGAACTGAAATTTATTACCTTGGACTTATGCCTTGTATGCCTGTTTGTTTTAGTTCATTCTGCCCTTGAAGATTTAATGAAAGTATCTTTTAGGACTACACATCCACAGAGTGTTTTGCTGTGCCCTGTAGAGCTGGCACCAGTAGTCAGCAAGGTGGGGCAGATGCCAAAGCCTGGGGCTTGCCAGGGGCCCACCTACTATGGAATAATTGTGTTTCTTTTTATAAAAGGATAGTCCAGTGGCACTTTAAAGACTAACTGCCTTTTACCACTGCAAGTAAAGGGCAGTGATTCAGGTTTCAGACTGCTGCAGACCAGGGGCCATAAAAGTAAGAGGTACTAAAACAATTAAACTTTATAGCAACAATTTACTCCAAGCACTGACTCCTCACCCACCCTCATAAGATTTCCCAGTAGAATTTCCCTTCACATATCTATAAGGATGCAAGGCTGTGCTGCTGGTAACTGGGAATAGTAATGTAAAGCCTAATAAGTTAGAATGGCAGAAGTGTTTACAATGAACAGCCAGCTTTATAACAAAGTGTGGTGGAAATTATGTCTCGGTTGTAAATGCCTTATGAAATTAAGTTACGAATGAGAATGGAAGTAATGAGTGGAGAAAAGGCTCTTTTTTCTTGGTATCTTGGATTGTTTCTGTGGAATTTTAAACATACTGCACTTGACAAACTGGGGAGCCCATCTGACTTAGTAAACAACATGAGCTCTTTTTCACATTAACTGCGCAGTGTACTGATATACTATACCACTTTTCCACTGAAAGCCAACACTTACACTGTGGCTGCATCCACAGGGTGACAATTTTCTGTGTTGCTTTCATGCAACCTAGAAAGCCAATTTTGTATGATTTCTCTTTACTAAAGTAAGTGTACAGAAATGGGAAAGAATTGGTTAAAGATGAAGGGGTAGAGGAGAAGCCAAATGGAAGGAGGTACAGTTAGAAAAGAAAGGGGCCGTACCAAAAGGGAAAGGGGGCCTAGTTATACACTGTCATTCGGGGCCCATGAAAACCAGGAATAAGCCCTGGTATTCTGGCTTGCTTTCAGCAACAAAATGTTTACCTGAATTCAAAGTCATGGCAGCCAACAACAGAAGTGTTCTCTGTGCCCTCCCTGCTCAGACATTGCTGGAGTTACTGATTTTCTTATTGAGAAAACCTCAATAAGTTTCTAAGAAAGCTCAGGCTCATCAGAAATATCAAAGTTTGTGGCCTGGCAGCCAGTGGAGAGTTCTGCCTTAAAAACAAACAGGTAGTCAGAGGCTAAGGAGGTGAAGAAACAAACAGTCTGCCCCAGGGCCAGCAACAGCATACCCTGAGGTGGAGTAGCCACTGGGGCCCAGGACTTCTGCTGTTCAGCCTCCATCTATAAGTTTGAGCTCTTACCTTCCATTCCAATGTATTTGAAAAAGTGTGCATGCACACAAAAGCTCATGCCTTGAATAAACCTTTGTTGGTCTTAAAGGTGCCACCGGACTCTAAATTTGTTCTACTGCTTCAGACCAACACAGCTGACCACCTGGAACCGTAATCAAAGATCAGGGCCGGCTTGCACACTCGCCTAGAGCACGCTGGCCACAGGGGCGCCAAAAGGTGCCCCCCACGTCTTCCCAGGCTTGCTTGGGCACCCCGCAGAGCGCCCAAGCAAGCCAGTGCTGGGAGGGAGGGGGTGGCAGTTTAAACCTCCGCCCCCTTCCCGGCTTTCCTGGGGGTCGCGGAGCCCCCAGGAAAGCTGGTGCTGGGAGGGAGGGGGCGGTGGCTAGACCCCCCGCCCCCTTCCCGGCTTTCCTGGGGGCTCCGCCGCTGCCCCCGGTCTCCAGGCCCCACCGGGAGGTTGGCATCCCCGGTGGGGGGTGCCCCAGGCTGTCCTGCCTAGGGCGCCCAGACACCTGGAGCCGGCCCTGTCAAAGCTGTTAGGCACATAGAGGGGCAAAGCCTGCTGAGGGAAAATCAGCACGGCTTTTGCAAAGGGAAGTCCTCCCTCACCAACCTTTGGGGTTCTTTGAGAAAGCGAACAAGCAGGTAGCCAACAGTGACCCAGTAGACATTATATACCTGGACTTTCAAAAGGCTTTTGACAAGGTACCTCACCAAAGACTCCAAAAGACTCAATTTAAGCTCTTACGTTAAGCAAGTATGAGTACAGACTCCGTTTTCGTAGTTGTTGATTGTTGTTTGTTTGTATTATGTGTTGTACTCTTTTTTTGTAGCGTTCTCTCTTTGCTTTCTGAAAAAAAAAATTGTCTTTAAAAAAAAAAGACTTCAAATGTTTGAAAACTTTGGCCGGGAGAGCGGGGTAAAAATCTGAAAATTAAATAACTAAAAATCCTGACACATTGGTATTTAACACCCAAAAAACTCTCACATATTTTAGTAGCATACTCTCCACTCTGTTGGAAAAAATGTGGGGAGATAGGGACCTATGCACACTGTTGGTGGCAATGTGAGAAAATCAAACAATTCTGGCATGCAGTGTTAGATAAAATATTTACAATGACAGGCTATATAGTGCCCTGTTCCCCTGAGGTCCTATTTTTAAACTACTGGCCAGATGCCTCAATCCCACAGGTTAGGAAAAAAAATATCTCCATTCTTTTAGTGGCAGCAAAATCTGCTATAGCTACTACCTGGAAATGTTCAGATTCACCAACCCTCACTTTATGGTACTGGAAGATCAAAGCTCCCAGCGACCCAGCAACACCGCTGGTTGCCGGGGGCTGATTTGCCGCCCTGAGGAAGACGGACCACCCTGAGGAAGACGGGCAGCATTGTGTCATGATGGGGGCAGGGGTGGAGCTGGCTTCGATAACAACCAGGCTCTGCTCCCGCCCATTGACAGTTGCTCCAATGTGCTCGAGTTGGTAACAGCTTTCAGGGTGCTGGGCCTCTGCTGAGGGCCTGGGAGGTGGCGGGCCAACAGCTAGAACATTGGGGCCATGGCAGCGGCTGGAGCAGAGGGCCATGGCCAGAGCAGAGGGCCATGGCGGTGGCCGTGGCAGAGGGCTGCGGGACTGGGTGGAGCATCTGGCAGTAGTGGCGGCCGGGGTGGAGGCCACTGTGGCTGCCAGAGCATCGGGCCACAGCACTGGCTGGAGCGTCGGGCCACGGTGGCAGCTGGGGCAGATGCTGTGCACTGCCGGCTCGCCCATTAGGCGAGCTAGGCGCTCGCCTAGGGCACCGGGGTCCACAGGGGCGCCAAAGCGCCCCCGCCCCCCCCCCCGTGAAGCCGGCGCTAGGAGGGAAGGGCGCCCGTTCAAACGGGTGCCCCTTCCCTGGCTTCCTGACCACGCCGCTACTGTGGCGTGCTCAGGAAAGCCGGCGCTTCCCCGTCTCCAGCCGGCGCTGGGGCTGGGAGGGAAGGGCGCCCCTTCCCTGGCTTTCCTGAACAGGCCGCTACTGCGGTGTGCTCAGGAAAGCCGTGCTTCCCCCCCCGTCTCCAGCCGGCGCTGGGGCTGGGAGGGAAGGGGCGCGAGCCGGCGCTTCCCCCCGTCTCCAGCCGGCGCTGGGGCTGGGAGGGAAGGGCGCCCGTTCAAACGGGCGCCCCTTCCCTGGCTTTCCTGAGCACGCCGCTACTGCGGTGTGCTCAGGAAAGCCGGCGCTCCACACACCCCTGTCTCCAGCCGACCCTGGGGCTGGGAAGGGGCAGCCATTCAAATGGCTGCCCCTTCCCTGGCTTTCCTGAGCATGCCGCTAGTGCGGCGTGCTCAGAAAGCCGGCACCTCCCCGGTCTCCAGGCCCCACCGGGAGGTTGGCATCCCCGTGGGGTGGGCGCCCCAGGCTGTCTTGCCTAGGGCGCCCAGACACCTGGGGCCGGCCCTGATGCTGTGGTGTAGGCCACAGCATCTGGTTGTGCTGGTGGCCGAGGGAAAAGCCTTGGTGGCAGCAGGAGCGGCGGCCTGGGCAACGGGGCCACAGCCATGGCCAGAAAAATCAGAACTTTGGTGGAGGTTGGAGTCTCGGGGCCACGGCAGCGGCTTGGCACACATGCAAAAATGCACACAAACCCTTTTTTAGACTGGGGGGAAATTAGAGAGTGTGGGGGGCTGAATCCTTTTGCTGGCACTGTGTGGATAACGGTGGGAACGATCGTGGAGGGGTCTGTAGGGACACTATAGTGGGGGCAGCGTGGTAAGGTTGCCTCATCCTCAGTTTTTATCAGCCCTATCTTCTGCCCTCTTTAAAGTAAATAAATTAATTATTTAAAAATAAATTTAACCCCCACCCAACCATCAGCAGCAGCCACATTGGGCTGGCCTGCCGAGAGTCTGTGTTCTGCTGGGTGGCTGGGTGAGTGGCGGCCATTTTATGGTGGGTGGAATCAATGGCCATCTTAGGGCTACCTGGAGTGGCAGTCATTTGGGCCATTTTAACAGTTACAGGTGGTATGGGCCCAAAGAAGGGCATGGGGACATCATCGAGTAAGCAGTCTGCAAGTAAACAGTCTGCAAATAAGCTGGTGGGCCAGAACATGGCAAAAGAAAACAACCCCTCCCAAAAATGGCGCACTTCGACACCTGTAGGTACTGTTTCTGTAGTTGGTGCCTCGATGCCTTCTGTGTCCATTGGCATTGTTTCCACCTCTGGAGGTGTGGTGACCTCTACATGGGTAAGTGCAGTTTCTGTGGCGGTGGCTTTTGGGCCTCCTGCAGCCACAAGTTCTGGTTGGATGGCCCTAGATCAGTCACACACACTGCCAGCTCGCCCACTAGGCGAGCTAGGCGCTCGCCTAGGGCGCTGGGGCCCACAGGGGCACCAAAGCGCCCCCTGCCCCGCCCCCGGTGAAGCCGGCGCTCCACCCCCTGTCTCCAGCCGGTGCTGGGACTGGGAGGGAAGGGGCGGCCATTCAAACGGCGCTCCACCCGCGGCTCCCCCCCAGCCCTTGGGGGGGTGGAGAGGTGGGGCGGCATGGTGGCGGCTGGCCAGCGGGGACTCTCCCCGCTGCCGCCGCCCCGCCAGTCTGAGCGCCCTTCCGGGGCACTTCAGAAGCCCTTGGGGGGGGTGGAGAGGTGGGGCAGCATGGCGGCGGCTGGCCAGCGGGGAGAGTCCCCACTTGCTGGCCGCCGCCAGTCTGAGCGCCCATCCGCTGGGAGGGAAGGGCGGGCGTTTCAAGCCCGCCCCTTCCCCGGCTCTTCCGGGCCCCTCGCAGCTGCGAGGGGCCGGGAGAGCTGCGCCACCCGTTCCCCAGCTCTCCCCAGCGCCCTGCAGCTGCGAGGGGGCCGGGAGAGCCGCCCGCCCATTCCCCGGCTCTCCCCGGCGCCCCGCGGCTGCAAGGGGTCCGGGAGAGCCGCCCGCCCGTTCCCCGGCTCTCCCCGGGCGCCTCGTGGCTGCAAGGGGTCCGGGGGAGCCACGCTGCCCGTTCCCCGGCTCTCCCGGCGCCTCGCAGCTGCGAGGGGCCCGGGAGAGCCAGCCGCCCCTTCCCCGACTCTCCAGGCCCCACCGAGAGGTTGGCATCTCCGGTGGGGTGGGCGCCCCAGGCTCTCCTGCCTAGGGCGCCCAGACACCTGGGGCCGGCCCTGGTCACACATTATCTCAGAGCTGCTCTCTCAAGGACAGCTCTGGAAAGAGCTCTCTCAGCACTGATCCCCACAGGGTGTCTGCTGTAGGGAGAGGAAGGGAGTTTGTGGGTCACTCTGAGACTCTGAGTGAGGGACAGGGTATAAATCCAATCTCTTCTCTTTTTCTTTCTTCCATCCCCATCTGTGGTTGCTGGCATGTTTTTTTTTTAAGGTAGGAAGTAAAAGAGAACTAGTCTCTGTAATACCAGACTTGGAGGGATTTGGGGAGGGGATGTGTCTCAGTGAGAGACCATCTGCTTGGCGTGCAGAGAGTCCCAGGTTCAACCTCCAGCATCCTTAGTTAATGGATTTGGTAGTGGGTGATATGATAGACCTCTGCCTAGAACCTGGTGGGCGTTTGCCGCTTTGAGTAAGCAATACTCATTTTAGCAAACCTGAAAGCATACAGTGCTATTGAAGGTGCTGTTCCTTATAAGAACAAAAAATTGATTCCATACTTATTGAAGCTGAGATTATGTATTGGAGGCTGGAGAATGGGATTTCTGTTTAATTTGACAATTTTACAGAGTTTTTATTCAGAAAGACTTCAGAGCCCAATCTTCAGATTATACTACTTCGCCCTCATGAGAAGGGATGTAGTTCTGGTGTAGTGGTTGAGAGCAGTGGACTCTAATCTGGAGACCCAGGTTTGATTCCCTGTTCTTCCACGTGAGGCCGGTTGGGTGACCTTGGGTCAGTCACAGTTCTCTTCAAGCTGTTCGTGTTTCTCTCAGGGCTCTCTCAGTCCCACCTACCTTGCAGGGTGTCTTTTGTGGGTAGAGGAGGGGAAGGAGATTGTAAGCCACACTGAGTGAAGTGCGGGGTATAAATTCAGTCTCCTCTTCTTCTCTGAATACTATAAGACCTTTAATGGTATCTAACTGTAAACTGAATAGAAACAGAATTTGAGGTGTTGGAATGCAGCCAATGGGAACAGCTACTTGAAATTGGGTAGCTCAATTGGGCACTTAGTGTGTGGGGGTGAATTCAAGGTGATCTGAATGGAAAACAACTGAACTTCTAATGGTTTCCTTCGATGAAGGAATCCTTATCAGCAACATGTGACTTTGACTGGGTGAATGCTTGCTGAGTGGGCAAATTGGGTTAGGATTCATAATACCCATTGCATTGTCATGTGTTAGGATGCATAATACCCATTGCAATACATCATTAGTGTCTTATGTTTTCTATTTCAGTAGGGATACGGGTGTGGCTTTCAATCTGATGCGTGATCTGGGAATCTGACAGCTGGCACGTCATTACATGTCATTGGTTTGGTCCAATGAGCATTCTTCACAGGTTTAATAGTGCATTTGTCTTTAGGGGGAAGTCCAGTGAGTGGCCAGGGCCTAGATGAGTGGCATTGGTTATGACAGGCTGCGGGAGGTGCTGGCTGGGATGCGGCGGTGCAGCCACGGCAATAGGAAATGAGGCTCCAGTGGGGCAAAGGTTAAGCAGGTTACACATCAGTGAATCAGCATGGCTTGAGAGGCCAGATGGCTGTTCTGCCCATGCACTTGGGAGGAATGAAACTACTTCTAGACCTGGCAGCCCAGCCTTACTTACATTAGGTCTCTGTTGCACTGGAGCCATCTTCACCTTATGGTGAGTGTGCATACAGCCTGCACATATGTGCATACAGCAAATGGTAAGATGGAGCCAATGCACATTTCTGTGTGCTTGTCTCAGTCTTTAGGATAGGAACCCTGTTTCTATTAAGAAATAACAGGTACTGTGCACTCTTCAGGGTAAGGTTTTTTAAAATAAATGAATAAATAAATACTAAACAAGCAAACAAAATTAAATTATATAGGTTTTAAAGTGACACCACATTGTAAATTGGCAACATCGTATTTTTAAAGCCAAACTCACTGGTTGGCCAGGATGGTTCTTAGTGGTTATTAAAGAAGCATTTCATATACCTAGAAGCATTTCAAAATGCTTTATTGGGGCAGTCCCTTGACTTAAAACAATGAGTGCCTCCCTATTCAGGTCTGCTTGCAATAGTTGGAATAGTTCTTTAAGAACACCAAGGCACTAAGACAATTGATCCAGATCTCCTCCAGCGTTGTTTTCACAGTTTGACAATCCAGGGGATCTGGGTCTAGATCAGAGATGGTCTCTTCTGACATAGACTTTAGCTAGTGACACTTCCAGGCCTCAGTTTCCTATCTTTCAGGGTGCTGGGTTGCCAGAAGATCCGAAGGATAAGAGTCTTGTCTGTTTAATAGAGACTTAATGCATGGAAATGCACAGCTGTAGTTTTTCATGGCTTGGAGGTAAATAACATCACCTGATAATTAGGAATATAAATGTTATGTCATTTTATCAGGGCACACATAAGCCCTATGAATGTTGGGCAGTGCCTTGCAGATCACAATGACTGTGTAAATGCAAGCATTGCTGTGTAGATGTAGTGGAATACTACAACATTCTATGAAAGTATTGGGGAAAGGGAGCTCTAGAGGTCCAGAGGCAGCCTATTTATCTGGCAGTGAAATAAGGGTTAATTTTTTGCAGCCTGGGGTGTTGCTACACTTCAGGTTATTAAGACGGTTACTGCTTTAGGCCTGCAGATGGAACTTCTCTGACCAGGCACCCCCTTTGCAGTGGTTAGCACTCAGGCTTTGGAAAAGTTGGGCCTTGTACAGAAAAAGCCTTTTCTGAAATTCTTCCTGCCTGGGCCAGATGGCCTTAGCTGGTAACACTTCCGTGTGATTTCTGTCACCTGAACGGATGGCCTACCAGATGGTCAAGCCTCATATCCATATTTAAGACACTTTGACACCTTTGTTGGAGCAGAGAGACAGGCAGATGCCTTCCCAAGCATGGGAAAGCTATGCCCAGTATATTAACACATCAAAAAGCATTCACTGACATGACATGTGGAACGTACACCCTGGCAATAGGCACACCCACCCACTCTCTCACTATTGGGTAATGGCCATACCTGGTGGTGACGGAGAAGGGGGTATAATTGTAATCACCCTATGGGAAAAGAGAGAGAGTTCCTTTTGGGGAGAGAGTTCCTTTTTGGAAAAGAGTTCCTTTTTGGAAGGGAGTTCCTGAAAAAAGTTACTTCCTCTCTGGAAACAAAGAGTTCTTTTTTGGACTGGCTGCTTGCTTGCCATGGAGTTTTGATTGCTAGGTAGCCAAGCTGGTCTTAGCTGCTGACAGCACCATGTGGTTTCTTGTCAAGATTCCCTGGTGAGACCTTGGACTATTTGCACACTGAATCATCTGATACCTCTGAAAGCCTGGTAACTATGGAATACCTCGATTGTGTAGTTAGAGCTGAACCAGCTATAGATACCTTTTGTTTTCTCACCTTTTGCTAGTCTCATATTATATGCATGCTCTTGCACTGAATAAAGATAATATATAATCAATATTATCTGGACTTATTTTCCTCTGTTGCAACTTGATCTCTAAGACTAGATCTTGTGTCTGAGCCGTTCGCCTAAGAAGGCTACCACTGTGTTAATTAATTGTTTGCAGCCCTGATACAGAGCTGGTAAGTTGTTAAGTCTTATAGACCAGGCAGGAGTTGGGATCTCTGCTCCTGATCTGTGGTGGGGACCTTTGTGTAAGAGATCCTGGTGGCAGTGACTACTGGCACCCTGGAGTGTGTACAGACATTCTCCTGGGGTTGTTTAATTGTTACTGAGGTCAAAGGTTTTTAACTGTCATCCCTGGACTGGGCTGAGAGAAGAAAACCATGACAGGCCTTTCCCGGGGTGAAGTTTGGGACTCACGCTTCTCGATTCAATGCCACTTCTACTGCAATTGCCCTGGGCTGTGTGTTCCCTTGCTGTGTGGCGGTGTCAATGGAACCTTGTTCAGATCAAGACTTTTATCTGGTCACTACACTCCAGTTTAGGGGGTGGAGTTGTGGATCAGTGACCTAGTGACAGGCTTTTGCCTAGCATTCAAACGATGAAATTACAAAATTTAAAGTTATTAATTGGTTTTTCTTTCAGGTGCTGCTGACTGCAGGGCAAGATGAAGAGTCATTGTCTGTGGCCACAGCATGGTCCTATGGGTCAGCCACTGGGCCAGAAGGACACCCTGGCTGTGAAGGCCCTTGTGCTATAAGCTGAGGCAGACTTTGCAATAATAACAGCAAGATGGCCCAGAGTGCGGATAGTCTGGTCAGCTATTCTGCTTCGCCGTGAAGGAGTCTGACCTTGTGATGATAAGAGCAAGGTGGCCTGCAGATAGTCTGGCCGGCTATTCTGCTTCACCATGAAGGACAGGATATAGTGCTACGAGTGGAGGCTGACCTTGCGATGATAAGAGCAAGGTGGCCTGGTGTGCCGATAGTCTGGTTGGCTACTCTGCTTCACCATGAAGGGCAAGGCCCTGGTGTTGCATGTGGAGGCTGACCTTGTGATGATAAGAGCAAGGTGGCCCAGTAGTGCGGAGAGTGGGGTGGGTCTGTTATTCTGCCCCGCCAGGTATGGCGCAATTGGGGAGAGCCCGCAAGGCATAAAGCCACCTGCCAGATGAGGAAGGCTATGGAGGGTGGTTGAGTTCCAGGACCCATATAGGGCTGGCAGGGTGCACCTATCAGACAAGGGCAATGGGTTATTTTTGCAGGACTTGCAGCAAGGGATTAGGTCAGCCTTGGGCTTTTAGTGGGGAGCAAAGACCAAAGCAGAGGCTTGGTCTTGGCTGTGGCAGGTTGGTGCAGGCAAGAAACCGGAACCAGTGAGCACCTTACGGCATTTTCCCCCTTAGGGAACAGGGGGTCATCAGGAACTGCCTTCAGATTTCTAAGGTCCAAGGTGGGGAATGGTGATCACCTCCTCTGGGAACCTCTTAGGGTACGCTCCTTTCTGCAAGTTGGAAAGCTTCAGGTGTAGGCGCTCCTAGGGGGCAACCAGTTTGCTGGGCTGCTGGTCATGAGCCAGACCAATGGCTCTGGAGCAGAGCTGTGTGACCCGCCCGAGAAAAGGGCAAGGAGGTTGGTCAGGGAAGTGACACCTGCCTTGCTTGTTCCGTGCTTGCTTAGCTGGTCCCTTGCCGCAATGTTATGTTAAATAGTTAATAAAGTGGCCCTTGCTTACTTCCAAACTGTTGTCTGTCTCATTATTCTGACTAGGGGGGCAAATGGGAAATTTACATAATGGAAAAAGTTACATATCAAATTGGTCAGTATGAGTTAAATCCACCTCAAACTGACTTTATAGAAGTGTGGTATATCATATTGGATTATTTATTGCATCTTAAGGTGGTTCCAGAAAACTTAAAATCTTTATTGCTATTGTAATATATAACATGTGTCTGGTATAAATACAGTAGAGAGACATCATCATTTCTTAATGGGTATTTTTTGATTTTTCGGAATGTGTACATAAACATCAATATCAAAGACATGTTTTGCTGTAAAAGGACTATGTTATTGATGTTGTTGAACTATGTTAAATGCTAAAGAAATAAAGACCTTTTAAAAAATGACAGGAAGCAAAGAGTAGGAATCAATGGACAGTTCTCACAATGGAGAGAAGTAATCTGTGGGGTCCCACAAGAGTTGGTATTGGAACCAGTACTGGCTGGGAGGGCAGGGTAGAAATTCGATTAATAAAACAAACAAATAAATAAATAATTTATTCATAAATTATCTGGAACTAGGTGTGAATAGTGTAGTGGCCAGGTTTGCAAATGACACAAAATGATTCCAGGTGTTGAAAACCAAGGCTGACTGTGAAGACCTCCAAGTGGACCTCCGCAAACTGGGTGAGTGGGCAACAATGTGGCAAATGAAGTTCGTGTTGGTAAGTGTGAAGTGATGCACATTGGGACAAAAAAAATCCCACCTTCATGTATAGGCTAACGGGGTCTGAACTTGCTGAAAGGGGAAAAGATCTTGGGGTCATGGTGGATAATGAAAGTGTCAAGCCAGTGTGCAGCAATGGTGAAAAAGAAAACTCTGTGTTGGGGATTTTTAGGAAAGGGATTGAGAATAAAATGACCAACCTGTATAGGTCAATGATGCAGCCTCATTTGGAATACTGTGTACAGTTCTGGTCACCATATCACCAAAAGGACATTGCAGAGCTGGAAAAAGTACAGAGGAGGGCAACGAAGATGATTATGGGATTGGAGCACCTTCCCTATGAGGAAAGGCTGAAGAGTCTGGGACTTTTCAGTTTAGAAAAAGAGATGACCGGGGGGGGGGGGCATGATAGAGGTTTATAAAATTATGCATGGGATGGAGTTGACAAAGAAAAAATTTTCTCCCTCTCCCAAAAGACAACTCAAGGGCATCCAATGAAGCTGATGGGCAGTAGGTTCAGGACAGATAAATGGAAATACTACTTTACACGGAGAGTGATTAAAATATGGAATTCACTGTCAGAAGATGTAGTGATGGCCACAGGAATAAACAGCTTTAAAAGGGGATTGGGTAGATTCATGGAGGATAAGCCTATCAATGGCTACTAGCCATGGTGACTGAGGGGAACCTCCACATTCAGAGGCACTAAGCCTCTGAATCCCAGAGCCAGAAGGCAACATCATGGGAAGATCTTGGCCTCTGTGCCCTATTGTTGACTCTCCAGAGGAAATGGTTGGCCACTGTGTGAGACAGGATGCTGGACTAGATGGCCTATTGGTCTGATCCAGCATGGTTCTTCATATGTTCTTAAGTATTCCTGAGAAATGAGCTGATGAGGTTAAGATGTCCTTCCTCCATGGTTGGGGACAGGGCCTGTTTATGGGATGGGTGGGATATAAATGTGAAAAATAAATAAATAAATATGAGCTGATGAGGTTAAGTCTAGGTTAGACAGAGCAGCTTTATAGACCCCAGTGAAACACGACTACTTCTTTGTGTCACCTGATCCCCGTTGGTCTGGAATCTGTCCAGTCTTTTGCAACAGTTGAGTTATAGATCAACTGAGTACACTTTCCTACTGAAGTCCCCACTTCAAAACCCCTGACAGAAAGCTCTGCAATCTATGGCTATAGAGACACATATGGCTCAGTATAGAACCAAATCTGCTTGTTTAAAAAAGAAAATGAAATCTTTATGTTATGATACACTAGAGGTTTATGTTGGAAGCTAGAATAACCAGTATGCCAAGAGAATGGCAGAAAAATATTGTTACGGTTTTTGAGAAATGCTTTACAGAAAGTGAACTGTTGCCAACAATCCAAGTTTGAACCATGCACAGATTTATATCAGTGCATTAAAGCGATTGTGCAGAGTGTATGTTTACTACTTACTGTGAGACCTTATATTGTCACTTCCAAATAAAGGACTCACAACAATCAGTGCTTGGGCTGCAGACACTTTATAAATTAAACATGTCAATTATCAGCGCTGTTAAATTACATCTTTCATTTCTGCAAATGGATCTTCTTTGTTGCCCTGAATGTTGACATAGTTTGGCTCTTTAATTATAGAAGACTGCTGACCCCTGCCCTAACACCTGAAGAACACTACTGGGAAACCACTGATACAAGATCAAAGCAATGCAAAGCATTCCCCAGAGAGCACTGAGGTCAGGGACGCAAAACTGCCTGACTCTCCTTGGTCCAAAAGACGCCAGACTGGCCATCACCAGAGCTAGGGACTTCTAGTGGCGGCTCCATACTGGTGGAATGAGCTCCCAGAAGACATCAAGCCCTGCAGGACCTTTTACAGTTCCACAGGGCCTGTAAAATGGAGCTCTTCCACCAGGTCTTTGATTAGGAGTCACTACTGATGAACGAGCCATTAAAAACTGGACTATTGTGGCCCTTACGCTACTGGATCTTAGAACAACTAGGACACTGGCCAGCTATATCGGACCACCTATAGAGATCGTCATCTGCACTCAATTGCACTTTAGTTATATTTGTCATATGGAATGGAATTTTAAAATATTGTATTTATATGTGTTTTATCTTATTATATGCCGCCTTGAGCCTGCCTAGGCAGGCAAGGTGGGATATAAATTAAAACTACTAAATAAATAAATAAATAAATAAGAACATAAGTTAAGCCAATGTTTGATCAGGCCAATGGCCCATCTAGTCCAACACTCTGTCACACAGTGGCCAAAAATACCAGGTGCCATAAAGAGGTCCACCAGTGGGACCAGGACACTAGAAGTCCTCCCACTGTTGCCCCCCCCAAGCACCAAGAATACAGAGCATCACTTACCCCAGACGGAGAGTTCCTATCTATACCTTGTGGCTAATAGCCACTGATGGACTTCTGCTCCATATGCTTATTTAATTCCTTCTTGAAGCTGTCCATGCTTGTAGCCGCCACCACCTCCTGTGGTGGTGAATTCCATGTGTTAATCACTCTTTGAGTGAAGAAGTACTTCCTTTTATCTGTTCTAACCCAACTGCTCAGCAATTTCATTGAGTGCCCATGAGTTCTTGCATTGTGAGAAAGGAAGAGAAGTATTATGTATGTATGTATGTATGTATGTATTTATTTTTAGTTAGGCTTCTATCCCGCCCTCCCACCAAAGCAGCCTAGGGTAGCTTACAAACAATTATAAAACCAGCATAAATACATACATAAAATACAATTCAATGAAACTCCAAATGAATACAGTTAAAAACATTTAAATGTGGTGGTGCCATATAATAAGGTGCAAGTGCAGCACAGCTGATAGAATCATTCCTACTGAAACGCCTGGTGAAAAACCTCTGTTTTCACAGCCCTGCGGAATTGCTGGAGGTCCCGCAGTGCTCTGATCTGAGCATCCAGAGCATCAAAGCTGCCAGGGAGAACACCCTGGTCCTTATCGCCACCAACAAGTACTTCTTTCTCTACCTGCTCTATCCCATGCATAAACCTCGATCATGTCACCCCTCAGCCATCGTTTCTCCAAGTTAAAGAGCCCCAAGTGCCTCAACTTTTCTTCATAAGGAAAGTGTCCCAACCCTTTTATCATTCTAGTTGCCCTTCTCTGCACTTTTTCCAATGCTACAATGTCCTTTTTGAGGTGTGGTGACCGGAACTGCACACAGTACTCCAAATAAGGTCACACCATTGATTTATACAGGGGCATTATGATACTGGCTGATTTGTTTTCAATTCCCTTCCTAATAATCCCCAGTGTAGCATTGGCCTTTTTTATTGCAGTTGCACACTGTCTAGACATTTTCATTGAGTTATCTAGTACGACTCCAAGATCTCTCTCTTGGTCAGTCTCTGCCAGTTCAGACCCCATCAATGTGTATCTATATTTAGAATTGTTGGCTCCAATGTGCATCATTTTGCACTTAGCCACATTGAACCCCATTTGCCACGCTGACACCCACTTGCCCATCCTCGACAGATCCCTTTGGAGTGCCTCACAATCCTCCCTGGTTCTCACCACCCTGAACAACTTTGTGTCATCTGCAAATTTAGCACTTCACTGCTTACTCCCAACTCCAAATCATTAATGAACAAGTTAAAAAGCATTGGACCAAGTACTGATCCCTGTGGTACCCTACTGCTTACCACCCTCCACTGAGAAAATTGCCCCCTGATACTCACTCTCTGTTTCCTATTTATAAGCCAGTTTTTGATCCACAAGAGGACTTGTCCTTTTATCCCGTGACTATTGAGCTTACTTAGGAGCCTTTGATGAGGAACTTTATCAAAAGCTTTCTGGAAGTCAAGATAAACAACATCTATTGGGTCCCCCTTGTCCAAATGTTTGTTCACTCCCTCAAAAAACACTAACAGGTTAGTGAGACAAGATCTTCCCTTACAGAATCCATGATGGGAGGTGGGGCTGCAGTACAGTAAAGGGGTTCCTGAGATTCACCAACTCTTGGTGCTTTTTAGGGGACCATCTGGCTTTCCTGAGGTCCCACCAGCACTTCTGGAGGAAGAGCTGGTTGCAGAGGACTTGATCTGAGCCCCCTGTGAGTGATGACAAGTGGGTTGAGGAGTCAGATCATCCTAAAGCAGAAGCACCAAGCTGAACAGCCATGATGAATCATGGCTGCCATGAACACCCTCTACATAACATCGGTGATGAATAGACTGATAAGTGAGTAGTTGTTCTTTCTTTGCAACCTTCAAGCTTAAAAAAGAACCTTCAACTTGCCCCCTTAAATCTTCCCCAGAAGTTAAGGAATGCAGAGTGGAATTTCTCTCCTCCCTTTCCTGTTGTGAGCAGCGACAAAGAGACCGGGAAGTTAAGACATTAAAAATACATACAGGGGCTAAAGACTCTATCGAAATCTTCTCTTTGTTATTGAAAAAGTTACTATTAAAGGGATTATAACTTTAAAGAACTGAGGACTATTTGGTTTATGGAAAAAGAAAAGGACTTATGGAACTAATGGCTACTGCATTTGTGCTTTGTTAACTGCATAACCCCATTGAGACCTTAGATTACAAGACAGTGGATTTTGCGGTTTAGAACTACTAAAAGGCAACATGATGACTCTTCTAACCACACTAAAAGAGGAGTATCTGGGAAAGTGTGATTTTATGCAACTTTTACAATCCGTTTGGGACCAAGTGAAACAGCAATTGGCAGAAGCTCTGACAGAAGCTATTCAGCAAGTCTTTGAAAAAATCCCAAGTTGCAACGATGAAGAACAGATCATGTTACCAGATGCAGTTAAGGGGGCAGGAACATATTCAACAACAGCAGATGTCATCCATAAAACAAAACTATGACCAAGATGCTTCTTCGAAGAATTTGATCCCCGCAACGAGAGAAATATTAAGCCATTACATAAACCAAGGAAATAATACAATGGAAAGATTCCCAAATCTCCAAGCATTACAGATGGCTAAGGAGAATACAACTTTTCCTGAGAATGAAATAGAAGCAATGGGCTTTTTGATTCTTTACACAAGTAAATATAGAGAGGGGGGAAAGGAAAAAGGCTCAAGAGCATGGTAGTCCTCAAAAGGAATGTACAGAGAAAGCAGGGAAAAAATGAAATATTATAAGTAAATTTTATAAACAAGGACTGTCCAACCTGACGCAATTTATCGTGAGCATGTGTATTGGTTAAATTAATTTATGGCAAAATATAAAATTACAGTATAATTGTGGATATTTGATCTAGATTTATGTGAGCTAATTATGTTGAATCACACTATAACAGAATATTAGTAAAAATGTAAAGAGGTGACAAACATATATTATGGTGATCCAAAATTGTATTATTGATAACACGAAAATCAATACTGTAAAAAATATGAAGTAAACTGTATAAGCAAGGAATAGCTAACTTGAGGTTATCCTTTTTTATCAGGTGTATTGGTTAAGTGGAGATATGGGAAAATATAACTTACTCTGAATATGTTTATTGGCTAATTTGATTTATGGTAAAAGATGAAACTATAATATAATATCCAAAGATGAAAGATTTACAATAAAGAGATTTAAAAATTGGCAATTGACTTTGATTCAGGTATTTTGAATATATTGAACTATAGTATAATATAGATGGAAAATATGTACTGTCGTGACCTAAAATTTTATTATTAATTAGATTAAATCCAATATTGTTAAAAATATATGAATGAATATTTTAAAGGTGATACAGTGACAATTTACATAAAACTCTGTCCAATTTATAGTTGTAATTTATTAAGAGGTAGCATGGAGTTGATAAGAATTTTCCTTTAAGTATAAATTTATTACTGTTCTTCTTCCTTTTGTTTCTTTCTTTTTCTGATATAAAAACTGATTAAGAATAGTATCATATAGACAATTTGAAGTACAGTAGATAGGATATAGTATAACTAGTTATATAACTGGAATAGATTGATAAATTGTTATCTTTTATATTAGTTGCAATTAGAAACTGCTAATTTTTCTGATTTTAGTTGCTAGACTTTGTAGTCTATGCAGAAAAAATACAAGCAAATACGATGTTATGAATGAGATATCTGACTGAACTTTCTAAAAATGTATTGCTCTCATTTGTTTTATTTTTTTCTTGAAAACCCCAATAGAAATATATGTATAAAAAAGAACCCATGCTGAGTCTGCCTCAATAGTTTTTGTTCATCAATGTGCCTACTAATTCTTTCCTTAATAACAGGTTCCACCAACTTACCCGGTATTAATGTCAGACTGACTGGCCTGTAATTTCCCGGATCTCCTCTGGAACCCTTTTTAAAGATGGGAGTGACATTAGCTACCTTCCAGTCCTCAGGAATGGAGGCAGATTTTAATGAAAGATTACATATTTTTGTCAGGAGATCCACAAGTTCACATTTGAGTTCTTTCAGAACTCTCGGATGAATGCCATCCGGGCCTGGTGATTGATCAGTTTTTAAGTTGTCTATCAGTCATAGGGCCTCCTCTCTCATCACCTCAATTTGACTCAGGTCCTTCAACACCCCTCCCAAAATCAGCGGTTCCGGAGTGGGCAAGCACTTCTCATCTTTCACAGTGAAGAAAGAGGCAAAAAATGCATTCAGCTTCTCAGCCAATTCCCTATCATCCTTCACTACTCCTTTTACCCCTTGGTCATCCAAGAGCAGCACTGCCTCCCTGGCTGGTTTCCTGCTTCTAATGTATTTGAAGAAAGTTTTATTGTTGGTCTTTATGTTTTTTTGCGATATGCTCCTCATATTCCCTTTTTGCCTGCCTGATCACAGACTTGCATTTTATTTGCCACAGCCTGTGTTCCCTTTTATCAACCTCACTGAGACTAGCTTTCCACCACTTAAAGGAATCCTTCCTACCTTTTACAGCTCCATTACTTTGTTTGTTAACCATGCAGACCTTTTTCTATACATATTTGTGCCTTTCCTAACCTGCGGTATATATTTTTTCTGAGCTTCTAGGAGTGTAGTTTTAAATAGTCTCCAAGTTTCCCTAATGGTTTTGACCCTTTCTACATTTTCTTTCAGTTTCCTCCTCACAAGTCCCCTCATATCAGAGAAGTTACCCTTTTTAAAGTTAAAAGTGGTTGTGTTGGTCTTTTTGGGCAACTCCCTATTTATAGAAATGTTGAACTCAATAACTTATGGTCACTGTTCCCAAGCAGTGCAATCACTTTTACATCTCTCACCAGGTCTTGGGTGTTACTTAGGACCAAATCCAGGATCACCTCTCCCCTGGTAGGTTCTGTGACCATCTGCTCCATAGCACAGTCATTGAGAGTGTCTAGAAACTCAGTCTCTTTTTCCTGACTTGAACACATATTGACCCGATCAATGTGTGGTTAGTTAAAATCACCTATTATGACACAGGTTTTTTTATCTAGCCACTATCTTTAATTCATTCATCGTTTTATAATCCTCCCTTATCTTTTGATCTGGTGGGCAATAACAGACTCCCAGTGTTAAGATTCCTTTTGGGCCCACTATTTCAACCCATAGCATTTCCAGAAGCGAAACTAATTCTCTTACCCTCTCAGTCTTACTGGACTGTATACCCTCTCTGACATACAGAGCGACCCCACCTCCAACCCATTAACCCCATCCTTCCGATATAATTTATAACCAGGAATCACTGTATCCCACTGATTTTCCTCATCCCACCAAGTTTCTGAAAGCAATAATGGGGAGTATGGTTTCTTTTGAAATAAGGCCTAATCTAAATCAACTGAAGGTAAATGAATATTTTTATGGATTCTGCAAAGGTCTAGATCAAAATAAAAATTACTTATCAGTAATATGGAATTAAATTACACTGAGTGTGACATTACATCAATTCATATTGTTGAATGGGGATAAAGTATTTTAAAAATCAGTTAAGCAAAAAAAAAAAATACTAGACAGATGTCCCAAAAAATAAAAGAACATTTTAAGAACAGAGCACTTTAGAGTCTGCACAAGGTTAATCAGAGTTCAAGTAAAATACTGTAGATAAATAAAGGTAAAAATTAAAATATACAATACAATAATACATGGAGTATTTTTAAAGCTGTATAGGGATCTATCCACTTATTTACTAATATCTATCCACTCATTTACAAATGAAGAAAGAGTATATAAACTGGGTATTATTTTCTATTTCTGATGTACAAGAATATAGAATATTTTATTCTATGTTTTTGCTGATCACTTAAAATTTCTCTTTCTGGGTAATAATATATTACACTATTCAGAAGGAGAGAATAAAAGCTGATTACATGGGTGCTGACACATGGAGAAATTAAGTACAGGATTCCCAGCTCCACACATTCATTCATCCATAAAATAAGTAATGGGATTATTAGCTTTGTACCTCTTGCCTCAGCAAGCTGGCTTTCTTCTTAAAGATATTTCTGGATTATCACCATCTCTGTTGAAAATTATTGTCCCCTATTCATCTCAATAGGGACAGTTTTATCATTTTCCTTAGAAAATATTCAATAAAAATAATTTTATCCTATGTAAGCTATTTGAACAACTTGCATTGCTTCTTTATACTGCTTGTCCAATAGCTGTAAATATAACAGTGCAACGTGTCATTTGTATAAGCTATTTGCTAAGACAGTTGTCCTGATCCAACTACTCATTGCATGTAGATGAGATACAGAATGCTCCCAGATGCAAAGCTTTCCTGTTTACTTCAGTGTAAGTGCAGTCATCACCCCTCAATCAAAGAGAATGGGAAAAACTATATAAGCAGGAGTTTATATTCCAATATTGAACACTTACATTCCAATATATTATCTTATGTATCTCAACAGAACACCAGGATTTTTGTTGTTGTTTAATGGTAGGTCTTGTTTATTTTAGGGGGTTATAGTATTTCACCTCTTACTTAGCATCTCCAGAGGAACCATCACCAAGTATCTGTAATCCTAACTGGGCTTTACAGTCAGGCAATAGCATAAAACATACAGTTTTCGTCCACATTCAGCACCTTGGTCAGTGCACTGTAGGTGCTAATTTGACTACGAATGAGCAATCCTAAATAGGTCTACTTAGAAGCCCTACTCTATTCTATTCAGTGGATGTAAGGGTGCAACCTTATGTATACTTTCCTGGGAGTAAACCCAACTGAACAAAGTGGAACTACTTCCAAGTAGATCAAGATAGATTAGTCTATCTATAGCAGTAGAAAAGAGCAAGAGACCTTAAAGACTAACAAAATTTGTAGCAGGTTGCGCATTTTTGTGAATCACTGCTCACTCCTTCAGATACAGCTAGAATGTGAGTCCATCTGGCCTTATATCTTGGAGAGTGGAGTGATTTCAGATGTCAAATGACAATAGCAAGCAAGTGACAATAGCAGGTAAATGACAAAAGCAGGCTTGATTGGATTAGCTGTGATATACAGTGGTGTAGTAGGCATGGAGAAATCAGCACTTGTAATGCATTGGTATGCATAGGATTGTTCTGTGAGTTATCCAGCAGGGCTTTCGATTGGAAGCCAGTAGAGTGGAGTGCTGGTCCAGCAATGATTTAGAGCCTGCTGAGGTCTAGAAGTCCCACAAGTCTCACATGAGATGTGTTTTCTAAGCCTTGTTCCACTGGAGGAGATCTGTTCAGAATTAAAGGAGCTGCACTCTGTTCCTGAAGTGTACATTGTGTTGGAGTTGCGACTTCTCCTTCTATGGGTGGGACTGGAACATTGGTGAAGGTGGGATCCTCCAAAGAAGAAGAAGAAGAGATTGGATTTATACCCCACCCTGCACTCGGAGTCTCAGAGGGGCTTACAGTCTCCTTCTCTTCCTCTCCCCACAACAGATGTGAGGTACCCTGTGAGGTGGGTGGGGCTGAGAGAGCTCTGAGAGAACTGCTCTTGAGAGAACAGCACTGAGAGAACTGTGACTGACCCAAGGTCACCCAGCTGGCTTCATGTGGAGGAGTGAGGAATCAAACCCAATCCTCCAGATTAGAGTCTGCCACTCTTAACCACTGCACCAGACTGGCTTTATCCCTGAGCTGCATGGGGCTTAGCTCCTCCTCCACACACAGCATGGGCTTGGATGGGTCAGCCATGCATACACTTCCTGAGTCTCAGGCAGCAGGGAGAATTTCAACTCAGCCACTGTAACTCTGTGGTGTTAAAGGCTTCAATATAGGGCAGCTGCCCCAGATGACCCATGCCTAAGACCACCCCCATGATCAAGACATTAAATTGGCATGTGGGTATATCTCCACCTCAAGTCCTTCCCATCACTTGTTTGTTTGCCCCTCACTTGGATCAGCTCCCAGTACTGCTAAGGAGTACTTTCCAAGCTTGGGAAAGCTCCAGTGATAAACCATTGCAGGATTCTCAGCTGCAGCCTCCAGTGCACCGCTTACATGGCTCATTGCCCCTCTTTTAGTCTTTCCCCCCTTCCCTTCATCTCCAGATTGTCATCCCAACTTGCACAATCAGCAAGACTTCCTAGACTCTTGCCTTCCGCTTGAAAGAACCTTGAAAAATTCCTCAATAGCCAGGATCTGGTTTGGGCTTCTACCTCTTGCAACCATTGTTTTGGATATCTCTGTAGAAACACAGCTAGATGCACAAATGCTTCTTCCTGTAGTTGAGTTAGGGTCGAGGGAGGATTAAAACTACTAACATCTTAAAAAGAAAAACCATCTGAGATCTATCTGGGAGAGAAAATCATTACTCAAGGCTATGGGCTGGTGAAATAGGTGGCTTTAATGGAATGGCCATTCTATGCTCAGTGAGTCAGAGAGCAAGCCAGCATACACACAGAATATGGAGTCACCCCTTTATAGGGTGTGGTGAACAAAGTTCAGGGTCTGGGATTCCAAATGACAGCTCATCAACCCTGTTCTTGTTCATAATTCACTTTGCCCTCCTTTAGAGCACATCCTGCTTTCCTTCTAGGGAGAAAAGGAAAACAAACCCTTTCATGGAAGAAAAGAATGGAACAGACCTTTCTGCAGAGATAAGGTTGCTTAGAGATCAGAAGGTCGGAGAACACATCCCTGAGTGAGGGGTCAGAGCAGGAAAAAGCACATTAGAACACAGTAGAAAATACCTGAGGCAGTCTTAGGCTTACTCATTATAGAGGCTTCAGATCTTGGGTTAGCAATGTAGCTTTAATATACCTTAACAGTTAGCACCTCCTATCTGCAATACTCCGGGGTCAGACCACTCTTTCTCTTTAAAGAGATTGTTATTATGCCATTCTTCCTGTTCTGTCTTGTGCACAAAATCTGACAGTTTCCAGACAGCTGAGATCTGAAGATTTTTATGAACTCCTCTTTGGGGATATCTTCTTCAGAACATACCCTTTCAAAGTTAATCAGAAACACTCTAACATCTTCATCTGAATTATTTTGTGGTAGGCATCTATAGTCTACTTTGAAGAGCTTTGTTTCACCCCCATGCACTTTACCTTACATCACAATGCTATGCACTCTTAGGTCTGCCTTCTCCTTGAGCAGCAGCTGTTTCATCCATTGCTCATGTTCCAAAACTTCATCTTTCACCTCATTTGAAGAAATCGCCACAAGCACAAGCTAAAGTCAAGGGTACTTCTGTCCTGCAAGGACTTTCATCATCTGCCTCCTCCTCAGCAGGGTTTTCTCAGTACTCTCTATTTTCTGTCCCCTCCATCTCTGGCAAGTTGACTATCTTCTTTTCCTCAGATTCACATCTGATTGCATTTGGAGATGTTGGCATAGCAAGGACTTTTTCCATCCTTCCTCTGAAGTGGTCCCATGGAGCTGATGAGGACCAAGGGGCTCCTCTCCATATTGTCTTCCACTCTACCTAGACTTTCTGGGTGTGAACACACATGACTGCCATTTTTTGCTCTTCTACTGCCTTGTATTTCCCTTCTCAAATTGCAGATATTGATCCCACCACTGCTACCATGTCACAAACTCACCTGGCTTTCAGCTTCCCTCATTTGCCTGCTCCTTCCCACTCTACCTGGGAATCAAGTTGGTTAAGAGCCAAGGGGTCTAGTGTATAAAAACTTCCAACTCTCCCTGAAAACAGAGAACACCTTCCATTTCTCCTTTGACTGCTTTGGTACCAGCTGCCACCAGCAAAGAATAATTTATTACCTTTTGTTCTGACCCCTTTGCAAGACCATATATGTGGGTGTTTTGTGTGAGAGTAAGAAGGAGGATCACCAGCTTTCCTCTCTCTCCACCAGAGCTGTCCATAAGGACTGGCCAATAGGTGAGCATATCCCAGTGGTTCTAAGTGACATGGGCAGGGCTTTTTTTGTAGAAAAAGCCCAGCAGGAACTCATTAGCATAATAGGCCACACCCAATGGCAGAAAATTATTAGCATATTAGGCCACACCCCTGACAGCACAGATTATTAGCCTATCAGGCCATGCCCCATGCCTTCCCTTGAGCTGCAGGGCACCCAGGCAAGCCAGGGGAAGGCAGTTTAAATTGCCTCCCCTCCAAGGGCTGGCTTGCCCAGGCTCCCCGCAGTCACGAGGTGCCCAGGCAAGCCCCCCCTTGAAGGGAAGGGAAGGCAGCTGCAGGGAGCCCGGGCAAGCTGGCCCTTGGACAGGCCGGAAAAGGCATGGGGAGGCATTTAAATGCCTCCCTGATCCTTCCAGGCCCACCCTGGCCCACCCACCTCGGAGTCGCTGGGTGGGTTGCTCTCCAGGCCTTCCCACTGTAGCCACGCATGCAGAGGTTTTGGCTGTAGTGGGCGTGGCCAACTCTGAAGCCAGCCGGAACTCCATTCCTGTGCATTCCTGCCCAAAAATAGGCCTGGACATGGGTAGGATTTTCCTCAAGCAGTCCTCAGCAAATACCCATGTATCCCTGTATTGATCACACATAAATTCTCAAAAGTACAAACGATTGGGAACCATCTATAGGCTCATAGAAGGTAGAAAAGTCAGAAAAGAATCAAAAGGTAAATTGTTAGCTAATTTCTACTTACAAGGCATAAATATTCTCCTTCCTTAAAATGGGTCCAAGACTGTGGATTGTTAGAAACCAAAATCTCAATACCTCCCCATTGCTCCATGGACATGGAATTGCAGGATACTGTCCCCATTACCAAAATCCTGACAAAAACTGTCAGAGCCTGTCCTCCATACCAAAGTCCTGACACAGTTCTGTTTCCCAGGCTAGCATATTTATGGACTTTTCCTTTGCCTAGGATCCCCTTCTTGCTCTAATCAGAATTTGAGGCCTTAGTTCAAAGTTCCCCTCCAAGACAACTCTTGACCAATCTCTTCAAAAATCTGGATTAAAGGAGATTAGTACACCACAGCTAGTAATAATCCATCAGGGGCTACTTGACAGTTTAAATTGTGAAATTAGTTCTGGAACTCAGCTTCCTTCCCAGCTCACCAATCATTGTCCCTTCCTGGAATGTAAACTGGGATCTAATTTCTCAGTTTCCATTAGATAAGCCTGTGTTATTCTAAAAGCATATTTACTCTTTTCTAACAGCCCAGTGAAAGATTTCTCTCTGGAAGCTGACAGAAAGAACTCTTCATGTTGATACTCTGGAACCTCTTAGTAGCTTTTCAAATAGTGGATCATATCATTATGCTATCCTTTTTTTTTTTTTTGATAAAACTCTCCTAAAAGGGAGAGAATTTTATTCTTTTTATAGGAAAAGGGTAGGGTAGACAGATGGAGAAAGAAAAAGATGGAGTGAAGTTTTTTCTGTTAAAAAGGGTTAGTTTTAATTAGTAATCAATACCATTTTTGGCATCTATCATGGTTAGAAGATCTTCTTTTTATCTTTGCAAAGTCCAAAATCACTCTGTTAATACAGTTAGTAAAGTCCATTGGGGTTAGCAATTAAACAGCTCCTTACAGATGTTACACGAACAGTCCTCTTTTTAAGTCTCTTCCAATTATGGATTGAGTCCTTTTTAACCTTGATGCCTTCCGTTCCATCACCTCCTTCCCCTGGGCTGCTGTCTTCTTCACTGCTTGTCCCAATTTTGAGTGCTGCGTCCTCCTCCATGCTGGCGTGTCTCTTCAGAAGTTTTTGCATTTTAAAGATGTAATCTATCTTCTTTCTTTTCTCTTTTTCCTTGTACTTCTGGTCTTCAAATTTCCCGGGCTCCATAGACACTACACATGAGATTAGATCTCTGATATGTTGCCTGCTATGCTCAACATCCCCTTCTACTGGCAGAGTATTTTCTTTTATAAAAGCGGAATAGGCTTTGGGAGCCATGTCCACCTCTTCTTTTAATTCTTTCGCTTCACTGCCAGTTAGGGGTGCCAAGACATTCGTCAAGGTAAATCCAAGATCTTCTTTCTCTTCTTCTTTTACGCCCTGAAAACTTAGAATCAAATTCGATTTCTGTTCAATTTCCGTCATCTTCCTTGTTGTTTCCAATATTTGTTTCTGTCGACTGATGAGAACACTTTCCACTTTAAGCAAAGTTTCGTTGATTTTCTGCATTTGCTCCAGCAGAGGGCACAGTATCTCATTTTCCTGTTGATTGACAGCGAGCTCTGGGGGGAGGCTACCCGGACCGGAAGTCCCTCCCCTCTTCTCTTCCGGTTTCTGCAGGACTTTTTCCATTGTCGACATTTTGTTTTTTTGTTTACTTTTACAAAGTTCGTGCCGCATCCCCCAGGAAGCTAATAGGATCGTAATCTTCCGTAAAACCCCAACGGTACTTTCACCAACACTTTTTTTCTCTCTGCCCCCCTTCGCGCTCCCTTTGTAGATCTTGCTTCTCAAAAGGGGTGGGGACTCCTCCCTCCTCCCATACGTTTATACGCTTGCGGGGGGGTTCAAATTTACACTTCAAAATAGATCTTCAACTCACGATTCGATGCCACTTCTTCTTTTTATGTTAAATCATAGCACTGTCTTCACTCCTGGAAGTTGGTGGCGCTGCTAAGTCCCATTGCGGGCACGACGCAGCGGGGCCGATTGGGGCGGGGAGAAAGCCTCAATTTCCCGGCTGTCTGCCGGCAAAGAGGCTACTCCCCAAGCGCCCCCGGTTCGGAGCCTTTGCCTAAGGCTCACTAGGGTCTTTCGCATATGTGAAGACCCCCCCTAACTGCGCGTGGGCTAACCACCTCCGGGAGCGTCCCGAGAGGCGGCCGCCATTCGCAACGCCGAAACCGAAACCCCCTCATTATGCTATCCTAACCTGAAAAGTTTACTAGGGCTGTGGTCCCACATGCGAGATAATGCAGGGGGAAAGCGAGGCTATTTGCTCTGTAGCAATTTGACCTGCATTTGCACAGTCACACAGTCCGTGGGAGCTGTGGGGGCAGCCCACCACTGCGTGATCAGATACAAACCTCGGGTGAATCAGGGGGGTTGCCACGTGTTTTCAATGCACTTAAACAGGGTATCGATGAATCACATCTCCACACTGAGGGCTTCCTATGGCAGTATGCGATGATGTGCATACTGGGAAGGGGGGGAAATGGCACAGAGTTGGGATAGCCTGATCAGACCATCCCGATGCCATGAGAGTGCACTGGCGCAATCACACTGGGGAAAGTCCGTCTGTGGCCTGTAGCAACCTGTTTGATCATGGATGTTCCCTAGTGTCTTTTAACTCCATTCTTGCGGCAGAGCAAAATGGGTTGCCAACGAGTGCTGGGTGCTGGCCAGATGTTCACATCTGATCGCACCCATTAAATCTGCCTGGCATCCGCACCTATGGCGCGGCTAATTGTGCATGTGATCACAGCCTGTAGATGCAAAATCCTACCTGGAGGCAGGAATATGCCCTATTTATTCTGTGGCAATTGCCTGTGGTGTTGTGACCTTTAAAGGTTCATCAGTTCTAACCACAAAACAGCCGCCCCTTTAGGAAGCATCCAGGCCACATTCGATGAGTGATCATTTCCCCTTAGAGATTTGCAAAGCATGAAACAAACTAGTTCAAACAGAATACAAGCAAATACAGAACTTAAGGCACTGAATTTTAACTAAAATTTAGAATTATTTGGCATTGATTTTCATTTAATCCTATTCCTGCCCTTCCCCTGCAAGGGAACTCGGGCAGGGACAGCTTTGCAGGTGGCCCTCTGAAGGGAAGAGCCACTGGCACCAAGGCTAATGCCTCATCTCAACTGACCAAAGGAAGGCAGCATGTTCAGAGAAGGGGCTTTAGCCTCCCCACACACACAGCATTTTACGAGCCTCAAATGTTCTAGAGGGTGCTATTTGACCCATTGGAGAAGCCCCCATGTATCCTCAGTAACATGGTTTCCCCAATGTGAGAAATAGTACCCCTTGCAAACACCCTGGGTCAGGAACACTGTGCAGGTAGAGAGGCTGAAGCCCCTTCTCCACTTGTGATGTGGTCTCAATATAAACTGAACACTCTGTGTGTGACAATCTAGAAGAATCTACAACTTATATCTTACACCAGGTGGGAGCTCCAGTTCCAACCTGTTTACTCCATAATCTGTGAAACAGCCCTTATAGGTGCTACCTGAGCTGGTTTGTGACAGCTGATAGGGTAGGTGTTGTCTCCCTGTAGCTCACTTCAGCTTACAGGCCATAGATGCTGACCTTCATCCCAAGGAATTTTGGGAAGCAACAGAACTGTGGGGAAATCCTTGCTGTTTTTAATTTTTTCTAAAAAACCTTTGAAGAACCAGTGCAATTGTCCATGCTGATCCTATCTCTTATGTGCAAGTCGCAAGCATATGCAGACAGGCTACAAAACATTGTATACTTATTGTACGTGAAGTTCAATTAGTAGTCCAAAGCAGATAGGTTTGGTATCAAATCCAGTCTAGTCCTCAAGTTGCACTGTGTGCTTAACTGGTTTGCAATGAAGGGTGACTGCCATCTAGGTGAATATCTGTTCTGCAATACATGCATCAAACTTGAATGACATCCTGTCATCATAGAATTTGCACTGATGGTGGAACACAGCCATGATCTCAAAGACTGTGTCAGAATCTATTCAGCCCTGTTAGCATGCATTGCAGCTCTCTTTATCTGGGCATGTGACAGTGTAAAATCAATAACAGCTCCTACACATGGAATAGGCTGTTATTGCTTTGTCCATTTTAGAGCCACCAAAGGTTAAACATTTCCAACAGTACCACTTAAAATCCGGATAACTATTTTGAACCTATATTTCCAGATTCTCCATTTGCTGTTAGTATAGAATGGCAATAATAAATTACAGTCTATAGAGTGGTATCAACCTTTAGGTTGGCTGTGTGAAGGGAAAAAACAAACGAAAGCCAAGAATTGAGGACTAGAGAAGTCAGATCCTTAAAGGCTTGCGGGGAAAAAAGTGTTGTTATAATTTTTGACAACATAATTTAAAGGCTTTTATAGAGAGCAATCTACACCTCCGCCTCTCTCTGCTTTGCCTACCCCTCTGGTATTGTCTTGGCTGTCAATTATTGGAAGAGAAGCCTATTCTTTAAAAGGCTTTTAAATTATAAGAAATTATTTGGAATATCATCTAAAAGCTCTTGAAAGAAAAAAAAATTACTACCCCCCTTGCACAAAAAACTCACTGACATACACAAAATAGAATGTATTACTTCTTTATTTGTATTCACAATCTGAAGGTGAAAGGGCATAAAGACACAGCTGCACACAGGTGCCGATATTGCTTGTTATGCTTCAGCTTCTGACCTGTGAGAGGAATCTAGCACTCTTGTTTGTGATGGGGAGCAACAGGCAACCATTTGTCAAGTGATAATCTGCCATAGTGTGACACAGCCAGCCCAAAGTTTTTTTGGCATCCTAGGAGAACTTTGGTGCCCCCTGCCCCATTCAATAAAGAAAAAAGTGGAAAGTCTCAAATTCGCATTTTACTTATTAGGCATTCAAAATGAACAATGAAACATAAAAATAGATAAGTTCTTCAAAAGCCTTCCATGTTCCTCCATGGTAGCTACAGAAGACCTGAGCCAACAGATACGGAGATTCTAGAACCCAGTTTGTGCCAAACTGTTCCTCAAGCTGCCACTGCAGCATGCAGGTCTGGAATCAGCAGGGCCAACCTGTCTATTGGGGTGATGGGACTTCTTCCCCCCTGCCCAGCAGCACTAGTGAACAGGGCAGATCTGGGGGATAGGTCTGGAGAAGCCTGGGGAGGTGAGTGGGGATGCATGCCTGCAGGATTACATAAGTTATTTATTATTTATTTCTGTTCTTAGTTTCTTCCATCATGGTTTTCCATGCAGCATACAGGGTCTCCTCTGGGAGCACGTGTCCTTCATGGCCCTGTTCAGCACTCCCAGAAGAAGTGATGGGAGATGTCGGGAACAAAGCTGCACTGCCTTGCTCTGCCACCACAGACAGGCATGCCAGGGTGAGTCCAGCCCAGCCCCCATGTCCCACAGCCCAGCCCCAGGGTGAGTCCAGGCAGCCAGCACAGAATAAGTCACCTTCACTGAGCAGCCAGCGGTAGCAATCAGAGGCTACTTTTGCTGCTACTGCCTACCTAGGGCAGGCAATGTAAGTCAGCCATTGAAGGTAGCTGCATATGCCTACTGGCACTCTCACTTTTCATGCTTCCTCTCAATGCTTCCTCATGAATAAATATAGAGCATCTGCCCTCCAACCACTGCACATGGCTGAATTCCCTGACAGGGCTACCATTTTTCTCCTGGGGAGGCCAATTCTCTGGTGGGAAGGTAGTCCTATTGTCAGGAGAACTCCTGCCCAGGAAAGCAGTTGAGAGCCCTATGAGAAGGCAACTCTTCCTGAGGGGATGGCAAGGCACTGATCCTTTGCATGCCTAGCAAAGAGGCAAGGCTGGACTGTGAGAAGGAAAAGGAGAAGGCAGCAGGCTGCAGTTACTTAACTCTGGGAAGCATGTTTCCCAGCCACCTCCTTCTCCTCATCATCATCCTGCAGGTCTGGAGAGGACCAGACACTGCTATGGCAGCCATGGCCCTAACTGCCTCAGTGCTTCTTTTGTTCCATGGCTGCTTCCCACACATACACTAGTTCTAGCAGCAATGGCAGAGAGCAGCAGCCCAGGCAGTTCCAGCCCTGCCTCAGCTACCCTCCAGCCAGGCAATCGTCTGTTCAATTGCTGGATTTAGATACCCACAGATGTGGCCATGTTGAGAATCAGATATACTGGCAAGCAGGAGACCCACAAGGACTTGTGGAGGGATCTCATTTTTCCCTTGTTCCTAATTCTTCTTTCCTTTTCCCCTATAGCCTATCCCCTTTTCCTGTTTCCTTCTCTCCTTCCCACCCACCAGCCAAACTTTTATTTGCCTTTCATATTCAGCTATATTTATTATTAATTTACTTTATTTATAACCTGCCTTTCTCCATAATGGAGACCAATGTTCCTTCTAAGCTGCGGAGTCTTGTGAACAAAATTCTACTTTGGGAGCTACTGGCATTAAAGTTGTGAGCAAGTGATTTGGCTACTGTATAAATTAGTTTGCTCTGGAGCCATCCTTCCTGAGCTAAGACAAAAATGTGTGAGCTGGAGGCTAAAAAACTGTGAGGTAGCTCACACTAATTCAATTTAGAGGGAACACTGATGGGGCCCCATAATAGCTTACATCCATCATTCTCTTTGCCTCCATTTTTCCTCACAACTCTATGAGGTAGGTTAGGTTGAAAGTGTATGACTAGCTCAAAGTCACACGGTGAACACCGTGGCAGAGGGGGGATTTAAATTTGGCTATCTCAGATCCCAGTCTAAAATTCTAACCACTACACCACTGACTTTCATCAATCAATTTATTGATACAACCATTGACCAAATACATAAAGGAACAGAAAGGGATCAACCAATAAAACATTAAAATACATACAGACATTAAAATGTTAAGGATAAGAATAAAATATTATTAAATAATTAAAATCTTTAAGTACAATATTCACTATCTAACTACTAATAGCTTGCCTCTGGATTTTGATAGCCTGCATGGCAAATTTTGCCATGTTTAAAGTAGTTTCCTGCTCTTTGTCAGCCAGCAACTTATCTAAGTAAAATCTTTCATTTCTCCCAGGAGATCGAGAACAAATCGGGGTTATGGAAATGTCTCTAATACATGTTCCCTCATTTCTACCTTCCCCTCTCCACAGATACACAATCTTTCCTCTTAAGGTTGTCTTTTGTATTTACCTTCTAAAACTGCAGATGGAAGCATATTGGTTCTGAGTAGGGTGAATGCTCTTCTGTAGTCAGGTCTATCTAAATTTTGCAAATATACCATTGGTATTACTTTATTTAATCCCACCCTTCCTGGCAGATATCACTTTGTCAAGTTCAAATCGTGTTGCCTTTCAACATTCATATTTCTTTGCTTAACAAAAAATTTTACTTGATGATAATCCATATTCATCAGAAATTGCTTAGAAAGTCCATAATGGCCCAATTTAAATTCTATTTCTTTAATCCAGTGTGATACTATAGAATCTCTTAATTTAAACCAATACAGAATGGCAGCAATCCAAAAGCATGCTTTTACAGTGACCATACCTGTTTCTATTCGAATAACTGTATTGGGAACACATGAATTGACCTGTAATATATATCTTAAGAATTTGGATTGAGTTTTTTCCATAGACTGCATATGAGATTGAGATGCTGTAATACTTAAGGGAGTTCCATATAATAATTGGGAAAGTGGTTTGGCCTTGAAAATTCTGACAGCTGCCATTACATTCCAGCCTCCCAAGGAACAAAAAAACTTCTCTATAGCACCAGAGGTTTGGGAAGCATTTGATGTGATGTGTTCCACATGTGCTTTTCTATGCCCTAAGGCCTGAAAGATGACTCCTAGGTATTTAAAGCATCATACTTGCTCAATAGCTACTGTGTTGACATTCTACTGGTGCAATCTAGGTCTGTTTGCAAACATGAGGACTTTTGATTTTTGATAATTAATTTTAATATGGTTAACCTGGCAATATTGGGCAAGAATGTTCAAGGCTGTCTTTAGGCTAATAGGCATCCTAGCAATTATCACTGCATCATCTGCATACAATAAGAGTGGTATATGTCTGCACTGACTTTCATGTTGTGGCTGATACTGAACAATAGCAAGCAGCCAGGCCTGGGTGCCATTGAACCTGGGTAGTAGCAAATCACGCAGTGGTTGCCGGTGAGCCTAGTCCTAATGAGTTCTCCCTCAAAGACAAAGTAGCCCTGAAAAGGGCATTTCTCCTCCTCCCCCCCCCAGCCTTTTACTAAGAGAAAGCAAGGCTTGAAGGCTGGAAATGCTGTTGTGGTTGCCTAGCAACAGCCTCTGCAGGTATTTGTTTCTTAAAGATACAGTGACAGCTATGACCTGAAGGTATTTAAAGCAGACTCCATATGAGAAATGCAATATGAAAATTGGCCCTTAAGACTTAGCAAGAGAAAGCATTGTGCATTCTTGGATTTTTAAAATAAGTTCTTCCCTACCCAATATCTCACTGCTCACTATTGTGCTATGGAGCTGAACTAGACAACGTGGAGTGCAATACATGATCAAATCTTCCCAAAGGACAATAGCAACAATGTGCACCACAATTCAGATTGGGACTGTGGTCTGAGGAAGAAAGGGTTTACCTCTTCCATCCCACATGGTTTTGCCAATCAAAAATTATTTTCCTCACATGGACTACTAGAAAATTAAAAAGGTAAGCAGAGAAAGGGTGCCTACTTCATCTTTTCTTTTCAGGATTAATAACCAAGGTGAGTCAGTTCTGATTGGGAAACCATTTGAAAGGGTTATATTCCTCTTCTCCCTCTCCCCACAGCATGACCACTGCCCAAATCAGAGGTTATGTGTGGTTGTTATTAGCTGGGTAGATCCAGTTATGGATCTCCTCTTGTCTAGGTAAACCAGAGATCTCTGATGCTCTAAAGGAAGGACATCTCTCAAAATCCTCTTATCCATTCCTGACAGAAGTGACACAAACATGCTTCATAAATATGTTTATCACCATTCAGGAAATGTTGGCATTTGTTGCTCAAACAAGTATTCCAGGACAATGACTCCAGAACATTGTATAGCAAAAAAAATAAGTTTATTCCAATATGCATCCTAGCTTTACCAATGGGAAGGATGTTAGAAGTGATTCCAAGCATTTTAAATATTTTAATGTGGCTTTTTAGAATTGGTTTTATGGTTTTATAGTTTGACTGATACATACATTTTGTGACACAGATCTTGGAGAGTATTGGTTTAGTAGAAAGGCAGAATTAAAAATACCCTAAATAAACATAGTGATGGGTTTAAAAAAGTCATAGCTGTGTGGAAAAATGACTAAGGAACAAAGAAAAAAATTATGAATGGGTTTTGTGCGCATGAACATATTATGATGCTTTTATTTTTTTGCTAAGTGTCTATTTTACTGTTCAGTAAGATTGGCTGTTACTGCTATCTGTATTTACTTCGGTGCAACATATACCTGTGGGCTGTTTCATCCCATACAGTTGTGTTGGGATGATTCAGTGAATGGATTACTCAGGATATGGTGAACTGTGGTATGAAAGAAATTTCACCAGGAACAGACTGGTCAGAGATTGAAATGGGTGGCAGTCTAGAATGGTCTGAACTTACAAGAAAAAATTGGATTTGGTAGCATCTTCTGTTTCTCCAACTGTGTGACTGAGTGTATGACTGCTTACTCAAACCATCTGAATACCTTCTACAGAAATATTCCTAAACACGTCTCTGAAATACTGCACTTTGATTCTCTCTCTCTCTCTCTCTCTCTCTCTCTCTCTCTCTCTCTCTCTCTCTCTCTCTCTCTCTCTCTCTCTCTGTTTTTGGAATGTAATTATTTGATCAACATTTAGCATTTGTTTGATTTTATGGATCTGATAAGCCACATGTGGCACCGATAGGAAATTGGGTTGGCCATAATAAAAATAAACTAAGACTGATACAATTAGGGCAATAAGAACTAAAGGGACTGAAAGATCCTGCTGCTTCACCAACACTGAAACTGTAAGACCATTTTCCTGGGAGTAGCAGCAAGGAATAGTCTTAAGTGGGATTCTGAGTATACCTTCTTAAGATTGTTCTCCAACAGTGCAATCCTATGCAGAGCTACTCCAGTCTAATCCTGTTGATTTCAATAAACTTAAACTGAATAATTCAGCATAGAATTGCACTGTAAGTAATGTATTTGATTTGTCTTTGGTACTTTCCTGCCTCACAACACTATCATTCTACACCAAAAAAGAATGAAAGATCTACATTGCCACAAGTACATGATCAGAAGACCCATTTACTGAACTGCAAAATAAACCTACAATTAAAATGATTTTTAAGCAGATACGTAGGAGTAACAGCAAGATTGTAAATTGAAAAATGGAAGTAACTGGAAAATAAATACGAGCCGTCAGCATCTAATTGTTTTCCTTTCATCACAACAGCAACTCATCTTTCTAAACGTGTGTCACCGGTGCAGTTAGCTATAGTCCTATTTGTCTATCATTTACCTGTCTTCTAACATGTCTGAAAGTGTCTACCTATTTGGAAAGCAAGCTAAGCTTCTGCTCATTTCTTCTATGGGGGGGGTGGAGGAGGAAATGATGAACTATCTTGGTGTATCAGCAATAGCGATGAAGTGGAAGCTACTGCTTGATGTGTCTGAATCCTGTAAATGAAGTGGCCCTTGAATTAAATTAATTTAAAATCTGGCAAATATTACTTGGCATGTTTGTCAATGTGCCGTATAATTATTAATTTGTTCATTGAAGCAACTGTATAAATAAATAGAAAGCAAAATGCCATGATTAAGCTAACATTAAAAATCCAGGGTCAAGGAGCTCCTCTGTACAGAGATCTAAATAGCTTTCCTGGGTCCTATTTTTACATCGCCATACAGATCTGCAGGTCTATAACTGTGAATTAATTGGCACACATTTAGATGCCAACAGGGCTTTTGTATTCTCAGTGCACATTTTGTCTTCTCAGAGTGAGATGTTAGTAATGGAGGTTTTAATATTACCCCTAGGGGAGCACCAGAAAATCTTAACAATTTCCTTCACTAGAGTATTTTCATTAGAGCTAAATGCTGTGCAATTTACATTTGAAATCAGGTGTAGGGGTAAGTATAATGTGACAAGACATATTGCAGTGTTAGGTCTTTTTTGTGCAAATGTTCTTTATTTACTGCTACATACCTGCAGAAGAAAAGCTTGGAATTAATTTTTTTAATCGAGGCTTTTTTTTTTTAAGTGCTTCTGATTGGGCTGTTATTAAGATATCAGAATCTGTGACAGTGTTTGTTTGAAATACTTAAAGTATAAATCTGAATATCTGATAAGTTCATTATTAATAAATCAAGCACATAAATATCAGTTTATAAACAATAATTGGATAAGTTGTATGAAGCAGAATGCAAATGCCCCCAGCTTCAAGTTAACAAAAACTAAGATCTTCCAAATGCTTTCTGCAAACAAACAAAGACTAGCCTTCATGTTTTTCCGCATAGTCTTCAACTTATGTGAGTGCCTTTGGTAGAGCCCTTGGCACTGACATGAAAGGAACAGGAAAGTTAGTAGCTCACTCTGAACAAAGATACGCTGCTATGATTCTTGACCCATCCAAAGGAGAAAACAGAAGGCAGTCCAAATTCCTTTCTCCATAGTGATATTTGCCTTGCAGCCTTGACACTTGCAGAGACCATCCCATCATACATCACACCACTTCCACCTATATATATAAATGAAAGTCCCCTCACCATAAAGTCAATGCCCAGGCCGAACTGCTGGACCTAGAAACATGAAATTCAGTTTATTACTATTAAGTATTGGCTTCACCTTCTTTTTAATTCAGACTCCTCTAGTTACACCCATCAGCTTCTATTAGAATCTAATGACTCAAATGGGATCACTTATATTGAATCCAAAATCAAATCTCTGGATATCACCTTAGATTCCTTATTCCTTACTTCCGAATCTGAGGCTTTCTCAGTTATAACAGCCAATTTACTTCACTCTGAGCTATATTCATTATATAACACCATTAATAAAACCTGTTCACCTTTGTACTTTGGAATATCTCCTAAAGTCAGTCAAGCTGCCTCTTATCTTTATCAACTTCATATCCCTAAACTCCATAGAGCCCTCTCTTTGGTCAGATTTAATGTACTACCTTTGGCCTTATTATCTGGCCATTTCCAGGGTGTGCCCTTCACTGATAGATGTTGTCCATGTACAAACAATCACCCATGTCTTGTTTCAGTACCCTTTTTACCATGCACTATGTCTGAAATTCTTTTTTTTTTTCTTTTGGCCCCCCAAAGGGGATTTTTTATAGCTTTTTTGTAATAGACAACTGAAACTACAATGAAAAAGAGGGGAGGGGAACTAACAACTAGGGAGAAAGAAAAGTATACCCACACTATACTAAAAACCCAAGAGTAGGAGATCATTATCCCGGTTAGAATCTATGTTAGTACTATATTGTTAGTAAACAATGCATGCTGTGAGTTTCTATCTATCCCTGATCAAAAATTAGCTGATTACTTGTTATGGGAGAATTTCAGAGTATCTCCCAAACTCGTTTCATAAAGGCAATTTTCAGAGTCCTTCTGCCTTTACTTAGGCTTTCTAACACTAAAGGCATAGGTTGGTTTGCAGGCAGCTGCACCTTCTTCTGTGGCCACGTCTTCCTCCGTCTCAGAGGGTGTGGATCCATTCAAACCAGTTTCACCATCTTCTTTGGTTCCCAGATGATGTTTCAGGAATTCTTTAGCCTTGTGCACAGAGTCAATCTTCTCTCTCTTGTCATGACCCCTTCTGGAAACGCCCATTTATATGTGATTTGATTCGTCTGAAGGAAGAGAATGAAATCCTTGTAGATCTTTGTTTCTGGTGAATTTCAAATGGAATGTCCTTTAAAGTCTTGATAACAGCATTCCCCATTTTCAGTGGACTTGCTGATGTAGCTTTTAAAATTGCATCCCTGGTTTGTCTTCTTGAGAATCTGACTGATATTTCTCCAGGCAGGCTATTCTTTTTGGCGTAATTGGAATACACCCTATACGCTGCATCCATATCATGCACTATTTCTTCCATTGTCAAGCCTACTACTGGTGCTATAAGATCACTCAGAAGCTTCTTCAGGTCCTCTTTCAGAAATCCAGGAACTCCCTGGAACCTGAGGACCATATTGGCTTTTTCCATTTGTAAAAACAACAGTCTATTTTCCTGATGATTCTGTTTATTCGTTAATTGGTCCACTCTTTTCTTCAAAGTCTTGTTTTCGATGTGCATCTCTTTCACTACTTCCATTGTTTTCTCCAAGAGTCTGATTAAGGATGGTTAACTGCTGGTTAATACCAGTGAGTTGATCCATGACAGGCTTGAGCATGTCTGCTAAGAGTCTCATAACATACGCCCCCTCGTCTTCCGGCCTTGGACTTTGACCTCCCATAGGTTTTGGTTTCACTCCTTTTCTCCCTGCGCCCAACATCTTGATTGATTGTTTACAAAAGCCAGCCACTATTTCACCACCTCTGAAAATCACTTATGCTTCAAAGCCGCTCTGGTAAGTCTCACCAAACAAGCCAAATGATCAATTCCCCCCCCCTTATTCTGCTGCTTTTCTCGCTTGTGGGTGGGGATCCCTCCGCCTTCTGTCTGCCGCTATAAGAGGGGTTGAGGAATTTTCCAGTTATTTTAAAGTTCAGTTAAAGCCAACTCATGATCACTGCCGTCCACTTTTGACCTCGCTTAGATCTTCACCAGTCGCTCGATCTCCACTGCTTGTTTCGGCCAACCTAGCTGGTGCCATGCGGCCACACAGCGGTAGGACCGTCAGGGCAAAGGGGAGCCTCAATTCACCAGCATTCTGCCATTGAAGAGGCTATCCCTTCAAAGCCCTATGGCTTGGAACCCTACCCAAGAGTTCCATGGGGGGGGCCACATCAATAGCTCCCCTTCAAACCGCTGGTGTGCAAATCGCTCCCCCGAGCCTCGGGGAGAGCAACTGCCATCGCCACACTATAGACCAGAAGTCCATTATGTCTGAAATTCTTAAAAGCTATTTTGACTCAACTAGAAGAATATTCTGATGATTTAAAGACTCTTAGTTTCCTTGACAATCCAAACCCTGAGATAACAGAAATTGTTGCCAAATTTCTTTCTGGTGCCATTTCTATTCACCTTTTATTTGATTGATTGGTCCTTTTTTGTTGATATATTTAGATGGTAACCCTTATCTTTTTTCAATTTATATGCTAACCACCTCATAGGTTTATTAGCGTTCTCAAAATAATACAGTTTTGCTCTTTCTATTTTTTTTGCTACTTCCTGTGTTAAAAGAAGATTAAGCTGATGTTGCAGCTTATTTAATCTAGATCTTGTATTTTCTGTGGCCTTGTTACCATCCTTTAGTTTATTGTCTTCTTCTTGTATTTTCTCTTTCAATATTTCATATTTTCTGTTATCCTGTTTCCTTCTCCATGAGCTTTGATTTATCCACCAACCTCTTATAAATGCCTTAAAGGCATCCCAGATTACTTCTATGGTCATTTCCCTAGAAGTATTAATCCTAAAAAACTCTTTTATTATATTTTTAGTTTTCTCTGTTATTTCTTTATCCTTCAAGATGTCCATGTTCATTGTCCATCTTGAATTTCTACTAGAAGCTTTTAATGTTAACATGATTGGATTATGATCTGCAAAGGTGGCCAGTAAAATATCTGCCTCTTCTATATCTCTTATGAGGGAAGTCGATATCCAAGCCATATCGATCCTTGACCACGTTTTATGCCTAGCCGAAAAAAAAGTAAAGTCCTTTTTATCTATATTTTTCATCCTCCAGATATCTATTAAGGATAGTTCCTCTGCCATCTGAAGAAATACTTTTGACAAAGTATTACTTAAATTCTTAGTACTTGATTTATACGCTTTTCTATCTGTTAAAGGGTCATAAACTGCATTATAATCCCCTACTACACAAACCACTTCAAACGATGTTTTACTTAAAGTTTCCTGTACCTGCTTGAAAAATTTTGTCTAATTCTGATTGGGAGCATATATATTTAATATTAGAATTCTTTTTAGGTGTCTTACTATTGAAACTGCTATTCTTCTTCCCTCCTCTAGGCTGAACTCTAATTTAGGCTGTAAATATTCTTTTACATACGTGGCTACTCCCTTTTTCTTCTTTGATTTTTCCAGATTAGTAAACATCATTCCTAACTTTTTATCTTCTAAATATTTTTCATCATTTTTTTTATATAAGTTTCTTGGCTACATATTATATCTGCATTAACTTTGTATAGTTGTTGAAATATTTTTCTCCTTTTTTGTGGCCCATTAAGCCCATTCACGTTCACTGAAATAATTTTAATCTTCTGCGACTTCGCCATCTTCTACATCTTTGTTGTTCTGTTCTTTTTTCCTATATTGGAACTTCGTTAATACATTAGATATGGTTCTTTCTGGTTTTCTTCGTTTTCTTTTCTTTTTTGGCTCTTGTTTTTCCATTATTGCCACCAATTGAGTACTTACTCCTTCTCCATGCTCTTCTTCTGATGTTTCTAATGTTTCTTCCTCATTTTGTCTTCCTAGATCACGTCCAAATCTTTCTAAAAAGTTCTCCATTTTCAAGATCGAGTTTATGTTAAATCTTCTTCCTTGGTATGTGAATAGTACTCCTTCTGGTAACAACCACCGGTAGAGAATATCATTCTTTCTAAGCAGTTCAGTCAGCTTAAAATAGTCAAATCTTTTTTCCCTTACCCGCCATGGGGTACCTTTTAGAAATTTGACTTCATGATTATCTACTAACACTTGTGTCTGACTTGAAGCCCATAAGGTTCTATCCCTTAGTTCTTTTTTGTTAAATTTGATGTGGACCTCTCTTGGAGTTTTATTTTTTATTTTTTTAGAGTACGAAGTATTTTTCCTAAAAATTAGGTCAATATTACTTTCCACTTCTTCTTTTGACCCCACGTCAAGCTCTTCTGCCAGCACCTTAGCCATTTCTCCTTTGAGATCTTTCCCTTTTGTTTCCGGGAAGTTCTGGCATCTCACCACTAAAACTGCTCTATCTATCTCTAATGAGATTATGGTTTGTTTCATCCTCTCTGTCTTTGCTCTTAACTCCTGAAAGTCTTCTTGGAGTTCTTTGCTATCTTTTTCCATTTTTTGTAAATATTTAGTATTTTTTCCTGTTTCTTGTTTACGCTCTACCATTTGTTTTTTAAGCTCTTCAGTATCCATAAATATAGCTTCCATCTTTCTATGTATAGGTTCCATTTCTGCCTTAATTATTATAGGTAAGGTTGTCTCCATTGTTTCCTTTACCGCCTCTGTTACCGTTTCCTTCACTACTTCCTGTACTGTCTGAGTAACTATGTTTGAGACTCATGATTTTAGATCTGCCTTCAATTCTTCCATTGAAATCGTAATTGTCGGGTTTATTACGTTCTGGATTTTTGCCTGAGTTTTAGGTGAGGGAAGAGAAGACTTCCTTATACCTGATCCCAAAGCCATTTTTGTATTTTTAAAAATCTTCTGTTTATAAAGGGCTATCTTGTTTTGTAGCTGTATATGTTTTTTTAGGTGTAATTGCTGAAATCTGTTCATATATCAGTGATTTATTTAATCTAATGTTTGTGCATATGGATATTTTGAATCTAATATTTACTTAAATTTTACTTTATTTTATTTATTTGATCTAATATTTGTGATTTTAAATGTTTCTAATTCGAATGCTTACTTGAGTTTTTATTTCTTTAAGTATTATTTCTTAGACTACTGTTTATAATTTTAGATGTTTCTGAATCTAATGCTTAATTGAGTTTTATAATATTATTAAGTTTATTTACTTAATCTTTACACACACACACAAAAGGATTTATAATTAACCCTCTTAACTATTTACTAATCAACCTTATTACTTAATTAAATTAATTACTTATTACCTATCACCTATCAACTGTTTATTATAATTTATATTTATTATTTAGTATTCTTTTTAAATATTTTGTTTATTTGTTATTTTCCCTTGATTTACTCTGACTCTATGTCCTTGACTCGATGTCCTTGACAACCACGATGGTATAATCACTGACCTTGAGCCAGACATCCTGGAAAGCGAAGTTAAATGGGCCTTAGAAAGCATTACTAACAACAAAGCTAGTGGAGGTGATGGTATCCCAGCTGAGTTATTCAAAGTCTTAAAAGAAGATGCTGTTAAAGTGCTGCACTCAATTTGCCAACAAATTTGGAAAACACAACAGTGGCCACAGGATTGGAAAAGGTCAGTTTACATTCCAATCCCAAAGAAGGGCAACGTCAAGGAATGTTCAAACTATCGCACAATTGCACTCATTTCACACATTAGCAAGGTCATGCTCAAAATCCTACAAGCTAGGCTCCAACAGTACGTGGATAGAGAACTGCCAGAAGTACAAGCTGGGTTTCGAAGAGGTAGAGGAACTAGAGATCAAATTGCCAACATTCGCTGGATTATGGAGAAAGCAAGAGAATACCAGAAAAACATCTACTTCTGCTTCATTGACTATGCTAAAGCCTTTGATTGTGTGGCAGGTTCTTAAAGAGATGGGAGTACCAGACCACCTCATATGTCTCCTGAGAAACCTGTATAAGGGTCAAGAAGCAACAGTTAGAACCGGATATGGAACAACTGATTGGTTTAGCATAGGAAAAGGAGTACGACAAGGATGTATATTGTCACCTTGCTTATTTAATTTATATGCAGAGTACACCATGCGAAATGCTGGCCTGGATGAATCACAAGCTGGAGTTAAGATTGCTGGGGAAAAGATCAATAACCTCAGATATGCAGACGATACCACTCTGATGGCAGAAAGTGAAGAGGATCTAAAGAGCCTCTTGCTCAGGGTGAAAGAGGAGAGTGCAAAAGTGGGCTTGAAGCTCAACATCAAAAAAACTAAGATCATGGCATCTGGCCCCATCACTCCTTGGCAAATAGAAGGGGAAGTCGTAGAAGTAGTGACAGACTTCACGTTCCTAGGATCCCAGATCACTGCAGATGGTGACTGCAGCCATGAAATTAAAAGACGCCTGCTCCTTGGGAGGAAAGCGATGGCAAACCTAAACAGCATGATAAAAAGCAGAGACATCACCTTGCCAACAAAAGTCCGCATGGTCAAAGCAATGGTATTCCCCATAGTAATGTATGG